>OU015755.1:11648185-11674510 GCA_907169655.1 Acomys percivali | reverse complement strand
CACAAAGCTGCCCCCAGGCTAGGGAGAGGTCCTGTATCCCTGAGCTGTGACTTGAGGCTCACAAAGCTGGCCCCAGGCTAGGGAGAGAGGTCCTGTCCCCTAAGCTGTGACTTGAGGCTCACAAAGCTGCCCCCAGGCTTTACTCACCCGGATTCCAGTGCCATTGTCTTGGATCTGAATGAGCTTCAGGCCTCCTTCTTTAACAATCACTTGAATATTTGTAGATTTTGCATCTAGACTGGCAAACCAGAGGATATTTTGTCAGTTGCAATTACTCCGGTGCACATATTATACTGTTAAACAGAGAGAGTGCTCGATTAACATGGTTCTGTCTTACAAGCTCAAAGTGGGTACCGAATGAATGCATACATTAAGTAAGTAACAAGGGCAGAGCCACCATTTCTGTTCCTGTAGGACAGTCCTTTTGGCACATGTTTCTTATTCTCTTTTCAACTAATTTTACTGTTTTAACAACTTTAATCAGTTTTTGGTTTCTAAGTGACTCTAATAAAATGTCATTTTAAAATGCTGTTTTTCCTCTGCTCATATGTGTTTCTTTAAGAAAACACATTCATGATGAAGCAAAGACAAACTGCCATTCAGAAATTTCTTTAAGGGGTCGGCCACAGCAGCCTTTTTCAAGGAACTTGTCAAAGGGAAAGAGGAAGGCATTTACTCTGTGTTCTTTTAGGAAACATGGAGTTGTTCCTTTGTCACATACATGTGACTCTACAACAAGGGTGATATTGTAGACATCAAGGGAATGGGCACTGACCAGAAGAGTCCACAATGTCCCAGCATGCTGTGGGCATCATTGTGACCAAGCAGGTTAAGGGTAAGATTCTCACCAAGAGATCAGTGTGCGGATTGAGCACATCAGGCACTCTAAGAGCAGGGACAGCTTCCTGAAGTGCATGAAGGAGAATGATCAGAAGAAGGAAGCCAAAGATAAGGGAAGGGCACCTGGGTCCAGCTGATTTGCCAGCCTGCACCACCCAGAGAAGCACACTTAGTGAGGACTAACAGTAAGGAGCCTGAGCTGCTAGAGACTGTTCCATACCAATTCATGGGCCTAATGTACAAAAATAAAGGACCTGGATGGGGAGTGGGTCGGTGGGGGGTCGGGGGTCGGGGGTGAAGGCTTCAGGGCTTGCGGCCTGGAGAGAGGCTCAGCCTTTCAGAGTACTGGCTGCTCTTCCAGAGGACCAGAGTTCAATTCCCAGCACACACATGGTGGCTCAGAGCCATCTGTAACTCTTTTGGTCTCTGAGAGCAATCCATGTTCATGGTGGATAGACATATATGCAGGCAAAACACCTACATAAATAAAATGAAAAAAAAAAATGCCAATAGAGGCTATAAAATGTCTGAGGGGGTAAAAGCACCTGCCACCATCCAGAAGACCTGAGTTCAATCCCTGGGACCCACATGATGGAAGGAGAGAACCAGTTTGTTCTCAAAGTTAGTCTCTGACCTTCACAAGTGTGTTGTACACACAACCCCCACCATGCAGACAAATCACTAAGAAAAAAAATTAAATTAAGTTAAAAAGAGGAAATAATTGCTGGACACTTTGGCACACACACCTGTAATCCCAGCACTGAAACAGAGGCAGGTGGATCTCTGAGTTTGAGGCCAGCTTGGTCTACAAAGCAAGTCCAGGACAGCCAGGAGTACATAGGAAAAACCCAGCCTCGGAAACCTCCCAGTAATCTTAAAAAGGAATAAATCACTTGCGTTTTCACAGAGTAGCCTTTAAGCATAGAACATCTACCACAGAAAACAACTTTGGCTTGGGGCTGCATGAAAAAAGGAAGTTATCCATTCCTTTCATGAAAAATTCTTTGTTTAAAAAAAAAAAAGCTAAAGCTGGGCGTGGAGGCAGAGGCAGGCGGATCGCTGTGAGTTCGAGGCCAGCCTGGTCTACAAAGTGAGTCCAGGGTGGCCAAAGCTACACAGAGAATCTCTGTCTCAAAAAAAACCAAATAAATAAATAAATAAATAAAAAGCTAAATAATGAACCTTTCTTAGCAGCTATTAAAAATCTTGACTTAGCCTGGTGTGGTGGCGCACGCCTTTAATCCCAGCACTCAGGAGGCAGAGGCAGGCGGATCGCTGTGAGTTCGAGGCCAGCCTGGTCTACAAAGAGAGTCCAGGACAGCCAAAGGCTACACAGAGAAACCCTGTCTCAAAAAACCAAAAAATAAAAAAATAAAAAATAAATAAAAATCTTGACTTATTTAAAAAGCACTTAACTAGGATCCATGCAAAATCTGCCTGCACAGAAGTTGCTATGCAACTTTTACGCTTAGTTTTATTGTACAGTATTCAGGCATAGTACAACAATTGGCTCAAGTTATCCTATGAGTCCATCCTACGATTGTAAAAATAAAAACTGCCCTATGGCAGTCTATGGCCACACCAAACCAAAAGCCCTCGGGAACCTGGCTCCTTTTGGTTACCTCTTTTCCTTTCTTCCTGCGCCACTGCTTCTCAGCCTTCCTAAAGCTTCAGCCCTTCAATAAAGTTCCTAATGTGTGCTGACCCACAAATGTATTTTGTTGTTACTTTGTAACTGTTATTTCTTTCTTTCTAAGACAGGGTTTCTCTGTGTAGCCTTGGCTGTCCTGGACTCCCTCTGCAGATCAGGTCTGCCTCTAGCTCCCTGAGTGCTGGGATTATAGGTACGCACCACTGTGCCCAGCCCTTAACTGTAACTGCAACTTTGCTACTGCTACCAATTGTAATGTAAATATGTTTCCTGAAGGTATTAGGCGATTCCTGTAAATGAGTCCTTTCGACCCCCAAAAGGGCGTGAGGTCTTTTATTTCAGTACCATTGTTCTGAAGGGCTTGTTTTTAGTACCCTTCGAAAAGACTGCTATTCTTCATTAAATATTTTTGAACAATGTATGGGCTTCACTAAGACCAACTGATATTAACACAAAGTCTTTGTATATTCTTGAGTGTCCTTTTTCAACTTATTTGACGGTGTGTCTATTTTGAGGTATACCAATTATACTGCTTTTTCTGGCCGTATTTTTAACCTCACCCCTCCATAACCTGACGGGTCTAACTCATAACTCAGACAAACAAACGCCTCCCCCTAGAACACTAATTGAGGTCACTAATTTGACAACAGGCGAGTCAGAAGCAAGCCCATGTCCACCGGCCTGATCTAAAAGTCCAGTAATTAATTTTGAATAAAACTCAAGAGGGACTGTGCCTTGCATGTGTACGGGGCTATACCAGGAGTGGATAATAAACCTAAAATGTCATACTCTGAAGATTGTTTCTCTCTCTCTACCCTAAACATTCACACGTCTTCAGTTGCGCATCTTCTGCGTATGTAACGTGAAGTTAAGGAGCTTCCTTCGGGAAGGTACCACTAAACCAATACCACATATGCATCCTCCACTTGCGACTCAAACTGGTCTCGCGGAAGCCGTGAGGACCCTCGGCCCCCCGTGGGGAGGGGAGGCGTGGGGAGGGGAGGGTGGAGGAAGCTGCCGGGCTCGCGCAGGGTCCCTGTGCCCAGCGTCGCGCACGGTGGCCGGCTGCAGCAGGTGGGTCGGCCCCGTCCCGTGTCACACTCAGGGAGCTCGGCTCCGCTCCCTTCGTACCAGTTTTCAATCATCTCTTTGATAGCATTAGCCGGCCGCTGGATGACTTCCCCCGCCGCTATGCGATTCACCACGGTCTCGTCCAGACGCCGTATAACCCCCGCTACAAACGCCATGTTGGCGCCAGAGCTCGCCTTCAGCCAATCCCGTCGGCTCCTCGCTCTCACCGTCCTTCCTTCAGCTTCGGCCGGCGCCGTCTTGCACCGCCTTCCCAGCGGCAAGTGCTGATTGGGCAGTATGAGTGCCAGTCAAGCGCCTTTCCTACGTCAGTTCCTGGGCTCTGACCCGCCCTAAACAGCGCCCGCCCGTTAGGCTAAGAAGGCAACGCGCTTGCGCGTCAAAGTTCACGCTCCGCTCTTCCTATTGGCTCATTCCGCAGAGCTAAGGGACTACGGAATCTCCAGCCAATGGGAACGGAGGTGCCCTAGCGGCGGCTGGTTGCGCCGGGGCTCGGGTGATCTGGCGCAGAACCCAGAGGGTGGTTGGCGCTCGGCGGGCTCCTCCCCGTTTGCTGCGGCCTCTGAGCTCGGCGCTATCCTGTGGCCCTCCCGCAGAATGTGGATGACGCCCAAGAGGATTAGGATGGAAGTCGACGAGGCTCTGGTGTTCCGGCCCGAGTGGACCCAGCGTTACCTGGTGGTGGAGCCTGCGGAGGGCGACGGGGCCCTGTGCCTGGTGTGTCGCCGCCTGGTCGCCTCTACCCGGGAACGCGACGTGAGGCGCCACTACGAGGCCGAACATGAATTCTACGAACGGTTTGTAGGGGACGAGGAACGCGCGGCCCTGGTGGAGCGTCTGCGGCAGGGCGACATGTCGTTGGCCGCCGTGCTGACCCCGGAGGAGAGAGCGACCCGGGCAGGCCTCGGCCTCTGCCGCTTCTTGGCCTTGAAGGGTCGCGGCTGGGGCGAGGGAGACTTCGTACACCAGTGCATGGAGGTGCTGCTGAGGGAGGTGCTGCCCGATCACGTCGGCGTCCTGGAAGGCATTGATTTATCTCCAGAGATCACACGGCAGAGGATTCTGAGCATTGACAGCAATCTCCGTGGCCAGCTGTTTAACCGAGCCAGGGACTTTAAGGCCTATTCCCTAGCTTTGGATGACCAGGCTTTTGTGGCCTATGAGAACTACCTCCTGGTCTTCATCCGTGGCGTGGGCCGCGACCTGGAGGTACAAGAAGATCTTCTGACCATCGTCAACCTGACTCATCACTTCAGTGTTGGGGCTCTCATGTCGGCCATTCTGGAGGCCTTGCAGACAGCAGGGCTCAGCTTACAGCGAATGGTTGGACTGACCACGACCCACACTTTAAGGATGATCGGTGAGAACTCCGGGCTGGTCTCCTACATGAGAGAAAAGGCTGTGAGCCCCAACTGTTGGAACGTTATCCACTATTCGGGATTTCTTCACCTGGAACTCTTGAGCTCTTACGATGTTGATATTAATCAGATCGTAAACACCATATCTGAGTGGGTGGTTATGATTAAGACCAGAGGTGTGAGGCGACCAGAGTTTCAGTCGTTACTAACTGAGTCTGAATCAGAGCATGGCGAAAGAGTTAACGGACGATGCTTGAACAACTGGCTGAGAAGAGGCAAAACGTTAAAACTGATATTTTCGCTAAGAAAAGAAATAGAGGCCTTTTTGGTTTCAGTGGGGGCAACAACTGTCCATTTCTCAGACAAGCAGTGGCTTTGTGATTTTGGCTTCTTGGTAGATATTATGGATTACCTTCGAGAGATCAGCGAAGAGCTACAGATCAGTAAAGTGTTTGCCGCCGCCGCCTTTGAACGCATCTGCACCTTCGAGGATAAGCTGAGCTCGCTTCAGAGACATATGGAGGAAGTAAACCTAACAGACTTCCCTGCCTTCGGCATCATCGTTGACGAGCTTAAACAGCAGTTTAAGGAAGATCAAAAGATATTTGATCCTGACAGGTATCAAATGGTGATCTCCCGCCTACAAAAAGATTTCGAGAGACACTTTAAAGACCTCAGGTTCATTAAGAAGGACTTGGAACTTTTCTCAAATCCATTTAGCTTTAAACCTGAGTATGCGCCTATTTCAGTAAGAGTGGAGCTAACAAAACTTCAGGCGAACACTGACCTGTGGAATGAATACAGAGTCAAAGACTTGGGGCAGTTTTATGCTGGACTGTCTGGGGAGGCCTACCCAATCATCAAAGGCGTTGCCTATAAGGTGGCGTCCTTGTTTGATAGTAACCAGATCTGTGACAAGGCGTTTGGGTATTTAACTCGGAACCAGCACACGCTGAGCCAGCCACTGACCGATGAGCATCTGCAAGCACTCTTTCGAGTCGCCACAACCGAAATGGATCCTCGTTGGGATGACCTTGTGAGAGAAAGAAATGATTCCTAAGCCTTTTGTAGTACAAGAAGAATTCAACTTGAAAAGGGAAAACGTTTGATTTTTCTTTCACAGTTACTCTAATTTGGATGGTTGGAAAGCACTGAACTTATTATAGATGTCCAAATTGATAAACATTGGAACCTTTTGGACAAGTTGCCTTTCCCCATCTCGTTTGGCAACATGGGACTGAAGCATAAAAATACCACCTTTAAAAAACTTAGTTTAATGGAAAAGTCGTTGCCTTTTATGTTATAACTGATTTTCAGCAAGTTTAGTATTGGTGTTGTAAGTTGAGCTAGAAGTCTGGTTTTAAGATGTTCTGAAGATATATGCCAAAAGTTTCAGCTCGCTCTTTGATACAGAGTAAAAAGTGTGATACATGGTTTGAAATGACCAGCTCCTTAAAAGTGTGTTTGTGTCAGTTTACAGAAACTCATATATCAAATCAAGTTTCTAAAAAGAAAAAAAAAAATACACAGTGGAGGTATTTTGTCTAGCTAACATTTAAGATTCCTTAAGGCGTATTTCTGAGGCTGAAGTAAATACTGGCAGTTTCAGCCCCCACCCCTCACCTACCCAGTTGATGGTGACTTTAGGGATGGAGGAAGTAATCAAAAAATGTGGTCGGAGCAGCAAGAAGTATTTTTAAGATTCTGATTTAGGAGGCTTCTTACTTTCAGGAATTAAGAACAACCGATTATTGGTGGTTTGCTCCTTATTTCTTCACAACTAGGGGCCATATTTGCAGTTCGTCTATCAAAGGACCATGGTAAGTATGGAGTCTTAACTGTTGCCAGTCAATAATTCTTCTTTCTAGTCTAGACAGAACTTTGGCCCTGTTTTTACACTTGAGGATCAGGAGCTATGAGAAGTTTAATCTGTGTACCTGCGTGGGCATTAATGTCTTATAAAGAAGCTATGCTTAGGGGGACACTTTATTTTGAAATGATGAGTGTCAGGCTTGGTTAGCCGCTGAGAGTGGATTTCCTCAAAGATGTAGAGCTGTTGTACACAGTGTGTAGTTAAGACTGTGCCCAAGTAAAGAGATTTAAATCTCAAGACGCAACTTGGGCACAGACTAATAATTCCTGTCTCTAGAGATGGTGGTTTTGTGCTGACTGTGGACGAGTCAGCCTTCCGGCAAAGCTCAACACGGAAACCTGATCTCAGAGCAGCGCCTGATTTGTAACTCGCCCTCAAGTACACTTTAAAAGCTGTTGCGCGACTTTGTTTGTAATATTGCAGCACATGATCGTGTTGCGCGTCCAAGGAACCTGATTACAACCAAGAATTTAGAAGGAACTGAAGCCTAAGCCACGCGGCCTGAGAGCCAGAGTTAGGTCAGTGGTTCTCAACCACAGGTAGAACCCTTCCTGCCAGAGAGTGCAGTGTGGGAGGGTTCTATGGCCTGTAAGTGCAAACATTTCTCCTTCCTGTGGTGGGCCCTCCCAGAGTACCCGCACCCCCTCCCCCCCAAGTATACATTATCTTCTTTCAGGGGACAGGGAAGTCTCCAGTATAAGCTGATGGTGTACTTGACAGGGGAGCCTAGTTCCAAGTTCAGGGGAGAAAAGCACGTATCAGATTGGCATTTTGCTTATCAAAGAATAAGCTGAAATACCCGGAAAACAGGAGTTTACTGGTTATTTCCCAGTAGCTTTGTGTATTACCTTTCAGAGCAAATACGTTTTATTATTTGAGAGAATGATTGGGAGTCCCGAGAGTTGCTTCTTTCTATTTCTAGTCCCCTAAATAGTATTATCTTGTACGTTCTGACAAGTTCTCGTGGTTTCCTTAAGGTGATAGTAAAATTAGTTTGCATCATGTAGCCACTGTGTGAGTATGAAGGAGATGTAAACTAAGGATTTTTTTTTAATTGACCCTCAGCAATAGTTTGCTGTAACTAGTCTTGTGTATTTGTTTGTTAAGGCGGTGGTTCTCAACCTTCCTGAGGCTGCAACCCTTTAAAACAGTTCCTTATGTTGTGGGGAGCCCCAACCATAACGTCATTTCATTGTTACTTCATAACTATAACTTTGCCACAGTTATGAATTGTAATGTAAATATCTGATATTTGAGCCCCAAACAGACCACGATCCACAGGTTGAGAACTGCTGGTTTAAGGTGTTTTGCTGTTTTCTGTATTTCTGTATTTTTAAATATATAGTTGTTACTGGTCCTGTGGTATTGGTGAATATAGTTAAAATAAGCTCCATTTAAAAATAGCAAAACAACTGTGTGTCCTCAAGTGTTCCTTCCCCATTTCTCTCATTCCCACTAGTTCAAATATTTGTTTGTCCAGGCTCCCATATTGCCAGTCAGCTCACTCAAGTTCAGTGTCTTTGTCAGTCTTTTCCCTCCTTGAAGTCACCCCCGCATTGCAGACACCAGCTCCAGTCAGGCTTGCTGGTCCTGATGCTTTGTTTGCTTTCTATTTTTCAAGGCTGCCCGCTTTGCTTTGCCTCATCCCCTACATTGCTTCCTTAGTTGATCTCTGTGTATGCAGATATTCCTGAGTTCCTGTCTCCTGAGATTTCCTCCTAAATCTCGTTGCCAGTATTGCTGACACTGTTCTCTCACAGGCCTCACAACACATCTTGGCTCTTCCTCCCAGACCTGCTCTTCCTCTGGTTTCCCTTCAGAAGATGGCTTTACAGTTGCCCTCACCCAAGCCAGAAACTGAGTTGACTCCCCCAACTGCTCCCACCATTGATGTCAGCGTAGGTAGAACTCCTCTCCTCTCGCAGACTGTGGTCTGTGTGTCACCTCGGAAGCTTCGAGAGTGGTGCCCTCTAGCCAGGCAACCAGGTTCATTTGCTGAACTCCCTTGTCCTTTCCGCTTAGTGGTCTTACTGTGTATTGGTCATTGCTAGGCCAGAACAGAGAAGTCTAAGCCATTGGTTCATCTTTAATGAGTAGTGCAGTCCTGGCATTTGAATAAATGCTTGGGCTAATAAATACGTGTGTGGTTTTTTTTAATGACCTTTGAGACCTTCACAGTTGCTTCATTTGACCTTCACAGACATCCTGCCTGGTCACTGACCAGTTCTTAGCCATGTATTACAAGTTAAAAAATGAAACTCACCTTATTTGTAACTAAGAACCTCATTATTGTGTTTCTTAAATTTAGTGCAGTGCTCAGCATGTGGTTCAAATATTATGTGAATGTTGCTAAGAAAACAGACTGTGATTTACCCTAGTAAATTAGTAGTAATGTCAGGGTTCAAACCTAGGTGTCCTATCAGATCTACTCCATACTGTTAATAAGTACATCCATCATAGTCTTTTTAATTCCCAAAGGAACCTACATACATACGGGAAAGACTGGATAACTGCTTAGATTGAGCTGAGTTCAGTAATCTACAGGTTACCTTTGGTATTGTAGAAAGACAGTGCTGCAAAGAGTTAATGTCCGTTTTTCCTTTTGTAGGCATCGACCCTAGGAGAAAAATGGCATGCTATTTAGTAGTTACTTTCCTTTAGAGATGATTTCTGGCTCTTCTGGAATTTAAAAGTAAGTAAACTTGTTTATGAGAAGGATGTCTTAGTCAGCCCTCCTGACTACAAGATCCTCAGCTCATAAATTGTCTTACATGTGGAATGCCCACATCATCTCCCAAGGAGAAAACCCCAGGTGACATCCAGTGAATAAGGACTTTTTTAGATTTGCTGTATTTCCTTGCTTGCTTGTTTCATGCATCTGAATTTCATTTCTGGGTAACTGAGATGTTTCAGTCTTTAGTCGGAAATCTTCAGCCTTAAGACTTTCAGTCTTGTTCATTTAGCCTTTTTGCCCAATTTAAGAGATGAACTTGTGTCATTCTCTTTATTTGGATTTAGACTTTTAGGAAGTCATGTTAATGAACTAGTTTGCTCTGAGGTCTTGGTAGCAGCCACAGCAGTCATCCAGAGATCTGAGCCTTGTTGCAAATGTAGGTTTTCATCAACCTTTGGGTTAAAGGGTTTCTCATTTTTATCTCATATTTGGAAAGTTGCTTCACCCTCCACTGTGAGTACTTTATAAATACTCCATAATTTCTGCCTTGAAATGACCAGGTACTGAGTTCATGTCCTATACAGCCATGTCAATGCAGCCAACAGCCACCACCACCACAAAATTATTTTTTTCTTTAATAAAGGGTAGATGTCCTGTCTCCCAGTTCTGAAGGGCACCCTCCCCTCTCCAGAGCAGCCTTCCTGAGTGCCGCCCAGCTAATCTCTAAGCCACATGCTTAGTATTTTAGTTCTTCTCCATCAGAATTGTTGAAGTTGCCATGAAGTGAACTAACTACAAAAGCTTAGTGTCTCAACAGCTTGTTTGTGGCACTTATCACATAGGTAGGGGCTGGTAGACTACAGCCTGCAACTGAGGGAAGTATTATGGGAATATAGCCGTATCCATCCATGCACTGTCATGGCTACTTCCCTCTACACTAGTGTGGTCGAGTAGTTGTTCCACAGTGTGCGCAACACAAGCTAAAGTACTTCATGGAAAAGTTCCCTAATTCCTGCTTAAAATGGCCTCTATCCTGGAGCTCAGGACAAAGCCCATGCTCATTAGGAGTTGGCTCCTCACTTTGGGGAATGAGAAGAGAAAGTTCGGCAGATAACTGAGGTCCTGAAAGGCCACAGCCGCCGCAGAGTACAGCTGGGAGGAAGTGACCTGTTCACTGCTGGCTGTGGTAGTTCTCTTTCCCCAGTCATGCCATTTTAAATATGTCTTTGCATTTCATTGAGATAAAAATTTACAAATACTAAGTATCCACTTCAGTGGATTTTTATATTCACCTGTGAATGCACCACTCAGATAAAGGTAGAAAATATTTCTGTTACTCCAATAGGTGCCCTTTACATCTCACACAGAGATAATTGCTGGTCTGACCTTTATTGCCTGTCAGTTAGTTTTGCCTGTTTTAAATCTGTATCAAGTGGAATTATACACACTCTCTTGTAATCTTCTGTTCTATATGTCTGCTGTAGTACTCCATGTTGTGGATGTAGCAGTTCAGTTTTCGCTTCTGTGTCCTAGTCCGTTCGTTGTACCAGTTTATCCATTCAGTGTTGATGAATATTTGGATTGTTTCTAGTTTGTGGTCATTATGAATAAAGTTGCTACTAAAAGCCTTGTGTCTGTCTCTTAGTGAGCATGTTTTAAGCCTTCTTTTTTTTTGTATTCCTTGGCAGATAACCTTGCTTTTGTTATTTGCTTTATACAGGTTATTTTCTACAAAGCGTCCAGAGTGGTCCTTTAAAATCTCTCCGATAAATGCCACTTTCCTACTCAAAAACCTCCAGTGGCTTGGTAGCAGGTTAACAGCTGAAGTCTGTCTGTTCCGACATGATCTTTACCCCATGTGTACTTTTCTCTTGACACACCTCTCTCTCTCTCTCTCTCTCTCTCTCTCTCTCTCTCTCCCTCTCTCTCTCTCCCCCCCCCCCCCCCCCCCCCCCACCCCCCGGTCTCTCTTTGCTCTGCTCTGTACTGAATACTGTGCTTGTAAATTTGGTGATTAAGAGAAATGTGTAATTTGAGTAGATTTTTGCTGTTGTTTTGAGGCTTTGAGCTTGGTTTTGTATTTTTCAGCCTGGGGAATGAATCCCTTCCTTAAGTACGTGGAGCATACTATCTGCTGCTCATCACAGAGGCACCACTGATTTTGACATAAGCCTGGTTGCTGGTTTCTGATGTGTTGATATACCCCTGAGCACCGGTGCTTAACTTTTAAAAGCTATTAAGAAATGAAAGCATAAAATCCATCTTGATTTCAGGAATGTGTAAGTTCGTGTATTACAGTTCTGTGGATTATAGTTAGAATTTGTCAGTGTGATGACATGACTGTGAATAGTTGATGGCCGTGGGCACTAGGTGGGTGCTGGAAGCTGGGGCCGAGGAGCTGGAAAAGGAGCAGGATAAAGAAGTATTTGTACTAAGTCTAAAATAGTACAGCCATAGGACCTCTTTGAACGTGTCATTGGTATCGTACTAGTGGTTGTTAAATAAGAATTTCATTACCGAGGCTGGAGAGGGCCCAGCCGGTCAGAGCTACTGCTCCTTCAGAGGACCACAGTTTGGTTCTCGGTTCCCAGCACCCACACCAGGTGGCTCACATTGTCCTGTAACTCCAGTTCCACGGAATCTGATGCCCCCTTCTGTCCTCCATGGTCATCATCATACTCAAGCTTAAATGTGCTTAAAATGAGCTTAAAAAATTTAAGCTCCACATTTTAAAAAATAACTATTGTACAACTGAAGTGTAAGAAACGTGACATGCTTAAAGAATTAAATTGAGTTTTGACAACATGGGGCCATAAGACCATGAAAAAGTAAGAAACATTCTTAAAACTTTACATCTAGTGTCAACTAATAAGGGAAATTTAAGGAGGAAAGAAGAACATTGTTGACAGGCAATGCCATAGTCAGGTCAGACTTCCATCAAGTTACCGTTGACTGGTGACAAGCTTCTGCCTTCTAGTTGGCTGTCTTGTGCCCTCATGTAAGGGGAGCCTTTGCTTGTCTGTACCAACCTCATCTTCACAACGTACGCAACCTCTCAGCTCTTGCAATACTGTCACAGTGAGGGAGGGTTAGGATTTCAACGTAAGGATTTACTGCCATGGGGGCTGGTAAAGTACTTGCATGAAAGCGTGAGACCTGAGTCGAAAAGCCCAGTTGCCACATAAAAAAACCCCGGTGGTATGCTGGCACACACCGAAAATCCTAGTGCTGGGGAAAGAGATGGAAGGACTGAGGCTAAAATTCCAAGTTCATAAGAGCACCTGTTTGAAAAAACAAAACAAGTGGAGAGTAAAGAGGATGCCCCATGTTGACTTTGGGCCTCCACATGTTTACATCCCTGTACACACACACGGATAGCATACAGAATTCAGTGGGGGACGTTCAGTGTGTGGGAAATGGGTATCTCTTAGAACTACCTTTAACTCTGCACCTGTTTTTCCCGCCTTACTAGCCAACGTTCCTCCGCCTTCGTGGCTTCTGTAACCACCCTGCTCCAAGGCCGCTGATGGATCTCATGTACTAACTCCATAGTCTTGGGCAGTGACTTGTGGTCATTCACTCTCCCATCTGACCACGCACACACTTGGAGTACAGTGAGGAGTGGCTATGGAGGGAAAATGTTTGTGCTGTGTCTCATGGGTTTCCTCGGTTTAAGAAAAAAGGCCCGGGCAAGGGGAACTGATAGAGAAATACAAGAGTGTCTCGTGGAAGATAAACATGTGAGGACATTAACTTGGCGCTCAGGGTGGGCTCTGGTGTTTTATCAGTAGGAGCAAAATTAATTTCTCGCCCATAGGTCTTGTTTGTGTACACCATCTGCTTTGTCTGCCGTTGTTTCCCTGTGTCCTGTCGTCCTACCCTCCCCCACCCTCCCAATACCAAACTTAGCTGATGCCTTTTGGTAGGACACAGTTGTGGCTAGGGAGATGTTTCTCTTGAAGGGTCTGTCATATGTAGCTGCAACCCAGGTCTGTGACGGAAGAGTTGAAGAGGGAGACTTTCTAGGAGGTGCAGGTACATTAAGCGCTGCCTCTGTCAAACATGCTGTAAAAGTATCTTTTATTCACCTGTCTCAGTTGTCTGGAAGGTTACTGTCTCCTCCTGCTAACCTAGGCCTAGTCCTGGAAGCTTCTAGCCTCTGTACAGTCCAACCTAGGCCTAGAATGTTTTCAGCTGCTGAGACTTACTGCTGAATAAGCTCACCTTTGTACTTTCTGAGCTCTGCCTGGCTCAACTCAGCTGTTTTGGCTCAAACTCTTCTCCCAGCTGACTTATTTAATCTGCCTTCTCTTTTCACCCAGAATTGCTCCGCTCGGCCTCAAACTAACTCAGCAATCTGCTCTAATCTTCTGGCTTCTCATTTTCTGGCTCATTCCATCTTCATCTGAGTACTCTCTCTTCAACCCATCTCTCTATAACTGTCCTGGTTTAAAAAAACAAAAACCCCCAAAAACTGCCTCCTCTCTGTAAAACTGCTTCTTAAGTAGCTTCCCTTTCCTTTCTCTTCTCGTGAGAGTTGGGCGTATCCTATTCTGTCAAATCTTCTCTGATTCATCACCTTTTCTGCCACTCAATTAGACATCACTTTCAAACATGGGTGCTTCCTTCTACAAACTCACTTTACCTTTGTTTGTGGTTAAAGGCATGTATCACCACACAAGGGCCTAAGCTTTTCTTTTCCTGATACTTGCTCTATACCAGGCTGGCCTTGAACTCAGATCTGCTTGCCTTTATCTCCTGGATTAAAGGCATATTTGTATTCCAGCCGGATCACACAGACCTAGAAGATCTTTGGATATGATCTCTTGCCAGAGCAGCCATGTTCTGAATTAACATTCCTCTACAGATGTCCTGCTGTAGTGAGCCCTCTGATGCCAACCCTGGCAACTTGAGTCTTAACTGCCAGGACCCACATGGTAGAAATAGAGAATTAACTCTAAAAATTGTCCTCTGACCTTCACACACACACACTGTGGTACACCCACCCATCCTCAATCAATATAAAGAGTAATGTATTAAAAACCATGATGACACCAAAAGGTGAAATGACTGCCATTGAAAAAGTAGTTTGTTTAAAAAAAAAAAAAATCAAGCCAGGCAGTGGTGGTGCAGGCCTTTAATCCTAGCTCTCGGGAGGCAGAGACTGGTAGATTGTTGTGAGTTTGAGCCCAGCCTGGTCTACAAAGTGAGTCCAGGACAGCCAGGGCTACACAGAGAAACCCTGTCCTGAAAAGCCAATCAATCAATCACTCAATAAATAAATAGGAAAAAAGAAAAGGCAGTTTGTAGGGCTGGGAGATGTCTTGGTGGTTATAGAACTGAGCCCCAGAGTGCCATGCAAGCCTGAGGACCAGAGTTTTAGAGCCTGTGCTGCCTAGTTTTTTGTCAACTTGACATGAACTAGAGTCAGCAGAGAGGAGGGAACCTCAATTAACAAAATGCCTCCATCAGATCAGGCTGTAGACAAGTCTTATAGAGCACTTTCTTATTTAATGATTGATTTGGGGGCGGGAAGCCCAGCCCATTGTGGTTGGTGCCATCACTGGGCTGGAGGTCCTGGGTTATATAAGAGAGCAGGCTGAGTACACCATGAGGAGCAAGCCAGTACACAGAACCCCTCCATGGGCTCTGCATCCATTGGCTCCTGCTTGAGTTTCTGTCCTGACTTCCTTCAGTGATGGACTGTAAGCCAAATAACCCTCTCCTCCCCATGTTGCTTTGATTATGGTGTTTTCTCACAGCAATAGTAACCCTGATGAAGACAGATCCCTAGAATCCACATAAATGTCAGGTAGATGTGGTCACCCACCAGTAATCCCAGTGCCAGGAGAAGTCAAGAATCCCCTGAGCAGGTTGACTAGGTAGACAAACTGAATTAGTGAGTCCAGGTTTAGCTAGAGACCCTGCCTTACATTAAGATGGACAGTAATTGAAGAAGGTACCTGTCATCAACCTCTGGCTTACACACTCACCCCCACCCCATGTACATGCATGTGCCTACATGCAGTCTAACACATATGCACAAAGGGGTGGGGATTTGTTAGAGCACCAAGAAGATTGTGGTGGTTTGGATGAGAGTGGCCCCCATCAGTGCATATATTTAGTACTTGGTCCACAATTAGTGGAACTGTTTAGGAAGGACTAGGAGGTGTGGCCTTGTTGAGGAGGTGTATAACAGGAAGTGGGCTTGGAGGCTTCAGAAACCTCCAGCTGTCCCCAGTGCACTCTGTTTCCTGCGCCTTTGGTTCAAGATATGAGCTCTCAGCTGGTCCTGCCACCACACCTTTCCTCTGCCATCATGGACTCTAACCTGGAACTGTAAGCCCAAAAGAAACCACTTTTGGTTGTGAGCCTAGCCTTCAACGGCTGAGCCATCTCTCCAGCTCCCCCAAAAGACCACTTTTATAAGTTGTCTTGGTCATGGCAACAATAGAAAACAATAATAGAAAAATCACAACAATAGAAAAGTAACTGAGACAAGAATGGATGTTACACACCACACAGGGATGTACATAAAACATAAAACATCAGTGTCCAGGAGCGAGGGGAAGAGTGAGTAGGCAAGGCAGGACAGCAGGCTTAGGACCAACAACAATCTCACTGGGCTCTGCCATACAGAGGCTGCCCTGGCTGTAAGGGCCTTGGTCCTGGACGAGTCAAGCAGAGGAGTGTTGCCCCCTGTGATGTAGGAGCTAGACAGAAGAAGCGGATGTAGAATATGGGCTCCAGAGGTGGGTGCTCCAGGTGAGTCACACTCCCTCACAGAATTAGTTAGCCGTCTCCAGAAGGATTGAGTGCTAGTAGGGACAGTCTTAGGTCAGTGAGTCCCCTAATGCTGGATCATCAAAATTACAGCACTAGAAAGGTGGCTCAGCAGTTAAGGGCACTGGCTGCTCTTTCAGAGGACCTGGGTTCTAGTCTAAGCACCCACATTGCAGCTCACAACCATCTGTAACTCCAGTTACGGGAGCTCCAATGTCCTCTTCTGGCCTCTGCAGGTACCAGGCATGCACACGGTGCACAGACATACATGTAGGCAAAACACCCATACATACAAAAAGTTTTTTTTTTTTTAGTTTAAAAAGAAAAAGAAGCTGGGTGTCATGGTGCACACCATTAATCCCAGCACTCGGGATGCAGAAGCAGAGGCAGGTGGATCTCTGTGAGTTTTGAGGCCAGCCTGATCTACAAAGCAAGTCCAGGAGAGCCAGGACTACAAGAGAAACCCTGTTTCAAAACAAACAAACAAACAAACAAAAAACCCAAAAAACAAAAATAGAAAAAGAATACAGAAAACGGTATGCTGAAAAGATGACTCTGGTTGAGAGCAGTTGCTGCTCTTGCAAAGGACCCTGGTTCTCTGCACCCACAGTGGGCATCCCACAATTTTCCTCTAACTCCAGGTCCAGAGAATACCCTTCTGGCCTCCAAGGGACCTACACACACATGACATATGCACATACAGACACATCCATATAAATAAGATGAGCCTGTGATTTCCTTGCAGAGAAAAGGCTTGGATTTGTGCTTGCAGGTTTAAGGGAGTCGCTTCAAGGCCTTGCTCTGTAGATGGATACTGGATGTTCCTTCCAGCATGGGTATGTGAGAAACTGGAGAAGCTGTCTTGGCTGTTGCCCTCAGCCCACTGATGCTGTCAGATTTACTGCCTACAGTGTCGCTTAGTGTCCCTCTCGTAGACCACATGGCTCACAATGCCAAATAGAGCTTCAGCCTCCTCTAGGAATGGAAAAAAATATGTTAACTGAAATATGAAAACTATGAGCTGGGTGGTGGTGGCACACGCCTTTAATCCCAGCCCTCTGGAGGCAGAGACAGTCGGATGTCTGTGAGTTCGAGGCCAGCCTGATCCTACAGAGTTCCAGGACAACCAGGGCTACATAGAGAAACCCTGTCTCAAAATATCAAACCAGTAGTAATAATAGTAGTAGTGGTGGTGGTGGTGGTAGTAGTAGTACAATAATATAATTAATAATAATAATAATAATAATAATAATAATAATAATAATAATAATAATAATAAAATAAATAAATTGTAGAAGCTACCATCTGGTGGATAAACAATGGTGGCTCTTTTGTGACCTTTCTCTGCTCCTCCTTTAACATGAGTGCATAACTGTTGTCCCATGCCCTGAACACATGCCAGAAGACTGGCCTTCAGTCATCCAGCATTAGCCAGACGGCCACAGAATACTTCTGAGACACCATTCTTAACTGGCAGTTTGAATAGATCTTCGTCCCTGCTCTTAGTTGCTATAGAGGAGGCATACCCTTCCCTACTTGCTACCGCATGAGTTAGTAAGTTTGAAGGGGAACCCCTGGGGAGTCATCTCTTGGGTACTGTTGGAAATTCCATAATAGGTGTTCTTTTAACGAATTAAGGACTGGAGGGATGATTCTGGGTTTAAGCAGACCGGGGTGTGATTAAGAGAATGGGAGTTTGGGTACCCACACAGCCTCCTGAAACTACAGCTCCAGGGGATCCAGTGTCCTCATCTGGCTTCGGAGGGTACACAAATACACAAGTGGCAGGCACATGCCTACACATAGAGAGGGAGGAAGGGGGAGGGAGGGACGAAGGGAGGGAGATAGAGAGAGGGAGGGGGAGACAGAGAGACAGAGAGAGACAGAGACAGAGAGAAAGAGAGAGAGAACACTTAAAAAAGAAATTTACAGCAAATAGGATAGATGGTAGTTTTAAAAATAAGGGCTGGGGAGATGGCTCAGTTAGTAAGATTGAGGACCTGACTTGGGATCCCCAGTTTATGTGTGAAGCTGGACAGGAAAGGGTGGTATTTATGAACACTGAGGTAGGAGATTTATTAAATGTCTGCTATTCATTTTTCACGAGCATGTTTATCACACATGAGGACAAGCAGATGATTGCTGACTAGTGTGTGACCTCTTAGCCAGTTTCGCTGGGAACGCCATAAGCTTGACAGCATCACACAGGAGCAAGAGACAGATCGGAAAGGTTGCCTGGTGAACAATAAGCCTTTGGTATCAGATCTGGTTTCCCTGGCAACCGGGGTTCACTTAATGAGTGACTCCAGGCAGCAGACACGAATTTATCCTAGCAACAGCACATAAGGAAGGAAGTCCTCAGCAAATAATATTTCATTTCAGTCTGTGTACATAAGTCTCTGGGTGATTAAAAAAAAATCAGCGCTGAAAGAGATAATGAAAGACCTGGGTGTCTTTATTCCTTCCTTTGTGTGCCCTAATAATAGCCATTCAGAGTATTTTCTTACATTTTCTTTTTTGGCTGCACATGTATACCTGTATATTGTGACTTGTATTTTAAATTTTAAAAATTTATATTTATTAGAATTATTTACTGTGTGTGTGTGTGTGTGTGTGTGTGTGCGCGTGCACATGTAGGGGTCTGAGGGCAGCTTGCGGAAGTTGTTTCTTCCCTTCCATCCTGTGACTGCCGGGGAGCCAACTCGGTGTGTCAGGCTTGGCTGCAAGCGCCTTTAGCCCCTGAGCCATCTTGCTGGCCTGCTGAGTCATTGGCCGTTCTGATCACTAAGCATCCATTTCTTCCTTTTTCTTACAGACTCATTTTCATAGTCGTGTCGTTGTTTTTCCTTCCCATTGGTTACTTTTACGGATTTAGATTTTGTTCTGAAATGACCTAAATTGTTATTCTATCAGCTCTGACCAGTGAGTCTTGGGTTCCCCTCGTGTCTTTGTCTCCTCCATCTCTCTCCCCATTATCTGCCTTTTAGTTTCTGTGAACTCCGATTTAAACTACTTATCTTTAGGGGTATGGGTATCTTGCCTGCAGGTATGTCTGGGCACCATGTGTATGGTGCTCACAGAGACCAGAAGAGGGCATAGGATCGGATCCCCTGGAACTAGCTACAGGTGGTTGTGAGCTGCCATGTCGATGCTGGGAATCAAACTTGGGTCCTTTGGGAGAGCAGCCAGTGCTTTTTAACCTCAGAGCCATCTCTCCAGCCCTTTTATTTTTATTTTCTAACTTTTTTTTTTTTTGAGGCAAGCTCTCACGGTGCATCTTTGGCTGGCCTGAAAATTGATGCTATATATATCAAGCTAGCCTGGAACTCATAGCATTCCACCCACCTCTGCCTCCTGAGTGTTGGGATTAAAGGTGTTCAGCACCACACCCATCTGGCTATTCTATATTTCTAAGATCATGGCCCTGTACTTGGAACAACTTAGAAAGTTGAGAAATGTGGCCTGTGAGATGCCTTAGTGGCTAAGGGGGCTTCCTGCCATGCCTGAAGACCCGGGCTCAATCCCGGGGACCCACATGGTAGAAGAGAATGGACTTGGACAAGTTGTTTTCTGACCTTCCCAAGTCACGGAACCACTCTCCCCATAAGTAAGTGTTAAAAAAAAAAATCTAAAAACCCACAACTACTATGACAGGGCCCCAGACATTAGTAGTCCTGAGGCCTTAGCACAACTCACTCCATGATGGAAGTACCCTTCATACTGTAGAACTCAGCACATAGACAGCACCACCTGCCAAAACCAAAACAAAGGTCTTGTCCATCAAAGTCCATAGTTCTGGAAAAATCTCAAAATGTACTAACCTTGCTTTTTAGCTTCTGTAGCTCTGATTCTGGCTAACTGTTCCTCTTAACTGAAGATTGTCAGCCCAGAATGGGGTTTTTGTGCTTACAAGCTCACCCTGAGAGAAAGGCTTGGGCTTGGGCTACTGTGGGATTTTGAGCACCCAGTGTAGTCCCCAGCCTGCTAATAAAGACTTTCTATTGCCTTAAACCCATGTCTGAGCAGCCTTCTCTGGTGATGACCCCACAACACTACTGGAAAATGGATTGATTTCCTTGTGCTTTCGCCACTGCTCAAATTCAGCCACAAAATACTATAAGCGGCCATTCTAGTTTCTTTCCCACGATGAACAGGGCTGGGCACCGTCTTTGAACCTCTTAGTCAGGAGCTAGCACATCTTCATGTAAGCTAATTTGATTTGGCTTCTCTGTTACTGAAAGCCAAAAGCACCCTAAATGGAATTGGGTAAGTAGCCTGCTCCACACCTCTTTCCGTATTGCTAGATCATGTCCAACAATTCCATCTGGCCAGTGGTCCATGGAGAACACAAGGGAGGCTACTTCTTTTACTTATTTGCTCATCATCAATAGTGTGATAGAATTATAGGTAACACATTTCTACTCTCATTATTTTTTCTTAAAGAATAATGTGGCTGGGCCAGCAAGACAGCCAGAGAAACCGTCTGCAAAAACCAAACCAAACCAAACCGACCAACCAACCAATCAAAAAACACAAACAAAAAACCCAAAAGACAATGTTTTAGGATAAAATTTTTTTATAGATGTCATCTTCATATGAATCCAAGAATCAGACACATTTAAATTAAGCAACTGTAATGCACAAGGTCCTGGCATGAGTGTATGAGTGTGTGCATGTGTGTGTGTATGTATGCATGTATGTGTGTGCATGTGTGTGTTTGAGTGTGTATACGAGTGTGTATGTATGTATGCATGTATGTGTACATGTGTGTGTTTGATTGTGTATGTGAGTGTGTGTGCATGTATGTGTGTGTTGTGTTCTTGAATGAGGCTCCCCAGACAAAGCAGTTTAGAAGGTAGTGAGTGTGCTGGCTAGTTTTATGTCAAGCTACAGTTATCTGAAAGGAGAGAACCTCAGCTGAGGAAATCCCTCCATAAGACTTGGCTGTACATTTTCTTAATTAGTGATTGATGAGGGAGGGCTCCCTGGCCTGGTGGTCCTGGGTTCTGTAAGAAAGCAGGTTGAACAAGTCATGAAGAACACGCCAGTAAACAGCATCCCTCCATGCCCTCCGCATCAGCTATCGCCTTCAGGTTCCTGCCTTGTTCCTGCTCTGACTTCCCTCAGTGACGGACTAATTACCTGCAAGTGTAAGCTGAAAGAAGCGGTTTCCTCTCAAAGTTGCTTGGGTCATGGTGTTTCATCACAGCAATAGTCACCCTAAACTAGGACAGTAAGGAAGAAACAGATAAGGATAAGCAAAAGAACGTGATCCTGGTTGTCTGAAATGAGTGATAGGTGGTCCTTTGCTTGATCACGGCTCATGTAAAAAGAACTCTCTGGAAAATTCGTAAATGGCTTCACACTCTACACTTGTTGGGAGTTTGAGCCGTTTGCGCCCTCTGGTGGTAAAGCTGTCCGCCTCGGCAATGCAGTGCGCGCTCCTGCCGCACGGGGGCAGCAGAGTACACATCGGCAGGTGCTCCAGAAGCGGCTGGCAAACACAAAACTCACAGAGGAGACAGCTCCTGGTGACACAAAGCAAAGCGCCAGCAGCACGTTCTCATCCTTCTACACGCCAGTCATCCCTCCACCAAAGCACGCACACATAAGCACAACCCCTGCTCCGATGCCTTGTTTGCACCATGGCATTTCACTTGCAATCCTACCTTCAGCCCCCCCCCCATCCCCCCTCAGAGCCACCTCAGGCTTTCTGCCCTTGGACACTTGTCACCGTCAGCCCTCACTTCCCCACGAGAACCAGTTTCCCAGTTAATGTAAACTCATTTCATGTAATATTCCTTCTGAATATTATTTTGCCCCACTCTTGATTTCCCAGGGTGATATTTACTGTCATGCATGCTAATTCAGAATTACAGCTAGTAGTTTTGTGATATTCATCTCATTAATAATGCACACTTTTTAAAAAGTTCATTCTGCAAGCATCGTGCCATCTAAGTTCCAAGGAGCTGGGAACATAAATAACCAGAGGCTTTGCAGAGCTAAGGTGCACGTCACAGTCCTAAAGGAACCAGGCATGCATGTGGTACATTCACATACACGCAGGCAAAGCATTCATGCCACATAAAAACATATTCATTTGGGCCCTGCCCTGAGGACACCGGAGCAGGAGAGCAGGCCCTGCCCTGAGGACAAGGGAGCAGGCCCTGATCCAGGGCTCTGAGTGGACCTCACCCCAACATCTACCCCATGTATGACCTGCTGGAACACATGAAGGGGCTGGACCTACAGATTCAAAGATTAAGAATCTCCTTGACACAGGGCAACAACGGGATATCTGACAGCAGTCCCAGTGAGGATCCAGTAACGATAGGGTAGGCCTCAAACCAGACCCATGACTCGTAGTAATGAACATCTGAAAGTAAACATATGTGGGCAAAAGGCTATGCTGCGTGATACACTACAGCGTCTGTGACAAAATCTTTTTTTTTTTTTTAATTTTATTTTACTGGGGTGAGGAGAGGGATTTTTTTGCATAACGTAAGTAATAGACATTCAATAAAAGTAAAAAAAATTAAAAAACATTCATTTGAAAAAACAGCAAGGGATGGGATAACAATTATGAATAAATTAATAAAATATATTTAAAAAACATCAACACACACACACACACACACACACACACACACACACACACTATTCATTCCTCTAACTACAGAGGAGCATCAGTGAAATCAGGAAAGACCAAATAGAACACACAAGTTTGCCTCAGCTTACCCAGTAGGTTTGGTGTAGGTGTTTGGTTTTACTATTGGCAACCAACCTGCTCACCTAGCTGGTCTGTGGTAGGTCTCACTTGGTGGACACTGCATGAAAAGTGGGAACTTCTGGGTAAAACAATTAAGTTTTCTAGAACTCTATAAAAAAAATCAAAAGCTTTGTTTGTTTGTTTTCCATCAAGCCTACAGTAACTCAATTTGTTGTAGGCTTTGCCCCTCTATGGGACTTTACACCTGGCCAGTTATATTAACTTACGATACTTGCCTGGCTACTATGGGCAGTTGAATTTCTGACTTGTGTGTTGACACCCTTGAGGACTCCAGTTACAGGAGTTGGCTTGATCTGTGAGAAATCAGGGTTCGGGGGTGGGGTGGTTAGTCGATATAGTGCCCGCTGCAGGCAGGAGGACCTGCTAGGGTTACGGCCGCTGTGTGAAACACCAGTTGCTGTGTAAAGCCCTGTGGGCAAAACAACTGGGGGGAGAGAGGGTTTGTTCATAGGAATCGCTAATTAAGAAAATGTCCTCCAGGCTTGCCTACAGCCTGATCTTATAGAGGCATTTTCTTAACTGAGGTTCCCTCCTCCCACATGACCTTAACTTGTGTCAAGTTGACAGAAAACTACCCAGCACAGTTCCTAAGCTCAGATTCCTAGCACCCACATTAAAAACTTGCCAAAGCCGTTCATGCCTAAGGACGGGAAAGGAGGCAGTGAGAGACAGATCCCAGAAGCCCACGGTCCAGCTAGATCACCAAATTGGCGATGTCAAAGATTGGTGAGAGACCTCGTCTCAACAAATAAGCTAGAGATGTGATTAAAGAAGACACCTTAAGCCAGGTGATGGCAGCACCTGCCCTTAGTCTCAGCACTCGGGAGGCAGAGGCAGGTGGAACTCTGTGAGTTTGAGGCCAGCCTGGTCTACAGAGTGAGTTCTAGGACAGCCAGGGCTACACAGAGAAACCCTGTCTCAAAAGAAAAATAAATGAAGAAGGAGAAGGAGGAGAAGAGGAAGAGAAGAGGAGGAGAAGGAGGAGGAGGTGAGGAGGAGGAGGAGGAGAAGAGGGGGAGGAGGAGAAGGAGGAGGACACTTAATGTAGAAACTCTGGCCTCCACGTGCACATGTGTACCATAACTGCACACACATGAGTCCATGCGCACGCAGAGCAACTGCTGAGGGCCAGTGTGACAGGACACACCAGGAGGGCACACTAGAGAAATGAGGCTGCCAAGCTATGCACAAACATGTCCAGGATCTCCTTCCTGGGCATTAGATCTGCCCAGTGACAGTGAGAGTGCCGGGACACCTGCAGGGCAAGCAAGGAAAGCAAAAGCAACTCTTATTCCTCTGATGCCATTGTTGTCTCCATAGAAGTAAAAGTAACTTTTATTTGCCTGATGCAATTATCGATTTTGGAGGCTTACTGACTCTATCTGCTAACCTAGGCCTAGTCCTGGAAGCTTCTAGCCTCCTTACAATAGGCCTAGAGTGTTTTCAGCCTTTGAGACTTACTACTGAATAAGCTCACCCTTTCTAGTTCTTTCTGAAGTCTAGCTGGCTGGTCCAACTCAGCTGTTCTGGCCCAAACTCACAAAGCTGACTGAGTCAAACTGGCTTCTCTAGACTTCTGACTGAATTGCTCTGCTTGGCCTCATACTAACTTTGGCAATATGTTCTAATCTTTTGTCTCCTTCTCATTCCCTGGCTCTTGTGTCGTCACCTGTGTCTAGCTTTTTCTCTCTTCAATGTGTCTCTGTAAAACTCTGCTGGTAAAACTGCCTCCTCCTTCTCTCTCTCTCTCTGCACTGCTCTCTCTTAAGTCACCTTTTTCTTCTATGTTCTCATGAGAGTTGGGTATATCCTATTCTGTCAAATCTTTCTCTGATTCATCACTTTGCCCGCCTGCTTCTCAATTAGACATCACTTTCAAATATGAGTGCTTCCTCCTACCAACTAACTTTACCTTCGTTGTTTGGGATTAAAGGTATGTGCTAAGGGCATGTCCGTATTCTAGCCAGAGAAGCCATTTTACTGGATTAAAATACCTTTGCAAGCTGGGTGTGGTGGCTCATACCTTTAGTCCCAACACTGGGGAGGCAGAAGCAGGTGGATCGCTGTGAGTTTGAGGCTAGCCTGGTCTACAAAGTGAGTCTAGAAAGCCAAGGCTACACAGTGAAACTGTGTCTCAAAAGACAACAACAACAACAAAAAACCTCTACAAAGCAATGGTGATCCAGACCTAGAAACTATAGTTTTCCCCTCATCTTCCTATCCTTACTCCTGCCTCATAGGCTAAAGGATGCAGGTGTGTGGACACTCCAGCTACAGTTCAAGTTCTAACCACAGCTCCCAAGACCCTGGCAAACAGGTGTCCTCTTGGCTACCCTTTGGGCCCATGGCATCCCACTGATGCCTCATCTGCTTTTAGGAGGATGAACTTGAGATTCCAAGTTGGGCAAACCACTTAAATCTTAGAGTTGCCTTGCTTTTTAAAAATATTTGAAGTTCTTAGGACACAGCTAAGGGTTTAGAGCAGTGGATCTCACCCTTCCTAACGCCGTGACCCTTTAATATAGTTCTTCCTGTTATGGTGACCCCCAACCACAAAATTATTTCATTGCTACTTCATAACTGTAATTTTTCTGTTGTTATGAATACTAATGTAAATATGTGACATGCAGGATAGTTGATATTCAACCCATGGAGGAGTTGTGACCCACAGATTGAGAATCACTGGTCTAGAAAGGAGCGTGGAGACTTAGACTCCGGGTACCACAGCCCCATGGGCCAATGACTCCTTGCCTTCCAGCAAGATCTTCAGCGTCCTGGAACCTGCGCAGGGCCAGGCTGACGTGTTGGCGGACACAGGGTACACATGGGTTACTGGAGTCGAGCGTGTCTGTCTTAATTTGCTAGGTAGGTCTGTTGCACAGAAAGAATAAAAATCCAGGGCTTAGCAGAGCAGAAGCGAATTTCCTCATAGCTCTGGAGGCTAGAAGGCCAAAAGCAAGATGCCAGTAAGTTTGGTGCCTCACCAGGGCACTGTCCCGAGTGTCTGTCAGTCCTTGCTCAGGCTGCCAGTCTTGCACACTTCTTTCTTCACATAGTATTCTCCTGTTATGTCTGTGACATCACATGGACATTTAAAAAATAAGGTCACAGGCCATATTAAATTAAGAACCTACCCTACTACACCAGGGATTCATTCTCTCTTTTTCTGTAGTAACAATATAATTATAAATGCATAACAATGTATGTGACAACAGAACTCTCTCTCTCTCTCTCTCTCTCTCTCTCTCTCTCTCTCTCTCTCTCTCT
>OU015755.1:11632378-11648175 GCA_907169655.1 Acomys percivali | reverse complement strand
TCTCTCTCTCTCTCTCTCTCTCTCTCTCTCTCTCTCTCTCTCTCTCTAAATGAATCAATCAATAAACTGCTGAGTGTGGTGGTGCATGTCTTTAATGCCAGAACTGGGAAGGCAGAAGGCAGAGGCAGGCAGATTTCTATGAGTTTAAGGCCAGCTTGGCCTATGGAGCATGTTCTAGGACAGCCAGGGCTACATAGTGAGACCTTGTCAAAAAACAAAAAAGCCAAAAGCCAGAATCTCTGTGAGTTCAAGGCCAGTCTGTTCTACAGAGCAAGTTCTAAGACCACCAAGCTTACATAGAGAAACCCTGTCTCCAAAAACCAGACCAAACCAAAACCCCAAAACCAACCAACCAAACCAAACCAAACCAAACCAAACCAAACCAAACCAAGCCAAACCAAACCAAACAACCAACTGTGAAAGAATACGCAGTCATAGTTTGCTCAGTGCTGGAGTAAATGACTCTCCTGCTCTGTGTGTACTGTTAAATTACAGTGCTCACACTGTCCTACAGGACACGATACTTAACAAGGATGTGATCACGTGACTGCTCATCTGCTTATGATACAATACCTTTTGATATTAATTTAGAGTATAAGTCTATGTTTTTAAAGAAGGTTATAGCTGGGTGTGGGTGGTACACACCGTGAATCCCAGTACTCAGGGGGCAGAGGCAGAGGCCAGTCTCTGTGAGTTCCAGGACAGCCAGGGACTCTGTCTCAATTGTCTAAAGGGGGGGCATTACTGTATGCCATATTATACTGGCAGTGACCTCAAACATCTTGTGTTTTTGGAATCTCTTGTTTATAATATCATATAGATACACTATGCATGTATATGCACATATGTGAATGCATTTATATATGCCATATTTTAAGTGTGTAGTAGACTCTACCATCTAGGCTTATATAAGCATTCACAGTGATGTTTAAGCACAATGGAAATTGCACATTTTTTAGAATCTATCCCCAGTGTTAGGAGACTCATGGCTATGTTTCTAGACATGGTCCTATTCTGAGGTGCTGAGGTAAGCGCTTCAGCAATTCTTTGCTGAGGGACATAATCAACCTGGGAGGGGACAGGAAGGACAGATAGGGACACTATTATATTTTCATTCCAAAGATACATTTGTAGCCCGTCTAGTAGAAGGAATCAGCAGAGGCACTGTTGACGGTTTGTTTGTTCTGAGTTAACACCCCCAGTGCCTCGGCCAGATGTCCCCGGAGGAGGACAAGGCCGATACCAGCAGAAACAGACTTGATAAGAGGTTCTAGGAGCGCCCGAATCCAAACATCCACAGAACAAGGGGTGATTATGAAGATGAGATACAGACATCGCACGTCTCGAAACGTGACCAAACACCCGACAGAGGGGCAAGCCTGAGGTCCAGAATGGCTGGCTGCCTTTGTGGCCCCCTCCCAAGTCCATGTAATCTGCTCACTGGAGATGAGACACAAGAGAAATCTCTAGGATATTAGCCTGCTGTCTTTTCAGAGTGCTGTTGTCTGAGGTTCAAGGGTTGGCTTCTGGGCTGGAGAGATGGGCTCTGTGGTTAAGGTTGCATACTGCTGTAATGGAGGGTCCCAGTTTAATTCCTAATGAAAGTGTTGGACGTGGCTCACAGCCATGTGGAACTCTAGCTTCAGGGGATCCAACACCTCTGGCCTTGAGAACACTGTCACGCACACCATATGCACGCATATGCGTGTGCACACACACCCATACACAATTAAAAATATAATACATCTTTGAATTATTATTTTTGTTTGCTTTTCAAGAAAGGTTTCTCTGTGTAGCCCTGGCTGCTCTGGAACTCACTGTATAGACCAGGCTGCCCTCAAACTCAGAGATCTGCCTGCCTCTGCCTCCTGAGTGCTGGAATTAAAGGTGTGAACCACCACTGGCTATAAATCTTTGAATTGAAAAATGACAAAAGAAGCCGGGCGGTAGTGGCGCACGCCTTTAATCCCAGCACTCGGGAGGCAGAGGCAGGTGGATCGCTGTGAGTTTGAAGCCAGCCTGGTCTACAAAGGGAGTCCAGGACAGCCAAGGCTACACAGAGAAACTCTGTCTCAAAAAAAAAAAAAAAAAAAAAAAAAAAGAAAGAAAGAAAGAAAAATGAGAAAAGTATGAAGAGATGGTTCAGCAGTTAAGATCACTTGTTGTTCTTGCAGAGGACCTGGTTGTGGTTCCCAGCACCCACAGGGTAATTTACAATCATCTCTACCTCCAGTTCTAAGGGATCCAACACCCTCTTTCGGTCTCCATGGGTAACAGGCATGCATGTGGCGTGCTTACATACTTGTAGGCAAACCACTCATACACATAAAATAAAAAATAAGTAAATCTTTAAAAATGAAAAAATAAAAAGAAAGAATAGTTGAGTCTCTTCTCTGTTTATTAGTTTCTGTGACAGCTAACATGAAGTAAATTCCGATTTCACAGTTTTTGGTTTTTGTTTGTGTTTTTGAGACAGGGTCTTTCTCTGTAGCATTGGCTACTCTGGAACTCACTCTGTAGACAAGGCTGGCCTCGAACTCACAGAGATCTGCCTGCCTCTGCCTCCCGAGTGCTGGGATTAAAAGTGTGCCCCACCAGCTATTTCATATTCTCGATGACTGCTCTAGACGGCGCTGGGTCCTCCAGTTAGTTGTGACTTGGCCCGAGGACTCTGAAGCTGTCTAAAGTGCCACTGGGGGATCCACAGTGGAGAAAGTCACATGCAGCCACCAGGTGATTTTGTCCTCTCGGCTTCAGCTCTTCCCATGGGCTTCACGAAATGTATCGTGTTGGATCTCTGTGCCTTACAGTCGGGTTCCTTGGCTAAAGCTCGTCTGGTTCCTGGCTTTAAAGCACTTTTTATTGCTTTCTGCTTCCCAAGTTATGGGTTATTTGACCTCCGACTTAAAGGAAGCTTCTGCCCCTCTCTGTCTGGTTTATTTCAGAACTCCATCCTTAGAATGGGTGACATAGCCGCTGTTCCTGGTGGCAGCCTCCTGAAGCATTATCTGTCGAAATGGCCTGATTATGCTTGTGACCCTATGAAAAAGAAGCAGTTGTTGGTGTGCGCTCTCTCTTTGCTCATCTCTGTGTCTGTCTGTCTGTCTGTCTGTCTGTCTGTCTGTCTGTCTGTCTCTCTCTCTCTCTCTCTCTCTCTCTCTCTCCTAATTCTTAGTGGAGCAAATGGCTTTCATGTCTGCAGCTACAGAGTTAACCCATAAAGATTTCTGGCTCTCTGACTATTTTCTCTCTCTTCTGCTTTCTTGTGCACACAAGCTACTTTGCTGTCCAAGGTCATCGAAAACTGAAAATTTTGTTTTCTTAGCCAGCTCTTGCTGGACCAAATAATGTGTAATTTTCAGACTTTCATGAGGCAAAGAAAAAAATATACAAAAAAATCTTTAAAAACCAACCCCATATTTATGTATGCATATCAGTATATATGTGTATGACTTATGTGTAGGTGTTCTGTTTAGTAATGCTAATTGCATTGGGTCTTTTATTTGTATTTGTACCTCTAATATAATGGCTTTTAAAATAAAGTGCTGAGAAAATACTTTACCAAGCCAGTGCCTTCCAGAGCAAAGTGGTTAACCTTTCCCAGGCCTGTGTTCATGTGCTCCTAATTATATTATAAGTATTCTCTTTAAGCAAAAACAGCTTGCTGGGCCAGGTGGTGGTGGTGCACACCTTTAATCCCAGCACTTGGGAGGCAGAGGCAGGCAGATCTCTGTGAGTTCAAGGACAGCCTGGTCTACAGAGCAAGTTCCAGGACACAAAGAGAAACCCTGTCTCTAAAAACAAAAAAACCAACTAACCAACAAACAACAACAAGAACAAAAAAAAACCAAAAACCAAACCAAACCAACCAACCAAACAAACAACCAACCAACCAACCAACCAACCAAACAAACAAAAAACAGCTTGCCATGCCCTGGCACTGTCCAGTCTAGGCAATCCCTCCTAATAAATAAGAAGCTTCAGAGACTAACTACGTAAGGAGGACGTCCATGTACACCTGAGAGGAGCATTCACCTTTCACACTGCTTTCCCTTAAGTATTTGCTCCTGTGAGCTATGTTTTGGGCTCTCCTTGTGGAATTGTATGGGTGTTGTTTACTGACATTCTGCAGAGGAACAACCTCACAGAAACCCGAGCGATGTTGTTTATGCATTTATTTGAAGATTCTAGTACATGACTTATAGGGCACACACACACACACACACACACACACACACACACACACACACACACTCTGGGGGACCAAATGAGACCAGCTAGGAGAGATCTCATCCTGGCCCTGGCAATGAGGGACAATTCGGATCAAACACCAGATGGTTAATCGGCGATCTCTCTGAAAGAATGTTCTTTGGAGACAAGTGGGGACTCTGTCAGGCTGGAGGAAAGCCCCACTGGATATGACCGTGCCTGCCTGCAATCCCTGCACTTGGGAAACTAAAGCGAGAGGACCACATACCTGAGGCCAACCTGGTCTCACCTCACAGCCAGCCCTTCCTGAGGTAACTGAAAGGGAAGGGCATACCTGACACGTAGCTAATGTCGCCCAACTCTGGCTCCCTCTTTTATTCTGCTTATGATGTTTGTGTCAGACACAGACATAATTTGGGCATTTTCTGACTAAACGAGCCTGATGGCTGTTACATATGGTGTACTTTGACGTGCATGTCTGTGTGCAGGACAATTCGCTCAGTGGTAAAAAAAGTCATGGTGACAACCCACCAGGTGCTTGGTGACAGGATTCCACCCTTCTCAGGACACATATCATTTAAAAATTACTCTTGACAGTGCAGAATAAAAGGGGTCAGGAAATTGTTTATATTCTGCTTTATAATGTCACATTTGCACTCCACATTGTAGAATGTTATCAGCAGGTACCCTGTCAGCAGCTTAGCTTAGCACTTATGCATTGTCTGTGGTTTGTTGGTTCTGAGCTAACCTCTGTCCAAGGTTAGATGTCCCTGGAGGAGTACGAGGGCGGAACTAACTTGATTTAATGTTTCAAGATGTGCCTGAGCCCAAACATCCACACGATAAGGAAAGAACGCAATGGATGATGAGAAAAACACAAGGAACCAGATCTCAAAAACAGGGCTGACCTCTTGGCCACAGGGGCAAACTGAAGCCCAGAGCAACTGGCTGCCTTTGTAGCCCCCAGTCCCTGTATAACTTGCTGGCTAGAGAAGCAATGTAGGACGGTAGTGAATCAGGTATGAAGCCACTCACTTCTCAGACTGCCAGCTCTCTGGATAAAGTACACATTTAACTCTTGGACTCTAGTGACGGCTCATTCGGCAAAGCGCCTGTTGCCCAAACAAGAGGAGTTGAGTTCCCATCCTTAGATCCACACAAAAGCTGGCACTGTGGTGTGACTGTGATCCCAGTACTGAGGCCGCAGAAACAGGAGGAACCCTGGGCCTTTATAGCTAGCTAGCCTTTCTGAATAGGTGAGTTCCAGACTTAGAGAGCCCTTGTCTCAAATAAGACGGGGTAACAACCCCAAGTTTTGGCTTCCACATATGTATGTGTGCATCTCTCTCTCTCTCTCTCTCTCTCTCTCTCTCTCTCTCTCTCTCTCTCTCTCTCTCTCTCCCACACACACACACACACACACACACACACACACATGCACAGAGGATTCAATTCTATTTTTTCTGTTTTGTTTTTCAAGACAAGGTTTCTCTGTGTAGCTTTGCCTGTCCTGGACTTGCTTTGTAGACCAGGCTGGCCTTGAACTCACAGCAATCCACCTGCCTGCCTCTGCTTCCCAAGTGCTGGGATTAAAGGTGTGCACCACCACGCCTGGCCTCTAATTGTGTTCTTAAGTGTCATGCTTTCTACTCGGTAATCTACCTGGGAACGTAGGTTTGGGACTGTGTTCTTCACCTGCTATAGTGGCCATCATAGCATGCCTCAATTATTACTTGTTTTCATTGTTTCTGACAATGTTTTTCTAAACACACATATATATCTAAGGTTGCTTGCCTATTTCTATTAAGCCAAGGTTATTAAACAAGTCTTACTATTCTTTAGTTATTAATAAGTGGAAAACCAGAAGGGAATGTAGGCAGGAATGTGGTCACAAGACACTATGCAGTACGAGGTGAGGCAGAGACTCAGAATGGAGGTCTGTAGGACTGAGTTGAGTCATTTACTGAGTTTCAAATCCATGTTTTGTGTATGCAGTGTGCGTGCATGCGTGTGTGTGTGTGTGTGTGTGTGTTTCTGTGTGTGGGGGTACATGGGTGTGGGTTATATATGCATATGTGTTTGTGTGTTCAAGGGAGTGCACACCTGTGCCTGTGGAGACCAGAGATTGACATTGGGTATCTTTCTCTCTCTCTCCTCCTTAGTTTTTGAGACAGGGTCCCTTACTGAACCTAGAGCTCATCGATTTGGGTAGGCTGGGTGGCCAGTGAGCTCCAATGACCTGCCCATCTCTGCCTCCTCAGCACTGTGATTTATAAATGTGCCTTGTCATGCGCAACTGGGGATTCGAACTCAGGTCATCATGCTTGCATTGCAAGTCTCCAAAGACTCGAAACATGGTCTTTCAGCCTGTTCAGTCGGCCTGTGGTGGACAGTAAGCGCAATGTATGAGCACAGTCAAAGCGGAAGAGCCCTGGAATAATGGCGTCTCCTGTAGGGGCAGGGCTACAGGATTTTCCTCAGATGTGATTCGCACGCTCTACCAGCCTCTGCGCAGTGCGAGCAGAGCACTCTGTCTAGCAGGACCCTCTGCTCCGAGGGCCAGGGGGCCACCATCTGCTGTTAGGGAATCTGTCCCTGTCCTCCCAATTAAACACGTTCTCTGGCCCTCCGCAGAACTCTCGCAGTTTGATGGCTACAGCCACCGCCATCTTGTCAGCTTTCCAATGTTTCAGGCTTCTCAGTGGTGTGAGTAACATGGGCAGCTGCCCCGATGACTCAACCTTGTTTTTGTCTTTGCAATCTGAGGCCCAAACGCTGAGCTGGGCCCAGGCGTAGGAGTGTGTGGTGGGCAGGAGCGACATGCTGACATAATGGAGCACATTTCAGCAAAGGCAGATCTCCCAACCACTTAGAAAGAAACGAGACCACAGTAGTGGAACGAACACAGATATTTGAGCTTTTCCCTCTTCGTGTCCCATTGCAACTATATAAAGGCATTTTTTTTGGCTTGTGTATTTATGTGTACGTGTGTTTATCTGCAGTGTGTGTGTGTGTGTGTGTGTATTCATGTATATGTGGGTACATAAGCATGTGTGTGCCCGTGGATGTGGAGGCCAGAGGTCGACCTTGGGTATGACCTCTTCAGGAGTCTCTCCTCTTGTTTCATGCACAATAGATTCTTCCTGGGACCTGGGGCTCATGATGAGGCTGGGCTGGGTGACCAGTCAGCCTCGGGAGGCCACTCACCTGCCTGGAGTTATAGATGTGTGCTTTTATGTGGTGCCAGGGCTTGAATTCAAGTCCTCATATGTGTGCAGCAAGCACTTTATCAACGGGGACACCCTGAGCTTCCGTTTTAATTCTTATTTTGAGACAGAGTCTCAGAGAGCCACGTTGATCTCAAATTCACTTAAGCTCCGTATCTCCCTGCCACTGACTCCTCAGTGCTGGGACTGCAGGTGTATACCACCATTCCTGGTCAGAATGTTTTCATGCGTGTTGGGTACACACGTTGTGTGTGTGTGTGTGTGTGTGTGTGTGTGTGTGTGTTTGCATGTCTGTGCATATATGTGTAGAGGCCAGAGGCTGATGTTTGGTGTCTCCTCAGTTGCTCTGCACCTTGTATATTGAAGTCTCTTGCTGAATCTGTAACTAATCTAGACAGCAAGCCTGCTCTAAGGACACTATCTACACTGGCACTGGGATTACAGACAGGCCGCCACATTTGCTCAGCATTTATGTGGATGCTGGGGATCTGCATCCCAGTCCTCACTGTTGCACAGTGAGTGTTTTAAGCACCCCCACCCCCAGCTAAGTCTTCAGCCCCTAGTAAAGGAGAATCCCTAAGGCTATTGTGAGAGAGGCCAGCAGACATGGCAACAGCAAAGAAGCCTTGGGTGTTAGACACTTTCCCAGGGGTGAGGGCTAGGGCTGGCTCGCTTCACACGATGGTCTTGTAAGAATCACTGGTGCCAGATATTCCTGATTGCCAATCATCTTTAAATCCACTATTCTAAAACAAAACAACAACAACAACAACAACAACAACAACAAAACAAAGCAACCCAAAAAGCACCACCAGGACACCTTTAGTCCCAGAACTCGGAAGGCAGAGGCAGGTGGATCTCTGTGAGTTCGAGGCCAGCCTGGTCTACAGAGTAAGTCAAGGACAGACAGGGCTACACAGAGAAACCCTGTGTCAAAAAACCAAAACCAATCAACCAACCAAACAAACAAAAAACCTAAAACCAACCAACCAAAACCACAACCAGCAACAACAACAACACCTCTCTTCTTGTGTGTGTACACACGTGTGTGGTGAGTGTGCACATGGAAGGTAGAGGTCAGCCTTGGGTGTTACAGTGCTGTTCTTCAGGCCTTACTCCCCGACTTTTAACACCAGGGATTTTCACTGATCTGGAACTTGCAGTGTAGGCTAGGTTGGCAGGTAGGTGAGCTTCAGGTATCTCTCTCCCTGTATCTCCCTATCTGCCTGTCTCTCTCCCCAGCACTGGGATTATAAGTGGACACCCCTATACTGGGCTTCTAAAACATGGGTTCTGGGGACTGAATCCAGATTTTATGCATATGCAGAAAGTGCTCTATGGACAGAATGGTTCCTGCAGTCACAAAATATTTTCATTATGGAAAAATTAAGACAAGTACGGAGAAATACATAGTGACGTCTCAAGACCCTCAGGCGGATGTCTGAATCCGCCGGTATTGCTGAAATACACCTATGCACAGATTTAATGCATTTTCCATCTTAACTAACTCCTGCACTTGCTTGTCATACACAGAGGCTGTAACACTGGTGGTTTGAGATGTGACCACGACAATAGCATGAATTTTCTTTTCCTTCTTCACAACTGCAACCACAGAAAGTTGTTCTGTCAATCCTAACAACTTTGACATCCCCTCCCCCCACAACCCCCACCTCTCTCCTCTTAGGTGAAGACTTTATATATCTTTTCATTTAAAGGGAACAGTTTACGTCTTTGCTTTGACATATCGAAAAATTGCTGACATCCCTTCCTTGTGCTTTGGGGCTATGATTAAGCATAATAAGGGCTACTTGAATACAAGCACTGAGGGCCTTGAGAGCCAGGCTGATAGCCAGAAGGGATGCTAAGTGCCTGAAGGACGGGCAGTGAGTACAGCATGGACAAAGAGATGATTCATGCTCTGTGCTGGATGGAACAGGATGGTCCAAGATTTCATCATGCTGAACGGGGCCCAATTTAAAACTTTATGAAGTTTATCTCTGGAATTTTCCATTTAATATTTTTATGGTTGGTCATGGGTGACTGAAACAGTAGAAAGCTAGACAGTGGCTAACGAGCTGTTGTCTACTAGACAGTGACACCCCCCCCCCCGCCCACAGCCCCGCTGTTACTCAGCCTTGGCACTTACCTGCGTTAGCTGACCTTGTTTCATCTATTCTGATTAAGTATTTTAATTTTAAACATTTATTCACGGGCGAAGGACATGCGATGATCAGAAGACAAGTTTATGAGCTGGTTCTCTCTCCACCGTGTGGGATGGGGACAGAATTCATGTCTGGCTTATCAGCAGGTGCCTTTGATTACTGAGCCGTCTTGAAAGCCCTTGTAAGTATTTGAACTCAAACACACAGCACAATATAACTATCATTGCATTGCTTTTAAGAAAAAAAAAAAAGACACATTTCTGACAGAAACAAAACAAAACGAAACATCTTGAAGATATCATGAGAGGGGCAGGAGAGGTGTCTCAGTAATTAAGAGCACACGTGTCAGGAGGCTTGCCATCCTCTGTAACGTCTGTTCTAGCAGGATCTGATGCCTCCAGCCTTCATGGGTACCTGAAACACACACACACACACACACACACACACACACACACACTGAAAATCACCATAATACTATTATCATATATAACCCAACTAACAATACTTCTTTAATATGTAGAAAGAAATCACCCGTGTTCAGTCTCTCTGACTGTCTTAACATTTATTTTTACAATTAATTTGTTTGAATCAGGACTCAAGGGCAATGGGAGGTATTTTGTCAGGCATGTCGTTAACTGTCTTATACTCTATTAGAGTGACCCCTCCGTCCTCTCCCCCTCTTTTCTCTCCAGATGTGACTCCTTCCCTCTTTGTGGGAGTCAGTTCTTTTCTTGCATCCCATGTTTACCAGTGCTTGAAGTCAGATCGTCAGGCTTGGCTGCAAGAACCTTTACCCACTGAGCCATCTCACTGGCCTCTTGGTTGATTACTTTTTAATGTGAGAGTGAGAGAGAGTGAGAAATAAAATTCATGGATTCTTACCCTTTTCTGTTTCATGGACTCTCTTTACAATCTGATAGACTCTTGCTGAGTATAACAGTGTCCCATGTATAAAGTAAAATGTTAGGGTTACAGAGGAAATTATGGTTTCACTCCCCAAAGTATTAAAAAGTTTTGTAATGTAACAATTGCCTCCTTTTAGATTTCATCTTATTTTTTGAAATGAGATTTATTTGACTAGGCTGGCCTTAAACTTGTCAGCTCATGGGATCCTCATGCCCCAGCCTTTCAGAAGCTTGCATTTATCAGTGCCTTAAGTAACAGGTAACTGCCACGCTGTTTTGCCACCCACTTGACTAGGGTTAAGTTCATTTATCTCTGTCGGTTTTCACTGTTCCTTGGTCCTTGGTCAACGGTCCAATTTCAATGTTTGGAAATACTTTTAGAAACCAACATATATATATATTTCCAATTATGTTAAAAGCATGGATGGGTCCAAAGCTAGAACTATATTAAATGCCATGTTTGTAAAGAAGCCTCGCTTGCCTCAGCCCTTGGTACTCCACTACGCTGCTTTCAGGTAGCCAAGCGCCACAACTTTTGGTTTTCTTGTCATTGTTTTTTTCAGGAAAAAAAAATAGTAGCATACTGGGGCTGCTGAGATGGCTTAGAGGTTAAGAGTGTGTACTGCTTTTGCAGAGGGCCAGAGTTCCGCTCCAAGCATCCCTGTCCCACCCACTGTAACCCCAGCTCCAGGGATCTGGTGCTGTCTTCTGCTGTAACTCCAGCTCCAGGGATCTGATGCTGTCTTCTGCTGTCTGTGAGCACCTACACTCTTATGCCCACAGCGCACATACCCACCTCCAGTTAAAAATACATTAACAAATGCTACCACTCAAAAGTGGCTCTGTACACAGCCCCACCTAGACCTTTGCCATTTAACATTTCTGGTGGCCAGCCTACAGGGTTGCATGGAGGTTCCCCAAGGAACAAATGTAGCAGTTTATTCACTCTCTTCTCTATTGGCCGGCAGCCTGCTCCCTAGTCTTCATCATGGGTAATAGACATGGGCTGAGAGGCCACAGGAAGCATAATGAAGCAAAGGACACGAATATAAAGAGGGTCCCGAGGAACAGTATGCAGGGGAAGAATGAAGGGCCATACGTTCCTAGGGGGAGAGGAGGAAAGCTATGCAACCATGAAAAGAAAATGCAAGCCGACAAAGAAATGCTCACAGTATAAAGAGTTCTTGGAAAAGTAAAAGTTTGGTATAAAAGATAGTCATTATGGTGAATTGGAAAATAAAGTTGCTTATAAACTAGAGTAGAGACAGGCAGGTCTCTGTGAGTACAAAGCCAGCCTCGTCTACAGAGTGAGTTTCAGGCTAGCCAAGGCTACATAGTGAGACCCTGTGTTGAACAAACAAACAAGAGCAGAATTTAAAAAAAATGTGAACCAGGACAATGGTGATTTGAAAACTAAGGAACTGTATAGGGCAATTCTGGAAGTCCACTGTCTGACCGACAGGAGGAGAAAATAATGAAACTGGAAAGGAAATAACCAAGTTAATTCAGGAGTTTGACTGCTAAGAATGAAAGAATGCACCCAGTAGCCAGTGGCATAGACAAGGGGGCCCACATTTCTGCAAAGCATCCTGTAACTTCAAAACACTGAAGAAGGACGTTCTGTAGGTTTCCAAAATAGAGAAAAACAAACAATAAAAGAATCCAGTAATAGAATGTTTCCAACAGTTTCAACAACTCTCGGAGCAAGAAGTCCCTCGAGTAAAGGATTTCTGATCCTCAATTTTATACCCAGACAAACTAGAATACTAAGGATGAGGGTTTTTTGGTAAGCAGTCTCAAAGTATTTACTGGATAGGGATAGCATATAAAACCGGGAAGAAATATCCGAACAAGTAGCAATCAAACGCATTTACAGACGTGAACACAGCTACTAAATAAGCATCAAGAGACATAAAGCTGACTGCCTCGGGGGAGTTAGCTAGGAGGGCAGCAGGAGTTTGCTTTTTCAACAGTACCAATATTTTCATAAAAATTAAAAAAAAATAATTTTGAAAAGCAAAATCTGCTTATGTGACACTCTTGAAGAGTCTATTAGAGGGGAAAGTGGCAAGAGTTAGAGAACCTATGGAAATTGATGGAAAAGCACAGAGGCACATTTTAATGTCATACACCCTCTGCAATGTAGGAAATCCGCTACGCCTTTTGGAAGTGGAGATTATGAAGTCGAACAAAGGGGGTAGGGTGTACCGAAACAAGTCAGAGCAAGGAACGATTCATAAAGACTCTTTAAAATGAAAGGACTAGCAATATCTGGAACCAGCGAGTGTCTGAAAAAAATTTTTTTTAACTTTATGATATCATCGTTTGGAAGGCTTAAAAAAAACACGCTCGAGATATACCCCATTATCAGAAAAAAAAAATCCAAGCACCAGTATTTTAAAAATACCACATAATGGGGTGGGGGTGGGGTACTAGAGGACCGCCTTTGTGCCTGGGACCCTCTAACACTGCAGTCTAACGGCCCAGCTATAGGCCATGGGGTGCCACCGAAGGACTTTAAGGGGGTAATGGTGCCACACGTTTGGGGGCATTGGAATGGGAGAAGACCAGAAGGAGGCTGCTAGTAGGGAGGTGTGCTGGGAAGGACCGAGATGTTCCCTGGGCCTCGGTCCCTCCACCTCCCCCGGGCTCTTGTCTTCCGCCCTTCGACGCACCCCTGGGCACTGTCCCAAGGAGGCCCGTGAGCCACCGGGAGGCGGCGTGCAGCGGCCGCGCCCTCTGATTGGGTCGGGAGCGCCCCCTCCCTCCTCCCCCCCCGCCCCCGAGGGTGGGAACGTGATTCCTGTCCCCTCAGTCACCAGGACCACCCGGTGGGGGGCGAGTGCGCATCCCGGTTTCCGAGAGTTTCGGAGCGACCGCACCGCGCCCTCGGGACTCCGTGGCCCTTCTGCCAGGTGCCTGGACGGCTCCTGCCCGCGTGACAGGAATCCTGCATGACGGAGGCGACTAGCGTCGCGCAGCTCGGTGCTTCGCTGCCCCGTCCGCTCCCGACCTCCGGGGACCGCGCGTCGGGCGCGCGGTGAGTGCGACGTCGTCGTCGTCGTCTGAGGGGACGACGCGGGCGGCCCCGACGGAAGCGCGCCACCCAGTGCGTGCTGAGCGATGGCTTCCACGACCGCCGGCCGCCGCTGGCCTCCGAGGAGACGCTGCTCGCGACGGGGCCCCATGCCGCGGCCCCGAGCTCCTGGCTCGAAGCTCCCGGCCCCGGAGGTCGGGCCTCCACGCCCGGGGCCTCTCCCGCGCGGCGGTGCGGGACGCGACCCGATCCTCGGAGCAAAGGCGACACCTTCTTCTCCCGCCGCTCGGCGACACGTGACGGCTCTCGGGGCCCCGCAGCCGCGTGGGAGCGCGGACACGGCCTGCGCTGCGCTCCCCCAGCCTGTCCCGCACGAGCCGCTGGAAGCAGCCTCCCGCCTCGCCCCGGGCCCGGAACGCAGGGCCTCCGTGTCACCTGCGCGCGTGCCGAGGAGGCGGCGGCGGCCCCGGACCGTGTGGGGCCCACGCGCGGCAAGGTGCGTAGCTGATGTGTGTGTGTGTGTGGGGGGGAGCCTAGGGCTTTGCGGGCCGCGAGTCCCCGAGGTCCCCGCGGGGTCGTCCACCCGGGACCGCGGCCTGGCGCGGGGAGGTCGCGCGCGCTGCGACACGGCCGGGGTGGCGCGGCCCAGCGGAGCTTTCCCTGCGGGGACCACCCCCTCCACCGGGTGGGGTAGTAGTAGTAGTAGTAGTGAGGGGGGGGCGGCGGCTGCTCCGGGCCGCACCACGGCGGACGCGCCTCGCGGCACAGCCTGGCTCGAGGTGTGCGGCCGCGGGGCAGCGGGAGCGGAGGGCGATCGGCGGGGAGCGCGGGGCGCGGGCTGACCCCCTAGAGGGAGGCCTCTGCCCTCCATCCCCGCGGCCTCTGCGGCCCACTCTCCGCGGCCGACCCGAGTGGCGGGGCGGTTTGCGCAGAAGCGCGGGGCTCAGCCCGCGGCTTGGCGGGGCATTGCCTAGCTCATCCTTCGGCCCCATCCCGCACTCTTGCCCTCGGGGAGCGGGCGAGGGTTGGGGTGCGCCGGGGGCGGGGCGGGCTCTGCGCACTTGTAACCGGCCTGCTGGGGACTCGCTGGTCCGCCACCTCTGCTCCCTGCTGGGGGCGTTTCTCAGAGGCAAACAAGCTGGGGTGCTGCTGCTGCCTAGGGACAGTTCTTAGGGAGATATGCAACTTGGGGGGAAAAATAGAAAAATTTAAAAAGAAGGAAGAGGGGGCTGTGAAATCTGCAAGCGGCGGCGCGGGGCGGGAAACCTGCTTCAGCTCAACAGTCCTAATCACCGCTTCTTTAGCTGGGGGTGGGGGGGAGGGTGAGCTGGGACCCGGAGACCCTGCAACCCCTTACACCAGTATTTATCTCCTGCTGTTTTCAGCTTTTCTTGTGGCAGACATCTTTTTTGATTTTGAGGAAAGGCTATTACCCTGTTGGCACTGTCTTTTGTTGAACAACCAGTTTTGGTGCTTTCTAGAAAGTACCTTATTGTAGAGGGATCAGACTTTTGTTTTTAACTGTTTTTCTACCAGGTCTGTTTTGTAGGATTGCGGGGTGATTTCCTTTTTGTGTGTGTGTCTTAAAAATATTGTTTAAGAAAATCTGTACCAAACAATGGATTTCATGATGACATGAATATTACTATACATACGTGCATCCCCCTTGCTTGTCTCCGCTCCCCTCAGATGCCCCCCTCCGTGTTTCACGTATTCATATACAGAGAAATCTAGATTGTACATAGAAGAAAGTAGTTTCATCTCAGTAGTTCATGAGAATTTTTAGTGTACACAGGGGCTTAAGAGTTTTTAAGATTTATTTATGTATTTACTTATTATGTATAGTGTTCTGCCTGCATGTACACCTGCTTGCCAGAAGAGGGCACCAGATCTCATTATAGATGGTTGGGAGCCACCATGTGGTTGCTGGGAGTTGAACTCCATACCTTTGGAAGAACAGACAGAGCTCTTAAGCCTCTGAACCATCTCTCCAGCCTGGGCTTAAGAGTTTATATACAAAAAAAAAAAAAAAAAAGCCGGGCTGTGGTGGTGCACACCTTTAATCCTAGCACTCGGGAGGCCGAGGCAGGTGAATCTCTGTGAATTCGAGGCCAGCCTGGTCTACAAAGTGAGTCCAGGACAGCCAACGCTACACGGAGAAACCCTGTCTGGAAAAACCAAATAGAAAAAAGAAAAAAGAAGAAAAAATCTGTGTGTGTGTGTGTGTGTGTGTGTGTGTGTGTGTGTGTGTGTGTGT
>OU015755.1:11602123-11631811 GCA_907169655.1 Acomys percivali | reverse complement strand
TGTGTGTGTGTGTTTAATTTTTGGAGCTCTGGGAGCTAAAGAGATGACTCAGAGGTTAGCAGCACTTCTTTCTTGCTCTTGGACGTGGCTCAGGTTCTCTGACCCACGTGGTGGCTCACAATGGCTGTAACTCCAGTTTCCGGGCCTCTGACTCCCTCTTCTGGTCTTCTTGGGCACTGGTCACACATGCAATGCAATTCATATATATATAGACAAAACACTCATACACATAAACTTAATTTTGGAGTTCTCTACTAGATATTTCTAGTATAAATTAATTATTATTTCTTATCATATTCGTATAGTTGATGAGGATTTTCTCTCAGTCTGTAGATTTTCACTCTTCTGATTATTTCTTTGGCTGTGCAGATGCATTTCAATTTCATTCAATCGTATCTGTTAATAATGCAATTATTTCTTCAATTATTGGAGCTCATTTCAGAAACTCTTTGCCTTTCAGAGTGCCAAGGCTTATATTAGCCTGTTAGTGAGATATTTTGAATTGATTTTTTTTAACATGGTGAGAGAAGGAGATTTAGTTACATAGGTCTACATGGGAATACACACACACACACACACACACACACACACACACACACACACACAGTTTTCTCAGCATCATTTGTGGAACTTTGGTTTCAATGTACATGTTTGCCAGAAATTAGGTGGCAGCAGCTGTGTCTTGATAATGAGTCCCTGTTCTCATCAGCTGGTCTGTGTGCTGTTTTGGGGCTAGTACTGTATTATTTTCGAGCCACATATTTTGATGGTATTTATGTCGTTGTTTATTCTGCTACCAGTTTGCTCTGGCTATTCAGGGTCTTTTGTGCTTCCATATCAATGTTTGGATTCTTTGCTATTTCTCTGAAGTGTGTTGGGACCTTGATTAGGATTGCATTGAACCTGTAGATTGCTTTCAGTAGTACAGCAATATCCACTCTTCTGCCAATCTATGGTCATGTGCTGTCTTTCCATCTGCTGGTATTTTCTTGCGTTTCAAAATTGAATTGACAGCCCCCCCCCAAAAAAACCTCTCTGGTTTATTTTTTCTTTTGTTTCTTTTTTTTTCACCATTGTTATATAAAAAAGCTACTGAGTTTGTCTGTTGATTTTGTGTCCTACTTTGCTGAGAGTATTTACCAGGTATAAGAGTGTTAGTATTTATCAGGTGTAAGAGTGTTAGTAGTTATCAGGTATAAGAGTGTTAGTAGTTATCAGATATAAGAGTGTTAGTATTTACCAGATATAAGAGTGTTAGTAGTTATCAGGTATAAGAGTGTTAGTATTTACCAGGTATAAGAGTGCTCTGGTAGAAAATTTCAAGTATAGAATGATGTTGCTTACAAATAGGAATATTATGATTCTTCACACCCATTTGTAACTCTTGTCTTACCACTGTAGCTAAGAATTTACACACTATGAATGAGAGTAGAGAGAATGGGTGACCTTTTCTCATTCCAGATTTCAGAGAAATTGTTCTCAACTTCCCCTCACTTAGTATATTATAATAGCTTTTATTATATGCTTCATCTATTTTTATAGGGCTTTTAAACATAAATGGATGTTGAACTTTAAAGAATTTTCTACATTGTTGAGGCAATCATGTAATTTCTGGTGCTAAGATTATCGGCTGTATCACACTTATTGGTTTGTGTAGGTTGAACCATCCTTGCATTTTGGGGATGTAACCAACTTGATCATTTTTTTTTAATGTGTTGATTCAGTTTGCAAACATTTTATTGAGAAAGTATGCATCTATGTTTGTCAGGGAAATTGGTGCATGATCTTCTTTGTGTTTTGATTTATTTTTGGTATCAGAGTAATACTAGATTCATAGAATAAGTTTGGGAGTGTTCCTTCTCTTTTTATTTTACGGAGCAACAGTTTGAGGAGCATTGGTGTATTAGCTCCCCTCCCCCACTTCTGTTTTTTGAGACAGTTTCTCTATGTAGTTCTGCCTGTCCTAGAACTGGCTTTGTAGACCAGGCTGGCCTCAGACTCACAGAGATCCACCTGCCTCCATCTTCCGAGCGATGGGATTAAAGGTGTGTGCCACCGTGCCCAGCTGGTGTAGTAGCCCTTTAAAGGTTTGGGGAAATTCAGTAGTAAATCAGTCTTGTATTTCTCTTTTTTCATAAGACTCTTTATTACTATTTGAACCTCAGGGATCACTCAGGGTCTCTTACAGTGGCTCATACCCTCTTCATCTCATCTTGGCAAGTCATCTGTCTGTCCCCAGGAGTCATCCATTTTGTCTAGATTTTTAAGTCTTTTGGAGCTGAAAAATTTAAAGCATTCCCTAATGATCTTCTGGATTTCAATGGTATCTACTGTAAAATAATGCCTTTTCTGTGGCTTCTATTTACTTAGTATATTGAATGTGCTGTGATTTCTTGGACATCGTGGTCATGCTTACATAGTATTTCTCTCACTCTCGGAATCCTGCATTACATAGACCTTGTCTTCCATCTCTGATATTCTTCATCTTTTTATTTTGGTCTGTTTGTGCCTTTTAAAAGATTTATTTTTATTTATTTTAATTTTATGTGTATGAGTATTTTGTTTACATGTATGTATGTACATCACGTGCCTGGTGCCCACGGAGGCCATCAGATCCCTTTGGACTGGAGTTACAGATGGTTCTGAGCCACCATGTACATGCTGGGAAAAGAACGTGGGCATTCTGAAAGAACAGTAAGTGCTCTTAACCCCCGAACCATCTCAAGCCCCACTTTTTTTTTTTTTTTTTTTTAAATTTTTTTCCTTTTTTTTTTTTTTTTTTTTTTTTTTTTTTTTTGCCAAAATCTGTTTCATTCTGAGTTTCCCATGCTTGCTGCTTTCTCTCCCATGTTACTGATTGGTTGGGTTCTTGAGCCTAAGTGTCTTTTAGGTCTTTAAATCCTCTAGAAGAGATAAGATGGGTGAGTGTGTGTGACATTCTCTTTCAGAATTAGGGTTCACTCCCAGGACTATGGGAGTCTATGTCTTTTTTTTTTTTTTTTTTTTTAATTTTAAACCAAAGCCTGCTGCACAGAGCTACATCCCCAAGCTACAGGCTTAGATGAGCCTAAAATGGAATGAATAAAGAGCATCATAGAGTAATTTTCTTTTAAAATGATACTTATATTTTATTTTTTAAAAAGCTGGTTATAGCTCGCTAACAGGACCGCAGTCGTTTCATGATGAAGGCGTTACCAGATAGTCGTGGGCATCTGAGATTGGACACCTGTTCTCCTAACTTCCCAACCCACAGTGAGCAGGCCTTGCTTCTGTGGAATGCCTAAACTTCTCTTTGCTGGTTGACTCTTTTTTCTGTGGTTGCTGTCAAAGACCCATTTCCATGGTCAGTGCCCTTTTATTATTTTACCTTTGCTTCTTGGGATGAAAGTCCTCTTAGCTATGAAAATAAGAGTCTGCAGGTGTTCTGTTTGAGGGCAGCAGAGAGATTCTGAGGACATTTAAGAACTGAAGTGGAGGTTGGATGTTGGCTTCTGGCTCTGGTTGTTATTTTTTCCCACATTTCCAAAAATCTATTTGATAATTTTGAAACATGTGCGTATGAACCTAATTTTCCAACACAATGCTGTATTATGAGCTATATCATACATAAAATTTATTTTTATAGTTGTTGTGTGTATATGCACTTTTATACTATAGATACTTTTTTTTGCTGGCCATTGTTTTTAATAGCTGTGAGAAACAAGATACCCTTTACGTTTCCAGGTGGGGAAGTGGAGCTGATAAGCCAGTGCTTTGGGGCTAGGGAGATGGCTCAGTGGTTAGGAGCACTGGCTGTTCATCCAGAGAACCCAGGTTCAATTCCCATCACCCACTAGAGAAATAAGCACTTTTGTAACTGAGAAATGTCGCTATGTTGAAACCAAGAATGGTGTCCTTTTTATGGTAATAGCACTTGACCATTTTCCTTGACCAGACATTTCTCTTGATCTTAAAGCACATAAAACAAACATGGCCTGGTTTTCTTCTTTTGTTAAAAATCTGGAAGGGTAAATTATCTTTATCTGTGATGCCCTGGGCTTAGTTTGCTTGAATTCGCTCCATCCTTTTCTGCTTAACTGAACGACATGAGCAGGTGGGATGGTGGGACTGTGTGTCTTTTGTGCTCAAGGCAAATCTGTGTTTATCAATCTCAGTTTTGAAGGTCAAGTACCATTTGTGTAGAATCTTGGTTTGCTCGGCGCTGGGTCTCCCTGTCCTTGAGGGCAGCACCGGAAGCTGGCAGGGAGGGTAGTTGGGAGGACAGGAGAACAAAGACGCACATCACAGCAAACGCAAGCTTCCTGGCCATCTTGATTCAGCAGTTCTGTCTAATAGGATGAGCTCCTCCTTCGTGTTCCAGGCTCTTCCAGGACCCTCTCCTTTGTAAGTGGCCTGTGCCACTTGTCATATAAGCAAAAACTAGGGACCAAATTTTATATAAAAAGGTTGGCTTTCATTTTGTGAGGGTATGTGTGTGGTCCACAGGTGCCATAGCACAGGAGTGAAGGTCAGAGGATGAACTTGCTGGAGCTGGTTCTCTCTCTCCACCATGTGAGTGAGTCTTGGGAGTCAAACTCAGGTGTCAGACTTGGTGGCAAGTGCCTTTACCCACTGAACCCATCTCAATGACCCCAGGAAGTGATGCTCAAAACCACACTTTATTCAGAAAGCAAGCAGTCTGAGAAGACAATGGATCACCACCCCGCAGGTTTGTCTCCCACCTCACTGTTAGCAAGTGGATTGTTACGGGAAGGGAAGGAAACAAACAAAAGGGAAGGCTTCCAGTCATTCCAAGGTTTGTCGTACCCTTTGGCCATGTTTCTGAGATTTTGTGTTCCCTCACTATCCTTGTGTAGCAGGGGAGGATTTGCATGGATGAAATCTAGATCGAAAGCTGTGTGTGTGCTGGGCTACAAGTGGATTCTTTCCCACAGAAGGCAGTGCAAGCATGGTATAACAGACTGTGAAGTGAGCCTGTCACTTTGGTCACCCTTGGACCAGCTCTTTCTTTGTCCGTCAGCACCACCCTCCTGGGGGGGCACACGCTTTGCTAATTTCTAGAGCTTATTTAAGCCTGAGCACACTGACCAGGTACTAAGTGTGGCCCCTGGACTTTCTCTCCAATTCCTCCTTTTTGCTTGTTTTAAAATTATCCTTGTCTTTTTCTGTTTCGAATCAGTTCTGATCCCCAGAGACACCTGACAGCGATGGGTTTAGCTAGTAAGGGTATACACTGATAAGCTTTGCTAATGGTGATAGAACAGACGTAATGCTGGGCAGACCTGCGAGGATAGATGGGTAGAGATGGGAGCAAGCACTCAGATTGCAGCTCCTCAGTCCTCCCAGGAAGAAAAGCAGGAAGGTGGTTTTGAGCTGTATCTGGATAGAGGAAGATAGGATGAGAGGTATCAGGAAGGAGAGAGGAAGATTCTAGATTAAAGGACCAGCTGTTTTTGAAGAGTATTGGTCAACATAAGGGTTTATACTATAAGCATCAATACTAATGGTTTATCCTATGCCAGCCAGTATGTAAACTATGGGATCTGGAAATCAGCAAGCTGTGAACATACCTTGTAGCCTGGCCATTGTCTAAGTTTGTTTGTCTTGTAACATGTATGGGTGCATACTTTTCTATTTCATTGGGTTGATTTTTGAGGAATTTCATTTAACTTTGAAATTCATTCTTTATGTTTTCCTAGTCACTGTCACCCTGTGTATACCTTGTCTTGCCAAGGGGTTGTGAGCACAGATTTTCAGTTCAGACTTGAGCTTGTCCTTTTCAAGGAGGATTCCTTCCTGTGTAAGCCTGTTTCCTGACCTGTCAAATTGGAATAACTGTATGTTTCCTTTATTGACTATTTTCAGTCATATTCCCCAGAAAATGGCTGCGAAGGGTTTTGCGTGGGACTGTCAGGTAGGAAGCATGCAGCACCTCCCCCTCTTGTCGTGTAGCTGCTTTGGAGTACTCCATAAAAGTAGTGAGCAGAAAAACTGCCAGTCTGGGGTACATTCAGAGGATTTGTGGGCTGTGGAAGTTGGAGACCAGCCATCATTCATTAAGCCTTTTCTGTGATTCAATGGATACATTTAGCAAGGTGGCACGTTCACTTCCTAAAGCAGCAATAATGAGTTACCACAAATTGAAGGTCTAAACAGAAGCTTAGTCTCCCACAGTTCAGGAACATTCTCCCCATCACTAGACCTCTTTGTTAATGACGACCATTGTTTTGAGTAGTTTCTTTCTCCCTGCTCCCCTCTGAAACAGGATTTCTCTGTGTAGCCCTGGCTGTCCTGGAATTCACCCCGGAGACCAGGCTGGCTTCAAATTCTGAAAGATGCGCCTGCCTCTGCCTCCCGAGTGCTGGGACTAAAGGCGTGCGCCACCCCCCGGGCAGCTTTAGTTTCCTTATTTTATTTTTAACTGTGTATATATGTGTGCGTCTCTGTGTGGCTATGTGCATGATAGTGCAGTGCCTGTGGGAGGCAGAAGAGTGTGTCAGAGCCCCTGTAGCTGGAGTTACAGGCAGCTGTGAGCCTCCCAGTCTGGGTGCTCAGAAATGCACCCAGGTCCTCTGGAAGAGCAGAATGGTCTCTCAACACTGGATCAGCCTCTCGAGCCCCATTTTGTTATTTCTTAAATGTCCTTCTGGGGCCACACACACACTCACCCTCTTCAACTCTCTCACTTGCTCTCTAAGTTGCTCTACGAATTGCCCTCCAGTTTGCTTTATTCACTACCATGGCATATTTTGACAGTTTATACACTTTATATAGACTCACCTCTTATTTTTAAATATCTTAGTATTGTTCTGCTTTAAGATGTACCACACTTTACCTAAATTTCTCTCTTGAGCTTTTGCATTTGAGTGGCTTTTGCTTTTACAGAGAGTCATACAGTGAATAAAGCACATTTGAAGAACAAATTCCCAACAACTGAAAGCTATGAGCCGAGTTTGAACACGGAATGTTTGTGACATATGTTTTATCTGTCCACTAGTGTAGGTGAGAGTGACTGCTTCGAGTTCCTGCTGCCTTGAGGTCCCTGCCGTGATGAACTACATGCTGTAAACTGCAGGCCAAAAGAAATAAGCAACTGCTCTTTAGGTTTTCAAACAAGATCCTTGTTGGGCATTTAGTCAGGCTCCAGATTGAAGCTGTATGCATGCATCACTTAGAGGTCGACAGGGTTCCTCCTAGAACACTGAAGAAAGTCTAAAATTTGTACTCACATCTACTCACTGCTTCTTTAAAGATGGGACAACGATGTGGTAAAGGCACTGACCAAAGTGCACTGATTGAATGGACTTGGCAAATGTGTACAGCTGTGTGGCTAATCGCTCTTCCTCTAGAAAGCTCACTCAGCTTTATCTAAACTCGGCCACTTGGTTGGCACAATCTATTTGTTCCTCATGGCCATAGATCTAAGCTTCCATGGTCTTTAGATCGTCTGGGGACCTACTTATTTCTTCTATTTAAAACTAATTAAAATTGTGTGTGTATGAGTGTTGGTTTGTATGCGTGTCTATGGAGGCCAGAACAGGGCAGCACGTTTCCCTGGGATCTGAGTTATAGATGGTTGTGAGATTTCATGTGGGCTCTGGTGGGTTCTGGGAACTGAGTCTGGGTTCCCTGCAAGAGCAGACAGTGCTCTTAACCACTGAGGCATGTCTCCTGCCCCTGGGAACCTATTTCCTATGATTCTTCACCCCCTAAGGGCTGCCAAAGCAGAGCCTGGCTTTTGAGGCTTGAAGCTGTCTGCAGCGTCTTTCCTGTCCTTTGGGATCTCCGCTACTGCAGCTACAGAGTTCTCTGCTTTTACAGACCCTGTGCCTAGGTAAGGCTCATCTACATCCACAGCTCAATAGTTCCACCTTAAGGAGCACAAAAATAAATCTATAACGTTTCCTTGGCTGTGTGATATATACACAAGTGGTCTGATGACTCAGGTGTGAACACTTTACTATTTGGCCTACCACAGAGTGGGAAGGGGAAATTTCTTTTCCAGGCTCTTTCAAGTCATGATTCATTCCTTTTCAGTTTACTTAAAAGCTACCTTTATCCACAGGGAATGATTTGATGTCATAAATGTATTTCTGGATAATCTGTGCTGTTCCATTCACATGCTTACTCTTTTACATGTTAGCACCATTCCAAAAAATGTAGGCAAGTTTCTAAAAATATTTTAAAATCCTAAAGAATATTTTACCTTCATATTTCTTCCATTAAAAATATTTTGGCTATTCTGGTTTATTTATCTCTTAGGTGAACCTGAGAGATATTTCATTAATTTATTTATACATCTTGTCTTGCAAAAGTTAAAAAATCAGATTTTGGGCTGATAAGATGACTCAGTAGGTAAGGGCAAGTGTCAAGTGTGATGACCAGAATCAGATCCCTGAAGCACCTGGTGGAAAGGGAAAACCATGCCTTGCTCTTGCAAGTTGTTCTCTGACCTCCAAATGTGTGCCTAAGTACAGGACTCCCCCTCCTACCGTATTAAATCAAAATTTGTTGAAATATATTCATTAATATAGACAGATATATCCAGGACAGCCAAGAAGGCTACACCAAGGAAAAACAAAAAACAAAAACAAAAACAAAAAAAAAGGAAGATCTAACAATTTCTTTATTTAGAGACAGGTTTTCTCTGTGTAACCGTGGTTGTCTTGGACTTGCTTTGTCGAGCAGGCTGGCCTCGACTTACAGCCGTTTGCCTGTTTCTGCCTCCTGAGTGCTGAGGCATGCACCATCAAATCTGGCTGGATCTGACATTTTATAATTGTGAATTTCCCCAGACAGAAATTCAGGTTATTTTTAAAAGTTAAGATTGATAGGTGGCACACACCTTTAATCCCACCACTGGGGAGGCAGAGACAGGTGGATCGCTGTGAGTTCGAGGCCAGCCTGGTCTACAAAGCGAGTCCAGGACAGCCAACGCTACACAGAGAAATCCTGTCTTAAAAAACAAACAAACAAACAAACAAACAAAAAGATTGATAAGTGAGTAGAGTTTATTTTATTTTTCCTATAAATCAGTATTGCATACTCAGGATGTTTGTGGATATTTCATAAAGATTCTCTTATAAAAGCTCCTGTAAGGCTGGGCGTGGTGGCACACGCCTTTAATCCCAGCACTCCGGAGGCAGAGGCAGGTGGATCTCTGTGAGTTCAGCCTGGTCTACAGAGCAAGTCCAGGACAGCCAGGCCCTGTTATAAAGAGAAACCCATGTCTCAAAAAAACCTAAACAAAACAAAACTTATATAGGAATTAGTATTTTTACTAAGTTCAGTATTTTCTTGTTCTAGTTTGTATTTCTTTCAAAGTCTGTTTCCTCAGGTTGGACAGAAACAAGTTGTTTTAGTCCTGTGTTAATTTCTGCTTGTAAACATCAAGTCATGCAGCAGTGTCAAGTCAGTCAGCCGCCCCAGGAGGCCTGCTTCTTCTTTCCTCACACAGTGAGCTGTTGGTTTGTAATCTGAACTTTAATGAAAGACATATTTTCAGGTACTGCTTAGTCAAGGGACAAGAGTGAGTCATTCTGAGGTGAGTCAAGTCTTAATCTGACTGTCAGGGGACGTTTACAATCTAAAAATTGACTGTCTTGAAAATTCTGTTCAGCAATAAGCAAAGTCCAGAACAAACCAGTAAAATGTTAGGCCTTTCTCCATCCCGTTCGAAAGCAAGCAAGCAAGCAAACACCCAAATTGTTTCACGAAATCATGTCAGAACATTTTCTTCATGTTTGTTTTGCAGTGTTAACAGTGGTTTTATTGGGTTGTGTTTTGGCTTTTCCAGTTGTTCATCCTTTAAAGGGAATTAGGTATAAAGTACTTAGTAGTTTGGAGAAGCTCCGGAGTAGCAAACCCATTTCTGGTTGCAGTGCTCTAGGTACAAAGAGGGCATGCTCTAGGAGCTGTCGGCAGGTTTGCTCAGCACTGCCTGTGACCCCCACAGTTTATCCCCAATTATGGTTCGGGGAGTTGTCCCAAGAGAACTTAGCCCGTGCTCACAGGTGTTGCTTGCTCTGCATTAAAGGACAGTCAGAAGAGAAAGCAGCAGATGCTCACGGTGGCAGCGTGAATGTTGAGAGCGCAGAGAAATGTGCAGCCCTGCATGTTCTTCATACGTTGGTGGTACCTGGGTTGGAGACTAATTTTCTGCTGAGTTAACACTATTTCAATGTTGCACCTAGGTGACAGTTCTATCCAGGACAGCACTCCACAGTAGGACTTTTTGCTATGATGGAAGCAGTTTAGAACCATTAAAAACAACAACAACAACAACAACAACAAAAACAGTAGTAGCCACGAGCCATGTGGCCATAGAGCATCTGAGATGTGCTTGGAGTGACTGGAGGAGGGGAGCTTTGTGCTGGAGAGATGGCCCAGCATGAGGAGTGCTTGCTGCTCTGGCAGAGGACCTGGGTTGGATTTCTAGCAGCTCACGCCTGTAATTCCAGTTCCAGGGAATCCAACACCCTTTTCTGATATTGGGCACTATGTACATACATACATGCAGGCAAACACTCATCACATATAAAAAGATACATCTTAAAAAAAAAAAAGAATGGGTGTTTTGATTGCGTTTTACCCAATTTGAATTAAATTGTCTGTATCTGTCTATGGCTAGTGGTGCCATATTGGATCAGCTGCTCCTAGAACAGCTAATAAGTAGTAGCTAGATAGATTAGCAGTAGGCAGACCAAAGACACTGTGGTGTTAACTCTAGGAAACAGCTGGGCAATAAGGACACAGGCGCATTTGGAGACACCTTGCTGTGGAAACTGCGCTCCTGTAAAGCTTCTCTTTGAACACCTGCCATTATAGAGCCAGATACTGACTCCACCCACCCCCAATTTCTATTTCTCACCAGTGAGACACGGGAAGTCTACTTGGGGGACTTCAAGAAAGTGTTACTTATTTTCAAGTGTTGAGTGGTGATGCGAGCTGGGTAGCCCTTCTCAGCTCCTTCTTCCCGCCTTTAGGAGACACTCGAGTTTCAGTGACTTTTCATCCTTGAGAAGACAAGCATGACGGCATACACAGAGCCAGTGTGTTCAAGATGGCGGCGTCACAGAAAGAGGAGGCGGTGTGCTCTTCCTGTCCAGCTTCTGAGAAAATTACGCCTCCTGGGTCAAACGCTGTCATACATTCTGGGGGCCAAGTGCATCCTAACTGATGTGCACTCAAATACAAGTGCAGACCTCTGCATTCCTCAGTTAACATTCCCACCAACCTCCTGTCATTTTTTGGGCTCTTTCCTCTTACTTTGAGGTTTAACCTTTTGCTTAGTGCAGAAGGACATTTAGGACCACACATCTTCATATTTCAGTTCCTAGGTTCATAGCCTTACATCCACATTGCCTGAAAAATGAAGTTAAAAATAGTTTGTAGAAGGACGTGCCCATATTTGAAATTGATGTCTAATTAAGTGGTAGAAAAAGTGACAAATCAAAGAAAGATTTGACAGAATAGGATCCACCCAACTCTCACCAGAAGAGAGAGGAAAGGGAAGCTACTTAAAGGGGCAATACAAAGAGGCGGGGGGGGGGGGGAGAGGAGGCAGTTTTACCAGGAGAGCTTTACAGAGAGAGGATGAATGCCAGAACAAGCCAGACACAGGTGAAGATAGAATGAACCAGAAAATGAGAAGAAGCCAGAAAATTAGAAAAGATTTTTGCCTTTGCCCAAGTGTCTTGTGGGTGGTTTATGCAGAGGGCTAGAGGTATGTATAGCTAAGCAGTGTATAGTCAAGGTGTGAACTCATTGACCAATCATTGTTTTTTTTCCCCCCTCTGGTCTCTTCCTGCATGGTAGTGTGATGTTGTCAGAAAGATGTGCAGTTTCCTTCAGGGAGACAAGTTTCCTCTCTGGTTGGCACCAGGCTTCAGGGTGAGATTCTTAGGGAAATTCTGATTTCTTGGGGACCATGTAGTCTTATAGGCAAAGGAAGGGACTTGTGTAACTCTTTAGAATATCTTCATTGCTGACAGGCCTTGTATACTCTGAGATAAACAGACACACTTCAAGTAGTTTTTAGAAGTATATTCAGTTTGTAAAACAAATTGAGTTACTTTTACTTCTCTTCACAGCTGTGTTATAGCATGAGTGATAGTGAGGGTCTGAGATGTCCAACCAGTTGTACTGGATTTTTCTATAATGTGAAGTGATTTGTAGCCAAAATGAAAATTTAAAAAATTTTTTCTGTGGCAGATTTAAATTTCAGTGATTTGTCTTTGAAATGTGTTAAATAATTTGTCTTCTTATTTTAGTATATAACTTCATTTCATCTGTGGAGGAAAAAGTGACCAAAAGTTGTAGTGCGGTACATATTAACCAAAGTTTTAAACCAAAGCTATGTCCAAGCAGATAGCTCAAACCCCGAGCCACACATAAAACCAAAGCAAACAAGAAGCCAGGTTTCTCTAAGCGGAGCAAGAGGGCAGCTTCTGCTAGCTGAAAATTATTATTGTCCAGCCATATTTTGGGGCTCTAGCCCTTTAACTGGACTGTATGTGACGGCCAGGTAACCCAAGTGTTCTCTTAGAGATGACACGTTAAAAAGAGCTGGTAAGATGAGCTGATCAGAAGTTGTCCCTAGGAGAAGAAAGTGTTACAAGGGGTGTGCTGAGTTTAGGAGTTGTATGAAGAATTCAGAACAATTTCAACCTTCTTTTCACTTCTGGACTAAGAACAATTTACTAAGAAAGGAATGTATGTCGGGCTTTAAAAGTATACTTGAAAGATTTCAGATTTGACTGAGAAGACCAGGAGAGCTCCCCTTTCTTTCTTCACCCCTAATTCCTCCCTTTGTCCATAAATTCACATGGCAGGGGACAGCTGGGCTGTGAACATATGTGATGCCATGGTGGCCAAACTTCACTGACAACTTTTCATTAGCACGGAACATTTTTTTGTGTTGAGACAGGCGTAATTAAATGCCAAGGGAATTCTAAGTCAGGGTATATGGGAACCAAAACCAAGCTAAGCAGGGTAACTGTCAGCAGGAGTGGTGGCTGAGTGAGAGAGGCTGGAGGTATTCTCTAAGCTGTAGAAGTTGTGGAGCTGCCATCCAAAATTGACTCTCGGAGACAGACTAGGACAGTGTGTAAAGACCATTGTTACCACAGGTGGTTAAAGGTGGATGGAAATGTCTGACCGTGCAAGAAAACGTGTGACATCGCTATCTACCGAGCCTGTGGTTTGTGACATCTGTGATCCTGAGCTGAGTGGTTCCAGCACTAGCCAGGCTAACAGAAATCAGGCAATAGATGTTTCTTCAAAATGGAGTCTCTTATTTAACACAAGTTTCTCAGAGAGCAGAGTTCTGCTTGAGATATTTGGGACACTGAATTCACAGCTTTCTGGCTGGTTGGGAAGACATGGGCTAACACCTGTGTCTCTTGCATGGCACAGATGAGAGACTATGTCATTTTTGGCCACAAAGCCAAACTTTTAGGGCATAGGACAAGGTGAGAAGGTCATCACATCCAGTTTCATTGTTGTTTCAGAGACCCACAATAAAGTTCTGTCTAAACAGACATTGGCTTGATGCGAGCCACAGAACTCCTAGTCTGCATGGATAACCATAATAGGCTAGTTTAGAATGACTCCTGTGTTCTTTCCTGTGGATACACTCTATGAAAAATGACACAGAAAGACCAAAGAATTCAAAGACTACCTCACAGAAGGAAAAGATCAACTCAGATTTCAGAGTACTCATAACCAAAATGTTGCTTTTGAAAGAATTAGTTCACAAAATGTTTAAAAATAGTTTATTTATTTTCATGTGTATGGGTGCTTTGTATGTATGTATGTCTGCACATAACATGTGTGCAGTGCCAGCAGAGGCCGGAAGGTGATAGACCCTCTGAAACTAGAGTTAAAGACAGTTGTGAGCTACCATGTGAGTGTTGGCTCTTAACCTTGAATCATCAATCCAGCCCAGAAATTTTTGTATTATCAAATGATGATGATGATGATGATATTATTTTATAAAGAGCCAAAGAGTTCTATCTATCATCCTGGCCTTGGTGGTCCCATAGCAGAGGTTCAGGAAGTTGCCCAGTAAGAAACCTTTTGAAAGACTTTTGTCTGAGGTCCCAGTCTCTACTGCAGTGTCCCAGGACAAACATTATTCCAGTCTCTTTCCCTTTGACATGATTCATGGAAATAATGCAGGGTTTGGAGCAGAACTGTCTTCAGCATTTACCCACACAGCACCTAGAGGTCCCTCCCTGTAGGTGTCTCTGAAAACATTTCAAACTGTCATTGTACTGGACTGTCATTGAACCAGAGAAACATCTGTGCTGGGATTCAGCTAAACTCTCACACTCTCCTTTTAATAGCATTTGTGGTATGATTATCATGGTCACACATCATAAAATGTTGAAAATTCAGGAAAACCCAACCCCTACTTAATCTCAGTGGTGTGGTTGTTACCATTTTGTCATATTTTCAATACATTATCTATTTAAAATTTAATTTGCGATCATATGACTTTTGCAGCCCATATTTTTCCTTTACATACTCACCCAGTCATTAAATGTTTTGTTTTATTATTTTCAAAATAGCTGATGTATGGGATTCTGTTGCATGGGTAATCTATAATTGACTTAAATCTTTTACAAACTACGAAGCTTTTCCACTGTGGTGAACATCCATGAGGCTATTTCCCTGTAAATAGTTCCCCGAAATTTGAAATCATTTTTGTCTCCTTTTTTGTCTAACTCAGATTGGCCTCAAGCTTACTCTCCCGCATTAGCGTGTAGGATGTTGGCGTTATAACAAACCACCACAGCTGGGTGGCTAGAGTCCCTAGCAACAGAAAACGGCTTTGTAAAGGACTCATGATGGCCGTCATCAGTCATTCTGTGGGTTTTCATGCTCTAGTCTCTGATCATGAGTGGACAGTTCGATAAATATTTGTTGGACAAATGGCTGGCAGTATTTGGAAGCAAAACATATCTCCATTTCTTTAAGTTAGTTCTTGACATTTTCTCATGTCCTCATTAGTCATTTCTGGATAAATGTAAGACACATAATTTGGAAATCACAGGAGAGTGTGAGTAGGGTTTGTGTTCTGACTTGTATAGGAGTCACAGGCCTCATTTTCAAGAAGTTGTACCTAAGGAGTGCGGTGGGGTTCAGAAATCTCCTTCCCAGCAGGGCTACCATACCTGCTCAGTTCTTCTCCTTCCTCCAACTCCTTGAGAAGACTCGAAATGATAAGAGCAATGAGAATTATTGCATATGCAGGAATTGATTTGGCCAACAAGAAACTCAACAGACTTTACGTCCCCATAGGTACATGGCATGCATGGATGCCTGTACTGTTGTCATATCTAATACTCTCCCCACTGTTGAATGATTATTAATATTGAATATTGAATTATTATTTTAGTAATATCAGCGGTTACTCCTTAACCAACTTTACACCTAAATAACCACACATAGAGACCAGGATCTATTTAATTAGTCTACAGCACAATGCTGCACAATTACTCCATCCTAAACCTCCATGCTAGTGTAGTTTATTTCCATTCAGATTTGTCACATTATACTTGCTTTAAAACCATCTCCTAGGCCCTGTTCATTTCTCTCCTTATGGCTCCATTTTCTCCTTTCTTCTTTTTCTCCTCTCTTCACTCAGTCAGGATGACCCACCCTATTCTGTTATTGCTCAGTGTTGGCTCAGCTGTTTAACTGGCCTTGTGTGCTAGGTCCTGGACCTGTAACAGTGAGCAGACGAGGCTGTGATGGAAAAGACGAAGTACTTTCTGGGGTATCAGCAACTTCTGGATCAAGTATTCTCAGGCTTGTTTTACAGAGTATTAAGAAGAAAGGGCCTGGAGAGACTGTGGCCCCATTTCCTAACTACTTACAGATGGGGTCTGGAGAATTTACAGCACCCTTTCAGGATGTTATGCGGGGAAAGAAGGACTATCAACTGAATTTTACTTGTCCGGACATGCATAGGATCAAGGCCATAAATTTGGAATTGATCAGAGCTGAGTAAAAAGTGGACAGTGTCACCCACAGATCATTAAGCAAGTGACTTGAGCCTCCTTGAGCCTGCTTTCTCAAGTGAACCGTGGGAACAGGACGTCCTCATGGACTGTGGTGACTTGTGAATGTGACTGTCTCAGTGCTCAACACCTGCCAGCTATACTGTCCTATGCGTGGAAGCAGCTCCTAGCAGGTCACTAACACAGAGTAAATGGAATGTTCTTGGCGCAAGGAAACTGAGAAAAGAAAGGTCTTCTCAGACATCCTGTCTTAGTAGGAGGTGTGACTGGGCATGCTCTCTCAAGGTGGGTGGGGTTAGAATGAATAAACTGTGGAGTCCACAAAACAGCCTTGGAAGTGACATGGGCCTCGTAGCAAGCAGGAGAGCCAGGCTTCCCCTTTCTACATGATAGACGTAAATGTCTATGTTCATCTGTGGAAAGAATCTGGCACCCAGGTTCTTAACACGGTGAACTTCTCTTTGCTCATCTGAAAGTATGATGAAGCCATCCAGATTCTTCTGCACTTACATACAATGTGGTGAGTATTCAGCTTTCCTAGCCTTTGTTTTCTTTTTGACTAAGCAAGCCTTTTATTGTTATGTTTTCTCCACATTTTTCTTTTTTTAAAAAAATATTTATTTATTTATTTATTAGGTCTACAGCGTTTTGCCTGCATGTACATCTGCATGCCAGAAGAGGGTACCAGATCTCATTATAGATGGTTGTGAACCACCATGTGGTTTCTGGGTATTGAACTCGGGACCTTTGGAAGAGCAAGCAATGCTCTTAACCTCTGAGCCATCTCTCCAGCCCCCTTTCCCACATTTCTTATCACCTAGTTTCTGTTTCCTTTCTCATACCACTTCCTATTTATCCTCTATTCATTGTTAGTACAGAGAGTCAAGGAATGGTATTGGAATAGGGAAATGGAAAATGAAACAGGAGTCTGTTAGGAAAAACAATGGAACTTCCTCTCCTGTCTGGTTAAGGGACGGGAGTTCCTGGGGTGGCTGGACCCGAAACCTCTTTCTTGTCATTGCTTTCATTTTGTTGAATTTCTCTGCCATTTACCCCTGGCCACAGGCATACCACGGGCGTTCTAAGGCTCACTGGACCTTTCTTCCTCCTCAGATTTGTAGTATTGTGTGACAGGTTTAGAGATTATTGAGAATGGCAAAGAGTCTTTATTTCTATAGTTATAGCTATCAATATAGTCTGAATTATAACTCAAAACTGAGAAAATAATTGTGAATGTATTAAAATATTGGGGGACTACTTAGTGGAAGGAGGGGAACCAGCCACAATAAGATAGGGATAAGGGGGAGGGCAGTGGGAAGCAGAAGATCAAATAAGAACAAAGAATAGTGATATATAAATAGTATGATGAAATCTATAGCTTGATAAAGAAATCTAAACTATTAACTATAGAAGTTCACTTCCCATAGAAATAAAAATAAAAACGGCATTGCGTTAAGGTATGAACAATAATTATATTTCTCAAAATAAACAATCTCATAAGAAATTTGCTTTTGCAAATCTTGCCTACTTCTATATATAATTTATAATGTAATTCTGGAAAGTTCCCTGTATGCATGAAAAAGTACCTGATGCCTCAGCATTATTGTATTGTACTATTAGTTTCTTGTTGCTCGACAAATAACTACATACTTAGTGGCTTAAGACTACAGATTGTTCTCTTCCGGTTCTGGAGGCCAGAAGTCTGGGCTTACCAGGGCTGCTGCTTTGCTGGGTGGAGTGGGGAGAGCTCTTTGAAGAAGTGATATGTCCCTCCTACAGGTAGGAGTCATCTGTGTAGTGGGGGTCGTCCTCATCCAAAGCCTTTTCTGTTTTGTGAGTGAGTTCCTGTGTTTGGCTTTTTTAAATCAATATTTTATTTATTATAATTTCATATTAGACCCGGATTGTTATCCCCTCCCTCTTCTCTTCCCATCCACCCTCCTTCCCTCTTATGTCTCTTCCCTTCCCCTAGACCGCTGATGGAGCTCCTACTCCAACTGTCTGGGGACAGCCTATTAGGTCTCATCAGGGTAGCCTGCACCCCCTTCCTCTGTGTGCCCTCTAGCCCATCTTGCCAAGGGGCAGTGACCAAATCATGGGTATCAGAGTGAATGTCAGAGGTTCAGCTGCAGTCACCCCCGCCCCCCTCCAGGGTGGAGAATCGTGTTCCATCAGTTACATCTGAACGGAGGTCTTGGTTCTCTGCATGCATTGTTCTTGGCTGGCGGCTGGAGAGGTGGCTCAGAGGTTAAGAGCACTGGCTGCTCTCCCAAAGGTCCTGTATTTGACTTGTAGTCCCTTCTCTCCTAATTCTCTGCTGCCGACCTCAGTGTCTCCTGTGTGTTCTGGGTTGAAGATAGTTAGCAGTTATGAAGGCAGACATACGGAAGCTTGAGAGTGAGGACAGGAACAGAGACTTTTTTTGCTTTAATTTACAAGATTTAGATAATTTGCTTTTGCATAGTGACTTGCTATTTTCACACTTATAAAATGAAAAGGAACTGCTAAGTCTTGTTTTCTCCCTGTGTGTCTAACATTCCAGTGGCACTTGGGATTCCCTAGATACTGAGGTGCGTTTGGAACCTTCTTTCTTCTTCCAGTTTGTTCTTATCATTGCCCTTGTTGCCATATGTGCTCTGGGTGCAGCCATGCTTCCGAGGGCCCTTCTTTGGCCACCTTCCAACTATGGCCCTCCTTACAAGCATGGATTAGAAGCTGGGGCCTCATTCACCCAGAGCCCTTGTCTTCCCTTTAATCTTCCCAGTGGGTTCAAGTACAGTGGAATTCCCTGCCTCCAGCCTGGAGAGGCCAGTTACCTACAGCCTGTTTCCAGGGTTGGCAATGGAGACTGTGTAATTACGTGTTCTGAGCAGTCCTTCCTCTGCTATGGCGTGGGTGTGGGATGTGTCCTGCCACATCTGCACTCTTGAAAGTCGTGGCAGGAATGCCTTCCCATCCCCATCTTTATGGCACCATCATTTTACATTTTCTCCAATGTTGTCTACACATAAAAACATTTGTATCGATCAGTGTGGGGAATGGCATTAAGATGTTGAAAGCATTTGTCATTAAAAGTGTGAGCAGAAGCTGGGTACAATGGCTCACACCTGTAATCCCACCACTCAGGGAGGCAGAGGCAGAGGCCTGTGAGTTCAGAAGCCAGCCTGGTCTACAAAGTGAGTCCAGGACAGCCACGACTACATAGAGAAACCTTGTCTCAGAAAAAAAAAGTGTGAGCAAGTATTTGGGAGCAGGGAAACATAGGCCTGTACATTGTAAATGTTCCAGTTTTTTTTTTTTTTTTTTAGGGAGTTAAAATTGACAAATCTTACATGCATAACAGATACCTCCTGCTAAGACCCTCTGCCTGGTGACAGCAGCCAGCTCCAGAGTGGTAGCCTTTGAAGACTGTCCTTTTCAGAGTGATGGCTTCCCTGATTGCTGCCTTGTTCTTGCTCACAGGATGCCCCCTCGGGAATTGGCTGTGCTGCTGTGCAACAAATCCAATGCATTTTACAGTCTTGGGAAATGGAACGAGGCTTTTCTTGCTGCCAAGGAGTGTCTCCAGTGGGACCCAACCTATGTGAAGGTATGGTAAGAGTGGGCTCATCGCTCCTCTTCTCTCCTTTTAATTTTTTTTTCCCTTCTTGCAAAGAGAATATTCTAGAAATGCTTCTCTTTAAATGCACTTGCTCTTCAGACAGAAGACCATGGGCTGAGGGAACCTTTCTCCAGAGGAGCTAGGTACAGGGATGGTGAGTGTTGAAACATACTGCCTGGGGAGAGTGGAGCCCGACTCCCTGCTAGCTGGAGTTCAGTGAGAGACTGGAGGACCTCATTTAGAAATGAGATAGACAAAGATGCTTGATCTGCAGGGGTCTTTACTTCATTTTAGCAAGGCTTTATTTCAGATAGCAGTTCAGTAGAATCAGACCCTTTGAGGGGAGCAGGGAAGTTCCAGAGGCCAGTAAGGCTGTTAACAAAGGTCAGTATATGGTGTGTGTGTGTGTGTGTGTGTGTGTGTGTGTGTGTGTGTGTGTGTGTGTTTCTTTTCTTTTCTTTTTTTAAGAGTCTCACTATGTAGCCCTGGCTGGCTAGGATTCACAATATAGACCAGATTAGCCTTGAACTCAAAGAGATGTGCCTGCCCCTGCCTCCTGAGTACTGGGATTAAAGATGTGCACCAGTATGACTGGTCTGGCAAGTACTACTTTGATGCTTTTTCAGTTGAAATGTCCTGAGTGCCCACCTTGTAAGGCAGCTTCATCACTGGTGTTTCAGGATACACAAAAGGAGGGAGAGACATCATCTCAGACCTTGAGTAATTCATACTCAAACAAAGAGAAGAATAGCATGGAAGTAAAAGTTGAGGCTTCAAGTTAAACAGGAGTCTATAGCTATCTGACATAGTAGACTGACGTGTTAAGTTAGTGATCTGGGAAAGGCTCCTCCATAAAGCAGGAAAACACCAAACATTAGCTTTTCCATCACAATCTCTGATGTGCACTAGAGATCTAGCTGTCAGCTCAGGGTCCTCAACCATAAAATAAGAGGATGTTTAGGGCTTCTAGAATTAAGGAGAGACTGAACAAAGTTGTTGGAAGCAGAACACAATGGGAAGAGGTAGGGGGCTGGAGCCACGCATGACTCAAATACTAGGAGAAAGGCTTGGATATCTTGCATTGTAAGTAGGTATTGACCATTAGTACACCTAGTACTCCTGTACTGAGCTATGTTCCCAGCTTAGAGGATAGATACTTTAGAAGCTACTGAGTTTGAAAATGGAAGCACATTTCTGAATTCTTCTCAAGGGCATGCCAGGGTGAGGAGTAGTTGTGCCCTGCTTGCCTTCCCACTGTTGTGTCTGTGGCCTGAGGAAGTTCTGAAGGATGCTCCCAGTTTCCTCCTGTGCTTATATTCTCAGCTCCTGACAGCATGGCAACCAGAGCCATGCTCCATTCTTACTCAGAGCTCCTAGGCGTCTCTTTTGTTCTCCCCCCTTACTGTTCTCTGTAGTAGAGGAAAATGCTAGCCCCCTTTAGCTCAGTGGCTGGAGCCCTAGTGGATTAAGATGAGGAAAAGAGCATACATTTTACTTGTTACTATTTTTTAAAATAAGAATTTCCTAGAAGATTCTAATGAAGGGGACAAGCCCAGAAGTTTATGTCTTTTTGTTTAGTTTTTTGTTTTTTTTCAAGACAGGGTTTCTCTGTGTAACAGCCCTGGATATCCTGGAACTTGCTTTGTCACTTTGTAGTCCAGGCTGGCCTTGAACTCACAGAGATCTGTCTGCCTCCACCTCTCTAGGATTAAAGGCATGCACCACCACTGCCCAGTGTAGTTTATGTCATTTTTAACAAGAGTGAGAAGTTGAAAGGAACCTTAGGTGTAGGGGCTTCAACTTGTGGGGGAAACCAATGGGAAGTAAGAGGTGTTTCCGGAAGAAGGATTATGTGCCTTCACCTCAGTGCTGAAGGGTGGTCTCTGTGATCCAAGAGCTTCTTTAAGTGAGAGGATTGATGGTAATTGTCCTCCCAGGAGATCCTGTGTGAAGTGGCTAGGGAAGCTCCAGGAAGGCTTTAGGTTGCCTCTTTTAAATCACAAATGCCTTCCTCTTAAAGTAATTCTTATGCCACGGCAGCACGTTTGGGGATAGCATATTCCCATTCTCTTCATACCTACAGAATAAAAGACAAGATTTTAGGTCTGAGGAAACAGATAAATGGGAAATTCTGTGCCAGCTTACATGGTGGGAAAGCAAATAAACCCAACACAATACAAATGTAGTTTTCCCTCTTTTTTTCTAGTTGGTACCTAAGTTCTTTAGATGTCCAAAGAAAGGCAATAAATACTGAGATCAAGGTTAAGCAAAATTTTAAAATGCTTGCCTTTGCATGAATCCAGATTGTGAACACTTCCTGTTAACAATGACAGTAGTCTTGGAGGATCCCTGCCACTGTAGATGACTAAACTGGAGAAGGCAGTGCCCTCTTATGTGGAGTCCTGCACCTGTATGTATGTAAAACCAGACCAGTCTCCCTCTTAAATATTACTTTTTGTATGTATGTATGTATGTATGTATGTATGTATGTATGTATGTATATATGTATGTATGTATGTATGTACCTATTTATCTACCTATTTATTTATTTATTTAGTGTGTGTGTGTGTATGTGCGTGTGTGTTGGGAGCATGATTGTGCCCTGATGTATGTGGAATCAGAGGACAACTTGTGGGAATTGGTTCTTTTCTTCTCTTGTGGGTCTTGGACCTGAACCCAAGTCATGCTTGGGATGATGAGGAAACCCAAGTCATGCTTGACAGCAAGGGCCTTGACTCACTGAGCCATCTTGTTGTAATTTTCTTCTATTTACAGAAAAAAAGTTTTTGCCTCTTGTTCCTATTGCTTATCACACAGAACTCAGCAATACTCAATGCTTATCATTGCATTTTTTTCTGACATACTAGTGAACACTGTGTCTACTTGGAGTGAAAAGAATAAGGAACAACTTCTGTGTTTACGCAGAAGTCTCACTCTTTCCCTGAACAGAAGTCATAGGACACTTTTCATTCTTCTCCTGCCCTGACTGTGATTAGCAGTATGAACAATAAGCCAAAGACAGGACCGGAAGCAGCCTGTTTTTTTCCCTCTCTGTCACATTAGGAATTAGAGGTTTTTAACAGGCAAAATATATCAGAAAAACATGGCACAGAGTATAATGTGGGACGCCTGAGCCTCATGCTTGTTGGAAGCCCTTCTTGGGACTGAGGGGGTGACTCAGTGGGAAAAGTGCTTGCTGAGCAAGCATGAGGAACTCAGTTTGGAACCACCAGTACCCACATGCCTGTAACCCCAGCACTAGTTGGAGAGAGAGCTAGGTGGATCCTGAGGGCTGACCGTCCAGTTGGTCAGTCTTGCTGAAATGGTTCAGTGAGAGTTCTTAGTTTTAAAAAAGTGCAGTGGAGAGCAATAGGGGAAGACACACGACATTGACTTCTGGCTTCCACACAAACCCCCTCCCCCCACATACATGGGGGTGGGGTGGGGGGAGGAGAGGAGAGTTGAGTTTGCACATCGAGACTTATGGAGTTGGATTTTTCCACACTGCCGCCTTGCTTTTCTTAGAGGCAATGGGAAGACCACAGCTTTACTTTGCCTTTCTAGGGATACTACCGAGCTGGCTACTCTTTGCTGCATCTGCTCCAGCCCTATGAAGCAGCTCGAATGTTCTTTGAGGGTCTACGACTCTTGCAGAGAAGCCCAGACCAAGTGCAGGTTCCTGATTTCCTTGTTGGGGTCTTCACAACTATGAGCAGTAAGTCAAACTGGAGGAAAGTATTTCAGGTCCTTGTTTCTTACTCCAAATGCTTCATGGGAAAAATGAGTCCAGAATGTTCTTTTGGGGCTAATGTATTCAGTTGGAATGAAACTGGTCTTACCAGAAAGCATTTGGAAGCCTCAGTGGCTCGTGCCTTTTTAAAAACAGTGAAGTCCTGTTACACCGTGACTCAGGGCTCTTGGAGTACTGTTTTCTACTGTGTAAGTCTCCGTTGCCACTGGTTAGAGAGCTCCTGCTTACACTGCTTGCTGTAGGCGATTTTGTTCTTTTTTTTTCTCTCATACTTTGGAGACTTTTTAATTAAAAATTTAACAGCCTGCTTCTTTTTAAAAAAATGTATAAACCCATGTTTTGCAAAAAGTTGAACTCAAAAGTTGTTAAAGTTGGCTTTTGCATCATGAGTCTGGTGTGTGTTTGAATCTACCTTCAGTGTAACATGATCAGCCCACTGTACCACACGAAGGTAAAACTCAAGAGCTACCAGAGGGACAAGCTCCTGACAGATGCTGAGATCAGTTAGTCAGTTCGACTTGTTTTGGACTGGCAGTTATACTGCCTACGAGAAATAATAGAATGGAATCAACCACCGTACCCGATGACTCAACCTACATATGACTTTCTGTTCTAAACAAGACCATACACTATGGCTGTGGACAATGAACACTTACTTTCCATCTTAAAGAGATATAGTAGATGAAAGTGGAAACTTCATCAATATTTAAATTATTATTATTATTATTTTGTTTTTGAAGACATGGTTTTTAAACTAAAGCTCATTCAAGCAGACTTTTGACTAAACGTTGGAACTTGACCACAGTTCGGTAGCACTGTGGAACCTTGGGAGGTTTTATCCCCCTCTGAGCTTGAAAAGTGTTAACTTTTTTTGTAACATAAAGTATGGGAAGAAGAAAAGATATGTGCACACATGGGACAGAGAAATTCTGTGTCTTGGAGCATGGATTTATTATTTTGAAATCTTTTTTTTTTTTTTTTTTTGAGACGTGGTTTCTCTGTGTAGCCTTGGCTGTCCTGGACTCACTTTGTAGACCAGGCTGGCCTCGAACTCTCAGAGATCTGTCTGTCTCTGCCTCCCGAGTGCTGAAATTATAGGTATGCACCACCACGCCTGGCTTTGTTTAAATATTTAAATATGAGTTGGTCTTATACATAAGACAGATTGTGCACATGTCAACATATACTCTGTCCTAATGTAGCCCAGTATAAATAATACATTGACTAGATGTCACATCTCTAAGGATCTGTAAGATGGTGGCCCAAAGAGCCATCCTGTCGCTGCTGCTGGCCCAGTGGAAGAGTCAGATGCCCTGGGGTCAGCTCTGCTCCTGGCCTAGTGGGGTGGGGAGGGGTGGGTCCAGCTCCTAGGTCAGCTGCAGGTGCTGAGCTGGATCTGAAGCCCTGGCTGCTAACAGCAGAGCTCTGTTTGCTCTTGCTGGGCGTGGAAATGCTCCAGCATTGGTGATTTTGTTCTTTCCTGTGACTTTTAAGTATTTTTCCTCTAATCTGCTAAGAGTTATTCTTTTTTATTAAATATTATTATTCTTAGTGTGTGCGTGCTTTACTTTGAAATGTATTTTCCTGCTGAGGTCTTTAATTTACCATTGACTCTCTGTGGTCTGCATTGGGAACTGTTCCTCAAGGCTCTGACTTCCCTCACTTGAACGTTTCTAAACTATGGCATTTTCTTTCAGGTGACTCCATTGTTTTGCAGAGTTTCTTACCCTGCTTTGATCATATTTTCACTGCTGGATTTTCAACAGAAGTGTGGCAGTCTGTAATAGATAAGCTGGCAAAGAAAGGACTATTGCATGTGAGTACAGGAAGTTACTATCATACTAGGAAAACACACACTCTATTAAGTTAGTTTCTTCTTTGACCCCAAGAGAATGTAATGTGTTATTTGTTTATCTTGATACCGGAATAACTTATTAAAAACATTTGTTTATTTATCTCTGTGTGGGTGTGTGTACACATGCATACTTAATGCATGTGTGCCTCTGTGTGTATATGTGTGTGTTGTGTACAATATATGTGATGTGTACTTCTTTGTGTGTGCATATGTGCATGCAGATGCATGTGCATGTGTGTGCTTGTGTGTGGAGGCCTGAGGCTGATGTTGAGTGTCTTCCTCAATCACTTTCCACCTTATTTTGTTGAAGAGGATCTGTCACTGAACCTGGAGCTCATCATTCAGATATGATGGTTGGCCCATGCGCTTCAGGGATTGGCCTATCTTCTCTTGCCTCATCTGGAGTTATAGATGCCTATTTCTGTGCCTGGACTTTTATGTGGATGCTGGGGACCTGAACTCAGATCCTAATACTTGTATGACATGCATTTTACCAAGAAAGCCATCTTCACAACTCAAGGTTTCTGTGTAGTTTTAAGAGATGACTAGCTGGGGAATAACAGCTAAGTGAGATTAGAGGTATCCTTGAGGCATAATGTTTCATTTACTACTTGAACCAATAATTTCTCCTTTGAGCCTCAGCTTTTCATTTGTAAGTTGTAGTATACAGTGTTACTTTATTAGGGTTTTGCTGAGAATTTAAAAAGAATGGTTAAGGGCACCTAGTGGTAATTTGCTCGTGTGTGCTGAAGCTTTATAATGTACTAAGCACTGAGATAACAGGTTTTCTTTTTCTTTCTAAATGTGTATGATGTTTGCCTAAGTGTGTATTTGTGCACTACATCCGTGTCTGGTGCCCAAGGGGGGTAATAGAGGGCATCAGATCCCCTGGAGCTGGAGTTACAGATGTTTGTGAACTGCCATATGGGTGCTGGGGATCAAATTCTGGTCCCCCGGAAGAGCAACGAGTGCTTCTAACCACTGAACCATCTCTTAAACTTCTGAATTAAGGAGTTTTATAATAACTTGACATTATCATCCTACACGATTAAGGTAAGGCCCAGGAGTCCAGCCCAAGGGAGCAGGCCCAAAATTCAGGCTGTAGTGATGTGTAGGCACTTTGTAAGCACTGGGGACTGAGCATCTTGTAAAAGCCAGGCCAGTAGTCATAACTCTCAGAGCCCTGAGTCCATTCTCTAGGCCTGAACAGAGACACTGGGCCTGTGGAGGTGGGCACCGGCTGAGCCAGGCTGAAAGGACCTAGAAGCAAAGTGTGGCCTTAGTCTTAGCGACTATGCCCCTGGTCCATTGGCAGGGATGTGTATGAGGGAGGCTGGGGTTATGCCTTTAGGCATGATCATACAGAGCCTGGAATGTGAGGTCTGTGCGACAACAGCCTGCCCTCATCCCCTGCCATGCTGCTTTATATTAGAGAAGCTTGTCCTTAGTGGGTTGTGAGGGAATTAGAAAGAGCTTTGCTCACAGTCAGCCAGGAAGGTAGCTAGACAGAGAGACTTTGGTTATCATGGCTTAGGCTGACAAACTTTGTAGGTAGCTTTACAAATTAAATGAAGCTTGTTTTTTGTTTGTTGTTGTTGACTCATACAATAACCTTTCTGTTCTAATAACCTCTGTGGATAATGTTACTATGCCAACCTTTTCTTGTTGTTCCTTACAAGCAGTCATTTCTACTGTTGTCATCAAAGAAAGACCGACTGCCAAGCAATATCCATGTCCCCGAGTTGTCACTGAAAAATCTCTTTGAGGTAAGGGGGTGATTCTAGGAATGTGCCTTTATAGGAAGGAGGCCATGGACTTCCCCAGCAGCTGCTTCATTGCAGATGTGTTATTCCTGGTGCTTTCAGGCTGAGCATCACCAATTCAGGTTGTTCTGATTCAAAAATGTGAGGATGAAGGAGCTTAAGTTTAGTACTGATGTAGTAACTTCCATGACTCTGCTAGTATATGCTATTGTTTTTTTCCCAGAAGTATGCCTTCATTGGACTTTATGATAAAATGGAACAAGTGCCCATGTTGGTTCAGTGGCTCATCTCCATTGGTGCAAAAATTGAAACCATAGGACCCAGCCCTCTCCATGCCCTCATGCGGCTCTGCATCCAAGCAAGTGAGTGCCCCCTTCACAAACCCACCTAGAGAGAGCCTGAGGGCTCTGCCCAGAGTCGAGCCACTTGAAGCAGACTGTCTGAGCAATTCAGGTTTCCAGCAAGTGCACAACATCTTTATTTCTCCTGACACCTAGTAGTTACCAGAGATCCAGCTTGTAAAGATTTTATGTTTTTTAAGTTTTTAGACAGAAGGATAGAGCCCCAGATAGGGATTGGAAGAGTTAACTGTTGAGACAGAGGTAGCTTGCATGGTTCTGTCCCTCAACATGTTTTTCTCTTTAGCCCAGAGGGCCTAGCACTGTGTTTTGGGACCGTGGCTGGGAGATCCTTGAGAAGACCATGAGCTAATACTGATGTAGTTGGTTATACTGCCAAAGGCTGCACACTCTCTCCTCCTCTCTCTCTTCTTCCACCTCCTTTCCTCTTTCTCCCTTAAGATAGAAGGAAGGGGCCTTTACACATGCAAGACAAGCTGTCTGCCACTGAGCTACTCTCACCCTCACACCCATTTCTAATTTTGAGACCGTGTTTTGCTAGTTACTCTCTCTGGCTTTGAATTCATGTTATAACTCAGGAAGGCCTTAGGATTGTGTTCCTCTTGCCTCAGCCTTGAGAGTAGCTGGGACTACAGGCCATGTGCCCCTAGAGCTAACAGGGCTGTCATTTTCATAAAATAGACTCTTTAAAGCTTCATCATTCGGTTTAAAATATTAAACATTTGAGTTCATCATTAACACACATACACTTACACAAATGCTTCAGATAGAAACTTGTGTTTTCTTGCCAGGTGTAAATTTGACATCTGCCTGGACCAGAAGGAGCCAAGAAAGCTCTGTTTAGCTCTTCCTGGCTGTGTCATCTTCCCAGGGGGACTGGGGTGGCCAGGGCTGGGGCTTTCTTCTTCCATCTTTTATTTCTGCTCCATCACTATCCATTCCATACACTTGAGATTCTGTACACGACGCTACCCTTCCTCTTACACAGGGATCACAATATAAACACTTAAAAGTGAAGTGTGACTAAAAGGAGTCTAACCCTGGACCCATTTTCAAATGAGACAGGTGAAGATTAGAAATTTGCCTGTGGCCGGGTGGTGGCAGTGGCGGCGCACGCCTTTAATCCCAGCACTTGGGGGGCAGAGGCAGGCGGATCGCTGTGAGTTCAAGGCCAGCCTGGTCTACAAAGTGAGTCTAGGACAGCCAAGGCTACACAGAGAAACCCTGTCTTGAAAAACCAAAACAGAAAAAAAAAAAAAAAGAAAGAAATTTGCCTGTGTCCTGAAGTTCAAGGCCCTGACCTGTCTCCTCTTTACAATAGCTAGAGCCAGATGCAGCTCAATACATGTTCGCAGCTCCTTCCCCTGCCCTGCCCTGCCCTGCCCTGCCCTGTGTTGTTCACCCCCTTTCTCCTGAGTTTCTCCCCCTCAGTCAATCACATGGGCAAGAGTCCCTGTCATGCTTCTAGGGAGACCGACCTGCGATGACCACGCAGTGCTTGCCTCTCTTCTCACCTTTCGGTGGAGAGTAGAAATGTGTGCTGTAGTCCCATTTGGATCCCTTTGGGAGGCATATAGTTGCTTTGCTTTGCTGATTTTATGTAGAAAATAATATTTGAACTTATTTCTGCCTAGGGGAAAGTCAGCTCTTCAGGTGGATAATGGAGTACAAGCCTGAGTGGAAAGGTCACATCAACCACAGAGATGATGCTGGCTGCACTGTCCTGCATGTTGCTGCTGCCCACTTCCCGGGATACTCCCTCAAGCGTGAGTAGGGACAATATGCTGGGTGTGCAGTGGACAATGACTGCAGGCATTAGAAAACCCATACATGGCAGGCTCCAACCCTTGAGCTAAAATGACTAGGAGAATGGGCTGTAAGTAGTAGGTGAGGAGAGTCACGGGGCTCCTGTACTCTTTTGACCCTAAGTGGTTTCTGTGGGGTCAAGTGATTCAAGAACATGCTTCTGGCTACATTTCCCCCACACCCACCATTCCCATATGTTACAAAGGGCCTTGGTCTTATGCTAAATCTGTGTTGGCTGCCTGAGATAAACCGTGAGCCAGGTAACTGACGGTAACTGACATGGTCTTTATGGTCCTTAGAACCTAACGTGGAATTACATCCTGTCATACACATGGTGCTGTACTGGCTACCTATATGAGAGACTGGCATAGCTGAAGGGAAGTTGGCTGTGGTGACATGGACAGCCTTGTTAGACTGTGGAGGAGGAAAGCTGTTCACTCCATGGAGCTCTTTGATGACACCAATTTTCCCAAACCTTCAGAGACCTATCAGTATCTGCTTTCTGTTGGTTACATAAGAACCATT
>OU015755.1:11585818-11602113 GCA_907169655.1 Acomys percivali | reverse complement strand
TCTGTGTGTTATGTATGTATATATGTATGTATGTACATATTCATTTTTATCTTTATTTATTTTTTTCTGGAACAATATTCTGTTTCCTCTCCAGGGGATAAAGAAATCTGAAGTCACAGCTTGCTCTTATCCTTACAGCTGTAACTGTTGCCTAGTAACCAGATTCCCCCTCTCTCTGCTTGTTGCCAAGGAGAGGGGAGAAAGGTAGAGAGGAGCGCACTTCTGAACCTCTTAAAAGCCATTGTCCTTCCCACTCCACACCAGGACTCCTTGCTTTGGGGGAGTTGGGTGGACTGCCCAAGGCTGTCATTTTAGGCTGCTTAAACCAGAGGGACCCTAGCCCCTTCAGCACTCATGGGGACATCTCCTTATGGAAGGAGCCATGAGCATCCCCCTTTCTCATTTTGGCCTGCTCTAGGACAAACTGAGGATGTGCAGATGCTCCTGAGCTTTGGAGCAGACCCTACTCTGCTAGATGGGCACGCTCGGTCTGTTGTGGATGTCCTGAAAAGGAACAAGAACTTCAGAGCGATTGAGAAAATCAACAGTTACCTGGAAAAGCTGGCTTCGAGTTCTAAAGGCCTATCAGGTACAGTGCCAATGAATCAACTTTTTTGTGGGGAGGTGTTGGGGAATTGGTTCTGTGACATTAGATGCAAATTGGTTTCTCTTTTCTTTGCATGTGTAGGTAGGAAGTGTGTTTGTTTTTGTAAACACAGAATGAGATAACTCTTACAAGAGCATCTCTGATGTTCTTAGAGCTTGTCCAAGTCCACATTTGGACAGTATAGGTGGCACCCCATATAATCACATGGAAAAAGGAGAGAAATCATATAAAATTGGAGACAACCAAAATTAAGCCTACTTCTAAGAAACAGTCACTGCTGACAATTCAAATTAGATTTACATCTCTATTTCTCGACTGTTGATTTGGGGAGACTGCTGTGTAAGATGGAACAGATGGCTGTACCAATTCTACTGCTGGACTTTTGTGGTAATGCCATTCGTACCATTTATCTTTTATCCTTAATTCTTTAAAATTTCCCTGCTTAATCTATGGGTTGATTCTAAAATCAGAAACCAGTGGGTGGCATTTTCATGATAGTGTGATTGTTTAAGAGCTGCATGGCTGGACCCATAGAAATGAATCACCAATTGCCTTGAAACTGTTGCTCTTTCAATGTGACCCTCTTTAAGCAGTGGACCTAGGCCCCAACTCGTATGTAACCTACTGGCAGTTTGATCTTCACATGGGTCCCCTAGTAAGTCGAGTGGGTGCTGTCTATGACATGGGCTTTGCTGCCTGCTTTTGATCACTGTATCCTAACTGGGCTGCTCTGGCAGGCCTCAGGGGATAAGAATAAGGTCAGTCCTGATGTGACTTCTTGTGCTGGGGTTGGTGGGAGGGGCTCCCTTTTTCTGAGGAGAAGAGGAGCGGGGATTAGGGAAGAGGGTGGGAGGAAGGGACCAGGAGGAGAAGGAGGAGGCTACAATCTGGATGTAAAGTGCATATATAGATTAGAAATAAAAATTTAAAGTTAAAAATAATAAACAATAAAGAGAGCCCCCCAAAAGTGGTACAGTTTTAGAAGTGTAGATGGATTGTGTTCCTTTTAGCTCTTGTACTCATGTATGACTTTTATACTTACCTATAGATTTCTTTCTTGATTTGCAAGAGTACCCACTTGAGTTAAGTTTTTCATGGAGGAGGTATGGATGGCAAAATTAGGGGGTTTTTGAAAATGTCTTTATCTTTGTATTGATTGATAATTTGGGTATAGTTATTCCATTTTATTGATAGCAACTTTCCCTTCCCCACCACCTCTTGTACCTGTAATTAGACTGTGCTTTACCATCAGTCACCTGCTACCCTTTACAGGTAGCCTTTTCTGGCATATTTGTGAATCCATAGCATCTTTAGACTTATACAATATTCTATAAATTTGTGTAACAACTTTGAAAAAACTGTTCCATTTTCTTCTAGCCTCTATTGCTACTGATTAGAAGTCTGATGTTAGTTATTTTGTTTCTTTTTCTAGAAAAATTTCTGACCTTGAGTTCTGAAATTTCCTTGGGATATATCAGGACGAATGTCTTTACTTATTCTTTTGTGTCACTTTCTGGTTCCTTTTAATATGTATTTCTTAGTTCAGGGAAAATATCTTCTCTCATTTTATTCCCCTCCAATTTTTTTCTACTACTAAATCATTGTCTAAGTTTCTTGCATTTGTGTGTCTCTACTTTCTCCTCACATACATATACTTAATTAGTTTTTAATTTGGTCTTCAGCTTTTCCATTTGTAATTCCTATTGTTTTTAAATTTTGGAAAGCCATGCTTTTAATTTCTAAGAACTCTTTCTTGTTTTGATTATTTATCCTTTTCTTAAGATATTTTATTTTATGTATATGAGTATTTTGCATGCTTGCGAGTCTTTACACCATGGAGTGTCTTCTGTCCTCAGAGGCCAGAAGAGAGTATTAGATCCAACAAAACTGGAGTTACAGGTGGTTTTGAGTTGCTGTGTGGGTTGAACCCGGGTTCTCTAGCAGAGGAGCCATCTCTCCAGCCTGTTGCTCACTGTCATGGCTTATTGTTTTTATTTACCTTATCTTCTTGGAGTAAGCTTCAGAATGTTACTGTATCTATATACATTTAAAGGTTGTCTTCCCACCCCCAAATTATTTGTGTTACTTTTGAGGTTTCTTGGTTCCTTTTCTTTCTTCTCTCTGGTGCTATCACTTTCCTTTAACTCTCCCTTGATTTCTCTGTCATTTATATTTGTAAATGAGAGACTAGATTGATAACACATATGACATGGTTAGCGTTACAAAGACTCGTTCTCTTGAGGGGGTAAATGAAGGCCACTGTAAGGACTGTGTTGCTGGGGATGGGAGAGCGTGTGATGCCATCTCAGGGCTATTGGAATTGCCAGAGTTTGACAAGATTTTTTTTGAAAGTTTTGCTTATTTGTCTACAGGTGTACATGCATCATGTATATGTAGGGTCCCAAGAGTCTAGAAGAGAGTGTCAGATCCCCTTGAACTGGAGTTACAGGTGGCTGGGAGCCGATGTGTCGGCGCTGGAAATCAGACCTGAGTCCTCTTGAAAAGCAATAAGTATTCTTTACCCCCCAGCCAGCTCTTTATGTTGAGGAGATTGTTTTAATTTTTACGTATTAATTTAAAAATCTCTTCTGTTGTGTTCATGAGGCCATGATAATAATAAAAGTCAAACGTATTTGTGGAGTTTCAATCCCTCCTCCTACCCGAGGATGTCAAACCTCAGACTGTCACATATCAAGTTTTGTTTTTAAATATATTCATGTTTTAAGAAATTGAGACTTTTCCCCCTGTAGGGCAGTGTAATTAACCAACCATTGTAACATGCTTTCTGATAACTTGTTTATATAATGTCAGTTTCATAATGGCCTTCACAATTTTAGAAATCTAAAGTAACCAAACTATGAATTTTGAAGTTTTAAATAATAACAAAAAAGGACCATTAGTAGATGGGAAGTGGCCGATGTGTTTACAAAATTATTATTAATTCTTGTCTTAATCCTAGAATAGCTTGGACATTGTTTTTTAATGGATTTTTAAAAATATCATCTAACATGAAAGATGTCTCATCTGAGACACACTTTATTTTGTCTATTTTTTGTGATGCTGGGCTTAGAACCCAGGGCCTTGTCTTTGCTAAGCCGTGCTCTACCTCTGAGCTACCCCTAACGCCAAGACAGCCTTCTTCCTGCTCTTCTCTGACATTAATTAAGTAGCCTGGTTTTGAACTAAGAGAAAAAGCTCAATGGAATCTATGTTGGTCTCCACTGTACTCATCAGGGTTAAGTTGTACTTGCTGCTGGCAGAAAAGGATGCACAGGAGGAGTATGCAATATTCCAAGATTGTTAGCTGGTTTCCCAGGCAGTCTGGCTGACAGTGGCTGCAGTCCAGTTCAACACCCCAGCTCTCATTGACTCCGGCTCTCATTGGCCCCAGCTCTCATTGGCCCCAGCTCTCATTGGCCCCAGCTCTCATTGGCCCCAGCTCTTTCTCATTGGCCCCAGCTCTTTCTCATTGGCCCCAGCTCTCATTGGCCCCAGCTCTCATTGGCCCCAGCTCTTCATTGGCTCCAGCTCTCATTGGACCCAGTTCTAATTGGCAAGTATTGCTTATGCAGAGTGTTTAAGAACTTTGAGTACAAAGAAGGTATTTCTTGCTATGCTGAAGGAATAGTGAAAGTCAATAGAGAAACACAAAATTAGTGGAAAAAAAATCCCAACAGCATACAATCAAAAAAGAAAAGGAAGTCAGGGGCAAGAAGGGACTGTAACTTGAGTGCTCTTGTTTTGACCAAAGTTCTGCCCTTTAAAGATCTATCCTTGAATGTAATTCTGAGTGCGGTGATGTAGCACATGGTCCCATTGAATGTATATAGCTATGTGGAGTTGTATACATTTATTTTTTAAAGATTTTTCCAATTGTACAATTTTAAAAACTAAAGTGAGAGTGGCCTGTTTTTCTAGATCATCTCTGTGTAATATAACATCTGAGGAGATGGAGTGTGCTGCATTGCTTCAGTCTCACGCGATGGCCCTTAGTCACACATGGCCATTAATGTATAGGGCGAATGTAGCTGGAGGGCTGAATATTTACTTTTATTTAGTTAGCTTTTATGTAAGAAAGTTAGTGGTCACTTAATCTGGCTAATTTTACATTTTAGCCCTTCAAGAGGCCTTTCTAATAGAGCAATGTTGAGAAGTTGGAAGAACCAAAGGAACAGGGTGTTGAGGTACGGGCATGAAGAAGAATGTAGCTTTGCTTATGTGAGCCTGACCTCCTCATTTTCACCCTTGTGAGGACAAATAAAAGTATAGCTTGTGGAGGCTCCACCCCCAAGGTGCTTGTAGCTTCATCTTGATCAGTCTGATGTGCTAAGTTTTGGTTGTTATACATGTGTCCTGAGCTCTACACTGTTAGGACAGAATTAGAATTGCTCATTTGCTTATTTTTGTTTCATTGTATTTGGTTTATTTGTTTGTTTTTTGCACGTAGATGAATGAAAAAGCATACAGAATAGGATTAGTGGCACTTTCTCCATTTGCTCTTTCTGAAAGTCGCGTGCCCTGTTTACTGGAGATGCTGCTGCTCTCTGTGGACAGTGTGGTCTTTGGCATGACGTGAGAAACAAATGATTTTTCTAAATATTTCTACTGCTCTCAAGACCAGAGATTTCTCAATTTTATATGCACATATGTGCATGCAAATTTTGATCTGAGAAGTTCAGAGGGGACTCTGGACTCTGCAGTTCTCACTAGTCACCAGCTTTAATCTTGGTCAGTGAAGATTATAAAATTGTCTTGGTGGCCACCAGCAGATGGCACCATGTCCATTTACTCTGGTTGCTGTTGCTAGGCCTTTTCTTAGGACCGGGAATAATCTTTATCTGCTGCTGCCAGGGCTCTCCCAGCTTCCTGACGCTTTGCCTGCTGAGGAGCTGGCTGCTTCTGCTATGCTCTTTCAACACCAGACGGTGCTTCTTCTTAGCTAGTGCAGGCTGAGGCGTTGACCTAGGATGTCAGTTATAGTTTCCTCTTTTTTGTAAGCCAGTATTTTAAAGAAAATGCATGATATATATGAAAGAAAATACTAATATTCTGCAGATTCACCTACTAGTAAAACTTAATGTATCTGTGAACTGTTCATTTAGTCTTTTATTTTAAGTATAGTTACAGGTTTTTCTTTTATAAAATGCGATTGATGTGTTAGATTAATGATCAAATTGAATGTAATAAAACCTAGGAGTTTGTCTTTTATACCTTGAGTGATAGACTTTGGGTAAAACTGAAGTCTCCTTTTGAAATGATTTTTGTCTATTTTAGATGAGTATTGAGCTCTGTTGCAATTTCAACCTTAACTTTGATTCCAAGTATTTTTAAATTTATATTTGATAAATATGATTACTGTAGAAAATTTGTGAAGATGGAGTTTTGTATAACAATGCCAATCTATTGTTAATTATACTTTGGTGTATTTTTATTCTGTCTTTCTTGCTTTTGTTTCAGATAGTAGTCATCTTTTTAAAAATGTCATTACAGGACTCAAGCAACTTCGTTTTCTGATGTTTCTTTCGTCTCTTACTAAGCTTGCGGAAAATCTTAAAAAGAATAGAAAAGTTAGATAATAAAAAGGTACATAGGGACATTATTTGTCACATTTAGAATGCCCCTTCTAAGCTGGGTGCGGTGGTACATGCCTTTAATCCCTGCACTCTGGAGGCAGAGGCAGGTAAATTGCTATGAGTTCAGGACAGCTAAAGCTACACAGAGAAGCCCTGTCTCAAAAAACAAAAACAAAAACAAAAACAAACAAAAAAACCCCAAAACCAACCAAACAAAAAATAATGCCCCTTCTAAGCATTCTGTATCGTTTATAACCTTTTATTACTCCCTCCTCTACCCCACATACTAGAGGCTTTCCAGTCTTTAACTACCTTCTTAACTAGTCTGTCTCATGCAGTCATGTTTATTATGCACTTTTATTTCTTTGTGTTTATTTTCATGTGACTTTTATGTTAAACTAATTTTCCTGGGAGAAAAATGATCTTTTGAAAGGCTTTTAAAGGTATGGTGTATGTAAACAAGTAACAAACTTCTGTCAGCCTGGTAGGAAAGGAAATGCTTTTAAAAAAAGGGTCCTGTTCCTTTTTTCCCCTATACTGTGGACTTTCAGTGTAGTCATAGGTTTTAGGATGCAGGTAAGAGGCAAAGTTCAGTAGTGCTAGCTAGTCTCCAAAACACTATGCCTATATTCTATCTCAGCGTGGGCTTCCAGGCAGGTGATATGGGGGCTTTGACAAGTGGTTGCTCATGTTCCTTAAAGTTTTTGTAGTACTGACAATAAAAGCTGTGCTGTAATAATTTTTTATATGCCATAGTCATTTCTCTCTTCTGAGGATATTGGCTGAGGTTGGTGTATAGGCTATTGCAGAAAGCATTTATTTTATTTCTGAGAAAGTCAGGAAACTATCCTAACAGAACTTTAGATGACAAACCCTAGGTAATTATGGAAGGTTTTAGGTTTGAAGTAGTTGAAGTTCAGGATTTAAAAAATTGGGCCTGGCACACCTTTGACCCCAGCATTCAGACAGGCTGATTTCTGTGAGTTCGAGACTAGCCTGGGATACACAATGAGACCCTGTCTCAAAAAACAAAACAAAACAACAACAACAACCAGGACTGGAGGTGTAGCTCACTGGTGGAATGCTTACCTAACAAGTATAAGGCCCTGAGTTCAGTCCCTAGTACTACAAGAATTGGGTTCATAAGAATGAGATGTGTGAATTTTACTGAGAATTCACAAAAGGATGGCTGGAGAAACCCCAAATACCTTTCAGGATATGCAGCACATCACAGTGGACACAGCTGAAGCTTTGCACTGGAATCTGCTCCACTATTAGCCAGATGTGTGACCTTTTTCTGGCACTGGCACCTTGCTTTTATTTTTATTTTTATTTTTGTCTCAGCTAAGAGCCAACTGCATGATGTATCCAGTCTGTTTCTTCCCTCACTAACATGCTCAAGCCCAGTAGCTGTTAGAGTGAGGATACATAAGTTGGACTGCATATAAGGTCAGCCAAGTAGTGAGTGTATCAAGGATAAATGGCAGGTCCCAAACTCTAGGATGGGACCACCTTCTCTGAGATCTTTTAGTTGCAAACATTTGGGCAAATGACATTGAGAGGGCCTTTGAGCTTAGGACTTCATTGCACTGAACTGTCCTCATGTAAACTCACTGAACGTTGTGAAAGTCAAACTTCAATTATTGGAGTCTGGCAAACCTCTGCCAAAGGCTACCAAGTAGGAATGCTACTTCTTGAAAGTCCTTTGCATTTCATGTGCCATGGCCTTGGATCTCTTGACTTCTCTGAGGCTCGGTGTGCTGCTGTGCTTCCTCTGGCTAGCCCCAACCCCACCTCCTCTGCAACTCAAATTGGCTTCAGGTGTTTTTAAAAATATTTTTTACTTATATGCTAGAAATGACACAGTTGGCTTCTTTGTCACCTGGACCTATTGTCTTCCAATCTTCAACTCAGCCCGTCCTCTGGCCAGCTTTCATCTTAGACTTTCAGTGGAGCCAAATCCAGATTTCTAGCCTCTGACTTATCCAACATGTTTGGATCTATGGACCCATATCCCTCTTAAAGCATTTGAGTAACCCACCCCCAGGCCTCACTCTTGATGAAACAGAGGACCAAGGACTGTAATCAGGAGGGCAGTTTTGACTGACTCAGGCCTGATTCCTTTACTCTCAGAAGGAGGTGTGCTGCTATCAGAAGATAAGAGCAGATTCTGAAGGTCAGAACTGCAAATGTTTGTTTTAAAAGTTTACCTTTATACTTTTGTTCTGATCCTCGTTAAAGTAAGATGATAGACTAACTTATATTAAATTTCTCTTGTGTTAAAATTAATATTAGCTGGGTGCAGTGATGCACACTTGTAATCCCAGCATTCTGGGAGGCGGAGGCAGGTGGATCTCTGAATTTGAGGCCAGCCTGGTCTACAAAGTGAGTCCAGGACAGCCAGGGCTGCACAGAGAAACCCTGACTCAAAAAAAAAAAAAAACCCAAAAAAACAAAACAAAGAAGAAGAAAAAGAAGAAGAAGAAGAAGAAGAAGAAGAAGAAGAAGAAGAAGAAGAAGAAGAAGAAGAAGAATCATTCCAAAGAGTTAGGAAAAGATTGGAAGCAAAATCCAACAAGTGCAAATGAACTTTATTTTATTTGGGTAATCTCTCATTCCTCCCATCTGCTCTAGTTAGAGGAGAAGGAATCACAGGAACCTTTTTGGACTGGTTTATTCTTATGCAGCTTTTCCAGTGATGGGACTGTCAGACCAAGTACAGAATGCCCAATATATTTGAATTTCAGATAAACATTTTTTTCAGTGTAAATATATCCCCAGTATTATATGAGCTCTACTGAAAAATGTCTGTTCATTTGAAATTCAAATTTAGCCAAGAGCAGTGGCACATATCTGTATTCAATACCAGCAGTTTAGGAGTCTGAGGCAGGAGGATTTTTTAGTTCAAGGCCTGTCTGGGTTACATAGTGCATTCAAAGTCAGCCTGTGCAACTTAGTGAGACCCTGCCTCAATATACTTTTTTAAAAAGGCCCAGGAATATAGCTCAATGGTAATGCCTACCTATATGAACAGTGCTGTGGGTTCCATCCCTAGTGCCACAGCAGAAGGGGTGGATTGAGGGAGGGATGCAGGGAAAGAAAAGAAAAGGAAAATAAAAGGAAGGAAGGAATTAAAATTAACTGACATTCTTTTTTGTAATTTTAAAATTATATTAATTTCTTTATTGATTACATGTACCAGTTTGCATGTAGAGGTCAGAGGTCAACTTGTGGGAGGCATTCCTTCCACCATGTGCATCCTCGAGATCAAACTCAAATCGTAAGGTTGGTGGCAAGTGTCTTTCCCCACTGTGAGACCCTTTACTGAGGGACCTATTTAAATTTCTTCTAACATTAAGATTCACCAACATCATGAAAGGGGATAGTTGCTAGCTTGTCTTTAGATATAGGGGTCAGACAGAAATACTGATGACAGTTAGGGACTGGAGACTAAGGCATCTTCTGTCTCATCATTAATGCCTTGTGGATTTTCAGCTCTTTTCTCCTGTTTCTCCATAATTCCCAGTGTTCATGAACAGAGTATAATCTCACTGTTCCGAAAAATTGAAGGCAGACCTTTCCTAACTTGAGTATTTGCCCCAAACCAAGCATAGTTTCTTCAACTACATCTTAATTCTGGACTCTGGGCTCTGTCTTCTTCATGGGCACTCTCAGTCTTGGTCCTGGAGCGTCTGAGTTAGGGCATGCTCTGATGTTCATTCATGGTTAAGTAATTTACCCAGAGAAATCCATTATTCTTTCATAAACCTTCCACAGTGCTTAAAACGATTGGTTTATAAACCATTTTAATTATGTATATATGTTGGATTTTAGTTGGGTGGGGAAGAGAAATCATATGAACCATTTTGGGAGTATAGTTTATTCTTATTTTTGAAAGAAATTTCTGCTGGCCTGGCTTGTGGCATTAACCGAGAGTGTGCCAACACCTTCATCAAATTCTTGCTGGAGAGACAAAAGTGGCCTGAAGTACTTGTGCTGCTCACACGCAAAGCCAGTGGGCAGCCTCATCTCAGAAACGGCCTCGTCAAAAACTGTGACCTCTCAGACCTGGACATCTGTACTGTGATTCCCCATCTCAGCTCCTGGGACCAGAGGAAGACCCAGCTTCTGAGCCGCCTGATTGACAGTGGAGGTGAGTGTGTCTGTTAGTTGCCTGGACAGTCTCCACTACAGCCGAGCTCTCCTGCCTTTAGAGAAACCAGGACTTTTTTTTATTTTTCTCCCAGTACCTCCTTGTTGTGAAAGAGTGGAGTTAAGGTGAGTTGCCTAGGGGACTGCTGCGTTCTTGTAAATTCTAGTTGGTCCTTTTCTACCTTTCTCTTATGTGGGAAGCACCATGCATGTGGAGGGTCTTTGCTCTGGCTTAGTCAATTCTACTTGGCTAAGTGTTATTCTACCCTGGATGTACCATGTGGCCCTTTGTCCACTCTTGTGACATTCTTTCCTAATCGGTGGACTGGGATTTTAGGATGCTTGTTTATAGAGAAATAGCCAAGTAGGTCGTGAGTGGAAACGTTGGATGTTCCAGTAAGAGCACTGCTGGCTGTGTGTCTGGAATGTGCAGGACATTGTGTTAGACTGGTTTTAATTTTAAGCAATAATTCAGAAATACCATCCTCTTCCTACCGGTATACTCCACATCACTGTTCTTGTCCAGTAGGCATGTGGCTGAGCAGCTGTCGCACTCTCACCCATTTGTAAAACGGGAATAGCAATAGCCTACATCTCTTAGAGCTTCTCTGCATGTTAAATGAGCTTGTGTGTGCAGGGTTTTGGAAGAGACCTTGGCTGTGTGGTTTTCTCCTTTGTGTGGTGACCCTTCACAAAGAGTAGTAACACAGTGGTCCTCAGCTTTCAAAGTGCTGCATACAGCACAGAGCCTCCAGGTCCTGGCTCCACTCACAGGAAGATGGAGTGCTTTTTACAGTTATTTCTTAAGCCTCTTCCTAGTGTGTGCTGCTATCTCAGAAACTACTGCTGTGACGGAATTCCTGTTTTATTCTCTGATTCAGCCAATATTCACAGAGCATGTGCAGCATCAGGTGCTAGTATGGCAGGGCTGCAGATTTACAGGGATGTGCTGCCTCCAGGTGGAGGTTATGGAGGCTGCAGTGCAAAAAGGGAGTGTGGACTGAGCTCAAAAGGAGGTGAGGTGGTGAGTGGAGTGGAGGTGTGTCAGGCAGGGGAGAAGCAAAGAGTTAGGAAGTAGACTCAGCTCCTGACTCCTGACGCTGTCAGGCAGATGGTATTAGGAAACAAAGCATCAAGGTTTCCAGTGTTCCTGTACCCTGCCCTCATTCTGTGGTAGCAACTGTGGTCCTTGGTAGGATCAGAGGAGGGACAGGAGAGATGGGAGGGCCATGACCAGAGAACGTGACCCTTGAGGAGCAGCGGTTTTCCTGAGGGCCCAGGAAGCCTTGCTGCTCAGAAAGATGGGGGAGAACATCTTGGAAATGAGATAAGCCGTTCCCCTTCTCACTAGCGAGGCTTTGCCTCCTGCCAGGGTCATGATGCTTTCTCTTCTGCCTCTTCTCCCATTCTACTCCCTCCCAGCACTGCCCGAGGGTCTCCAAGAGAGCCAGGACAGGCCCCTTCTCATGTGCCTGAGACATGAGGACTTCGACTTGGCTTTTCTTCTCTTGACCAAGGGTGCAGACCCCCGTAGTGTTTCTCTTGTGGAAGGTGACACGCCTTTGCATGCAGCACTCCACATCTTTCTGGACATCAATGGTAAGCTGCCTTCTCCTCCTTTTTTCTTTTCTTTCCTTTTTGGTTTTTCAAGACAGAGTTCCTCTGTGTAGCCTTGGTTGTCCTGGACTAGAGTGTAGTCCAGACTGGCCTTGAGCTTACAGAGATTCTACTGCCTCTGCCTCCTCAAGTCGAGCGCTGACATACCTGGCTTGGTAAGCCTCTTCCTTAAGCAGTCTGTTTCTAGAGGAGGAAACTGGATATTAGAACTGATGCTTTTTCTCTTATCTGGAAAAGAGCCATCTGAAAAAGGCCTGTTTCCTGACCAGATCTACTCACATATCCTGGCCTATTACCCAGGGCATGATGGGAAGAAGTAACATTGTACTCTGTGATAAATGATCAGATTATAGTGTGTGGGGGCTGAAGTTCTAAACTTGGCTGTAAGTAGCTTACAAATACTTTCCACATGTTTTCATCATTTTTCAAGAATCCTGACTTATAGGATCTTGCTATAATATCATCAGGCAATTTTAGGAGATATCATTAATTTCTGGGCTGGCAGTTATTTGTTGACAGTGGCTATCTAATGCATGGTGTCTGCTTACTGGTTGCCACTATACCCTCCTGATTGTGATAACCAATGGTTGGTTGAAATCACTGGGTCATTTAATGAATATCACATCTTTGGAGAAGATTAGTGTCATGTGATTGTTCAAACTGGCACTGCTTTTATACCCAGTGCTGTGCCCTGGGAATAATGGCTTTACACTCACAGGATTCTGTTTGTGTCTTTCAGCTGACATTGGCTTTAACTTCCTCAGCCACCTGTTGGACTTATTTTTGTCCAACCCTACTGAATTTTACTACCTTAACCCTAACGTCCAAGATAGCAACGGGAACACACTGATGCACCTCCTCTTCCAGAAGGGCATGCTGAAGCGCACGAGGAAGCTGATTGACCTGCTGGTGAAGTTTGACATTAACTTCAACCTGAAGAACAAGGCAGGCAAAGGTGTCAGGCACCGCATTAAGAAGAACGATGCTCTGCTTTTGGCCTGGAACAAAGCGCTGACAGAGAGCAGGCGGAAGAACCGACAAGACCCTGCTGCCCACCTCGGGAGGCTCTCTAGGCCTTCTGCCCCTGGCCATATGTCTCAGCTCAAGTCCCAGACTTCCTTCAAGTCTCTGCCAAGTGGTGCCACTGACAAAACCCTTTCCAAGGAGGTCACGGAGATTCTTCCTGATGTTCAGGTAACCAGGCAGGAGCCTGAAGCCACCAGGACACGTTCGTTGAGAGACCACCTTGTACAAGACATAACAGTTCTGATCCAGCAGGTTGAGCTAGATGTGTCTCTTCCAGACGACTATCCCCAGCGAGGGTCTCTCAAGGTAACAGCTGGCACAGAAGGAAAGAAAGATAAACTCCAGAGGGCCCAGAGTGTGGGGAGTGCTGGCTGCAGTAGAAACAACCCTATTGCCTCTGAGACTGGGGATGGGCATGCTCAGGCAGGCCCAGGGGCCTCACAGCTTGTTCCTGTTGCTAATGGGTTGGGAGTGGCCAGTGAGAGTCAGGACAACTGGACCATGCAGGAGATTCAAGGCTGTCTGCAGGACTTCGATAACATGACCTGGGAAATTGAGTGCACTTCAGAAATGCTGAAGAAGCTGTCCAGTAAGGTTGTGACCAAAGTAATAAAGAAGAAAATAATCCTTGCGATCCAGCAGCTGGGGAATGGTGAGTGGACCCAGGGCTTGCAGAAGCGGCTGAAGCACTCAAAAGGAAACATCCAGCTCTTCGAAGCAAAGCTGGACAAAGGCGCCAGGATGCTGTGGGAGCTTGCCATTGACTTCTCTGCTCGGTGCAGTGAGAACTCTGAGAAAATTATGGGTATGGAGCGGAACTCTTACTCCCTGGAAAGATCAGGGCGGGTCTATACAGAAATCATCCGCATCTGGGACATTGTCTTAGATCACTGCAAGCTGTCAGATTCCATCGTGGCCATCTGCAGCGCCTACACCCGGGGCTTGTCCTGTGTCCTTCGAAAGAAGCTGAAGGGTATCAACAAAGGGCAGGTGTCAGCCAACATGAAAATCCAGAAGCGAATACCCCGCTGCTATGTGGAAGATACAGAGGCCAAGAAGAGCACAGAGCAAGTAGATCCTGAGTACTTTCCCCCAGCCAGTGCTGTGGAGACAGAGTACAGCATCATGAAGTTCCACAGCTTCAGCACAAACATGGCCTTGAACATCCTCAATGACATGACAGCAACAGTGGAGTATCCATTCCGAGTGGGTGAGCTTGAGTACGCTGTGATTGACCTCAACCCTAGGCCCCTAGAGCCCATCATCCTCATTGGGCGAAGTGGCACTGGGAAAACAACCTGTTGCTTGTACAGGCTTTGGAAGAAATTCCATGTTTACTGGGAGAAAGCTGAGCAGGCAGGAAGCCCATTGCTGTCCAAACAGATCTTGCCAAAGAGAAGGCTGGAAGTAGAACCAGGGAAAGAAGGTCCCGGTCGGGAGGAAGAAGAGGAGGAAGAGGAGGTCTCCATCAGACTGGAGACAGCAGATAGTATAGATGAGGAGCAGGAGAGTGACGCTTGTGCAGGAGGAGCCACAGTGGAGCCAGCAGGGGACGGCCAAGGGGCAGAAGGATCTGTGCCAGAACAGCCACACCAGCTGGAGCATCTACACCAGATCTTTGTGACCAAGAACCATGTCCTGTGCCAGGAGGTGCAAAGGAATTTTATTGAGCTCTCCAAGTCTACCAAGGCTACCAGTCACTACAAGCCACTGGACCCCAGTGTCCACAAACTCCAGGACCTGAGGGATGAGAACTTCCCTTTGTTCGTCACTTCCAAACAGCTGCTCCTCCTTCTCGATGCCTCTCTGCCAAAACCATTTTTTCTGAGAAACGAAGATGGAAGCTTAAAAAGAACCATTGTAGGATGGTCCACTCAGGAAGAGTTTAGCATCCCCAGCTGGGAAGAAGATGATGAAGAGATTGAGGCTGATGGGAACTATAGTGAAGAGGAGAAAGCCACAGAAGCACATGCAGGTGATAGTGATCCCCGGGTATACGTGACATTTGAGGTGTTCACCAATGAGATATGGCCCAAAATGATCAAAGGGAGAAGTTCTTACAACCCAGCACTGATTTGGAAAGAGATAAAGTCATTCCTGAAGGGTTCTTTTGAGGCTCTTAGTTGTCCTCATGGGAGACTGACTGAAGAAGCCTATAAGAAATTGGGGAGGAAACGATCCCCCAATTTCAAGGAAGATCGGAGTGAGATCTACAGCCTCTTCTGCCTGTATCAGCAGATCAGGTCCCAGAAAGGGTATTTTGATGAAGAAGATGTCCTGTACAACCTCTCCTGGAGGCTGTCAAAGCTCAGGGTACTCCCCTGGTCCATCCATGAGCTCTATGGTGATGAGATTCAGGACTTCACCCAAGCCGAGCTAGCATTGCTGATGAAATGCATCAACGACCCCAATGCCATGTTCCTCACTGGAGACACTGCCCAAAGCATCATGAAGGGTGTGGCCTTCCGCTTCAGTGACCTGCTTTCTCTGTTCCACTATGCCAGCAGAAACACAGTAGACAAGCAGTGTGCTGTCCGAAAGCCCAAGAGGATCCACCAGCTGTATCAGAATTACAGATCTCACTCAGGTACCTCAGGCCTTAGGCTCACCTGCTGGGAGGGGCTGGAGCATTGGCCTTGGGTAGTGTCTTATCAGAAGTAGGAACTCGTAAGAACATATTAGTTTGTTACTAAATATGCTCACGGAAGAGAACTTAGAGTTTTTGCCACCACTCGTCTGTAAATAGATCATTGAAAGTGTGGTTTGATAGACATGAATCTTAAGTGACTGTGTTTCCTCGAGTTTCCATGATGCAGAGACATTTCAGGGGAGCATTTAAAGTGTTGCGGAAACCTTTGCTAACTAACACTCCTTAGTAGGAGCACCAGTCATCTGGCCAGGCTCCATTGGCTCTAACCTGATAGAAACTGTTGATGACCAGGAGCTCCTTGTGGGTCATCTTCAGCGGCTTTTGTGTCTCAGCATCTTACAGTAGTAGGAAGTGACAGCAGGCAGGAGCAGCAGCAGATGGCACTGCTGACTGGCACAGAACTCCTGCAGGCATTAGATAGTAGGACCGTTAGCTCTACAAGTGCTACAGCTCTTGTGTAGGCCTGGGAAGTCAGAATTAATTTTTCTTCTTTTAATTTGAAATTAAAAAATTAAAATATAAGGATACCATTTACCCTTAATTATATTCCCCCAGACCCTCCCATGAACCCCTTCTCCCTCTCAAATTCATGGCCTCTTTTTCTTTCATTATTATTGTTTTTTTCTCTCTCTCTCTCTCTCTCTCTCTCTCTCTCTCTCTCTCTCTCTCT
>OU015755.1:11574254-11585808 GCA_907169655.1 Acomys percivali | reverse complement strand
TCTCTCTCTCTCTCTCTCTCTCTCTCTCTCTCTCTCTCTCTCTCTCTCCCCAGTCTGTTGTTTGCATGTGTATGTTTTCAGGGCTGACCACTTGGTATTGGATAACCGAGTAGGGGCTTATCTCTGAGGAAGACTACTTTCCCCTCGCTCAGCAGTCCTGCACTAGTGGTAGGGCTCCAGTTCTCCCTTCCACATTAGCATGTCTGTTGGTGTTAACACTGTTCAGGGAACATGGCTGAAAGTCAGGAATTCTTTACCCTTAGCAATGTTTGGGGTTTCAGTTTCCAGGTAGGCTTAGGTACCAGGACTCCTTAGCTCTTGACAGGGCCAATGTTATAATTCCCAGGCCTTGGGTCCCTGAAACCATTGGCCCTAAAAGTTTGACAGCTTGTTGGAACCCTTCCAGCCATCTGGGTCTACAGTGTATCTTTGGCTCTTGGATGGACTTTCTCCTGCCGCCTCCTGTTCTGTTTACTCCATCCCACGTGCCCCTGTCCTGGATGCTCTGCTGAACTCAGTGCCTGTTCTTCACTGGTCAGCTGTCTGCCAGCTGTTCAACTGCCTGTTATGGCCTCGCTCCTGTCGCTGCTTTCATGGCACTCTGTTCCTATGCTATCATGGCCTCTTTGCTGCCTCGACCGACTGGCTTCTTCTTTCTTCATGCTACCAGCCCAGTCTGATGCAAAGTAAAAGAGAAAAGGCCTTTCACTTCTACAAGCCTTTATTGTGCCTAATACTGTGGCACCAGGAGAGGGAAGCTACTCAGGAGGATGTCTCTCAGCAGCTTTAGCCAAACAGCCTGCTTATCTGGCCAGAGAAAGGTGTTTGCAAACAAAGGCGGTCTCTTTATTGCTGGTCCCAGTAGCCCTTCTCTGGGTCACTAGTGGAATTTCTCTTCCTCTGGAAGAAGTGAGAAATGGTTGCAGGGGCATCTAGAGTTTATTGAGCCTTGTGACAACAAAGTCTCCTAGAGAAACTGTTTGAAAGAGTCCTGACTGAGGTTGTGCCTTCAGGAGCTGGGCCAGTCAGCTACCATCATTGCATAGTTTTTTCAAGGCATTCATGAAATTCAAAATAGCTGGTGCTGGCATAAGGGTAATTCCACTAACTGTTTAACTGACAGTCCTTTTACTCAAGGTGGCCAGGGCAGCAAGGGAGAGTCCAACAGTTAGGGCATGGAATTACCCTATCTCCCAAGTTCTTTGCTTATTTATAAGACATTAAAGAACTTATTAATACTGGGTTGGGTGGTACACACCTTTAATTCCAGCACTCTGCAGGCAGAGGCAGGCAGATCCCTATGAGTTCAAGACCAGCCTGATTTCCATAGTGAGTTCCAGATTAGCAAGAGCTACATAGTGAGATCCTGTCTCAACAAGATAATAAAAAAAGGACTTATTATTGATTCCAATAATGACTTTAACAGCATTTAAACAATGTTTAACACTTGTCCAGTGCCATCAGGAAAAGGTGGGCCCACTTTATCCGCTTAGAGTAAGTAATATTTGGTTAATAATTCATCAGTCCCGAAAACAGCTTTTCTCTCAGAGAAGCCAACTGGGAGACAATATACCCTGAACACTTTCTTTCCTTTTGCAATCTTCATGTATCCCTGTGTTGTGTATGTGTGTAAGCATGTCTACAAGTGTATTGGTACACATGTGTGGGTGTGCAGGTAGGTGCAGATGTGTGTGTAGAGGACCTCATCTTTCTGTTTCTATGGAGTTGCCTGTTATGGACATCTCATGTGAGTAGGAAGATCCCACATATGGCCATTTTGTATAACTTATCAAGATTTACTAAATATATATCCAAGTATAGTGTGTGTGTGTGTGTGTGTGTGTGTCTCACATCCAGTTTCCTAGATGATATTTAGGTGAATTCCAGTTGTTCACTACAGTACTTTATGCCCTTTCAGAGCTTCCCCATCAGGTAAATCTTTGGTCCTTGCTAGCTCTTAGCTACCAGGGAACCACAGTGGCACCAGATTTTCTTAGGAACAGTGGTTGCTAATTACATTCATGATCACTCTATATTGGAAATGTGTAATAATTAAAGAATTAGATAATATATTTTGTCCTTATCATTTGATAACAGTTGTGATAACACATGCAATTTCACGGGGTCAGCTTTGATCACTGTGCTCTCTCTGGTGTTAGGCAAATAGACCCAGGAAGATAGGTATTCACTGTAACTTGAGATCCCATCACTTGGAGGAGTTTAGTTACTTCTCAGGTGGTGGAGTCCGTTAGTAACATCTCCATTGTTTCATCTGGTCCATCGGGTTCTTGTAAGGATTTCATGGAGTGATTTTTATGAGGGTAACTATTATAGCCCAGGCTTTAGTAAGTATTGCTTCAGAACATAAGAAATGAGGCCTGGTAGAAAAAAGGCTTTTTGCAAAGTCTGTTCTCTGGCTCTTACGGTTTTCCTTTGTATAGTCTTATATCAGCTGGGTAACTCGGAGGAAAAGGATGATAGAGGCCTTGGTTATCTCTCCAATTATTCATGCTGTTACCATGGTAATGTTGCTTCCAGTGTTGTGAGGACCAATGAGAAGAGACAGTGTTTCTATATTTCTTATCATATTCTTACCATATCTATATGTACATTCCAGTACCTGCAGTTTGTAGTGACGTGTCTGCCTTGAGTTCTTTAGGCAATGATCTTTCTGTTATCACTGAAGTTGTGATCGAAGGCCCATAAACCCTCTCGGTACAGCAACACATTTTGCCTTCATCCACTACACCCAGAGTGAAAATGGGTTAAGAACACATTGTTAACCAAGTGGGAACTGGATACCACCTTGAAATGAAGTATACTGCCAGGGTCAGTGATGTATACTGCCTCCCCTGTGAAAAAGAAAACCAAATAACCACAACCTCAGCCGTGCTGCGTAGTATCTGACAGATGCTTTCTGTTTCACCCAGGTATCCTCAATCTTGCATCTGGAGTGGTGGACCTACTTCAGTTCTATTTCCCAGAGTCTTTTGATCGACTTCCGAGAGATTCTGGACTTTTTGATGGTCCCAAGCCAACTCTCTTGGACTCTTGTAGTGTAAGCGACTTGGCAATTTTGCTGCGAGGGAACAAAAGAAAAACCCAGCCTATTGAATTTGGTGCCCACCAGGTAAGCATCTTGGGGTTGTATGTTCTGAAATAATTCAGTTTGAAGTTGCATTCATGAGGAAGAAGGAGATGAAGCTGAGTTACTGAGCAGGATTCAATAGCTCTTGATACAGAGTGGGTGTGTGCCTGAGAGGGGCCATTGACTGGCACTGTCTTCCCAGTCCTGGCTGACTAACTCAACCCTGGCCATTTCTCTTTAAAGCCAGCACTTGTTTCTCAGGAAAAGAGATAAAACTTTCCTTTATTTGTCTTTGTAGAATCTGATATTGTTTGGGTTTATTCTACTTTAGGTGATTCTTGTTGCCAATGAAATGGCAAAGGAGAAAATTCCAGAAGAGCTGGGGTTAGCACTTGTACTAACTGTTTATGAGGCCAAAGGATTGGAATTTGATGATGTCCTCCTTTACAACTTTTTTACTGATTCTGAGGTATGTCACAGAATTCTTTTCACACAGCCCAGGTCTATTACCTGAGCAGAACTTCTGCTCTGTGGAAGACAGTTTGGAGCTGAGGTTAAGAGTTTGTCACAAGAGCCCATGTGTGTTGTAGAGCACTGTGTACTTAGTGTTGGGGTTTGTGAGTCAGTGGGGGCTTGAGAATAGCTTTGGGTGGTTCCACAGTGTGTCATGGGCGACTTTCCCTTGGATGTACACATCCATGGCTCTCTTGTATTCATGTTTTCTGAACGACCAGCACTCAAGGGCCAGTTTTCATTAGGTGCTGTTATCATTGGCTCCCAGGGATGCCTAAGTTGGAGCAAGTTCTAAGGAGAGCCATACATGATGGCAGGGTTAGCAATGTCCACCTGTGAGGACAGAGCTGGGCAAAGTCAGGTGATAGACAACTCCAGGAAGACAGTCTGCTGGATCAGGTAATGTGGTCTCTAGCTCCCTTTGGCATGCTTCTCTACCACAGCTTCACACTTGTAGACCACAGTAGCCAGAGTCCCTGGATTCCTCCCCAGTGACTTCTGTGCCAGCCATTGCTTAATGTGGTTCCTGAGTCCTTGTCATTTTCTTTTTTAATCTCCAAATTACTTTTAAGGGAACCACTAAATCAGGACCATTGCCCATGGCTTCTAGCCACAGGCTTCCGTTCACTAACTTGTCTTTGATGGGGACCCAGGCTGGCTGCTCTGGGTCTTCTTTGTGCTGCAGCTGGCTGTGCTCTGTCCCTGTTGCAGATTTTCTGTTGCAAGCTTGAAGAGGCTGTTATAAAGTTGGAGCACCTTTTTAGCTTTGATACCTTAAAATCTACCCCTGATCTGACCCTTGAAATAGAATCCTTTGTTACGTTTTTCTGATAATTTCTAAATGTCATATTTGATTTAATAATATTTATATCTGGTACTGCAACAGGTGCCTCACAGTTTATAAAGAACGTTTTGAATGCAGTGTCTCATCTCACCAATGCTCTGGCACCTAAGTACTTTTATTACTTTTGTTCTATAGATAAAGCCAAAAGTTACTGGATTTAAGTAAGTTGTCTGTAGTTAAAATATCTGTAGCAGAATCTGAAGAAAACCCAAATGCTTTGAGTGCTAAACACTTTCCCTTTGTCCTCCTTTCCTTTTCACGTGTGAACTGGCTTCCAGAACCTTTCACAGTGAATAAATATATCATTGCCATTTCTCGTGTCTGCCCCTTCCTGGTAGGTTTGTTAATAAAAGCAGATGCATGCTCATTAACCCTGCTACCATTTTTCATCTCTGAGGTCTAACTTTTTTTCCCTAATAACACATCCACTGGTCATGGTTGGACTGAGGCTCTCCTGAAAGAGAAAGGGGTAAGACTTTGTTGTTCCTGTCCTTTATTAAGCACCATTTGTATGCACATGCCAGTGATAAAGTCGAAGGTCAAAGATTTAAGGATCTATGTTGGGGAGCTTTGCTTTTGAAAGAAAAATCAGTGACTCTTTTCACCTGATCCTGGGAATGGCACAGGCTTCTCCCTGTCCTCCCATTGATGACTCAGATTGTGTAGAATTCAGAAACACAAAAGCAACAAACACCTAAGCTGAATCTGTTGGTAACATTTGCTTTATTCCATGTACATAATGAGATCTCTAAATGACTATGTTTGATATGGTGTTTCCTGGTGTAATGCAATTGTGCATTCCCTGGTGTAAAGTTTGCCCCCAGTTTATCCTTTACAATTTCCAGACCAGAAAAATGTTACAAGAAAAGGAGAGGAAATGCATTAAAAAAAAAAAAAGAGAGGGAAGGCAGATCAAACCTCCCCACTCCCTGTGGTCTGGAATTTAGGGTTTCTTTAGAGGTGGTTAGATAAAGGTTGCTGAACAGTTATTGATGTTTGATGGGGGGGCAGTGGAGGCCATCTGTCTTTGTTCCTGTTAGTGTCCCAGTCAGGCACTGTCTAGGAACATCTGGCATTTAGGCCTGGGTGTGCATGGGGATGGGTGGACACTGGATTCTTCTCTCTAGATGGATTTTTCCTGTTCAATCACATGATTACCAGGTTGTCTTCAGAGTGGGGAGGACCACCAAGGAATGGTTATACAGACCCTTATAGGATGTTTCTTTATCTTAGGAGAGAAGTTACTCTTTCACACATCCCTAAACCGTCCTCCTTGGGAATTTAGAAGAGTGATTGCTATTTACATTCGGAGTTGAGGGCATTCTTTCTTTCACACTCATGTTTGAGAGGGATGGGGGAACCCTTTGAAAACTACAAACTTTGTGGGAGACTTGCTAATGGAATCTAGGCCTTTTGCTTGAAAGAAGCAGCTTCTTTCATGGCTGCAGGTGCTACAGATCTGATGTCCTTGCAATAAACACTAGCCTCTTCAAGTCTCTGTCTTGAAAAAAGTTTGCTTCCTGGAAATAGGTAGCCACAAACAGTCTGAGCAAATTTGCTTCTCTCCCAGCAGTTTAAAATATATCATGCTTCTCTGGCTTCTTTGACAGCCACTTTGCTTCTTTGCCTGCCAGGAGTGTCCTCTTGAATGTCAGCATTTTTACCTGTGTTCCTTGATCTGCTTGCCTAAGTAGCTTTGCAAGAGGATGTCATGAGTGTGTCCTCAAGAGTTTTTCTAAACCTTTCAACTATTCAAGTGACTTCACCTATGGTTTGACATCATTTTCCAGAGTATGGTAATGAACTCGTAATAAATTTTTACAGTAACACAACCAGCCCTGCTTATTAGACAGTGTTTTAGGCATTTGACTTAGTTTAACCATGTAGTTAAGCTTAATAACTTAACGCAAACATCTATCAGCTCCATCCACTTCATGGTTTGGGAATCCTTAAACATTACAAAGATGTCAGGTTGCATCACCTTATGAAAGGAGAAGGCTGGAAAACAAAATGGCTATACCTAGAAGACACAGTGAAGTGTGAAATCTGAGATTCCTAGGAATTTCACATTTTAAGTACCACATGGAGCCTGGGCAGTTCAGCCTTGCTGGGGCCAGAAACCAATTCAGAAGCCTGCTGACCAATTCCAGCCCACTGGCTGTTTCCTGTATCTTGGTACTAAGAATGGATTTTACATTTTTGAATAGTTAGAAAAACTCAAAGAAGAATAATATCTCATGGCACACGGAAATTATATGAAGCTCAATTTAGTATTGACCAATAGCTTTATTGGAATTTGCCATGTTTGTTCATTCACATGTCATCTGTGGTTGCTTTAGCACTGTGGCAGGTTGACCAATGAGAGACCATGTAACATGCAAATCTAACCCTTTGCAGTGATTCTAAACCTTCCTAATGCTGCAACCCTTTAATACAGTTCCCCATATTGTGGTGACTCCCAACCATAAAATTAGTAGTTTTTGTGACTGCTTCATACCTCTAATTTTCTACTGTTATGAATCATTATGTAAGTAAATGTGTTTTTTGTTGGTCTTAGGTGACCTCTGTGAAAGGGCTGCTTGACCTCCCCAAAAGGGTTGCAACTCACAGGTTGAGAACCACTGCTTAGAGGAAAAATTTCCATTCCTTAGTCATATAACCACCTTAGCTTTTTGGGTGTTTGGGTAAAGGAAAGAATGAATTAAAAGCAAGTACTGTACTCTCAACATTGATTATCTCCTTTTCTTTACCAACAAATTTGATTTGTTCTATTACTATTAAGAACATTGTGTCCAAGGTCAGATAATTGGTAAATGAAAAAAAATTAGTTATTAATGAATATGTCTTGTGACTTTATATCATGTAGCATACAGCATCTGATTTTTTTCCATTCTTAGTTGATTAATTTAGATAATTCTGTCACCTGTTCTTAAATGTTGTCCCTATGTGGCATTTTTAACCACATAGTGAGAAGGAGTAAGGTTCCTTCTGTCCACACTGTTGGCTGACATTCTTTGAATTACCATAACACCCTGGGCCCTTAGCGTTCTTTCTTGCCCATATTGGGTACCTACGTCTGGCTTCTAAACTGCCTTATCCAAGTGTTGGTATATTTTCATGGTAGCTTCTTTAACCCCTGCCTGTGTAACCTTATCTCCTCCCACCTGTTCTGAGGCCATGGGATATATCCCTCTATGCAGCTTGTGTTGAAGGCGCCACACCTCTGGGTAAGGCTCAGTTCTCCATGACACTTGGGAGGGACTTCAAAAGCAAATTCTTCAGCTTGTTGTTGTTGTTATTGTTCAGGCGTACAAAGAGTGGAAGATCATTTCCTCATTCATACCATCATCTGACTCCAGAGAGCAACACTGGCCATTGGTTGACGTTCCCTTGGAGAAACCAAGCTCCTCTCAGGCTCGGTCCCTTATGGTGAACCCAGAAATGTACAAGGTGAGTATCTGCAATTTGTCTACCCAGTGATTTAATATGAAATGAGCAAATAAGGCTCGGAGAGAAGAGGTGCTGAAAAATGGAGCCTTGCAGCTAGCAGCTAGCCTGGGGAAGGAAAGGTGGTGTTGGTTGCCTCCTTCCTCTCTGTAGAGCACTGGACCTGATGGAGGTGGAAGTGCCTTTCATTCATTTAGTTCTTCTGGAAGTAAACATTATTCAGAAAATTTGATGAAATCACAGAATGTGGCTCAAGTAGTTTAGTAGTAATGACAGTTGCTATGCAAGGTATGAGTGTCTTCATTTTTAAAAACCAAGTCACAGCAATTGTGAGGTCCTGGTGTCCTGATCAAAGGTTTGCAGTACTTCTTTAAAACTTAATTTTAGAAAGTTTATTTTATTTATTTATTTGTGTTTGGGTTCCTATGGAAGTTGGAAGAGGATACTGGGTCTGCTGGATCTAGAGCTATAGTCACTCATGAGCTACCTGCTGGGAACTTATGTGACTTACATGGTTCAGCCCTCTGTAAGAGCAGCTTCTGTTCCTAACTGCAGAACCACTTCTCTGGCTCTAAAACTTAACTTTTTTGTGGGCCAGTGAGAATGCGCAGTGGACAAAATGCTTGCCAGGTAGCCGTGAGTACCTGAGCTCAGTCCCTAAAATCCACATTCAAGGAGAAGGCATGTGCCCACACATGTGCATATAACACACATACAAATAATAAATAAAATTAAATTAAAATTTAGATTAGTTTTTCTATTTTTTTCAAATCAGAGTAAGGCCCTTCAAGCATATTCACCTTGTCCCTGGGACACAAGGCTCATTGCTGTGCCCTCACCCTTATTCCCAGCTCCTCAATGGAGAGCTGAAGCAGCTGTACACTGCCATCACCCGGGCTCGGGTCAACCTCTGGATCTTCGATGAAAACCTGGAGAAACGAGCTCCTGCTTTCAAATATTTCATTAGGAGAGATTTCGTCCAAGTTGTAAAGACAGATGAAAATAAAGGTAAGATTGCATTAAAAATATACTTGCTGTTGGAGGAAAAATGTGTCTCTCTACTGTTCTGATGGTCATTTAAAAGGGCATAGTTTTTTGATGTTAAAGCATTTTAACTTACTTATGTTAAGACATCTGAGAAAGAGTGTTTGTAGTGCATTTGGCAGAGTTCCATACTTTAGGGAAGATCTATTATTTGTACTTTAAAAATGAATGTTTTGGATAGGGTTGCAGGAACTAGGTCACAGTAGTGTAATACAAGTTAGTATAGCTTTTGGGAAGCTTGGTTGAAATTGCCTATTAAAATGATTATCACATAACTCTGGTTGTAATAGCAAGAAAAAGAAAGTAGCCTAAGCATCCGGCACAGGAAAGGCTAAAATACTGTGTAATCATTAAAAAGACTAAGATGGCTTTTTATTTATTGATATGGAGAGATTTTCATGACGTGGCATATAAAAACAAGAAAAATATAAGACAGTATAGAATGGTCCAATTTTAAAGAACTTTATATTGATACAAATATAAAAATTACATATTTATATCAGCATACATCAGAATAAAACATTTATATGTACATTTGTATGTGTGTATGCATATGAAATCTGTGTGAATGCCTATAGCTGTCAAGCCAAACTCATTTCCCATACTGGTACATTAAGAGTTAGGTTTGTGAATATCCTAGTTACTGTTCTATTGCTGTGACGAGACGCTATGACTGAAGGAACTTTTATTTTTTTAAAAAGGCATTTAATTGGGGACTTGCTTACAGCTTTAAAGGATTAGTCAGTGGTCATCATGGTGGGAAGCAGACAGGCATGGTGCTGGTGCAGTAGCTGAGAGCTTTACATCCTGATCCACAAGCAGCAAGCAACAGGCAAAGAGAAGAGAGAGGAAAGAGAGAGGAAAGAGAGGAGAGGAGTGGGGGAGGGTAAGAAGAGAAGAGGAGAGGAGAGAGTGAGGCCTTGGCATGGGCTTTGAAAACCTCAAAACCCAACCCCATACCTCTTCCAACAAGGCCTCACCTCCTAATCCTTCCCACATAATTCCATTAACCGAGGATCAAATATTCAAACATGAGCCAATAGGGGCCATTCTCATTCAAACCACCACAGTGGGAGTTCAGACAATCTATTGATTGTCTCCTGAATATTACAGCACAAAGACTAGGAATTCAGCTAGCAAGATAGTTATTTGTGTATATTAAACTCCTGGCTATGAGTGTCTGCGGGCCCCACGCAGAGAGGGTCTAGAGAATGAAAATGCATAAATACACACTTGCAAGGCTGCTGCCTCTGATGCTGACTTTACATTGCTTACCTTTGCATAGGTCTGGGTGTGGATTTGTTGAGTAGATGTGGATGTCAATTCCTTTTCTTTTAGAACCTCTGCAGTATTAGAAGGGTTACATAATTATCATATATTATCATAATTATAATTTACAAAGGCTAGCTAATAAAAAATGAAGTTCTATGAGTAAGATAACTATGAGAAAAAACTTCCCTCTATGGAGAAGAAAACTGCCTCTTTTCTTGAAAGCTAGTTAATGAGTTGGTTCCTCCAGACTATGGTTAATTTCTCTAAGGGGTGGGGAAGAAGCACAGCTTACTGTAGAGAGGCTTGCTGATAGCCTAGCTATTTCTGGTTATTGCTGATAGCTCAGTTGGGGACTGTGATCCAATGTTCTCTTCCTAGAACTCAACTGTTGTTGAGAAAATGATGAGAAAAGTTAAAGGTTTAAAATTAAAACAAAACAAAACGAAACAAAACAACCCTTCTTCTCCAGGATCTTGCCATCTGAACATGACCTTGTTCAGGCCCGACTTTCTCTTCATGAGCCTTTCTCTCCACACTAAAAGTTAAAGGAGTGGATTGGCCTAGTATGTAGTTTTCAACTTATCCTGTAGCTCTTACTTTAATCCCCAAATATGCTGTCGTACCCATTGGGCACCTTGTCCTCTTCATATGTAGCACAGAGTTTTGCTGTGGGAGTAAACCCCACCAGGAGCATAGAGTCAGCACTCAAGGCTATCTGCCGTCCTTGCTGCAGTAGAAGGAAAGCAGGCCGTGAGGCTGGCCTGGGTTTATACCTTCTGAACATGGCTGCCCTTCTTCTTTAGTTGGGACCCATTAGTGTAGACATCTCTGGTCCCTTTAGCTTTGGCCTGGCTTGCTGGCATTGTCTTGGCATTCACTGTATTACCTTGACCCAGGCTGAACTCTGGAAGCTTGCTAAGAGCTAGATGGCTTTGGATTTTCAAGGAGAAATTAATAATTGCTGTGTGCCTTCTATTTCATAGCTACAAACAAGGAAAGTAGACCAGAATTTAAAAAGCAAATTATGTCTTTTTTCTCACTTCCACCTCCTCCTCCTGAAACCTACACCAACCTGTCTTGGTGCTAAAATACATCTTGATGAATTCCAGAAGGTCAGCATGAGTGCATTTGCCTGCAATAAAGCAACAAAGTTACTGCCTCACATTTCCAGTAGCTAAAAGTTCAAGATCAAGGTGTGGGCTGGATTAGTTTCTTCTGAAGCCTCACTTGGGCTTCCAGATGAAGAACACCTTCTCACTGTGTCCTCACATGGCCTTTCCTTTATGTGGTGCACCTGTGGTGTGTGTGTGTGTGTGTGTGTGTGTGTGTGTGTGTGTGTGTGTGTG
>OU015755.1:11552103-11567662 GCA_907169655.1 Acomys percivali | reverse complement strand
TGTGTGTGTGTGTGTGTGTGTGTGTGTGTGTGTGCAGTGCCTAAGGTGGCCAGAATAGGTCATGGATTCCCTCGGACTGGAGGTACAGATGGTTGTGAGCTGCCTCTGGGAATTGAACCTGCAAGACAAGCAAGTGCTGCTAACTGCTGAGCCATCTCTCTAGCTCCTGTATTTAAATCTGTAATCCACTCAGACTTCCATCTTTATATATGATGTGACATTAGGATTTAACTTTTCCCCTTTATTTTAAAAGGAATTTGTTTTTATATTATCTATACTATAGTGGTTGGTTTTAACTACATTCTAAGAAATAGACATAATCAGTTTTACTATTTATGTGATAGTTTTTTTAAGATTTAAAAATTAACCTGTCTTTGAATCCCTTTCCCATAGCTGAGCTGCCTTGTCTGGCCTCAGTGGGAGAGGATGTGCTGATTCTTGCTGCTACTTGATGTGCCGGGATGGGTTGATACCGATGGGAGGTTCCCTTTTTCTAAGGGGGGTGTGAAGGTGGGACTGGGGAGAGAGGAGGAAAGGAGCTGTGAACAATGACTGTGAAGTGATTAAATAAGTAAATAAATGAAAAGGAAAAAATTAGAATACTGCAAATAAAAGTAACATTTTCCTGTTCTAGATAAGAGATGCTGCCTATTTCTATAAGCGAAGCCAGTGCTTCAAAGATGCTTTCAGATGCTTTGAGCAGATTCAGGAATTTGATCTTGCACTCAGAATGTACTGCCAAGAGGAGCTTTTTGAGGAAGCTGCTATTGCAGTGGAAAAGTAGGTGGCTTTATTCCTTTGCACCCTTCTGCCTTCTCCTCTCTCCTCTCAGGAGCTGGCCTGCCTGGGTGGCTCTGCTGCTGCTTCTGAAGTGGCCTGACCATGTCATTCTCCCTCACTTGAGGGGCTGCTGCACTGTAGGCTCAGAGCTCCTTGAGAGTGGACCCTGCCTCTCAGCCTCTTGTGAAGCTCTGACCCATTATCACAGGAGACAGCTGAAGATGAAGAACATGCCGCAGGGTGCTTACAATAGGCTGTACTGACTAGTCAGTGCCGTGCAGGGCCCTCGAGAGCGTTGGCAGGGTAACACGATTCCAGTCGCATGCCCACCCCGCACACGAGAAGAACTGTGAGCTGGATAAGAACAAAGGCTGCTGCCGCCATGTCCCTCTTCAGTGTCGCAGTCCCGTGTCACCAGAGCTGAACACCCACAATGGTTATTAAGTTTTGGTTTTGCAGTATGCGTAGTTTTGTCTAGACGATGAAGCATTTCTAGAAATGTTTTGAGTGCCAGCCAAGTTTAGACCTTTTCTCTAGCATCTGCTCATGGAAGCTTTGTTTAAGCTGCTTTGTATTGCATTTGGAGGGACTTTCCCGCGCAGGTGATAACAGGTTGACATGTACATCCTGTGTCTTTGCAGATATGAAGAAATGCTAAAGAACAAGACCTTCCCCGTCTCCAAGCTCTCCTACTCTGCCAGCCAGTTCTACCTGGAAGCTGCTGCAAAGTACCTGAGTGCAAACAAGAGCAAGGAAATGATGGCTGTCCTTTCCAAGCTTGACGTGGAGGACCAGCTGGTATTCCTCAAGTCTCGGAGATGCCTAGCAGAAGCTGCAGAATTGCTCAACAGGGAGGGCCGGAGGGAAGAGGCTGCCCTCTTGATGAAGCAGCATGGCTTCCTCCTGGAGGCAGCCAGGCTCACTGCCAACAAGGACTTCCAGGCCTCATGCCTACTGGGGGTTGCCCGCCTTAATGTGGCCAGAGATTCGGACATAGAACATACAAAGGCTATTCTGAGAGAAGCACTTGATCTCTGCTATCAAACCAGCCAGCTGGCGGGTATTGCAGAGGCCCAGTTCCTGCAAGGGATTATCCTGAGGGACTTTCAGAAGCTTAGAGATGCCTTCATCAAGTTTGACATGCTCAACCACTCAGCCGGAGTGGTAGAAGCTCTCTATGAAGCAGCCAGCCGGTGCGAGTCTGAGCATCAGAAGGTTCTGGCCCTAGCTCCAGGTGGCTTGGAAGTCCTTCTCAACCTGGTCAGGGCCCTCAAAAACGTAACAAACAATGCTGAGAAGGAAATGGTAAAATCTTGCTTTGAGTTTTTTGGAATTTCTCAGGTGGATTCCAGATATTGCCAGATAGCCCAGAACGACCCTGGACCCATAGTAAGAAGAATTTTTGATCTGGATCTGACCTTGAGTGAGAAGAAAACAAAAGATCACTTCTTAATAGTGACTGATCAAGTGAAATTAGCCCTGAACAAGCACCTTTTGGGCAGACTGTGTCAGATCACACAGATCCTGCTTGGAAAGACCTACCCAGGTATATGCATGAGATTTATTGTGGGTTTGAAATGTGAGGATGAACAGTGTGAAGATTTCCATAGGCCCCTCAGGCGCTGTGAGGCCAAGTGCATGGTGCAGTCAAAAATGCACCTGGTGGCAATCAATGGATTGCTTCTGGAAGCCAAGAAGGTGTTCCCTGCGGTCTTAGCTGAAGAACTTGAAGAAATAGATTGTATTTCCTCTTCAGATACATATGGCCTCTGCAGATCCTTCCTAACCCTCCTCTTCCCTAGGCATTTCCACCAGAGAGTGCTGTCAGAAAACCCCATGGCATGCAAAGAAATCCTCAAGCCAAATTATAAGTCCTTTCGCTCCTACCGGTTTGCCTTGAAAGAGTACATCCATGACCTGTTTCAAAAGGAAAGCGCACACAGCCGCAGGGAGTCCACAGACCTGTGGCTGCGTGCCATGCAGGCTCTCCTTCTGTCCTCTAGCTACCCAGAGGAGTTTGAGAAGCTGCTTCAGCAGGAAGAGGACAGTTACAACCGGGAGCTGAAAGCGCTGGAGTCTGACAGAGAGGAGAGAGGCAGGGGTAGGGGCGGCAGAATGAAGGGCATAGAGGGAAAATTCGGCATGTTGGTGCCCAACAAGGAAGATGAGCATGTGGAGAAGTCCTATCTGTGCTTCATCCGGCTGCTGGAGAGTTCCATGGACCAGCTCTATGTGCACAGGAACCCTGAAGACTACAAGAGGCTCTTCTTCCGCTTCATGAATGTCCTCATCAGGAGGTGCAAAGCGCCACTGGTGCCCAGCATTATCAACACAGTGGTGCTGCTGGAGCTGCAATTCGTCCACTGTGGGGTGGTGCTGGCCCGCCTCTGGAAAAATGCAGTGCTGTGCCTCCCCAAGAGCTACATTGCGCTCTTGCACTTCTGGGAGTTCCTGTCCAGCAAGAAGGACAGGGAGTCTGGGGACGTGTTCTCCATCATCCAAGAGTACAAGCCAAAGGATGTGGCCAAAGCCATCCGGGACTTTCGGTTCCACCTGTCCTACCTCGTCAAGGTGCTGTGTGGCTACGAGAACATGAACTTCAATGTCCTGCTTGATGCCTTCAGTGAGATAGACTATGTGATCTCGGGGGAGGCAGAGCGGACACTGGTGTTGTGTTTGGTGATGCTGGTGAACGCTGAGGAAGTCCTGCAGCCCTTCTGCAAGCCACTTCTATTCCGTCACTTCCGGGAGATCCAGACAAGGCTGCAGATAATGAGCATGGACTGGCCAGACCAGGTGCCCAGGAGGCTGCTGAAGGTGGTGCAGCGGGTGTTGATGGCAGGCAGTGTGAAGTCCGTGGCCGAGGCCCTGCAGGACCTGCTCTTTGAACGGGATGAAGAGTACCTGGTGGATTGCCACTGGCGATGGGACAGTGTGCACACCAAAGGCACTGTGGTCCGTGGCCTCTATCACGAGGAGGTCAGACTGAATCGCCTGCTCTGTATGGGCCCCATGGACCAGTTTGCTGACCCAGAGTGGGATTTTGGTGAAGATGAGACTCACGAATTAGATGAGTTGGCCCTGGAAGACCGTGACCATTTTCTGGCTGCCATTCTTTCCCAGAAGCAGCGGAAGGCCTTGATCCAGCGCAAGCTGCGCAGAGCCTGCCTGGTGGTGTCTCTGTGCGTCAGCTGGAGAAGGTGGATCCAGGCGGAGCACAGCAGGGAGGAGACTAGGGAAGTCAGGGCTGGGGACTTCAAAAGGGCCGATGTAGACAGGACCCAGTGTGACCTGTGTGGAGTGAAGTTCACCCGCAGCCCGGAGAGCTACTTTAGTCCTGGCAAAGCATTTGAGGGAGCAGCCTCAGAGGCGGTGATCATTTCCAGGGCTGAACTGGAAGGGAGAGATTGTCGAGAGAGAATCAGCGAGTCTTATGAGCAGCACATACGCCTGGAAGGCCACCGGAGGCAGCAAGCAGCCTACCAGAAATACCTGGAATTTTTCCACGAAAAGGTAGACCCAGCCCTCGAAGAAGGCAAAGTGGTGGTGCAGGACATTGAGCGGAGCATCTGGATCCGCAGTCACGTGGGCTCCAAGGAGCAGAGCCACATGCTGCAGAGGAAGGTGCAGGAGCACATCAGGAGGGTCTCAGATCTGGTGGAGGAGCTCTACAGGCGGAAGGCCTGGGCTGAAGGTGAGACCCTGAGGGGACTGGTCCAGGACTGGTAAGCCTGGACCTAGGATGCTCAGCTACCCCTGACTCTGGGAGGCTGGAATGCTGGGGTTAGCAGAAAGACAAGAAAGGGCTGCTCTCAGATCCCACTGCTGAGGTCATTGCCAGCTAACTATTGGTCTGATTATCGTAAGCCGGCATGGTTTCTCTGGGTGCTGCAGATGAGAAAGTGTTTGCTAACTAATTCTAGGAAGAAGATACAGAGCGAATGTTTACGGTGTAAGAAAACTCTTTGAGGTGCCTTTGAATCAGTGATTCCTTGACACCTCGACAAGGTGCTGAGGCCTAGGGCAGGAACTAAGAGTAGACAGGTCTTTTATTAGGACGGCCCCTGAGCCACACTCAGTGTGAGCCTTTTATAGTAAGCATTCTCACCTGCTCTTGCTTCTTTATTGGCTGTTTCTTAGCAGCACTGGAAATGAAGCATAAAATTAGCAAAACTAAATTGAAAAAAATTCTGTATTCAGACACTTTTCTCAGGTTGGGCCTTCATGCCCTTTTGAATACAAGTTTTATGGAAAGGTTTGCTTTTGCCAATCTGCTGACCCACAGCTGTGGCACTGGGCTATCGTTTAAAGACAGCCTGTGCTCTGGTGGCAGAAGACAGTTTTGGCATGTGGGGACCTTGGCCTAGTGCTTGGTGCTCTAATGCCTCAAGCCATCTCTTTTCTCAGAGCCATTGTTCTTTGGTTTCTGTAGCAGAGGAGGTGATGACTCGGCAGGTCAAAACCCTGACCCTGTCAGTCAAGAACGCACAGGAATGGCTGAAGAAGACAGAGCTCCGCTTAAAAGATGAAGGTAAGGCCTGTTCTCCTAGGACAGGTGATGCTTGGGCTCCTGCGATTCTTGGTACTACTGACTTCCAGGTGAGTGTCAGGTGGGCTTGCCAGTGATCTCAGGAGTGTCTTCCAGACTGTTAGTGATAGAACTCTCCATCTGATGAAGGGCAATGTTCTGGACTTGTGGATAGTTGCTTATGAGTTATTATAGATGGTCAGTCATCATATGCTCAGCACAGAAACCCTCAAGGATAGGTAATGTTGTAAATCTTCCATTGGTAACTATGTTTGCCTGTGCCAGTCCACCATGTTGGCCAGTGCATTTGTACTGACTGTCTAGCATGTGCCAGCATGCATATGGGCCTGGAGGTTCCCTCAGACACAGACACATGGCTAGGGAAGTCATCTAGCCCGAGGCATAGTTTTCTTCCACATTATGTGTGATACAGATTTTCTTCCCTTTTGCCCTTTTCCTCTCCTTCCTCCCTTGAGCCAGACTCCACTGCTTCTGTCTCCAAGTATTGTATTAGCTTGAAGACACTTCCAGATACTACTGGAAAACCCAGACCACAGAGCTGAGAAAAACTTGGAGAAACTTGGTAGAAATGTCTTTGCAAGTACAAAAGTCTTTAGCATGCCACAGTCCCTTCTGGGTACTGTTGCTTTGTGATTATTTCAAAAGAGATAGCTGGCATATCAGCCCAAGGAGCCAGCCTATGAAGATCTAACCCTGGAGAAAGTGTTTGTGTGGAAGAGACAGCAGTGCTCAACAGACAGCTCCACGCTCTGCCACTCTAGCAGAACGCTTCGTTTCTCCAACTTAGAACATGGTTCCAGGGAAATGAGGTTTTACCAGGATGCCAAACTCTGGTAGAACAGAAAGTTGCTGTTTTCACTTGGGTTTTGCTTTTCTGCTTCCTAACTAGGTATTGTTCAGGAAGAGGAGTATGAAAGTGAAGTGGAAGACTTTGGTGAGCTCCGCCCTAGAAGGCGTTTCCGGAAATGTGGAAAACAGAGAAAGCACTAACATGTTTTCACGTGTCTATTGCCTCTTAAACCTTCAGAACATTCCATCCTGTCTAAGATTTCTGAATGATGGGGCAGAAGAGAAAAATAATGTGAATTAGTGTTAAAAAAAAAAAAAGATAGCCACCTTTGCTCTTCATTGTTGTTATTGCCCGTTTAGTGGTGGCATGGGGTCAGATTGCTCCCTGAGATGCAGGGGCCCCCTGTTTTCCAAGTTGAAGTCTAACAGCAGCATTGCTCCCCAAAACACCACACATGTCCAGTTATGGGGGGAGGTAGTAGAGAGAAGAGCTGGGACTTCTCTGCCCACAGCTCAGGCTGCCTGGCTCATCACCACTGTGGCATGAGCTGGTAGCAGAGGACCAGGCGTTTAAGATTGGAGCACCTCACCTTTGGAGTGCCCTTGCTCTGGGCCAGGAAATCCCCTGTGGAGCCCTCATCCCTCTTGCCACACTATTGTAAAACAGCAAGTGGAACCAAGGCTAGCTGTGCCCAGAGTTCATTTTGGCCTTGTCACCAGCCACCTCTGAGCCCAGGCTGCCTTCTGGTTGTCCAAGTGATATACTTTCCTTTTCTGTCAACTTTTCTGCTCTCCCTCTGTTTTTGCTTTGTTTTGTTTTGTGTGTGTGTGTGTGTGTGTGTGTGTGTGTGTGTGTGTGTGTGTGTGTGTGTGTGATTATCCTCAGTTACCTGTGCAAGTCATGGTTAGACTACCTCAGAATGTAGTCAAGCACTTGCCCAGCAGCCTTTGGACACTCTTTCCATTCAAGGAACATTTGAGGGTGTTTCCTGCCCCTCCAGGGTGGCCTTGCCTTTGTCTTGGATGATATGAGAGCACCTTGTGTATACCATGTACATCTGTGTTTCTTGTTTTTTTCTGCCATATTTGATACCATGCTCAGGTTGACAGCTTGAGGTTCTGCCCACCAGCTCTCCAGGTGAGGAACGATGGACAGGAGGAACCTGCCTCCTAATGCTAGTTCTGTGGGATTTGGTTGTGGATCACTGCCGTGTGGCCTGTAGGCCCTGCCGGAGGGGTTGCACGGGGCGTGCATTCCCCTCCACTCACTGCCAGCAACTGTCAGCCTTCCTGCCTCTCTGACTGTCACTGCCTACCCTTTCCGCGCTCACCCCAGGCTCACTCCAGCCTCTGGAGGCTTTGTCTCCCCACAGGTCTCTGGAGGCTTTGTCTCCCCACAGAACCAGCTTTTCTTCCATGTTGCTGCTGCTTTTGCTGCTCACCGTAACCCTTCATCGTCTTTCTAAAGATGCATTTCCTCAAAATGCTTGTTTTGTAATTTTTATTAAGTTATGCTTTTCATTTTTATTCCTGATTTTTTATAAACTTGCCAGAAAAAAATCTAATCAAATGTTGCTGTATTATCTCATTTTTATAAAGTTATAGCATCTCTCTTATGTGTTGTTGTCTTTTTATTTATTTACAATTTCCACTGAGAGCAAATGTATGACTGTTGGTGCTGGTTCTTTCTGGGCTGCTGGCTGACACTGACTTTCTGTGCCTGCTAAGATTAAGAAATTCAAGGTCAGAGAAGCACAGCCTTGTGCAGACATTCATGATTAGGAGTATTGCTGAGGGCCAGCTGTGTACACATCTTTTTAGTCTAGTTGCGTCTATCCAACAGGGTTTGGACTGCATGGACTTCATCGATGCTGTGTGCCAGGGTTTCACCATGATGAGCGACATGCCCAAGGAGGTGGGAGTCCTAGAATCAGACTTATTTACTGCCCATAACGAGCTAAAGAACTTGAGACGCTGTGTTCAGGTGCCCTGCCTTCCTCTGGACCCCGTGATCCAGGTGGTACAGGAGATCTGGTGCTTTGAGAAAACAGCTGATAGAGAGGCATGGTGGATGGGAGCAGCAGCAGCATTCGTATATCTTATTTGGGGCTCAGTTCCTCTTTGAGAAATTGGCCTAAGATCCCTTCCTGCTTGACAGAGTTGGCTGTATGCTGTGGGGTTTGGATTCCCTCGAGCCGTGGTGCTGTGATGTCCGTGTTTACTGATGTGAGTGGCAGGACATCTGAGATGAAGACTGCCAGCAGTTGCATCCTGGATTTTAGGACTGGTCTCAGCACTGGGAGGTATAATACCACTGCCTTCTCTACCTGCAGCATCTGGTAGGCACCCACAGCCCTTCCCCGGCAGTCTGCCTCTACAGTTTTTGAAGTCCTGAGAAGAGAATGGAAGTCAGCAGGAGGGTCAGGAATGTCAACAGTGACCAGAGCTCAGCTCAAGAGCCTGGTCCTGTGGCAGAAGTTTTGCTGTCCCAGGCCTGCCTGGAAGAACTGGATGTGGGTGTATATCAAGGTCCAGAAAAACCAGTGGGAGGGCACACGGATTCAGCCATGCAACAGTAGTCAAAATGACTTACTTTGCAAAGGCAACCCAAACATGGTCCGTAACAGCAAAGACAGATGGGTCTAAGTTAGGGCTCCCAGGTGCAATAGTCACTCAGGCTGTTCTCGGCTCTTCAACAAGGCTTGAAGGTGCCTTTCCTACGCCACCCTGAATCAGTTTCCCAAGTGGAATCTTACAGCTCAAAATGAGCCCCAGGTTAGCTAGACACCCTGGTCTACAGTGACTGCTGTGTGAGCCCACAGCTCACAGCCCACTATGTAAAAAACAGTTCATGATACGCCTGCTATCAGTACTGTACAAAGAGAGAACGCACACCTTCACAGGTCCACCACGGATGGCCAGATCACATCAGCTGTCAGTTTCTCTGGTGCCACAGAGTAAGGTTCCCTGAGCCTCTGTAGCCATTGCTGTTGGGTGGGCACATGGACTAGGGCCCATGGAAGGGACAAGATAGACTTTACACTGCTCCCTCACATAGAAAGGGCTTTCAAGTCAAACAGCGAGCTTCCTTACTCCTATGGCCCAGGAAAATGACCCTAACTTCACACTTTCGTAGTATTAACAGGGCAACTTCTGCCCTTTACCCAATCCTTATATGAGGCATTCCATTTTTATTTTTAAATGTTACTGGCTTCGGCTGTGAGCTTCCTGTGTTTCCAGCTGAGAGCACTGAGTCCCTTATAATCCTGGGGCTTAATGGCCTAATAATAGGGCACACGTGTGAACCTTGAAGTGTGAACCTTGTTTGTGCATGAAATGTCTCTTTTACTTAATTTGACTCAGACCCTGTTCTGTGCCCTTGTTTGACTTGTGGAAATGCAACACACGTCATTATTGAGAAGCCCTTGCTTACTTGGGTCTCTCTAAGGACTAGGGTGCTTCTGTGAAGTGGGAGACATGAAGAAGGGCCTCTCTCCCCTCAGTGTGTCACATCTGCCCTTGACACAAGGTCTCTCTGAGCTGGCACAGTCTGACACAAGAGGTGGCTTCCCTCTTTTGGAGCTGAGCCCATGTGAGGCTGGGAGCCCTGGGACGTGTGTGTGTTCCAGTCTCTGTGGCTTAACCAACTGTTCCATCCTTGAGGTATTCTCATGAGCCACAGCATTGCGTCAGCATGAACACGGATCTCTACTGGCCACAACACACCCTGGCAGCCTCTTTGCCCCTGAACAGAGAGACTAAATGACCTAGTTATTTTCCTGGGATGGGGAGGAGAAGTAGGATAAGCACAGATTGACAGATGAATAGAGTTGAGGACCAAGTAGACTTCCAAAGATGCTCACTCCATCCCCGTTCCATCTCTGCATGTGTATACTATACCCACCTAAAGGTGGGGCCTATTCCCTCTCACCTAACTGTGACAGCGGTGACAATGGTGTGCCAGCTCCACTCTTGCTTATTAAAGGCCTGACAGCTTTAGGGTAACTCACCCACCACATGAAGACTCAGTTTCTTGAGACCCATGCTGTGACAGACCCAGGCTAGAGTGAGGAGAGCCTTGTGGAAGCCAAGTGGAGTCCCACATGCCTTCATGTGAGTGAAGAGCTCTCTCTGTGTCTACTGAGAGTGGCTGGGTTAGTGCCCTTGGCTGATTTGAAAAGAGAAGAGCCAACTGCCAGCTCAGACTTGCCTAGATGTATGACACCCCTACCCCCACCCCAATCCCTGCCACCAAACCATAGACCCTGGCTCCAGTCACCCAGTTTGGGCCAGTTTGGTATACAGAAATAGGGAATTAATGTGAGGGCCCGCTGCATCTCAGGTAGTGTGAGAAATGTTATTCTTCCACTCAAATCCAGAGTGACACCTGCTTTTTTACATGTAAAGTAAGGGGTGCCTGAGGCCAAGGCAGGAGCTTGGCAGAACGGAGCTCCCAGCTGGAGCCTATGTGCTCAGCCTGGGGCTAAAAGGAAGTTTCACATATACCTTCCTGGCCTGGTAGGGACTGCAACACCTTAGTGTCTAAGGGCCCAGGACTGAGGCCCAAAACTCTCCCCTGGAGTCAAGGGTTCATTATCTTGACTGTTGACAGCTAGCTGGCTGTGCAGGCTCAGACTCAGTTGCAAGGGCATCTAGAAATATGGGTGAGCCCCTCTGACCAATGGCATTGATCCTTTCCACTCAAGTTCTGGAGCTCTGCCTCCCCCAGGGCCGCTAGCCACCAACAGAAGGCTAACATTTGAGGAAGCTTGGATAAGAATCAGATGGAGGCTGGAGGTGGCAGTGCCTGCTTATAATCCCAGCACACGGGAGCCACAGGCAGGAGAATGGCCGCAAGCTCAAGGCCAGTCTCATCTACATAGTAAGTCTCAGTCCAGCCAGGATTACGTACATCATGTCCCAAAAAATCCTTTAAAAAGAAAGTCTGTAGATGAAGGCTTCCTGCACCTTCCACTCACTTGCCATTCAACTTCACACTATATTATGGAAGGCGTCCCTTGTGCGTGTGGGCATTGCAGTCAGGCATCCGAACCCACCTGATGCTTGAACACGCTCCTCTCCAAACGGCCAGACTTGCTGCCTCCTAGCCACAACCCAGCGCATCATAGAAGAGACTCAAGGCTAAGGAGGCAGGGCCACCTGGATGCTAGAGTGTAGCTGCCGTCTTGGTGTTTCTTTTTTTTTTTTAGATATAAAGATATTTATTAATTATATATTAAATAAGAAATATAAAAGAAAAATCACTCACTGTCTTGGGTTTCTTGGTGTTTCTATTGTTGTACTAAGTGCCATGACCAAAAGCAACTTGGGCAGGGGGAAGTGGGAAGGAAAGCACTTATTTCATCTTGGAGCTCTCAGGTCACACTCCATCACAGAGAGAAATAAAGGCGGGAACTTGGAGGGAAGAACTAAAGCAGAAGCTACGGTGGAGAGTGCTGCTTAGTGGCTCAGCCCCTCTGGCTTGGTCAGCCTGAGTTCTTATACCATCCAGGACCACCTGCCACGGGTGACACTGCCCACGGTGTGCTGAGCCTGGCACATCAACCATTAATCAAGAAAATGTAACTACAGACTTGCCTATAGTTCGTTCTTATGAAGGCATCTCTCCCTGCCCCCTCCCCAATTTAAAGTCCCTCTTCCCAAATGACTAGGTGTGTCAAGGAGACATTAAACTAGAGGAGGCTGGGCTGGAGAGATGGCTCAGCGGCTGAGAGCACTGTCTGTTCTTCCAAAGGTCCTGGGTTCAATTCCCAGCAACAAACATGGTGGCTTACAACCATCTGTGATGAGATCTGGTACCCTCTTCTGGCCTGCCGGTGTACATGCAGGCAGAGCACTGTATACATAATAAATAAATAAATCTTAAAAACAAAAAAGAAAAACAACCTAGAGGAGGTGCTTAGTCTTACTGCAACTTGATATGCTATGGCTGGTTGATATCCGTGGGGGGTCTTCTCTTTTCTGAAGAGAGGAGGCTTGAATGGGAGGTGAGTGCAGAAAGGGGAGGTGAAAGCTGGGTGTAGTGACACACGCCTATAATCCCAGCACTCGGAGGCAGAGTGGATCGCTGTGAGTTCGAGGCCAGCCTGGTCCAGGACAACCAAGGCTACACAGAGAGACCTTGTCTCGAAAAACCAAAAAAAGAAGGGGGGGGGGGGGGGGGGGGGGGGGGGAAGAAAGAGGAAACTGTGGTGGTGTCCTCTCCTCTCATTTCTCCCCAGGCAGTCTCCTCAGGGTCTGTGTTGCACAGGAGTCAGACTTCACAGGTTCCTCATCAGCCATGAAATTGCCAGAATTTTCTCAGTTCCCTCCTCTTCTCCCTAAGCTGTCTACATCTCAAAATGAAATACATCTTTCAAAAAGCGGTTCCCAGAAGGCTTATCTGGGACCTAGGCTGCCTTAAATGTGTTCCAGGATCCATATCTATAATTGGCACAGTTCTGTGTCCCTGGGGTCATCCTCAGATCAGGGCTTAGAAGGTGTGTAAGTCAATGCAACAGATACCCATCTCTGAAACTTTTTTTTCCTACTCCCCTAAAACTGGATTTAACCTGATCTTATCACTATAAATCTACCTCAGAAGCCAGGCGTGGTGGTACATGCCTTTAATCCCAGTATTTGGGAGGCAGAGGTAGGAAGATCGCTGTGAGTTCTAGGTCAGCCTGGTCTACAAAGCAAGTTCAGGACAGCCAAGGCTACACAGAGAAACCCTGTCTTGAAAAACAAAACAAAACAAAACAAAACAAAACAAAACAAAACAAAACAAAAAACAAAAAAATTCTACCTCAGAGATTCTGCCTCTAGCATGAAACACTGGCTGAGTGGTGTGAGGTGCCATCTCTCCACTCAGTGAGCCCTATTCCCATCAGCACAGGGAGTAAGGAGAGTCCATCCATCCCTTTGACTCCACACTGCTGGGAGCGATCAGGTCTCTGACAATGAGGCAGTAGAGCCTCACTCCCAACCACCTGCTCACTCCTCTCCCTGGGACAAGGCTCTTCCTCACTCAGGTGGAGGGAGAAACCATCGATACCTGGGATGTGCATGTGCATGCGTACCTGCATGCCTGAGTGCATGTAGTGTGTGTGCATGTGTGTTGGTGCATGTGTGTATGTGCATATATGTGTGTGTGGGTGCTTGTTGTGTATATGTGTATGTGCATGCTTGTGTGTATGTGTATTTGCAAGTGCCTGTGTGCATGCATGTGTGCCAGCAATGTGTGGAGGACAGTGGTGGGTGTCTGTACTTGCCACCCACCTCCTGTGAGACAGGGTCACTCTTGTCTGCTGTGTACTGCAGGGTTGCTGGCCCTCAGGGTTTGAGGATTTCTCCTTTGCCACCCAACTTCTCATAGGAGCCCTAAGACTACAGCTGTATGTGCTACTGTGCCCAGACTTTCTGTGGATCAGAACTCATGCCTTACATGGGTGCTTCCCCCAGCCGGCTCCGAGCCATGTCCCCAGCCCTGCTGGCCATCCTGTAGGTGACTTGTTCAGAAGCACATCTCCAACTCTGCTCAGAATTTTGCTTTTGCTTAGAGAATGCAGTCTTATGACCTGATTATGTGCTGGGATCTTAGCTGCAACAGAGGAGCAGGTCGCAACCCTGCAGTATCTGGAGTGATACCTCAGATTAAAATGTGGCTTCCTAGACTTGCTGTGAGAACCCAGGCATCTCATTTCAACTCTCTGAGCCCAGATGGGAGTTTATAAAATGGAAATAGTGACCCAGCTTCTAGCCTGGTTGGAAATGCCTTTCCTTCTTTGCCCGCCTTCTCCAGATGAGCTAAGAATCTAAAATGATTTCAAGTAGGGATTTGTGTCCAGAGCAGGATGGAGTGTGTGTGTGTGTGTGTGTGTGTGTGTGTGTGTGTGTGTGTGTGTGTGTGTGTGATCACCAGCAATGAAGAGCTCTTAAGGAAAAAGCTGGGTCACCTTTGGGGTGCCCTTTGTTCAGAAGGGAGTATGTGAAAGATGGCTTTGTTACCAGGGGCCCATCCTACTTTTAGAGCTAGAGGCTATTTTTAACGTAAATATTTTAGAGAGTCTACAGGCCAGCTGTTTGGGGAAGAATATGTAGGTCAGTCTGTGATTTTGGGGAACCATGATTTTATGGTTGGAGAGTGGGAAGGGGAATAGAACAGAAATAATTCTGGTGTTTCTGGAGGTGTCCACAGAGATCTGCCCCCGCTGTGGAAAGCCACCACCCAGATGCACCTCCTGGAGGATCTGCATGGGGCCTGGAGGAGGACTAGCCTTTGTTACACTTACATGGAGTGTGTTGGTTTTTATTCTCCCTCCCCCATGCTGTCACCAGGCCACGGTGGGGAGCAGACTGAGCAGGCCCATGTCGAGAGACTGTGGGAGAAGGGCCCTCTTACCCACAGCATGGGAACGGAAACTTCGTCGGTAGCTACCAAAATGAACAAGTGTTTACTTTCAGATCCAGCTCTCTTTTTAGTCTTTGAAAGAAATTCATTTTTATGTATCTGTGTGTATAGGTGCACGTGTGGTTTCACCAGCATGTGTGTGTGTGTGTGTGTGTGTGTGTGTGTGTGTGTGTGTGTGCGTGCGTGAATAGATATAGGCCAAATGAAAGCCTCAGCCATCATTTCTCAGGAGCCATCCACCTTGTCTTTTTGAGACAGGCTTTCTCACTTCTACCTGAAGCTCACTGACTGCCTGATCAGGCTAGGTTGGCTACCCACCCAGCCCTAGGAATCCACCTGCCCCTCCCTTTGCGCCGCTGAGGTGACAATGTGTGCAGTCCTCAGCTTTAATTTCATATAAGTTCTAGGTCTCAAACTCAGGTCTTCGTGTTTTATTGTGGCAAAATTCACGTAACCATAAGAGTTACCAGCTTGTTTCAGTGCACAGTTCAGTAGTGTTGAGTATATTCACGTTGCTGTAGAACCCGCCTCCAGAACTCTTACAAACCTATAGCCGGCCTTACCCATTGACACCGGCTCCCCTTTGCTGCCTCTCCAGGTCCTGGATGCCAACTCTAGCTACTTCATACAACTAGGACTGTGCAATGCTTGTCTATGTTAAGGACCAGCTGAATCCATTCTTTTTCTTCCTTTTCCTAGTTAAGCATAATGTTACAATTTGCTTTATTTCTATGTTGTTCCCTGTGGTGTTTTCTCTAATCCTGTCCCAAGCAAAAGGTCAATTTTTTTGACTTGTTCTTCCTCTATAACCTTGTCACTTACACATTGTAAATTGTTTCTATTGTTCAGTGTTATGTTCTGGGAACTGTCTGACTATAAACTCACAACATGTACTTTTGCTAGAATCATAAAAATAACTACAAGATTCCACTTTTTGCAATCGCCTGCTTGCTTGCTCTATATGAAGGCTCCCTTGCTTTTAGTCTTGGCCACTTCTCTCTCCTGCTTATACGAGATGGCAAGTTTGATAT
>OU015755.1:11527598-11552093 GCA_907169655.1 Acomys percivali | reverse complement strand
ATATTTTATTTTATTTTTTTTACCTTGCAACATCTCAGTGTTAGCTCCCAGTTTAACACCATAACAGTCTACTTGTGTCTGGTGTATTTCGCTTAACATCTTCACGGTTTATACTCATGGTAACAGGTGTTGGAATATCTTCCCTTTTCCAGGGTTCTGTGACGTGAGTAATCAGCTTCATTTTCAGGGAGTTATATTAGAAAAAACATTTCTACAAGTGATTGATATGTGTTTACTTCAGGGTCATCTGGGAGAATACAGAATCGCCTTTTATAAGACTTTATAAGGTGTGTTGGTGAAGATCAGTCATCATTCACTGAAATGTAGGAAGATGCTTGGTAGTTTGATTCACTTTTGTCAAAAGTAAGTAGCACTGCAGTCCAGAACTGTTGACCTTGAGGGTTTATAAGAGGTGAATTTTATAAACTAGTGTGTGTTATATTTATTGATGCAAAGCAATGGAGATGTGCTGGGAAGCCAAACTGGAGAGAGGTCCAAGAAAACTCAGGTTTGTTGTTCAAAGAGATGGTTGGAAGGCAATTCACTCTGGTGCTTACAGAAGAGCCACTAGGGTGTTAGCACGGCCCCGGAGGGGATGTTGTCATGTGCTCTATGGTGTTGGCAAGCTAATAGGAAAATCGACTCTTTGGGACACCCTTGAGGATGCACACAGGACTGGCCTTTCACGCAGCCGACCCATTTGGCTTGTATGTGCAGCCTCTGGGGAGCAAGGAGTCTCACCACTGCCGTTGTACAAACCCTGCTCATCCCCAGATCCTTGTGTGTCCTGCTCTGGGCAATCTCAACACTCCCATGTCTGCCTTCCTGCCCCAAAGCATCCTTGTCCCCGAGTCTCACAACTCCTCCCGCTTCCTCCTCCTCCTACCTGTGTTTCCTTCAGTAATAACAACTGCCATTTCTGGACTGAGGCCTTCATACTGGCTCGCACAGCCTCTTCCCAGTGGCCATCACAACAAGCCCAAGAGGGAAGCCACTACTGCATCCACTGGACAGCTGGAGATGGGGGCTAGAGACTCCATTGAACCTCGTTTCCTCTCTATCAACACTCCATGTAACTCTGGACAGTGTGGAAGCAGGGTGGAAGCGTTCTTGAAGTTAAGCACACCTTCCTTCCATTTTCTGTGCCACCGCCAATTTCTTCCTTTCTTCAGTCTCCTTCGAGCAATGCCAGCCCATTTCTAGTTCCTAGACTCCAAAAACAACAACAAACAAACAAACAAACAAAAGCCACAACTCTCTCACTCCCCCTTCCCCTCTGCCCCCTCCCTCCCTTTCTGTTAGTATGCACACATGCACACAGATGGCTTGATAAGGCCAGAATAGGGGGTAGCACTCCTGGGAGCTGGAGGTACAGGCAATTGTGAGCCACCTGACATGGGAGCTAGGAACCAAACATGAATGTTCTGGAAGTACATGCTCTTAACCACCGAGCTATTTCTCAAGCCCCTTCTTTGGATTTCTTTCATGGTGTTCTTGCAGGAGCCAATGGGAGTGGGAGGACCTGTTTTCTCATGGACACTGCCCAGGGCCTCCGGTTACTTCCCCAGGTGCAGGTTGCGCCCTTTACAGACTTTTGGTTTTTTTTTGGTAGGAGAGTTATGGGATGAGCCCAGTGATGAGATTCTGTCATCTAATAGTCTTGTTGGCCCTGGTAAGGGACCCCAGGATAACAGGACTGGGCACCCCCAAGGAATGGGAAGCACGGGTCACATGATATGCGCCCGACTTTAAAAGGGGGGACATGAAACTCTATGCAACTGTAGGCAGTGACTTTTTCCATCTAGTCAGAGCTGGACAAAAAGACTTCCTGGGGCTACATGATGTCAGAAGATGCCTCCATGGAAGGCAGGGCACCGCCTGTCATTCTGAGACTCTGTGGTCTTGCCAGCCCGGAGCAATGGCCTTGACCTGTCGTGCTAGCTCATTGGCATGCTGCTCTGAAGAACTCAGGCTAGCTAGTGTTTCTTGGGAGGCCTGGCCTTGTGACTGTTGCACTGTCCCAGAATTCTAATATTTCTTCTATCAAGAACTTCCTAAGGGCTGGGAATGTAGCTCAGTTGGCAGAGTGCTGAGTTAGCATATATGAAGCCTTAGGTTTACTCTCCAGTGCTGCATAAAGCCAGATATGGTGGTACATGCGTGCAACCCCAGCACTTGGAAGGTATAGGCAGAAGGATAAGTTCAAGCCTAGCCTTAAGGCCAGCCTCAGCTACACAGTGAATTAGAGGCCATGTTGTCTATATAAGACTTGATCCCAAAGTAGAGATTTCCATGTTGACATTTTTTTTAAAAGGTTGACTTATTTTTGTTTTATGTGCATGCATGTCTTGTCGAATGCATGTTCATACACCATGTGTGTCGTCGGTGTCTACAGAGGCCAGAAGAAGCTGTCAGGTAGATTCTTTGGGAATGGAGTTACAGATGGTTGTAAGTTATCACATGGTAGCTGGGAACTGAACCCAGGTCTCCGGAAGAGTCAGCAGGGTTCTTGAACCACTGAGGCATCTCTTTAGCCACCCCCAACCCAACATGTAAACATTTTAAAGGAAAAAAATTCTTTTAGAATAACAATAGATTCTAAAGATGCTAAACCAACAGGAAAAATACTCCAGAGGAGGAGGCAGAACATGGCTCCTGAGTAAAGCTGTGGAGTAGGCACAATACTTGTATATTCTCTCTCTCTCTCTCTCTCTCTCTCTCTCTCTCTCTCTCTCTTGCTGTGTGTGTGTGTCTCTCTCTCTGTCTCTGTCTGTCTGTCTGTCTGTCTGTCTGTCTTTGCTGTGTGTGTGTGTGCGTGCGTGCGTGCGCGAGTTTGAGGGAGCTGGGGCATGCAAGAGGAGGGGTGCATATAAGTGAATTTCTTGCCCATTCTGTTCCTTCTTTGTACTGTTTTCAAAGTTTAAAAAATTATGCAGGCTTCTTGAGGGTGCCCAGATGGAACTAAGGCCCCTGTAGATTAGTCAAATGAACCAGAGTCTGGGGATGCTTCTGAGAAGTAGTCTTGGCCAAGGAACGAACTCTGTTTTGTCTACCCTCGCTACTGGAGATATTTTAAAAAGTGAAGTGGGAGCATGCAATACGAAAGGACCTAAAAATCCCTTTTTTTTTTTTTTGTGCTGACGGGAGTAGGTGTGTGTGGGAGGGTTGTGCAGGGAGAGGGGCACACTGCTCAGTGTTGGGTGGGGTGCTGTCCTTGGCACCTAGGGGAAGGGCAAGGGGCCTTATGCTCCGACTGCTACCCCACCATCAATAGCCAGGGCCCGTTCAGGACATGGTGGAGTAAAGCAATTTCTTTCATGTTGTCACTCAGACAAAGACTCCCCAAGTTACTCTATACTGTGTAAAACTTCTCTCTCAGGCTGTGCCTTGCCTTGAGAGACTCCTTCTTATGAGCAGCACTTGACTCCACTTTAAATCTAAATACAGAGGAAGGGTGACTGCACCTCAGTGGCCATATAAACAAAACTGTCTGTCTGACACACCCACAAGGCACAGGCTGATAAGTAACTTGTTTCTGAAAGTTAAAAGGGGTCACCCTGTACATTTGTCAGGGTAGCCATTGACTATATGCACATGGGCACATTAAAATCATACCAGAAAAATCAGGTCCAAGAAGTCATCAGATACATCAGACTGAGGAACAGGTTCAATACGCTCCCCTGACCCATAAAAAAGAAGACACACAGCATGGCACATATCCTACCTACCTACCTACCTGACCACCACCACATACCAGTTGTATGTGTGTGTATGTATGTGTATATGTGTATATATGTGTGTATGTACATATGTATGTGTGTGTATGTATGTAGGTATGTGTATATGTCTGTCTGTGTATGTGATATGTATATGTTTGTATGTGTGTCTATCTGTCTGTAAGTGTGTGTGTGTGTGTGTGTGCGTGTGTGTATGTGTGTGTGTGTGTGTAGGAAACAGCAGGCAGAGAACTCTTGACTGTCCCAGGGACTTCAGCAAGATGACTGTCCCACTGCTGATGCTGGCAGTCCTGTTCTGGGTCTTGGCCCAACCTTTAGGTTTGCCTCAGTTCTGACCAAGCAGCCTGACTTAACAGCAACTGGTCTTTGAAGAGCATTAGCATGTATAGGAGTAGAAAATTAACTGAAGGGGAGATTCAGATGAAGTCCCTGTGGGCACATTAAAATCATACCACCTGCTTAGAATCAAGACTTCCACTTTGTTGCTCATGGGGAAGACTGGGGTTCGGTTCGTAGTACCCACATGGTGGCTCATAACCCTCCATAACTCCAGTCCTAGGGGTTCTGATGTCCTCTTCTGGCCCCTGTGGGAAATATGCATGTGGGTGCATGGACATAAGAGCAAGGCAAAACACTCGTACATTTAAAATCCAAATAAATATTATTAAAAAAAAGAAAGAATCCCAACAGAACCTTAACAATGCCTGCTGAAGCCCTTTCTTCTTTGCCAACAAAAAATTTACAACTTTCTAACTGTGTCTTGGGCTTTTACTTCTATTGCACTGAGTAGACATGCCCTAACTCCATTGTGCATCCTAGTTTTCCCTCAGGTTACATCCCCCTCCAAGGCTTACTTATAATGTCACTAATCAGAGAGACACTGGAGAGGAGATTCTTAGCACGTCTTGGGAGTGTAAGATGTAACTTGAGAGCCACTGAGATGGGACAAATGGCTAAAGCTATGACACTGAAATGCAATTCTTTGAGAAGTCCACATGCACACACATGTGGGCGTGCAATATTTCCCCCCCAAGTGTCTTTATCCTTTCAGTAAACTCCAGCCCTGTTTAGTGTTGGCTTGTCCTGAAATGTTTTTCCATGTTATGGCCAAGGATCCAGTTTTCCTCGAGGTTGAGGTGCCCAAAATACTAAGGGAACTCCTAAGGCTGCCATGGTTACAGAACACCCCCTGAACCTCAGTCCCTGCCCTGCCAACACCTCCACCCACCTGCTTTCCCCTCCTTTAATGCTCCTCTTCTGGCCAGCCCAGCCCAGGAGGTATTTCCCAGTCCCCAGGTGCAAATTTACCTTTTTCTGCCCTGGGGATTTTCTGCCTTTGCCACCTCAGTCTCTGTTGTAGGACAGGACTGAGAATAGGTAGAATAGGGTTCTGGCGGGGGCTGCTTCTTCCTGCCCCCAAACTATCAAACACAGCAGTAGCACTGACTTTGTGCAGCAACACAAACAAAGATTAAATCCAATGGACGAGTCAGTGCCCCCCTTGCATTAATCATACTGTAAGTTCTCTGTAGACACACGTGTGTGGTGGTTACATGTCAGACAATGCAAGTACAAAATAGAGAGCATCTATGCCCCTTACTGCTCGAGTCTCCCCATGGCCAGCTCCTGGCTGTCTCACCCCGCATTAAGCATAAAATTGGCATACACTAGGTGCCCAGTGAATATTTGTTGAACTAAAGTTTCAGAAGGAGCGAGAGATCCCGAGGGCAGGTGTAAAATAGAAAGTCTCAGGGTCCTTGGACCTGCTCCAGAGATTTCCAAAGCAAGGTGGCCCTGAAAGGCAGAGGCAGGGGTGGGAGTGGGGGAAGGGCCAGGACAGACAGAGCATCCGATGCTCATTGTGGCCACAGGTTTGATGGACGGCTGGGGATGAACAGTCTCTATGTGACACACATTCTCTCGTCTAGACGAAACACATTTTCGTTCACAGCTTCACACGGGATCAGGGCCAAGAGTGTGCACTTGAGTGGGTACATGGGAGACTGTCACAACGTTCGGGGAGGGCTTGTCTCATGTGCTCCTTTTTCTTTTCTGCTCCCCTGCCCCACCCAGCCAGATGGCTGGATTCCTGGGGGACCAGGGCACCCTGAGCCGAGCTGAGAGGGATGCGCGTGGAGGGGACTCTATTGAGATAACGAGAGATGTGGCCAATAGGGAGCTAATGGGGCTCTGGGTCTTTCCCCACTCAAGGCTGGGAACTCTTCAGCTATGTGTCATCCCGAGCTTCAGATAGAGGCAGCAAGAGCAAGCAGCTTTCCTGGGAAATCTGGGTTGCGGGTCCTCTGCTCTGCGTGGCAGGCTCTAAGCTGTGTCAGGCTCAAACCAAGAAGTGTGTCGCGCCTCTTCCAAGCTCTGCTGCCGTCTCTGTAAATGCTTCTGGGAATTAATATCACAAGATGACTTTTAGGGCTGCATAATATACCATTATGTACGCAGTGCATCGTTGTCCTTATATATTCATCAGCCGGTGGGCATGAGCTCCTTCCGTGTTTTTGGGTATGTGTGTGTTATCATGGCTAGTAGAGCAGTGAACATGAGTGTGTCAATGCCCGCGACACACTGGTGTCATTTCCTTCGAGCATCTACCCAGAAGCAGGATTGCTAGATCATGCAGTCGTTTAATTTTTAGTTCTTTGAGGAACCTCATTACTGTTCATTGTGGCACCATCAAAGACTAGATTTTTCTGGACCACTCAGGTGACTTCTTTTTAAAGAATGTTTTACTTCTGGTTTGTCTTTAGCCATAGGATATAAAAGTTGTGAGGTTTTTAGTAGTGCTTTCACACTTGGTAGCTTCTGGACTCTGTGTTTTTAGACCCACAAAAAGGCCAGAGTATAAATCACCTTCCTATCAGGCCTCCAGCCTCAGGGTGAGTTACCAGAAGAAAAACTGTTCTGGTTCTGGCTGCCCGAGTTTTCTCTAAGATCTTTCCAGATGTTCTCTAATTCATTGGTTCTCTTCTGCTCTCACGCGTGTTAACGTGAGCAGCCAGGAGGGCTAGACTGGTCCTCTACACAGGGACCCAAGGCTGGTGTCACATGACATCAGAACTCAATGTCATGGGAGCTGGAGATATGTCTCTCTGGCTTGTTATGCTTGAATTTCATTCCTGACAGGCCATATAAAGAGGGGTATGGCAGCCTGTGCCTGCAATGCCAGCTTCCTATAGCAAGATAGGAGGTGGAGACCAGAGAATTTCCAGAAGCTCAAGAGCCGGCTAGACAAGAGACCCTGTCTCAAGCGAAATTCTCTGATATTCCTTGGCACACATAGCACACATGTACCATGCCTCCTCCCCCTACGCGTACACACACATGTACTCTAATTTGCACAAAGCCCTGGGTTTTTATCGCCAACACTGCTCACGGCTCATGCTGGCTTCATCTCATCATCCTCAGCCTTCCGGAAGTGGCAGCAGGCAGCTCAGAAGTTCAAGGTCGTCCTTGGCTTCTTCCTCCCTGTTCTGGTGTGAGGACCACTGATGCTGCCTCTCCCCACGTGTTTTTTTCTCTCCTTCAACATCCTAAAACACGGGACCATCCCTGGGAGCAAGCTCTCATACTTGGTAGCGATTGGCTTTGCCCACCTGGCCTGGAAGCTCTTTGTAGGGTTTGCCTGTGGTGTGGCTGCGTTGCCTGGCAACCTGGTTCCGATGGCAACAACAGTCTGCTGACAGGACAGAGGGCTCCACCTCTGCTTGTCTTCCCTAGTGGGCTCTCTCCTTCCCCTGGAGAGTGACCATTGTGGGACCAGGCAGGAGAGAAAATGCCTAGCCCCCTGTCATGGTCTCGGTTCCTTTGCTTTTGCTTATTATTCATTTTTATTTATTTAGTGTGTGGTGGTGGTGGTGGTGGTGGTGGTGGTGGTGGTGGTGGTGTGTGTGTGTGTGTGTGTGTGTGTACCTGTGTGAGGGTATGTATGCTTGTGGAGGCCAAACATTTAACATCAGTTTTCTCCCTTATTTTTTTGAGCAGGGGCTCTACTGAACCTGGAGCTCACTGATTGGCTAGGCTGGCTGCCAATGAGCTGTAAGGATCTGATTCCAGATGCCCAAGATGGGGGTGGGGGTAGGGTGTTACAGATGCATACTGCTGTCCCTGGCTTTTTATGCGGATACTGGAGATTTGAACTCAGGTCTTCAGGCTTGTATGACTGAGTCATCTCTCCAGCTCCTTCTTGTTTAATTGCTTGAGACAGGTTTTCCCTATGCAGCCCTGGATGGTCTCAGTTTGTAGTCTAGGGTGGCCTCAAACAGCAGTTCTGCTTTGAGTCCTTGGGGTCACAGGCATGGTCTGCCATGCCAACCCTTGGTGTCTTCCTTATTGCCTGTTTCCTTCCGCTGGAATGCATTTTCCAAAACAGTCAGATGTTCGTCCTCACCGCCCCACCCTCAGCTGGCTTAGTTGGTTTTTCCCCTTTACCAGATGTTGGTCGGGAAGGAGCACAGTGGAACTGTCAAGAGTTAGAATATGGCTGCTCCAAGCCAGAGGTTCATGCTGGCTCTCATGCACAGTGGTCCTCAGACACCTGAAGCTTTATCTTTTTAAAAATAAAAGACAGGGCCGGGCAGTGGTGGCACACGCCTTTAACCCCAGCACTCGGGAGGCAGAGACAGGTGAGTTGCTGTGAGTTCGAGGGCAGCCTGGTCTATAAAGCGAGTCCAGGACAGCCAAGGCTACACAGAGAAACCCTGTCTCAAAAAACCAAAAATAAATAAATAAATAAATAAATAAATAAATGACTTATTTTTATTCGTGTGTGTGGTGACTCACAGACATACATACACACACACACACACACACACACACACGCACGCACACACACATTTGTAAGAGGTATTTGGGTGCTCATGGAGGTCAGAAGAGGACAAACAATCCCCTGGAGCTGGAGTTACAGGCTGTTGTGAGCTGTCTGACTTGGGTGGTGGGAACTGAACTCACACCCTTCGCAAGGGCCCTGCATTTTTCTACTTGCCGAGCCATCTCTGCAGCTCCTTTAATGTGTCACTTTCAGATGAAAGCCCATCATTTTATATTGCTTATTTCTTGCTCAAAAAAAAAATCTTCTTTTTCCTTCTTGTGCAGCATCCCACACACAATCCCCTACAGCATTTTGGGGGAGCATGTGCAGAGCAAGTGGGTCTGGAAAAGCCTGCCGAGATGTGCACATTTGGTAAAGGCTGTGTTTTGCTGTTGCCGTAGCAACTGTTTATGAGCCAGCACAGATAAATCCCCAGGGTATTGCTTTGTCACTTTTGGAAGATGGATTTTTAGCCAAACACCTCTACCCCCTCCATGGCCAAGGGAAGGCAGTTTGCTTTGTTGAGGGTTGAACAATGCCCAGCGGCTTCTATAACAAAAATAGCAGAGACTGTGTGGCTTACAGCAAACAGAAAATCATTTCAGTATCCAAATACTGAGAGAGCATATTCAGTCTGCACACCCTGGAGAGAGATCACTAAAGGAAGTATTATTGCTCTGGCAAAAAAAAAGAGTGATATTCCAGGTGGCATTAGACTTTATTTAGCACCAACTGTCCTTTAGGTCAGATAACACATTTGAAACTGTAGTTATGAATATTTCATATCATGCCTTTCCTGGCTCGTTGACTTCAGCTGGCTTCTTGAATCCTTTGGGGAGATCATCCTTTACCCAGTTGAACACTGGCTCTGAGCACTTGTCGGTGCCCAGGAAATACACTGTCCTGTACTGGAGACAAAAACGGGTTGGGGTGATTTGGGTATCAAGGGGAAACTGAGGCGGGTTGTCCTTTGGGGTAAAAGATTTCTTAGAAGAGTTATCGATAGCATGAACATACAGATAAACAGCAGCAGTGGGGGAGGGGCTCTCTGGAGTGTTCAGGGCCACTAAGTAGAGTGGTGGGGGGCGGAAGGAATGTCCCCTCTTATAGGCCTCAGGAAAAAAAGGGAAGTTTCATGAAGTCTGGGTCTCTGGGAATCCCTTGAAGACAGCAAGGGAATGGGAGGGTGGGTCTAGAATGTTCCGCTCTTAGGATGTGGGGGAATTGAGGAGGACAGATGAATGTAGTTGAAGTGTACCCATTTTACAGATGAGGGGACGTGCCACTACCAGTAGCCCTCTGATGCCCCAGAGTCTGGCAAACTAAGGTCTAAAACCTACACTGGGGAAGTGAGAATGACACTTGTCTAGCCCTGGAGTCTGGGGACCTGCAACTTCTGTCACAGAAGAAAAAAGAGGCAGCTGAAGATGAGCAGTCTGGTTTTTATCCTAACCACGATTGTGCATATCTGGTTTACCTGTGTAGCCTCTGCACTCAGCAGTGGGGTAGAATACACGTGGGGAGCTGGGCATGAGGGCTTGTGCTGGGAAACTCAGTAGGAGGCTGGGGAGTTTAAGGGCAGCTTCAGCAGCAGCTTTAAGGAATGATACAGGCCCTGCAGTGGGATGGGCCCTCCTGCATCATCCAGCAAGGATGACAGTGCTCCACAGACACACCCACAGAATAATCTTCAATCGACATGGATTCTTTTCATATATGCTTAGGTTTGTGTCAAGTCAACAAAAACTATGAGGGTACACTACTGCAGACTGATTTGTAGAGGTCAGCAACACTGCTGACCACTGTGAGACATATGGATCAGTCCACACGATAGTGTCTTAGGGTTTCTATTGCTGTGAAGAGACAGCCTGAACACAGCAACTCTTACAGAGGAAAACACTTAATTGAGGCTGACTTAACATTTCAGAGGTTTAGTGTAGTGGGTGCCAACATGTTTTTGTTTTGATCCAAGTGTGGGATAGGTATTGGATGTAAACATGTCTTTATTTTGATCCCAAGTACGGGATGGGAGGACAGACTTGTGATAAAACAGGTGATGTTTATCCACTTAGAAGTTGAACCGCCTCGTGGGAGGGGCTTGGTTTTTGCCAGCTGAAACACATCCTAGTACAGACTCTGAGAGTATGTATGTGTATAGATACCCACAACAGGAGGCTGAGGCTTTTTGGGTCTTGGTATTGTTTGGCTGTTCATTGCTCCATTTCAAGATGCTCCAAGAGAAAACCATTCCAATGAAGACTTGGAGGCTCTGGGCTCCGGCTGCTGTTCCAGGTTCCAGCAGCAACTTTGGTGGAATTGCCGGTCTGCTGAAATCCTGCTGACTACGCCAGGGGACTCACTCACTCACAGGAACTGAGTCCAAAAAGGTCTACTCCTGTTCCCATTAACCTCTTTTCTCTCCTGTCTAGATAGGGTAGGTAGGTTGGAAGGGAGGTATAAACATTAAAGAGCCCCAAATAAAGTAGGTTTGGAAAAGGTGGACGCCTACAGTTTAGTCCATTATCATCATCACGGCAGGAAGCACAGCAGCATGCAGGCAGATGTGGTGCTGGAGAAAAAGCTGAGAGTTCTACATCTGGGTTGGCAGGCAGCAGGAAGTGAAGGCCACACTGGGCATGGCTTGAACATCTGAGACCTCAAAGCTCACCCCCACCAGGTGACTGCAGTTCCTCCAAAAAGGCCACACCTACTCCAGCAAGACCACATCAACTAATAGTGCCACTTCTTAAGGCCCTATGGGGGCCATTTTAGTCAAACCACCACAAATAGGGGTTATTCGGAGACGGGAGATGGTTGGGTGCATGCACAGATCTGCTTTCATGATGGGGGTTATTTGAGGGACCAGTGAGATGGCTCAGCATCAGGTAGAGGTGCTTGCTGCTAAGCGGAATGATCTGAGCTCAGTTTCTAGGACCCCCATGGTAGAGGGAGAGAACCAACGTCTGTAAGTTGTCCTCTGATTATCATATACATGACTGTGCCCATATGCATGTAAACACTAATAATTATAAACAATTACTGCATGTTTAAAAAAAGTTGTTCAGCTCTAAATACCATTAGTGTTATGGCTGATAAACCTTGCTCTAAATGTAAAAACGTATCTTGGGTGGTTTTGGTTTCAGATGGCAGGAGGAGGTCAAATAAAGAATTACTAATTACGTGTGGATTAATTGCCTGGGCACATATCAGTGTTTTTGACGTTACTGTCTGTTTTGGGTTGAGTTCTATGAGGGGCTCATGTTAAGAAGCAGCTTAGCCTGCAGTATGCTTATTAAAGAGAGCCCTTGGGATTATTACTGAGGGGAGGGAGAGGAAGCAGAAGTGGGCCAAAGAAGAAAAGTTGAGCCGCTGAACAGAACAAATGCGAGCCTTCAGTGACCCACAGGCAAGCTCTAGAGTCCCAGAGATGCCTGGTGGCTGAGGGTGAGAATGGCCGGGCTTGGTCAGTCAGTGGGCCAATAAAGTGTGGGCTGTCCAGGAGACTCTGTGCAGCTGAGATGACCCCCCGTAGGGCCAGATGGAGCCCTTCCTGTGTTTCTCCCTCTAGCTTCTGTTGTTCTGTGTTTCCCCACAACATTCACAATAGAAACTGATCTCTTCACCCCCTCCTGTGTGTGTGCACGCGCCTGACCACACATACACATATGTGCACGTACACACATGCACGTGTGCACACGTGCCTGTGTCTGGTACCACATGCATGAAGGTGCTTGCGGAGACCAGAAGAGGGTGTTGCATATCCTGAAATTTCAGTGAGATTAGGTGAGAATGAGCCACCTAATGTGGGTGAACCAATGGGGCCCTCTGCAAGAATAGCAAGGGCTTTTAGCCACCGAGCCATCTCTCTAGCCACGTCCCGTGGCTTTCTGCAAGTTTTAACCACCACACACATGTTGGAGAGATCCTGGTGGTCCTGCATAGAGTAGACAAGCTATCTAAAAGGACTGATGGCAGTAGCCGGCTGTTCTCATGTGCCTAAATTAGGATCTTGATAGGATCAAATCCTCCTCCACCTTAAGCCTATGGGATACGGATCTCAGTGAAACATGAAGGTCTGTGAGCTGGGCTTTTGTAGAGTGGGGAAGGGTTCAGTGTCCGTGTCATTTGACACTTGTTAGAGAGGCTGGCCAAGGCTTGCCCTGGTGCCTTGGTCACAGGGCGGATAGCCTTCCCATATGCTTCCACCATGGTGTTCTTTCTCCTCCACCAGAGGCCTGAACCCACAGACCCAAAGTCTATAGACTGGTGATTCTTCAATCATGGTCTGAAGTGAATCCTTGCTCCCTTCAAGTTGTTTCTGTCAGCTATTTGGTCCCAGTGAGAAGGACCAAATTCCACGGGTGGCCAGTTTTCTGAAGCCGGCCTTTCTTACCTTGAAGTCAGCTGAGAAGAATAAGGCACGCTTTACCTATGGAAGGGAGGCCAAATCTCAGGCTCACTCTCCTTTGGGACACACGCTTCAATATGCTGCTTGTAAGTGGACATAAACAGGGAGCCAAGGTCTTGTGGTTCATATATATAAGTGTTTATATAAACATTAATACCTATATGTTTATATTTAATTCCACATAAACATCCTGTCATAGAATGTTCCTTCAGCGCACCCTAAGATCAGCGTTGCAGGGAGGACCTTCCCTTTCCCTCTGATTAGGAGGAGACAGGACCCAGGGAAGCTAGCAAACACCTCTAAGACTTCTTCTGGTCAGTGAGCACTGGTGAGAAATGCTAGCCCCGGTCTGACTCTTTAAACCACATGAGCAAAGGCTCTAGGCTGCTTTCTTTGGAAGCGGATGCTGGGAGCAAACAAGCTGTTCATCAGGAGTCAAAACCCACCGAGGGAAAGGGAGGATGCTGAGAGGCTGAGAGGGGAGAAGTTCAGGTATCCTCTGGGCCAGGCAGGGTGTTCTGAAGTGAAACCACCTGGAGCCCGCCTGAGGCACACACTGCCAGGCCTCCACACTCTCTTTCCTTGATCCTTGACGTGGGCCATGCCAGCTAGGGCCTGGCCTCCCCTGAGACAGCTCTGCAACTGAGGTTGCCCAGAGGGGGACTAATGATGGCATTTGCTTGGCGTGGCTCGGGGGGTGGGGGTGGGGGTGGGGACGGGGACGGCTGATCTCTCCGCTTGAAGCATCCACACATGGGATGACGTGATGTAAGTTCATCCGCTCCACACTTAGGAGCAGCACTAGAGCTCCAAGCAGGGGGAAGAAGGGAGAGCCATCAGCGAGAAGAGGACCAAGCCTGAGCCTTGAGTGGACTCTTAATGGGGCTTGGGGAGGTGAGACACCTCTGGGAAGGGAATATGGTGGTGGCGGTGGTGCGTACTTACAGGGTAGCCATGGGCTAGGCTAAGTAAAGGTGACAGGTGAAAAGTGTGAGCAGGCTAGATGCTCAGCTTGTGGGGAGATGCCTCCAGGTGAGGGCTGGCTAGACCCTGAAGGATGAAGGCGTGGGCAGGTGCTGAGTGATTTGATTTCAATACTTAGTAAAATTTAACTATTAAAAAAAAAATGCTGCTTGCTGAATTTTCCCCAAGCCATACTTCTGTAATGTGTAGCATCTTCATATGAAACTTGGAGCATGGCCACACACCCTTGCTCTGAGAATAAGCACTATTTTGCTTCCTGGAACGCACATGTGCTTGGTTGCTTTGTACCTTATGTACAGGTAGTTATACGGTGTGTACTTGGACACTCTGGTGTTGGTGAGAGTCATCAGAGTGGCAGTGATGGTAGATTGCTCAACGGGTGGCTAAGTACGTAATTGTCTTAACCACTCCAACACGGGTGAGTGTCTGGGCTACAACAGATTGTTCTGTTCTGAGCAATTGTGGACATTTCTAGATAGTCGTGCATTTCTTTTGGACACACCCCCTTTAATGGGAGAGTCATAGGGTCACGGGATGACTATATGTTTAGGTTTAGTAGATATAATTTTGTGGATCTGGGGATGGCTCAGTGTTTTAAGTTCTTTCTGCACAATTGTGGAGACCTGAGTTCGGATCCCCTAGCACCCATGTAAAACTCCAGGTTCGGGGGCATGCATCTGGCATCCCAGCACTGAGGAGGCAGAGATAGTAGGATCCCTGGGCTTGCTAGCAGTCAGTCTAGGCCAGTCAGTGAGCTCTAGGCTCCGTGAGAGACCCTGCTTTAAAAAAATAAGGTGGAGGGCTGGAGAGATGGCTCAGAGGTTAAGAGCACTGTCTGTTCTTCCAAAGGTCCTGAGTTCAATTCCCAGCAACCACATGGTGGCTCACAACCACCTGTAATGAGATCTGGCGCCTTCTTGTGGTGGGCAGGCACACATGTGGGCAGAATACTGTATAAATAATAAATAAATCTTAAAAAAAATAAGGTGGACAGTGATTGAGGAAGTCACTAATAGTGACCTCTGGCCTCCACATGCACATACACATGTATGTACCACCTTATACAAATGTACGTGCATGCCACATGTGAGCTCACACATACACACACACACACACACACACATGCACACACAAATACACATACACACACATAAACACAAATTTTGGAAACAGAGGATATGCCATGCTGCCTTCTCATCAGCAAGGTAATGAGCTTGCATAGATTTCTCTACACAGTTTTGTGTACTTAAAATGTTGGAAGACTATTTTTTTTTTAAAAATATATCTCTGTGTAGCTTCTGGGATGCATGGAAACCTTGGAATGTAAAAGATTTTCTAGATCTTGACTCCATCCTCACCCACAAAACTGTCTTCAGGCCTCATCTGTCCTCTGAACGTGATACTGAGGCGTGAGGGCCCAAGGCCCTGTGTGGAGAGAACAGTAGCCTCCTTCTTGGCAAAGCTCGGCTTTGCCTGTCAGTAGCCACTTCATATTGCTTCTTTTTAAGATAAACTCAAGATGAACTTTTCCTTCCCAGGAATAAGACCCAATCTTCACTGGGGCAACAAACCCATCCTTGTCTATCAAGAGGAGAAGGTGCACCATGGTGACCTTTGACCTCTTTCACCAGAATGGCAGGACATACATTGGTAGTCTGGCCTGATCTGGAGGCTCTTCACAGGAGTCTTCCTCCCGCCTGGAGGGAGTTTCTTGCTGCACTGCCCTGCTTACCCTGAGCTCCTAATCCCTGTGGAGCCTCCTTGGGCTCAGGGGAGGACTGAGCAGGAAGCAGCATCCTTGGGAGTCTTATTAGCTGTTCTCCGGAATGTCTCTAGGTCATGAAGTTCCATGACTTAGGTCCCACAGGAGTTACTGGGGTCTAGTAACATCAACTTAATGTCTCCGGGACACATTTTTTTTTGCCCCTGCTGAGCTGGTTTGTTGTGAACAATTCCCTTGATGTTCTGACATCCGTCTCCAATGCCCTCGGTGGAGGACAAATTCTCTGGGAACTGGGAAGTGTGTCACGAGCCTCTCATCATTTTCCTCATAGGTTTTCCCTTAGAATGTCCCACCTGGGCTCTGAATTTTATCTGATAGCAGCAGTTGCTTGGGATCTAGTCTGTATCCTCTTGTGGCCTTCATCCGACTCCCCATAGGCATCGTATGGATTGCTTTGCTTATTATTGTGACCAGATACCTGGCAGAAGCCACTTAAGCCAGGCGAGGTTTATTTTTACTGACAGTTTGAGGGAGGCATAGCCACCGTGACAGGAAAGACAGCAACAAGAAGGGGGGGCATCCGGTCACGTCATGTTCTGCAGCCAGCAAGCAGAGAGACGGACACTGGTGCTCAGCTAGCCCTTCCTCTTTTGATGAAGTTTGGAGCCCAGCCCGTGAACCGGTGCTACTCATATTTAGGTTAGATCCTCCCACTAGAAAATCCTTCCCCAGACACCCTGGAGGTGTGTTTCCATGGTGATTCAATGAAGATTAACTATCATAGCCGCCATGGCTTGTGGGTTGAATGAGCAATGTTCCCCACTGGCTCATGCGTTTGAACACTTGGTCCTCGGTCGGCGGTTTAGAACTGAAACTCCCGATGTAGACCAGGCTGGCCTTGAACTCACAGATTTGCGTGCCTCTGCCCCCTGAGTGCTGGGATTAAAGGTGTGCGCCACCACTATCTGCCTGGGTTGTTGGATCTTTAGGAGGTAGAATCTTAATGGAAGAAGTAAATCACTAAGTAAATCACTGAGGTTTTGTGTCCTGTCTTCACTCCCTGTCCTTGTTTGTTTCTGTCTCTCCCTGTCTCTCTGTCTCTGTCTCTGTCTCTCTTTCACTCTCCCTCTCCCTCTCTCTCTCTCTCTCCATCCTGACAGGCGAGCCTCACACTCCCGCTGCCATGGCACCCCCTCTGCCCCCCCTCCTCCTGCTAGGACGTACTGTGTCACTCTGGAATTGTGAGCCCAAGGGAACCCGTTCTTCCTTAATTTGCCTTTTCCCAGAGTATCCTATCAAATCAATGGAAAAGCAGCTAATACATGATGTTAGACAGGAGGAAGAAACTGCGAGGAGCTGGAAGACAGAGAACATCGTCTTCATTATTAGATAAAGCCAAGCCAGAATGCCGGGCTGCGTGGTGTTGCCTGGGCATCTCATGTATAAATGGGGTAAAAGTTATATTTATCTCATTTCCACAATTTTCCCAGGTCAAAAGTGCTCGGCATAAAGTCCAACGGCAGGAATTCAGTAAACATCTTTTTGCATCTAAGAGTATCTTCCTGGGACAGAGTCTCTTAAGAAAGGTGATTATTGAGAAAGAACACATAAATAGTTTTTACAGGAGCTTAAAGCTAAGTACTCCCCAAGCACTGTGGCCCTGTGAGAGAATGTCTCGAGGATCCATCTTGTCACATGTTCACTAGTGCTGAGCACATGAGCCAGAGGGGTCCCCCGCCCCTGTTCCTGTTTTGTTCTCATTATATCTTATTGCTCTGAGAGTGAGTGACCACAGCTCACTGTTTTTCCATTTATCTTGGTCACCTTTAAATTCTTTGTTTCAGCCTTGGCTGGTCTAGAACTTGCAACGTGGACCAGGTTGGCCTCCAGCTCCTAGAGATCTACCTGCCTCCCAGGGTTCAAGATGTGTCCTGACACACCCAGCAATCGTTTCTTTTAAAGGCAAGTTTTCATTATTCTTGATAAATGTATACATATACACAATGAAACAAGACCACGTCTGCTCGATGCTCCTCCCTTCAGATGGTGAAGTCCCTTTAGGCTTCTACCCTTGGAGCCAAGATGAACCTGAGGCTTGCTGTGATGACAGAACGTGGTAGGAACGATGTTTTGTTACCTTAGAGCCTGTGTTGCCAAAGTGTGTGCACGCTGCCAGCTGTCCTCTCAGGGTACTGCCTGGTCACCCTGTGCCAACCTCGATTGATTAACACCCCCTAAAGGATTAGAGACTCCATGGAACAGAGACAAGCCTGCCACACAGAGCCCTCCTGGACCAAACGGCGCCTAGACACTCTATTGGCCAACTGTAAGAGCACGAGGGAGCCCACCTGAGCCTCCGTCATTAACCACATCATGAAGTAATGAAGTAATGGACCAAATCTGGACGTGGTGGTGCACGCCTTTAATCCCAGCACTTGGGAGGCAGAGCCAGGTGGATCTCTGTGAGTTCGAGGCCAGCCTGGTCTACAAAGCAAGTCCAGGACAGCCAGGGCTACACAGAGAAACCCTGTCTCGAAAAACAATAACAAAAGAAGCAAAACAAACAAACAAAAAATGAAGTAATGGACCAAATAAGAGGATATGATTTTATAACGCTGGTTTTGGAGTTCGTGTTTTGTTGGTGGTGTTTTATTACGGTGTGAGTTTGTTATGTATGCATGTACGTATGTTTTCACGAGCGTGAGTGTGCACACATGTGGAGGCCAGAGGCTGATACCCCATGTCTTCTTTAATCACCCCTATCCGATGTATTGAAGCAGTGTATCTCACTTGTACCAGAGCTCACTTACTTTGCCTCTAGCTAGCCAGCTTGCTCAAGGACCCTCTGATGCTGCCCCTCTCCTATTGCAGCTGCAGGTGGGTTGCCATGACTACGAGGGTTTCACATGGGTTCTGGAGAGCCAAACCTTGCTCCTCATGTTTGTGCATCTCCCACATTTACCCACTGAGCATCTCCTCAGTCCTTTATTTTATTTAAAAAAAATATTTAAAAATCTATTTTCTATCTGCGAATGTTTTGCCTGAGCATGTCTATGTACCACATGCTTGCAGTGCCTGTGGAGGTCAGAGGAGGGTGTCAGATCCCCTGGAACTGGAGTTAGAGATGACCATGATCTGCTATGTGGGTGTTGGGAACCGAACCTGGGTCCTGTGCAAGAGCAGTCAGCACTCTTAACTACTGTCCCATCTCTTTAGGCCCTTGGTTTTCTTTCTTAAGACAGGATCTCACGTAGCTCAGGCTACCCTTGAATTCCCTATGTAGCTGAGGCTGTTTGTAATTTCTGATCTCCCAGCTTTAGCCTTCTAAAGTGCTGGGATTTGAAGAATAGGCCGCCATGCCTGATGGGAACGGGTTGTTACATGCTACAGTAAAATCGACCTGGGCTCATTTCCTAACTTTGTTATTAGTTCTGTGATCTTCAACCGTCTCATCCTTCCAGTAGGTACAACAATTTCCACACATCGTTTAGAGTACACCAGACAATTCGCATAGTGCTGGCAACATGGCCTAGCACATTTTAGATCCTCAACAACTGAGCCTCTATCTCAGAGACAAGGTGACCCTGTCTGAAAGTTCAGGGTGTGGGAGGTGCCCTTGTTCTGGGAAGCCAGTCTTGTCACTGATTGCATGTCACCCATTCTCTTTTGTAAGAGAAAACATTCTTTTCATCATTATCTTGATTCTTCATTACCAGCAATTTCCATCTGCCCTCTTTTAAGTTATTTTTCCCCCTAAAGACTAAGATAAATAGCATCCGTCTCCGCCAGATGCTTGACTGATGGCACCCATGTTCTTTGTTGACCTTGTCTAGCGATCTGGAGCGCCAAGCCTCGCACAAATGAAGGTGCGACACGAATCCCACCCTGTTCCTTTAAAGAAAAGTCAAGCTGCCAAAAGCTGAGGAATTATATAATTATCAGTTTTGCTTGCTAGATAATTGTACTTTTTAAATGCTTTACTCAAAATAGCTTTTCTTTCTTTCTTTCTTCTACTTTTAAAAATAAGTCTACATCTCTGACTTAGGGGTAATTTGAATTTTCCTTCTGTTTTGGTGTGATTTTTTTTCTTGGTGCTGAAATGCTGTAAGAAACAGCAGTATTATAGGTAAACAGAGAAAAGTTGGGAAGGGGCTTTTAAAGACAAGGACTGTACTGTCTTCTGTGACACTGAGGAGGCGCTTTTGTTTATCTGGGTCTCCATCCGCACTTAGTGTAAGTGGGACATTTCAGCACACACTGCATAGTTGCAAAATTCTTGAAATTTCAAACCAGAAATTTCTATGCAAGTATGAAAGACAAAGATATGAACTCAAAAAACACAAAATGCACATCCTGGCTGGCTGGCCTGCTTCTTTTGTGAATAGAGATGTGTTGTCACTTTTTCAAAATAATCCATTTTATTTTATATGTATTGGTGTTCTGCCTGCATGTGTAAAGGAGTCAGATCTCCTGCCACAGCTGTGACAGCTGTGAGCTACCATGTGAGTGCTGGGAATTGAACCTGAGTCCTCTGGAAGAGCAGCCAGTGCTCTTAACTGCTCAGCTATCTCTCCAGCCTCCAGTTTTAGAAAAAAATTTTTAATTCACTTTATATCCCGGCCATATCCCCATCCCTTCTCTCCTCCCAGTCCCTCCTCTATTCCTCAGAAAAGGGGAGCTCCTCTTCCCATCCACCCCAGCTCATCAAGTCACCAGGACTGTGCATGTCATTTTCCCCTGTGACCTGGCAAGGTAGTTCTGCCAGTGGGGAGTAGTTAAAAAGCTGGCACCAGAGTTGTCATTAAAAAAAAAAAAAACAAAAAAACACTTATTCAGAAATGTGTTGTTTTTAAAAATTAGATCACTCATAGGAATTTTTTGACTATCAAATTTATTACTTGTTGTTTGAAAATACCTCACAAAGTTTAAATATTACAGTATATGGTGTTAAAGAAAATATCAACACTAGTAACAGTAACTTCAGGTGGGGAGCAGGAGAGGTAGGTCCCGGCTTCTCTTTAAGCTTCCTCCCATCTCCTCTAATGCTTATTGCTACTAAATTACAATCCTAGATGCCCCCAGGATGCCAGCGGCTACTGGCTAACACAGTGATTTGCTTTGGACCTTGGCACTTATGGAGCAGCATCTTTCTGAAGACCACACAGAATGGGTTGATGGTCCCATGTTCTCAGGGCCTGGATAATGAATATTGGAGCTCATCAATGATCCTTGTTGATTAGAATAAGGTCTTTTTTAATATTACTTTTTAGTTATTAAAGTTGCACACACAAAACAGTGGCAATCGCATGCAGACCCTGGAGGCATTTTCATCTCTATACTTACGTAAGCGTGCTTCTTGCTGTAACTGTGTCTGACTGTGAGAAACGCGGAGTTATTCTTATTGCCTGTTTCTCCTCATAGCACGCCAGGAAAGGAGACACTAGTTGCTGCAATTTGATCAACTTCACAATTTCATGGGTCCCTCAGGTGTGGTACAGTGGCCACAGGCCACACTGATGCTCACTTGTGACTGTTGTCTGCCAACATGGCTCTATACAAATGGGCCTTAGCTGGGTGGAATATTCTTCTGTGCTTTGGTGTGTGGCTGATGTTCTGTCAATGTTGTCCCCAGGGTCTGCTCTCCAGTTTATTCTACATCTTCTCCATGACATTTGTCTTCCTGGGGGCATGAGAGTCACTTACGCATGACTCCTTCATTCATGTGCCACATGTGACAAGAGCTGGGTCATACTTTACAGGGTTTTTTTTTCCAAATATGATTACAAGTAAGTTTAGTTTTACACACACACACACACACACACACACACACACACACACACACACACACACACCCCTCAGTGCTAGATACAGAGTAGAGAGCACTACTTTTGTCTTATAGTGATTAAAAAAAAAGTGGCTTTCAAAACTCCCATTCAGTACTGATATATATATATATATGAAACACACTGCCTACAGTTGAACATGGTGGCTAAAAAAGACCTCAACTGGACTTAAACCTTAAACCTGAAAATGTTGGGCTAATACAATAATATGTGCTATCTTGTCGAATTGCCACATCTATCCTCAAAAAAGTGAAGAGATTGAAAGCAAATGGCTGCCAATCCTACATCCCACAACAAGGCATGTAGCACTCAAAGTCAGACATAACACACACACACACACACACACACACACACACCACGCATGCACACATGCACAAGATGCTTATATCCGACTCACCCTGACTATGAGCTGCACTGAGCTGCAAACACCAGAAGTCCCAGCTCTCTTAACACACATCTATGATTTAGTTGGCCTTTAATAAACTCCTTGTGTTCACCTCAATGTCAAAAGACAGACACCCCAACACGTGTGCAACATTCAAAAACAAAGAGAGGGGACAGCCTTTTCTGCCTGTCAGGTAGCTGCAGAGGCTTGCTATGCTAGGTATGGGATTTGAAAACTGCCTAGACCTCGAAGCCAAGCATGGCCTACTGCTAGGTTTTTTTAAAAATTAATTTATCTGTTTGCTCTTTTGTTTTGGTCGTGGTGGTGGTGGCGGTGACCTCCGTGGTGGCAACGTGTATGTATGACATGGTGTGTATGCATATGAGGCATATATGATTCTGTGTTATCACACCACAGAATGTGTGTAGAGGACAGAAGATAGATTTCAGGAATTAGTTCTTGACACTGATGACTGATGTTTGATTATTATTATTATTATTATTATTATTATTATTATTGTTATTGTTATTATTGTTATTATTATTATTATATTATTATTATTATTATTATTATTATTATTATTATTATTATTATTATTATTATTATTATTATTATTATTATTATTATTATTTTGGAGGCAGGGTTTCTCTCGTTTCTGCTATGCTGTATATTTCAGACTAGCTGTCCCGGGAACTCCTTGGTGATTTTCCTGTCTCTGTCTCCCATCTTGTGGTAGGAGTGTTGGGATTACAGATGCATGCCACAACATCCATCTTTTTATGTCCATTCAGAGGATCTGAACTCAGGCCATCAGGCTTGGGCAGTAAGTACTTTTGCCCTCTGACCCTTTACTTCATCCTATTCATTCTTGAGACAGTCTCTCTACATGGTCCAGGCTATCGCCCATCTCTCCATCCTCCTGGCTCAGTCTCTGTAGTCTGGGATTACAGAAATAGTTTCTAAATTGGATATTATTCTCTTGCAGTGTGATCTTGTGTGGACCGTGCGTCCAGGGGAACTGGCACAGGGCTAGCGAGATTGGAGCATGCTCAAACCCTGATCTCACCCTGAGAACGGAAGATGTGGAACAAAGCTCTCTCCTTGTTTTCCGTGCCTGCCTCAGGAACACGTGATACAGCCCCAAGGTTACAAGAGCATAGCTCCTGTTATCCTTTCCCATGCAAATACAGCATTGCCAGCATCCTAGTCCCAGCCAGTGACATGCGTTCCTCCTCAAAACCCCTCCCATGGTCCAAGGCTTATAATTCCCTGTTTCACATGAAATAAATGGACCAGAAGCATCTATCTCATTGTCTGAGGCTCACCAGTCAGGCAGGCCGTTGGAAGCTTCCGCCATTCTGTTGAGTCAGCAATATTTTGCCCCGTGTTTTCAAAAGTGGAAGCTCACACTGTAACCTTGATAAGGCATCTGAATTTCCTAGTGGTGGCTCTGGGTTACTTAAGGGAGGTCTTTTTAAAAAAATGTATTATATTTCTCAACTAACTCTCCACAGCTATGGGAAGTAAAGAAAATGTATTATAAACATTGGCAATTCAAATGTTCTACATGTAAACCATGAAGAAAGATTAGATTATAGCAAAATAGATCTGGCTCCGCATAAGAGATGACGCCAGGGTTTCCATTTGGCTTTACCCAGCCGCATATTATTATTTTAGTTTACTTTTGTTCCTGTCTCCCTTTTTATTTGCTTGTTTATAAAGAAAATGGTAGATTCACAAGGAGAGATATAAAAATCTGGCAACCTCTAGATCAGCATCAACTCAAAATACTGCTCTTAGGGTAACTCAAAGGGAACAAAAGATAATTTATTCTGAGCCAAACATGAGGGACTAGACTCTGGGAACACAGATTCAGAGTGCCCCGGATTATATGTGCCAATGGCAAAACAGGTCCAGGGAATTCTTATAGTCACAGAACAAAAGTCATAAATCAAGGCATCTTCCAAACATGCTGGTGAGACCATCAGGCAGGCAGTCACCGCAGAGCAGAGGGGACCCCGCTGTAGGTCTCAGATGCCATCTGGCGACATTCTTAACTTTTGTGTTGGTGGAAGCACTGGTCTTCTGAGTTAATGCGTGTCAATAGTCTTCCTGAGAATGAAAAGCACGCTGGGTCAGACACACAGTGGACAATGGTTAAAGACGCTAAAGACGCCCAAGAGCATTTGGTTCTGCATCCGCAGTGTCCTAAGGCTCCACAGCCATGAAGCTGCAGTGGGTTGTTTGGGCGTATAGAACCATCAGCATAAGTTGGGCTTTCTTCCAGGGACTTCAGCACATATTAGTCTATTGGATCTGACTCTAGCTTGAACCTTTGTGGTCAAATGGCAGGAAATAGCATATTATTTTCAATGTTTTAAAGTGAAACACACTGACAGAGCTCAGGAATGGGGCCGGTTGGCAAATTAATAATTAATACCTGGGGAAAAAAAAATCCCCAAAGCTGCAGGCACATTTCAGAAATGGTAACCTTTACTCGAAACCAGAAAGGATGTGAAGAGAGCAGGCACAATGGCCACAGCAACCTCTCTCTCTCTCTCTCTCTCTCTCTCTCTCTCTCTCTCTCTCTCTC
>OU015755.1:11513086-11527588 GCA_907169655.1 Acomys percivali | reverse complement strand
AGAGAGAGAGAGAGAGAGAGAGAGAGAGAGAGAGAGAGAGAGAGAGAGAGAGAGAGGGGGGCAGGCAGGCAGGCAGACAGACTGACTTTGCCAGACAGTGGAAAAAACTCTTTGAGGGCCTGGAGAGATGGCTCAGTGGATTGAATGTTTGCTATACAGATGTGAAGGCAGGAATTCAGGTCTCCAGAACTGGTAGGTGTGGTGGGTCTGTTGGGGTGTTTTTAAGGGTATGGTTTAACAAAGTTTACTATTAGCCTTATAATTATCATGGTGGTATTTTCTAACCTGCTATCAATCAATAAAATTACAGACACCTGTTATATTTTAAAATAGCCTTGCTTCTCCTGGGGCAGGGCGGATGTTAATCCCCTAAACTACCTTCCATATCTTCCTGCTCTGATCCCATGCCATCTGCTTCTAATAATTTCTATTGAGCTACCTCCCATCCATAATCTCAAATACTTTCTAATGTTCTTCATCTGGGCCAAATCCTCCATCCACACCAGCCATGTGCTTCTTTCTTCACCTGACCCATGGTAGCCTCCTTCCCTCTCCTCCTCTGGTACTGGACCCCTTTCCTTCCCAAGATCCTTCCCCCCTCCTTCCTCCCAATCCAGATAGCCTTTGCTACACCTGTCTTCTCCTGGCCCTGCCCAGGTGTCAGCTTTTTTATTGGTCAAACAGGGAAGAAAGGTTACAAAACAATATTTGGGGCTTGTGATAATGTGTTCAAGGCAGCAAGCAGACCTTAAGAGCCTGTAATCAGCATCAAAATACATCAGACCAACATCTAACAGTGTTCCCACTAGAATCTGAGTGCTTGGGGTATAGACACAGGAGATTGTTTTGGCATGCTGACTAGCTAGACCAGCCAAATTGGCAAAGCTGTAGGTTTAGTGAGAGAACCTGCCTCAGGGAGTCAAGTGGACTCTCCCAGTGATCCAAGTGGAGAGTGGTTAACCTCCAGTCTCCACATACATGAATACACATGCGCTCATATGCACTTGAACAGGTACACAGAGGCACATACATGCACACTGCACACACACACGCACACACTTACATTAATATATTATACTTAAAAAAGAATGCAAACAGATCCACTTGAAAGCATAAATTGTATTCAGAAAAAGTGGCAGCATATTTGAGATATGTTCGTTAATTCCTATTATGCGCAGCTGATTTTCCAACCAACCAAGAAAAGAGATCACAGGTGTTCACTCAAATTACATGTTTTCTCTTAGGCAGCAGTTGACTTCTTTGTCTTTGAAAATCTCTCAGTGGAGTGGACTTTGGTCAGTTTTGGTGAGTTTTCAAACCAGATAGACCCACCTTGCTGACTTCAAGATAGGCAGGAACCAGTGCTGTCTGGCTTACCACTGACCCAGGCAGCTGCCAATCCCAGGGACAGATCCAATCGTTCCTGATACTGTTATTCTATTTCCCATTCTCCTTTCCCATCCTTCTATTGGCAATGTGGGCAGAACAAATCCTGGTGATCAGCATGAGGCTGAACCCTGGCCTGCCAGAGGAGGTGATGCTTAAATAAAGGCTGGGCAGGCAGAGACAGAGACCGGCGGGCAGGGTAGGGAAAGAGGTGGAAGGCAAGGAAGAGCAAAGGGTGTGTTCTAGCTGGGAGTATCCACACACAGCGACGGGCCAGAGGTGCAGGTTGAGTCCAACACAGGACCAGAGGTGGGAGAGCCTTGAAGGCCATCCTAATGGGTTTAAGTTTAGACTTTTCAAGTTGGCTCTTAAGTGGGAAATTGTACAATAGTGTCAGTCAATAAGGAGAAAGATTTCCTTGGCTCTGCTAAGTGATCTGGGATTAAGGCCGAAGGGGAGAGATACAGGGATGTTAAGAGTCTGACCGAGAACACCAGGAAAGCTTGAACAAGGCCAGTGCAGCAAGCAGGGTAGAAGGGACAGCAAAGTGTTTCGTGATGGGCTTGGGCTTGACATTAATTCATAGGTTTGTGGCCTGGACGAGTTAGATACGATCAAGGATCCTTCAGGAAAGATAGATGTGGGTCTAGAGAGCTTTCTGGATACTCTGTAGAAGGTCCCTGTGTGTTTGCCTCTCAGGGATTGTAGGCAACTGTGCTGGACTTGGGGTGGGGGCTGGGATGAAAGAGCAGTTGAAAATAAAAACCAATGGCTTAGACAAGATTGTCCAAGGAGAGTGTGTGAAGGACAAAAAATAAAAAGAAATAAAATAAATAAAATAAAAATTCCCAGAGCAATATTAAGATTTAAGGGGCACCAGAGAGCAGGAAAATGTTTGCTTATTTATTTATTTGTTGTTGTTCTAGAGATTTATTTATTTTCATTTTAAGTGCATGTGTTTCTTGTCTACTGTGTATGTGTGTGCATGTGTGTGCCTGGTGCCCGAGGAGACAAAAGAGGGTGTTAGATTCCCTGGAACTGGAGCTAAGCACAGTTATGAGCCATCATGTGTGGCCTAGGAACATAATCTGGGTCCTCTGCAAGAGCAGCAAAGGCTCTTAACCACTGAGCCCTCTCTCCAGCACCCTGTTTTTGTTTTTGTTGTTTTATTATTATCTTTGGATAGGTTCTCCTGTAACTAAGTCTGGCCTCAAACTTATAGAAATCCTGTCTGGGCCATCGTGCCTGGTTAAGAGGGAGAGAGACAGAGAGACAGAGTCAGAGAGACAGAGACAGAGAGACAGAGAGTTAGAGAGACAGAGAGACATAGACAGACAGACAGAGAGACCCAGACAGACAGACACACAGACACACACACACACACACACACACACACACACACACAGAGACAGAGACAGAGACAGAGACAGAGACAGAGAGAGAGAAGAGCTCATTTCCCTGGGAGGAGAGGATGAAGGCAGTAGGAAGTTTAGGAAGTAAGAAAGTCCTATCATCTGTTGAGAAGACTGTGGGTGCATGCTGCAGGCTCATTAGACTAGCAAACTCTACCATGGAAGATTCCCCATGTCCCCCTTTAAAGCTTCCATCTGGAGCCCCCCTCCCTACCCTGCCCTGCCCCGCTTCCCATGTAATTTTGGGAATAGGGAGGTTTCCTTCAGAAGTTCCAAGGTCTCCATCAAAATCTCTCTTCCAAGCCTCCCTTAAACACACAGTGGCATCACAGTCAGGGTAGCCTTCCTGGAAACACTTCCAAGTCCTTCCTCACAAAGCCTACTGGGTGTCGTGGGTCTGTTCACCAATTTTCCCACCATATGTCACTTCCTTTCAGGTCTTGAAGTACCCTATGCATTTCAGTATGATGGTCACTCATCTATTCCTCTCTTCTTTCCCACTGTACTGTGGATGTTTTGAACAGAGAGGGGCATCTACTCAAAGGAGGAGACCAGCAGCTGGATAATTAGAATAAAAAAACTGGGTGATTGTGTTCTTTTCTTGGAGAAGGTAGATCACATGGCCACTGTGACAATCATTTCAAAGTAAGGTCATGGAGTGTCATATTGCTGCTTTTGAAACATAGAGATTTAAATTTTTTTCTTTTTCCATTTTTATATGTCTGTGTATATGATGTACAGGCATGTATGAGTGCGTGTGTGTATGTATGTGTGTGCATGTGTGTGAGCACATGCGTGGTGTGTGTGTGTGTGTGTGTGTGTGTGTGTGTGTGTATGTGTGTGTGTGTGTAGGGGGGGTCTGAATGTAGGTAGAGACCTGATGTTGATTTGGGAATCATACGTGAACACTCATATTATTCATTGTGGCAGAGTCCCTTGAATCCAGAACTTAGCTGGACAATATGGCCATCTTGTTAGCTAGCTTCCCCTGAGTCCCTGTCTCTGCCTGGGCAACAGGTGAGCTGCTGCTCTAGCCTGGCACTTAGGTAGGTTCTGGAAATCCAAACTCTGTGTGGCTGGTGCTGTAACTACTAAGTGGTCCCTTCCCGCGTCAGAGATTTCCCTAGGTGTCCTCAAATGCCCTTGGCTCTTCCATGGAACTTGAGCTCTGTGAGGGAATTTTGCTCACGTGAGACCAAAGTGCCTTGGCCAGGCTCCATGGCTACCGTTCTGCTCCCCTGAGCTATGGCAAATGATTTCTAGCTCAGTGGCTCACTGTGAGCATGGAGTTCCTTCTTAGACCTTTATTTTGCATTTAACTGACTGCTGGTGTCTGTATTCAGTGTTTCTTTTTGTGTGAAAAATTTTCTTTTTTTTGAAGGATTGACAAAAATATCATTTTCCCTCCCAGGTAATAAGACCATACTGGCTTAAATATACAAGGATGTGTTCTCTCTTAAAGGGAAGTCTAAAGCTCACATAGCATTGCGATGTATGAAGGAACCCAGGTCTCTATTTTATTGCTCTGTAATTTGGGAGGCTTGTCTTAAAACCTTAAAGGCAACTACATAATCTAAGAAGGCTTCTGGGGCTCCAGCCATCGCTGGCCACCATGTTAGCTAGCTTGTGCTGTAATAGTCTGGAGGGACAACATAGCTCAGAATTTAATTGTTTGTAACTATGGGCATTTATCGGTGTCAGCTTCAGGTTGATGCTGACGCCCGAGTCATGTTTCTCTGCTTTCTCCTCAGCAGTAGCTACTCAGCTATTGGCAGGAGCAGGTCCTGGGGAGGTGATCCAGGAAAGGTCACAGCCAGTTGGTCATGTAAGTAAGATGGCCACAGTTAAAGACAAGACCCAGGGTAATGATGAGGTTTGAAGGTACAAAGAATGCTGCCGTGATTTGGATCTGAGATCTTCCTCGGATTCTAGGGGTTGAAGGAGTATTTTCTCATCTGTGGTGCTATTAGGAGGTGATGGGGCCATTTGGGTGTGGCAGTTAGCGGGAGGAAGTTAGGTCATTGGCGTCGCATCCTTGAAGGGATCCTGGGGCCCTCGCACCGTCTTGCCTTTGTTTCCTGACTGTCATGACATGACTCGGTCTCTTCCTCCTTGTGTTCCTGTCAGGACATGCTGCGCCACCACCAGGGCCAAGCAAGCACGAGCTGAGACCTCTGAGACTTGAGAAACCAAACATTTCCTCCGCTCTCAGTGGTCCACACAGGGAGCTAGAGAGATGGCTCCAGGGTTAGGAGTGCTCCCTTCTATCGTAGAGACTTGAACTCTACGTGTGGTTCCCAGCACCACATGAGGTAGATTGCAGCTGCTGATAACTTGGATTCCAGGGGGACTTGACACCCTTTGCTGAACACACACCCCAACACAGACTTGTACACATAATTTAACATAATTTTTAAAAAATTAAAAATTTTCCTTGTTGGTTAGCTTGGGTGTTTTGTCTCAGCAATGGAAGACTGTCTAATGCAGGTGGATTGTCTAATTATATATATATAGTGGAACTAAGAATTACTCCAGTCACCTAACACACGGTAGATATCATTGTTGAATGCAGGACAAGGCGGGAGGTTAGAAGGCTTCTCTTAGCCTCAGAAACAGTTTGAGAGTTCTACACAAAGCTCCCTAGTTATATGTCATTGCCCTAAACATTTTCTTATGGTCATTTTGGCCCCAGGGGAAGCTGGGAAATATTTTCCTTATTACAGGTTACAATGCGTCCATCTAAAAAATGGGGTTCTGTTAAATAGGCCAGAGGGGGAAATAGGGCCGTGAATAGGTGAATAGCGGCTTTCCCCACACCACACAACACGTATAGGATAAATGCGCTTCACTGTGGTGTGCCGTCTTGGGCTGAGAGCTTCATTCCTTTTCTTCCGTATATTCATCCAAGCCACGTGTAAACGACGATTATCCAGCTGGCCATCAAACCTGCCGTTGCTCGACTGCTGCTTTGCAAGGCAGAAAACACATCACCTAGTCCCTAAAGCTCAGTCTATCTGACTCCGCCCCCGCTCCCCCTCCCCCGAATATAACTGGCAGGCCTAGAAAGAACGACAGTTAAAGGCCTGAGACTCTGATGCTTAGGTGTGTGGTGCTGAGAACGCGCCATTTCACGAAAGGCCTTTGGTGATGTCTGGAACCCCCAGACTGGAGGACATTCTGCAATGTGTCTCTAAGCCTGTGGGTTTGGACCACTGTGTCCAAAATTTGACTCTGGATTCAAGAAAGGACTCTTTGGTGGAGTACCTACAGTCTGGCCTCTCCCTGCAGGGTCACTGAGGTTCGAGGCCTCCTTGACATGGAAGTCGCCTACTGAGGACACTAGGGAGACACAGGTCAAAAACAATCTCCAAGTTCCTTGGCTGAAACAGCCTTGCAGAGGGAAAGGGGGAAGAAGGAAGAGAAGGGAGGAGAGAAAAGTGAGGAGGAAAGATGAGAGAGAAAAGTCCTGTGGGTTTCCTGACAGTCCTGCTAGCTCTCCAGGAACGGCTTACTGGCTCCAGTTCATTGCCAACTGCACCGCCCCCAGGCAGCCTAGGGCGAGGTGGAGTGGGGCGGGGCGGGGCGGGGCGGGGCGGGAGGGCGGTGGCTTGGTTGTCAAGCTCGCGCCAGGGAGACTGTCCTTGCGCTGTGGCTGCTGCCTGCGCCATCCAAAGGGAAGAGGAGACCTGAGCCGCTTGGTTGAGCGGGTAGTCCCCAAGCCTTCCCGCGTCCGCTTGCCGTCGGGCCACGTCCGGGAGCTGCCACCTGCAGCCAGGTCGCCAAGTCATGCCAGCCGCGCCCGTCCTGCGCCCGCCGCCGCCGCCCTCGACCCCCGCCCCGCCGGCACCCAGCCGCCCTGCGCCTCCCATCCCGGGTAAGTGTCCGCTGCGACTGACTATAGGTAGGAGGAACCCCACTCCGAAGCAATGAGGCAGCAGGGGCAGACCCCACAGGGATGCACTGTGCATGCGTGTGTGCACGAGTGCGAGTATTGTGTGTATATGTGCGCTGCGTGAGTGTGTTGTGTGCGTGTGTGCACTTGTGCAACCTCTTTACACCAAAAGAAACTCGCTTGCTAGGGGGTGACGCCAGCTTGAGCTGCTCCCCTCTCAGGGCAGCCAGAGCGCCATTCCTGGAAAAACACACTGGGTAGGTGCAGCAGAACTGCAGGAGGAAGGCACCACAGAGAGAGCTGTAATTGATTAATTGTCTTCGTGTGCCAGGCACTAGTGACCTCCCTCATTCCATCCTTTCCTGAAAGAATCTCGGTTTCGAAGCTCTAGAGCCGCAACCTTGCCTAAGATCACTCCAGGATGGTGGAGTAAGTTCTTGAACCCTGCTTTCCAGGGCGCTGTCTCTAGCTAGAGAGCCATAGAAAAAGGGGATTTGAGAGAAAACAGAACAAACAAAACAAAACAAAACAAAACAAGACAAAACAAACAAACCAAACACTATCAGCAGAGTATTTGGGAATTAACAGAATAAATCAGAGAGGGAGAAATGGAACCATCAATTCGTTTCAAATATAGACCCACGTTTCCACTCCTTTTCACGTCTGGCTCTGGGGGCGAGGTGTAGTGGGGAAGGGATAAGGCAGCACCCGGGCTGGGCAGAGGCGTCTGGGGACACCTTCCCAGAGTATCTGCCTGCTGGGGAGTGGGGGTGCGAAGTTGTGGAGGGAATTGGGTTGCTATTTGCCCCTGACAGTGAGTCATTTCTCCACCTCACTCCGTCTGAGGCCAGACCATTCTCTTTCCTCTACTTGATGATAGTTTTCGAATGGAAGCCAGGTCCTGTTGACAGCAGCTCTTATAGCAGATGCTGGTGTTAGGGAGACCTGCACTGTGACCATTGTGCTGGGCTCTGCTGCATCTTATGGGGTGATCGGCTGGACCAGTGTTGGGCTAAAGACCACAATGAAGTGAGGTACCCAGAGCTGCAGGCAGGCACACATTACTCCCGGGGCAGGTAGTGGAAAACAGATCCCCCCCAACCCCCAACCCCAGGGAAGAAAACAGGGCTGGAGTGCTGGTTTGTCTATAGCCCATCTCCAACAAAGGCATGTTGCTATATAATATTATTGTTAGGGTGACACCACTGGAGAAAGAGCAGATAGAGGCAGGTGTGATTTCTGAGTTATAGTCTTCAGCTCTCTTTTCGTTTAGCCTTAAAGGGGTTTGAGCACTGTCCTTTTTATGGTGTGCTCTGCTATTCACGTTGGTGCCCTGAGCCCTTTGCTACCAGCTGTAAACCACCCCCTGCCTTTGTTGGAGGGTGATCTTTGCACTGCTTTGCTGGTGCAAGCTCAGAGCAAGGACTGGCTACAACTGCGCATCTCCTTGGGGCCAGCCCTTGACAAGCAACTGGTGGGTCTTCAGGAAAACATTAGCAGGCTCTCACACAGGCTCTTTATTAGGACACTGAGTGAGGCGTGGTGTCCTTTGTTTACCAAAAGTTCCTGTGGCATTAAATCAGGTTGCCCCCCAAGGATCTTTGCTGGCCTTGCTTCCCCCCCTTGGCTTGCTTTTGTTTCTTAGCTCGCTTCCTCACTCCCCAACCATTCTTTCCTGTGAACAACTCCTAATACACCAGCTTGTTGTCAGAGGGATTCCTCCTCAGTATCTAATTCTGAGAACAACAACAGAAAAATCAACCAACCAACCAACCAGCCAATCAACCAGCCACCCACCCACCCACCCAACCAACCAACCAACCAGCCAGCCTACCAACCAGCCAGCCAATCAAACAACCAATCAGCCAACCAACTAGCCAATCAACCAGCCAATTGACCAACATCCAGACAAACAACCAGACAACCAACCAACCAACCAATCAACTAGCCAACCAACAAACCAGAAAAACAAGCGCTGATTCCCTCTTGTTCTAGTTTGTCATAAACACCGTGGGCCAGAAACAGAGAAGGAAAGAGTCAATTTCAGCTTCCAGTCTACTATGTAAGAAAATGAAGGCAGGAATTCAGGGCAAGAACCCATGGGAAGAAGCTGAATCAGAGGCCATGGAGGAATGCTGCTTTGTGGCTTGCTCCCCTGGCTTGGTCAGCTTGTGTTTTTATACAACCTGGGTTGACTTGCCTAGGAGTGGCACTGCCCACATTGAGCTGGGCCCTCCCATATACCCACAGACATATCTATAGGCCCGTTTTATGGAAAGCATTTTCTCAGTTGAGGTTCCCTCTTCCTAAATGACCCTGGCTTGTTTCAACTTGACAAAACGTAACCAGGGCACATTTCCTCCTGGTCTCTTTCTTTCCCTCCTCCCTCTTTCTGTCTTTTCGTCTTATGTGCACTTTTGGGAGTAGGATCTCATGTAAACCAGGCTGGTCCTGAACTATCTATGTACTGGAGGCTAATCTTGAACTCGTGATCCTTCTGTCTCCATCTTTCGGGTATGTGCCTCCATGTTTGAGAACCTTCTCAGTCTTAATGTGTTTCTTTCCCCTACTGTTCCTTACCAGAAGCAGTAGACAGCCTGCTTCCCCGAGGGTGCCTTTGGGTGAATTTATGGTGCCTTGTTTAGGCACATGGGTCTTGGTGCCCAGACCTGGAACTGACAAAGCTTAGTGCCATGGGCCTCATCAGTGTGCCACTGGCAGTACACACAACACTCACTGTTCCAGGTGACACAACCTTTGGGTTTGGTGCTCAGAGAAGCAAAAGCAAAGTGGAGAGTTGTTCTGCTGTCCCAAGCTCTCCATCCTCCCTCCCTCCCTCCCTTCCTCCTCCTTCTTTCGCTCTCTCTATGTGTATGTGTGTGTATGTATGTGTTCATGTGTGTATTTGTATGTGTGTGTATGCATCTATATGCACGTGTGTGTGTGTGTGTGTGTGTGTGTGAGTGTGTGTGTGTGTGTAGTCGTCTCATTTCCCAGTTCAAGAGAAATTTCTCTTAATGTTTCAGGCAAATATTTTGCTTCTGTCTGGGCAAACTGAGAAAAAAAGGCCTTAGCCTCTTTCTAAATGCAACAAAGGGAGGGAAGAGAGCTGTGTTAACCTCCATCTCACAGGTTGCTGTGGTGTCTCGCCAGGGTGAGTGAGCTGGTATCCTCCAGCCTGGTGTTGGAGCTGGCTCCTTTGGGGCCTTTCCCACAGCGGATCTCTGTGGCAGAGAGGGCTGCTTTCCTTGGAGGCCTTTGATTGATGAGTGTTTCTTTCTTGGAGTACAGGGGCTCACTGTATCTGTTCGCTGAGTTTCCCCATTTTCCCAGGAGGCTGCCTGTTAACGTCTACATTTGTCCCATCTGGTGGCAGGGTCCTTTTAAAAGTGTCTGTGTCTGTGTGTGTGGAGTAATTTGAAAAGGATATTTCCATGAACTGCCTGGTAGTGTAGGTTAGAAGTGGGAAATCCAGGAAGGTGGAGGAAGAGGAAGACAGCTGTTCTGGGACTTGGGGAGGGGCTCTGGGTTCCATTCCCAGGGGTCTGAGACCTCCCAGAGACCCAAGACATGACTTTGAATTTCTCTGGGAGTCCCAGTGTCTTCCCCTTCCTTTCCTTAATGATAGCCATTCAACTGACCTCGGTATTGTTTGATGATGAAAGGAGAAATGTTTTCATGAGCTCATCAAACAGTTATTGAGCAAGCTTATAAAGTACTTACCTGGGGATAAGAGGCTGTCTCCTGGGGACCAGTGGCATGTGTGGAAGCATCATCATGTGGGCAGTAAGAGAGAAGAGAGGGAAGCTCTGGGTCAGCGGTGACATGAAGGGTCAAGAAGTCTCTAACACATATGAATTATCCTCCAAAGCTAAGCATTAGCAGATGTTTGCAAGTGGCAGGTGCCAGTCTGTGTGGCTATGGAGTGAGGGCTCTTGAGCCTTACAGACTTGCCTGAAAATCCTGACTCTGAAACTTCAAAGATCCTGTGATCCTGTGACCCATCCACTCTGAGTTTGTTCCTTTATTGCTAAGAGGGCTATGCTCCAGATGTGCTGAGGAGACGGTGGTGCACAACCCTTACCAGATGCTACAATGGAAAGCCATTGAGTTTACTGACATGTTTATGCAGAAGAGATTGTTTGACTGTACCAAACCTTTAAATGGCTTTGGGCATTTGAGCTATCTGGAGATACAGGTAAAAAATGAGACTTGGATTCAGAATGTCTTGGGGCCTGAGATTCTGCTCTTCTCACACGTGCCTAAATTCTTGTAGGCGTTTCTTGTTTGGGGACCATACTTTGAATACAAGGTCCTTAGTCATTCCTTCCTGGGGAAAAGTCTGAACCCTCGTGGGGGCTGAGCAGTGTGTGCAGAGATGTGTGGGCTGATTCAGGACTCTGGGATAGGTCTGGCTAGGATCAGGGATGAAGACAGCTAAGGGATGCTGTTATTAAGATGTTGTCCTTGGTGAGCGTTTGTTCTAATCTAGCTTGCTTCAGATGCCCTAGAATCAGCCCTCTTGAGAAAATTCCTCCTGACTAAATGGCCAACACAGCATCTTTTTTATTCTGGCCCTGAGAATTCAGAGACACACAAGTTATTGGTCCTATCCCAGTGTGGTATGATCTGACATTGACATGGATAATTATAACATAGAGGCAAAAGCATTTTACAAAGCTGATGGGCAATGAGAGAGTACTCTGAGATTCTGGGTCACTCCAGTCAGAATGTTCGTCTTCAAGAAAACAAATAACAGATGTTGGTGAGCACGGGGGTGGGGGAGAACACTTATATACTGGAGGTGGGAATATAAACTAGGCACTGTGGAAATCAATATGGAAGATCTTAAAAAAACACCCTGAAAACACAACAGCCACATGACCCAGATATACCACTCCTGCGTCTATAACCTAAGTCAATAACAAAAATCAGCACACAGTTAGAAATATTTGATGCCTGTGTTTATTATAACACTAATCATAGTAATTCAGGTATGGAATTGGTATGTCAACCGACACAAAAACAAATAAAGGAAACAGGATATGTATACAATGAATTCAACATGAAGATGAAATAAAAACTTGGCATTGTCATACTCAGCAAAAGAAGAGTCAGACTAAAAAGAAAAAAAAAAAAAAAGAACACTGGGTTGATATGATGGCTCAGTGGTGAAAGGCACTTACCACCAAGATTGATAACTTGAGCCCAAATCCCAGGACCCTCATAATTGAAGGAGAGGACCAACTCACATGCGTGTGAGCATGCACACACACACACACACACACACACACACACAAATAAGCAGAGAAATAATTTTTTCAAAAAGACAAATAGTTCATGTTTTATTTCATATATGGACTTGCTTCCTCTCTATATACTAAATAGTTATTTTTATTTTATGTGTGGGTTTTTTCCCCCTTGCGTCTATGTCTATGTACTATGTATCTGATGTAGTAGAGGTCAGAAGAGGACGTTGGCTCCTGTGGAACTGAGTTACAGATGGTTGTGAGCTGGCATTCTGAAAATTGAGCCTTGTCCCTCTGCAAGAGCAGTCAACGAGTGCCCTTAACCACTGAGCCATCTCTCCAGGCCCTGGAATCTATATATTTTTTAAAGAGTCAAGAAGGTAGAAGGGAAGCTGTTTGGAAAGAGGAAGTAGACTAGCAAGGGAGGGAGGGACAAGCAATGGCAGCGGGGGAGGGGCGATAAATATAATCAAAGTACATTACATGCATGCACGAGAAATCACAGTGAAACCTATTGCTCTGTATAACTAGTGTGTGCTAGTTGTGAAGAAAAAGTGTTAAGAAGTAGAGGGAAACTTCCTGGCGCAATTGGATCTGAACTGACCTTTTGAAGATGAGTTATGGTGGCTGGGGTGGTGGAGGAGGAAAGTGTGTGGAGGATGGCCTTATACACTGTAATGAGAGGGTGTGGAATGCTCTTGCCACTGAGCTAAGAGTCACTTGGAAGATGGAGTGTGGTGAGGAGGCCTTGGTAGGGCAGAGTTCTGCCCATGAAGCTGTGTCAGTAAGGATGGTTTGAGTTATGATCTGAGTAACAGAGCACTTAATTATCTTAAAAGTCTAGCCCAAGAAAGGCACGCCTCGCTCAGACTCTGTGCCTCTCACATGCCAGCTGGGCAGGGTTTCTCCAGCTCAGGGTGTTATCACCTGGAAGGAACACGTGGCTGTGGAGTCACCAGGGTGGACAGAGTGTGACGGATGTGTTGTGTTTATGTCCATAGCTTATTGGCTAGAAGTTAAATGAGCCAGTGGCCTATTTATGAACTGTTCGGCTCCCTCCATATTTGTCTGGGGCCAGAGTGCCTCACATGGGAGCAACCCAGGTATTCCTTTAGAGTAAGAAACAGAAGAAGGATGCAGTTTTCCAGGGTTGGCTTAAGTTGTCATCACTATGATGCAACTCACACACATGGTGGCGCTCAGTAGGTCTCAAGCCTTGATACCTAGTGCTCTTCTGTGGCCACTAACCCAACACAAACATCTAAATACACCCCTATCACAGCTATAAATTGAATGTGTTTAATCTGATGGGTAGTACTATATTTGTTAAAACAGAGTTTCTGGCTTTGTCTCTGGAAACTCCTTGCAGCGTCTTATAAGTGTGATGTGCTGCCCTGCCTACGGCCTGTGAGATGTTTCAATTCTTTCATCAGTTCGATCTCTCCACATTACAGTTCTTATTTGTTAGTTTTCTTACCAGACAACTAAGATAATACTTGGTGAGTTTTGGGGAGAAGACTCAGTTGGTCAAGTTCTTGCCAAACAAGCAAAAGGACCTGAGCTCAATATTCAGCACCCATGTTAATAAAACAAAAACAAAAGTGGGAGAGATGGTGCCCAACTGTGAGATCCCAGAGCTGGGGAGACAGGGGCAGGAGGCTCCCTGGAATATGCTGGCCAGCCAGCCTGGCCTAATGGGGAAGCTCTAGACACAGTGAGATAGTGACAGAGGAAGACACCTAGTGTTGACCCCCTGACTTCCACATGCACGTGCAAACAAGCACACACACATCAATATAAAATGAGTTCCAGGAAAACCAGAACTACAAAGAGATATCACCTCTCTCTCTCTCTCTCCCTCTCTCTCTATGTATATATATGTATGTATATATATGTGTGTGTGTGTACACATAAATATATACTTATGCAAAGATAATTCAAGAATACATCTGGGAAATATATATGTGGTGAAACTTGATAAAAACAAATCATGTAAATTATTCGTAATATTTTTAAAGGACATAATGAAAATAAAAGCACAAAGTAAGAGCAATGTTTTGAGAACCTGTGGTTACCTGAGTCTTTCAGGCTTTCTTGGGGGAGCATTGCATACTCTAAACTATGGATAAATCAACTCTGTGGTTTAGGGACATCACTTTGTCAAGGGCATATGGGAGGGTTAGTGGAAGCAGGAAGTAAGATTGAAGACAGATTCTGGAGTGTGTCTGCAATAGGATGAGGTCAAAAGTGTGAGGGTGGGTGCTAAGGTCAGATGTGATGAGTGGGTGCTGAGGCAGTAGTTAAGGGAACAGGGATGGGGAGGCATTGAATTTAGGAGACCTTCAGGTGCTGCATCTATAGGACTTGGAGACTTACTGCATGTGGGAGATAATGGAAAGGATGAGGTTGGGGTGGTTGATGGTGCTGCTGATTAGAATGAGGACCACAGGTAGCCACAGTGGGAACATAGGACTCTAGATGAGGATAAGGACCACAGGTATCCATGGTGAGGATAAAGGACTCAAGGTAAGGATGAGGACCACAGGTATCCATGGTGAGGATA
>OU015755.1:11496448-11513076 GCA_907169655.1 Acomys percivali | reverse complement strand
CCTTTTATGTACATGCCACCAAATCTTATGAACTCGACTCAGTCAATGGCACCTACATGGTGGGAGGACAGAACCAACTCTGATCACCACACATGTGCTAGGTATGTGCTACCTACATGCATACATGGGGTGAAGGGAAGAGAGAGAGACAGAGAGAAAGAATAATAAATTAAAAAGTAAAAAGATAAAATATTTTGAAATGTCATTCAGGGGTTTTCTTTCTATATAGTGATTAACCTAATATACCAACTGAAGAAGAACGCATGAGTCAGCATCCCCATGTGGCCTTTTTCTCTCTTCTTTTCACCAGGGATGAACTTTTAGGCTCACTGCCCTAGGGAGAAGAATCGAAGCACAGCACTCACCTCTGGCTTTTTCATCTACACACATGGACTCTCCCCCAATATGAACATGTGCGCACAGACAGACAGACAGACAGACAGACAGACACACACACACACACACACACACACACACACACACACACACGATAAGTCCTGAGATCAAGTACACACATCTGCCTCCCCAGGGACCACACACTACTTGAGGACTGGCACCTTGCCCCTTTACCTCGCCCACCCACACCATGGCACTTCTTGAAGGGAGCAGACTCTACAGGCATTGCTCCTGCAGGGCTCTCCAGGAAGCGCCTTAGGGCCTCAGGGTTGATAGGGTGTTAGGAGTGGCTGTGTAGGGTGGCTTAGGTGAAGCTGGCCGAGCTATTGTGGGTTGTTTTGTTTTTTTTTTGTTAGAGCTCTCTGGAGCTTCAGTTTCTGTGTGGCAGACACAGTTGGTCTTGCCAGATACTCATACGGTCCCCTTCCTCAGCTGATGCCTTTGTCCCGTCCATGGTCCCTGAGCACACCACCTCTCCTGTCCTTTGCAAGCCACCTTGGTCCTGTTAGAGGACCTTTTCTGGTCGTGGGGTGGGGTGGTGGGGCAGGCGGCATGGTTGGTTCCTCTTTAGCACAGGCTGGAAGCGCAGGCCAGAAGCATGCTCAGGCGGAAAGTGCTGGGCAGGTTCTGAGTATTGGAGCCATCTCAATTGCCAGAGGGATGCAGGCAGATGTCAGTGTTCTCCCCGGGGCAGGAGAGCCATGGGCGAGGAAGCATGTCTGCAATTTCCAGATTCTCATTCTGCTAAGCCAAATCGATTTAGAGCCTTTCCCAGCTTCTGCTTTGGGGAGAGCCCAGCACTTTGGGCTCCTCCTATGGGTTGGTGTGAGCAGCTTCTGTAATGGGGTGAGAGTACTGTGTGTCATCAGCTAAATGCATGGCACTGCCTCCAGTCTGCTCTGTTGCTCTGGGGACCCTGAGGTCCGAGACCCTCAGATGGAGCGGCTGATGGGGCAAGAAGCTTGGGGTTCATTACAGCACCTACTGTGGTGACCCCTTGGGTCCTCGGGAATGAGCCAAACATCAGGTCACCTCTCTAAGGGACCCATCCACTTTCTACCTCCTCCTTCTCTGCTGAGGACTCTGGGGGTCTTTGACTACACTTTCACTTTTTAAACTGTTTTCTTTTTCTTTCATTTTTTTTTATCTATTCATTTTATTTTTTATTTTATTTTATTTTTTATTTTTCTGAGACATGATCTCATGTACCACAGACTGGCTTCCAACAAGTTATAAAACCAAGAGAGACTTTGAACTTCCAGTCCTCCTGAACTTCAGGTCCTCCTGCCTCCACCTCCTGAGTGCTGGGGTTACAGGAGGGTGCCACCACAGCTGGTGCTTTGAATGCTTTAGGCAAATCTCTACCAACTGAATTACATCCTATCTGTGACTGTTCCTCTATTCTAAACTGCTCTTTTTTGGCGGAGGGGGCTAATATTAAAGTAAAGATGAATGATTTTCTGTGTCACCTTTAATTCCTCCGGAAGACACTTCGGTGTTGTTCATAAAATGAAAATCCAAATTCACTCTATTTCCAAATCATCATCCCATTGTCCCAATATTGAACAAAAATGATTCCATCTTGCCCGCTTGGGTGGCAATCATCTTTGATTCTGTATTAAATTATAGTGTGAAGTGGCAGCTATTTGGGAGCTATAGTTTTGTTATTTCCTTTAGTTTCCGAGAAAGAACTGTTGTGATTATATCTCTGCAGTGTGCATTACAAGATTCTTAAACAGTGGGTTTCGATCCACACAGGCTTGAGTAACGGGATGTGGGGGTCACAAGACGTTTGGCGACAGACAGGCAATGGATCTGTTTCTGTCAGTGCTCATGGCTGTTGCCTTATGTGACATCACTGCAGTTTTAGCTCTTCATACAAAACATGTACACTTTGCTCTTTGCACGCTGTCATGCCCTTTAACTAACCCTAGGAACCCCCGAGGACAACCTCTTGACTCTGATTCGACTATTGTATTTTATGAATTGTAGTGGTTTTTTTTTAATACATAAAAAGTTTTAGGTTCAGTGACAAAAAAAAACTGAAGGCCTTTAATTTTTTCATGTTGTCATTTTTTTCAGCGTGAAAGTGTAAAATTAGTAATTTGGGGGGAGGGTTTATGAGACTGAGTTTCTCTGTGTAGCCCTGGCTATCCTGGACTCACTTTGTAGACCAGGCTGGCCTCGAACATGGGACCTTCCTCCCAGATGAACATGTGCGAGTGCACAAACACACAAGTCCTGTGATTAAGTGCACACCTGCCTCCCGAGAGACTGTATACTCCCTGAGGACAGGCACCTTGTCCCTTCTCTAGGTTCCTCGCTTGTGGAACATCTTCAAGGAAGCAGTTCCCACAAGATGTGCTCCTGCAGGACCACAGGAAGAGTGGGAAAGGTCTAAGAAACCCCACTGTGTTTTACTAGCCTCACTCTTTACCTCCTTGTTCTCCCTGGAAACTTAACACCCGTGCTTAAATAGCCTTGAACCTACCAACTACAATGGGGAATTGCTGGGAGCTATTTAGAGCAGTTTTCATGGCACTAACTGTCCGAAGTGGACGGCGGGTCACACGACTTTTCCAATACCTCTTATTTTGTCTCTCTCTCTCTCTCTGTCTCTCTTTGTGTGTGTGTGTGTGTGTGTGTGTGTGTGTGTGTGTGTGTGTTTCATGTGTCCTTGAGTTCATACCAGAGGACAACCTTGAGTGTCCTTGGTTTGGAACTCAACAGTTAGGCTCGGCTACTGGTCAGTGAGCCCAAAGGTTCTGCCTTTCTCTTTCCCCCAAGTGCTGGGGTTACAAGTATGCGCCACTATGCCCAGCTTTTTACTTTTTACATGGTTCTAAAACTGAAGTGAATTTGTGGAGGGAGAGAGCAAGGCGACTACAGAGGCTCTGGACATCAGAGGGTCTTGTTCTCACAGCCAAGCACAGAGTTATGGGTGGCGCGAAGACAAACCTGGATTTTTCTCTTTGAGACAGAATCTCTCACATGTATAAAACCTGTCTGTGTCTGGTCGGAGACTCCAGTAGACCCCACATCAAAGGCTTCTTGCAGACAGTTGGCACTTGCCAGTAATAACATAGCCTGGGTAACAGCAGATGATGCCAGAGCCAGCCGCCTCTTCACTTATGCTAAAGACGAGCCTGGCAGGCCAGACTGGTTAACATAAAAGCAAGTGTAAGGATATCATGTTGCGAGTCATGTTCTTAACCCGTGCACCTGTTGAAAAACCCAAAGTGATAGGCTATACTTTCCAAATGAACCAGGAAGAAATTGAGTGTCCTGGCATCAACTCCTTTTATATTTGGGGGTTTGGGGTCACCTGCAGCTCCAGGCTTGCCGAGCCCTGGCATCTGACTTAACAGAAAGTTTCAGTTTGTGGGTAGAAATGCGCTGTGCGCTGGCCGTGGAAGCCCTTTTGTGCTTTTCCTTGAGCGTTGCTTTATTGAGTTAGACATTTGATGATTTGATCGTTTTATGCACAGACAGAGAGCTGAAGGGGTTTGCCTACTCTTGAAGAGGGCATTTACAGAGATGTTGACACTGTGAAAGGAAGACAGTCACCACACACATAGACACACACACACATAAGAGGGAATCTGGGACCTCACTGAGAGTCCCAGGGTCCTATGTTCCCAGGCACCTGTCTTGGTGACTTCCTGTTTTCTAAACCATTTGATCTGTTACAAAGCCCAAGCAACATGGCTGCCCATTTCTCTCTCTCTAGTTATTTATACTTTCTTTGTGGCCAGGACCAGGCAGGGAAGGATGTTGCTGGAGGTGCGGGGGGGGGGGGGGGGGGGGGGGGGGGGGGGTGCGGGGGTTGGGTGTAGAAGCAGACTGAGCCTTCTCCCCTGGACCCCAGGATGCTGGCTGGGGCAGTGTGAAAGTTTTTTAAAAGCTCTTAAGAAGTATGGTAACAACTGGGGAGAAAAAGCTCAGCTCGTAAAGTGTTTGCCATGCACCAGTGCCTGCGTTCGGGTCTCCAGTAGCCATGTAAAAAGTCAGGTGTAACAACATAGGCTTTTAATCCCATGCTGGGAGACAGACAGGAGGACCAGTAGGGACTGCTGGCCAGCTAGTCCAGGCAGACAGTGAGCTCTAGGTATAGTGAGAGATACTGTCCCCCAAAAATAAGGTGAAGGGGCTGGAGAGAAGGCTTGACCTGTAAAGGCACTTTCATCCTGGGCCTGGCGACCTGACCTTGACCCCTAGAATCCACATAAGAGTGAAAGAGAGGTGCAACTTGACATTTTCTGGCCTCCATACTCACATCATGGCATGAGTGTGCACTTGTGTGTGAATACATCACACACACACACACATATAATAATAACAAATAGTAAATAAAGTGGAGAGTGAATAAAGAAGACACTAGATGTTATAGCTCCTCTCTCTCTCTCCCCCATCTGTCTTTCTGTCTCTGTCTCTCTCTGTCTCTCTTTCACACACACACACACACACACACACACACACACACACACACACACACACGAATGGTGGACTTTTACTTTGAAGGACAGAGTAGAGCATTGAATATATGTTCATTTTATGGAGAAAAAGGGAAAGTTACCTTTCCCACATTGCCGTCAGTAACTGTCAGAACTTGGCCTTTGTGGTGTATGAGCTGTTTCCACGTGGAGGCCAGCCTTGTGTGTCTTTAGCCTGCAATTACCTACCTTCTTCCTCTGCCACACAGCCAGTAAGGGGCATATTCTTAGTTTGGCAGTTTTTTTCCTTAAATGTTCTTCATTCATTCTTTCCCTACTCTTGACAGTGTCTGGTTTTAGTGTAATAGTTTTAAAGTTAGGCAGCAGGGAGATCACTGATAATTACCATCTGTTCATTCACTTGCATGTATTTATTGAGAAATCACTGATAATTACCGTCAACTAGCTGTTCATTCACTGGCATGTATTTATTGAGACTCTACTATATGCCACTGTGGTAGACACAGCAACATCATGGTGGCTGTGGCGTCAGAGCTGGAGGGTGGGGGACAGAGGTCAAAGCATCTCTTAGGGTTGGTGTTGGGGTGGAGGGCGGAGGACTCACAGTAGGACATGGGGTCTCTGGCAGACCTTAGCAAAGGAAGGGTGAGTGAAAGAAACTGTTAGAAGGCACTGCAGTGAGCTCTGGGAGATTATTCACTTGTGTGTTTACACACTCATCTTTACAGCGGTGTACAGGTACGTGAGGATGGCCATGCACTTGTGTGGTCAGATCTCACTTGTGTGAGAACTCCAGTGCATGCCTGACACCTTGGGATTTTCACTTGGGGCGGCTTTCTTGTGTTTCTCCCACCTCTGTGTCAACCATCAATGGCCAGGCCTGGTGTCAATGTGTGTGACGCATGTGTGCGACCCATGGGGTGAATGGAGCAAGTTCAGGCAGCTGAAGATCATACACGGGAGACCTGGGCATGAATGTGCCACCAGGGCCAACACAGCCAGAGCAGTGGTTAGAGACTGCTGCCTGTGCTGGGGGTGGGGGCACTGCCACCAGTCTGAGGCATGCTACACCGGGGGAGAATATTTGAGCATGGAGGGCTGCAACTTTAATTCTGGCACTTGGGAGGCAGAGGCAGGAAGATCTCTCTGAGGTTGAGGTCAGCCTGATATACAAGTTCTAGAATAGCAAGCTGCAGGATAGCCAGGGCTACACAGAGAGACCCTGCCTCATAAGGAGAGGAGGAAGAGGAAGAGGAGGAGGAGGAAACAAGAAAGGAAGAAAAGGAGAGAGGAAGGATAGAAAGAGAAAATCCCATGTATATGGTTGATGTGCTGGACCAACACATGACAGGCTGTTTTCATTAATACCACTTACGGTTTCTCTCGTGTAATGCCCATTTGCTGCCAGCCTGCCTCGGTTCTGGCAACAGCTTGGTATGCCTGGAATCTTCCCAAGCAAGTCCATGTATTTAGTAGACTCTACTCCTGCAAGCCGTGTCTCTTCTTTCTTTGCCACATGCCAGGTGACCATACTACATGGCCTTCCAAAGAAACTTAAACATCACTCCCCAAGGAAGCCAGGAGCTGCCAGGGGCAACCGGAGATTCTGAGGCCATCTGCGTTTGCTGCCCTCAGAAGGTGGGGTAGGCTCTGTGGGGGATCTTGTTCTTGCCGGGAGGCAGCCTGCCTAGGTGGCAGTGTGGTCACAATGTGCTGTGTGCTTCTTGCACACAGCAGAGCTTGTGGCTGGCACCCTGCTACCACCTTTACAGGGTGCAGGAGGTACCACAGAGGCAGGATGCTGCACTCTGCATCTGTGATGCTCTCCTGGCCTCTGCTTCTCAGAGTGGGTACTGGGATGGCTGCCAGAACTCTGAGATTACCTGCTGCTGTGGTGGCTTTCCACAGCGCCTTTCCTACTTCGTTAGAAGGAAACCAAACCCAGTCTAAATGTTTACACCCCGATCCGCTGTATGCCAACATTGTTTGGACTCTTCATCCACTTTAGAGAGTTTCTTTTTTAGATCATTCTGTCTTCAGGGACATCCGGGGAAACTCACCTGTTTATTACCAGCTCTGGGAACACTGTGTGACTGTGTTTTGCCCAGTGGGATGCCGGCTGGTGTCACAACTAGGGCAAAGCTGTTTTGCTAGGTGTTGGTGCTCTCTGCTGAGTCTTGTGTCTGTTCCCATCTTCTCTGCAGACCCTAACAGCTTGCTTTGTCTTTTGGTTACAAAGGACAGTCGGAATGTGCCAGAGCTCTTGTTCCAAAGAACTCAGGCTCCCGGGTTAGTGCCTGCTGCTGGCCTTTGTGGTGGTTGTTAACGTCACTGTCTGCACCTATCCTGTGTTTGCCAGGGGTTGCTTGCCTATTGGTAGATGCACAGATATTTGTATTCAGCCAGCCTTTGCATCCAACACAGTCCTATCGAGACTCACTTGTTTACAGAGGATTTCTATTTCAACACAAGATGTTCTCGAGAATTTTTTACCAGAAAGTCAAGTAGATCGGATCAGCCACCATGTTACTGAATATTCATAAGATGTATCTTGTCAGTCAGGTATACCTAAGACTCAGATAACAGCGCAGTGAAGCCAGACAGTATTTGTCTTTCATGGAATAAATGCATTTTCATTGATATTATTAATGGCACAAAATCATTCAAAATATTTCCCTATTATTTATTATACAAACAGCCTACTATTTCCCATGTGAACCATTTCTCATAAATATGAATACATTTTTTATTTTATTTTATTTTATTTTATTTTATTTTATTGCTTTTTCAAGACAAGGTTTGTAGACCAGGTTGGCCTCGAACTCACAGTGATCCACCTGCTTCTGCCTCCAAGTACTGGGATTAAAGGCGTGCAGCACCACTGCCTGGCTTCAATATGAATAAAATGTATACTCAAAAAGTACTTACTTTTAAATAATGTGTATGTATGTGAGTATGGGCACATGAACACAGGCCTCTTTTGGTGGAGGTGGATCCCCTGGAATTGGAGTTAGTTTGTGAGCAATGGATTGGGTGCTTACATACAAACTGTGGTCCTCTCCAAGTGCATCAAATGTTCCTAACCACTGAGCCATCTTTTCATCCTCCTAAAGCTGTATATTTTGGAAACACTCATCTCCAAATACTTTTCTCACTATTTAGTTATTTAGGGCTCACTGAGGTGGTCTTGTTAGGAAGTCAATATCACTTAAAACTTAGAAAAAAATTTTGGCAAGGCTTTGAACTCAACTGTGTAGTTCAGACTGCAGCCCTTTTGCCCCAATCTCCTAAGTATTGGGATTACAGGCATACACCATCACACCCAGCTTTTAAAAAATGACCTTTTAAAGAATCTGCAGTAGGGGCTGGAGAGATGGCTCAGAGGTTAAGAGCACTGCCTGCTCTTCCAAAGGTCCTGAGTTCAATTCCCAGCAACCACATGGTGGCTCACAACCATTTATAATGTGATCTGGTGCCCTCTTCTGGTGGGCAGGTCTATGTGCAGGCAGAGCAATGTATACATAATAAATAAATCTTAAAAAAAAAAAAAAAAAAGAATCTGCAGGCTTTGACACTCTTCTGTCCTGTACAGTGACAGATGGGGGACTGTCACCTGTGCAGATACACACATGACAAATGGGAAATCCCAGCTCAGCTGCAGCTTTATACCCATCTAACTCCATCCAAACAGAATAGTGAAGATATAGAAACAAGTAAAGACAGACATGTGAGTTTGCGCTCTCTCTCTCTCTCTCTCTCTCTCTCTCTCTCTCTCTCTCTCTCTCTCTCTCTCTCAATGTGGAGCTATGGCTGGATTCCACAGCCACAAGCATGTTAGGTGAGTGTTCTTCTATGGAGCCAACAACCCATTAATCCACAGACCAGCTCTGGGAATTCACCTCTCTAGTGCTTTCTATAGCCTCACCTAGAGGAAATGTACGTTACTTTTCTGTTGATGTCATCCAACATCTGACAGGGAAGCAGCTTCAGGAAGGAAAAGTTTGCATTGGCTCACGGCTTGAGCAGATGCGACCCACTGTGGCAGAGAAGGCGTGGTGGCAGACATGTGGCAGCTTCTTGCTGACATCTCACTCACCTGAACAGGAAGCAGGTTGAAGACAGGGCCTCTCAAGGACCCCCTTCCTCCAGTGGGGTCCACCTCCTAAAGGTTCCTCAACTTTCCCAAAGAATCTAGCTGGGGACCAAAGTATTCAAAAACACAGGACTCTGAGAGGACACATCTTCACTTTCAACCCTAACAGAGAGGAAGTGTGTTAAAGTTCTATCAAGCCTGGTATGTTTGAAGTGCTGTGTGACACTGTCCAGTGGGCTAGGGACTCTGGGGTGAGTAGTTGGAGCAAGCCAGTGGCTGAAGTCTTAGCATGAAGGTGGCTGGAGGAGTGGGCACCAGGCAGGGTGAGGTGAGTGCCTTCCCAAGGACCCACTAAAGATCCCTTGTGTAGCACTCAGCCCAAAGCCAAGCTACTGAGAGCGTTTCCTCTGCTGGAGCTAGGCTTCACAATCCAGGTCAAAGGAAGCAGCAGCTGGGCTTGGAAACTACACTCCTTGGGGATTTCACAGAGTGGGTGGCAGAGCATCAGGGATGCAGTTGTGGGCGAAATGGAATCATTAAACCCAGGGGCAGGAAGGAAAGGCCAGCTGTCCCCAGGGAGAGCCCCTGTGTGGAGGCTCAAAGCAGGCCAGCCTCCTCAAGTGTCCTGGAGAGACACAATGGGGAGGGCAGGGTGCCTTGGCATGAAGAAAGCTGGCAAGATGGCTGTTCAGGAAGAGAGGCCACTTTAGAAGCAATGAGAGGAAAGAGGAGCTTGAGACTACACGCCAAGCAATGGCTTGGAGTGCCCATCTGGAGGAAAGGGAGCCGGAAGGAAGGTCACCATTACCACCAGCTCTGGGAGCAAACGGGGCCATGTTCATATTAATGCTCAGTGTTCTGGGTCCCAGTGACCCTTCTGCTCACACAGGCCTTCTGTCTGCAACCTCAGTCCACAGGGCATTGGGTCATATAGGGATGCTTTAAAAAACCGTGGTTCCTCCTCTTCTCCCAGTTGCTCCTCCTAGTCCCCCAGTTGCTAGGCAACTTCTGTCTCCTCCCTCTGTTGGTCTCCTGCTGCTGTTGCCATCTCTCTTGTGGCTTGGGGCCAGTGCAGGGCAGCAGTGGGTGGTTCTCGCTTATGCCTGGTCACCTGGGGCCCAGAGCTCACCCCGCTTTTGGAAATGTGGCCCCTTTCCTTTTCCCTTTTCTCTGTAGTTCAGAGGTTCTTGAACCGGCTTTCTAGGATTGGTGAACAGGGTCAAGCGCCATGCTGTTCCCTTTTCGTTCTTTGAGTCAGGGTCTCAAGCTGTCTGTGAACTTGCTATGTACTGGAGGATGGCTTTGAGTTTTTGATGCTCCTGCCTCCATTGCCCAGGTGCTGGTATTCCAGATGTGCACCCCTGTAGGCATAAGGTTATCGTGTAAATTTAAATGCTGATTTCTGTATCCCCTCATGTCTGGTTGCAAGCTTTGTGCTGAGAATTTACTGTCTAAATGTTGGTGTGTGTGTGTCTACAACCCAGGGCTTCCCAAATGCTAAGAAAGCACTCTCCCACCAGGTGACCCTCCTGTTTTGGTTCCCTCTTCAGGCAAAGAGCCTGCTGTCCTCTCCCAGGATCTCAGGAGCCTGTGCACAAAAAAAATGCTCCCCACTCTTCCCTTGCCTTCTTGCTCTTCTGGCAAATGGTGCCAATAGAGGTGTACATTCAAGTGTGCATGTGTTTGCTGTTCCCTGTGGAAGGCAACCACGCTGGACGTCCCTCATTATTGCTCTTGGTGGCATGTTCTGATAGTATCACAAAGTTCTCACTATAAAAGTAAACTCTTGAAGACAAGTAATACTCCCAGGAGACCCTGGGTTTTGACCCTTATGTCTTTGCTACTCAGAGGGTAGGGCAGGGTCCAGTAACATTATGAGGAATGCCAATTCTGGGGCCCACGCCCAGAAGGTGGGCTGGACACCAGGGCATCTTTAACAAACTCTGGGTGATTCCTCTGTTCTCTGACACTTAGGAAGGCATGGACCACAGAATGTAGCAAATTGGAAATTAACCAGCAGCAAGCCACTGCTGGCTTAATCATTAACAAGGAGGCAGTAGGTTCAGCAGGGGCAAGTTCAGAGCCTGGTTGTTAGTCTTTTTTTTTTTTTTTTTTTTTTTTTTTTGGCCCTAGGGTTTCTATTTCTCCTCCTCTTCTTCCTCCTCCTCTTTCTCCTCCTGCTTCCTCCCTTCTCCTCCTCTTCCTCCTCCTTTTGTCCCGGGGTGTCTTTAGGATGTCTCCTGACATTCTGGGACCTCCAAGAAAGAGAGACTTGCTTCTGGCTAGCAAGAGTCTGAGAGGTTTCAGATAGTAAGTCTGGCAGAGCTGGAAGCAGAGCTATGACGTGTGATGGATGGATGGAGACTTGGGACCAGCTGAGAGAGAGTAAGCCAGCACAGAGGGAGGGGGAAGGCATTGTGGAAGGTGTCAGGGATGGACCTTCAAGGTGAGGTCATGCTCACTCAGAGATACTCTGGAAGCCAGGCATGGTAGCACACACCTGCAATCCCAGCGCTTGAAGTAGAGGCAGGAGGATTGTGGCTTCAAGATCATCTTGAGACACATAGGGAGTCTGAGACTAGTCTGAGCTACATGTCTTTAAAGAAGGAGCCATGAGCACTGGAGGCAATGTAAAGTCACAGCAGTTCTACTGTGGCTGTCATGAACAGCTTACGAGGATGTATCTGCCAAAGGCCAGGCAGAGTAGACTAAGAACTGGCAGGAGCCGCTCACAGAGGCCCTGTTAGGTGCTGTGCCCCTATGCTGGGAGGCACCTAGGGAAATGGTTAGCAGATGCAAAATAGAGGCATTTCTAAGAGCATAAAACCAAACTTACTCTCAATGTTGTGATGGCGGTAAAGGTTGACAGGGCCAATGTTCCGGAGAGATTGGTGTATCACCAGTGGTGCTAGTATAAAAAGCAGCAGGGCACTTCCATTTCCTCCCTTCGACAGCGCTTGCAGTTCCATTACCTGAATGCTGGCTGGGCTTCCAATTCACAGAGTGCTAGCATCTCTGCAGCTTAGTGAGGCCGTGGTCCAGCTTTTTAGTTCGTTTAGACAACTCTCTTTGGGATGTTTGCATTGTCAAATGTGACTTCACAGATGTTTCTCTGCTCTCGTATCCACAAATGAGCAGAATGAATGTGTTCCCAAATGATGCCTGGAAAATGCTCAGAACAAACGACTCAGGGAAAAGGAAAATTTCTCCCAGTCCTCCATCTCCGCCTCCTAGGTGAATAGTCTCATCACCGAGTCTGGAAGCCACAGTGATTAATCTGGGGGTCACCAAGAACGGAAAGGCTTAGAACAGGGAAAGTATTTTAAGGGGAATTTCCCTACTGGGGAGAGCAAGTAATAATGCTGTTAGATGTGGTAATTTAAAATTTTTATTTATTTGTCTTATATTGGATGTTATAGGATATTTTAAAACACCAATTTCCTTTTTTTTTTTTTGTTTTTTTTTTTTTTTTTTATACACAGTTTCTAATTGCATTAGAAACAACCAGGCATTATTTGTGTCCTGTAGCAACTGGGTGTAATTCTCTTTTCTTTCTTTCTTTCTTTCTTTTTTTCTTTTTTTCGCTTTTGAGACGGGGTTTCTCTGTGTAGTCATGGCTGTCCTAGACTCACTTTGTAGACCAGGCTGGCCTCAAACTCGCAGCGATCCCTGAGTGCTGGGATTAAAGGCGTGCACCACCACACCTGGCCCAATTCTCCCTTTCCTTAAAAAAAAATTTTTTTTTTTATGTGTTTTGTTGTTTTGCTGTGTGTCTGTGTACCACATAGGTACCTGGTTCTGGGAGAGACTGAACCAATGGAACAGGAGTTACAGGTGGTTGTGAGCTGCCGCATGGGTGTTGAGCCTCAAACCTGGGTCCTTTGAAAAAAAAGAGCATCCAGTGCTCTTAATCACTGAGCCATCTTTCCAGCTCAACTCTTCCTTTTTCTGGTGGGTTATTATAGCTTCTTGGAAGGTAATACTGAATAGAGACATGGCTTGTTTTCATTTGTTTGAGTTAGATACATGGCCTATGATAAAAAATAACCAGAAAAAGGCAAACTCTCCTTATGATTCAAATAAGGATAGTGTAAAAATATTAGGCTCTTATTTTGTCTTGATTGCACACTTGGTGATTGGCAGCTAGTCCCCTAACTATAACAAGTAATGATAAATAATTAAAGAGGAAGCTGGGCTAGTGTAATTCCCAGAGCTGGTCACCATGGAATCTTGTCATGTGACCTCATCTGGATGGCAGCAGCTGCTAATAGGCATTGAGTCTTGAAGCCAAACCAATCCCAGGCCATAGTGCTGCAGCTTCAGGCACTGGGCCTTCTAGTTCCTACCAGCATCAGAGCATCCTAGGACCAGCAGGCGGGAAGCTGGGTTGTCTTTCCAGAAGGCCTATATGCTTAGGTTTGTTGGAGCGTCTCTCTCAGTTCCTATATGAACAACAAACGTGTCCGGCTGGATTAGACTTAGCATCTCTTCTCTTTGACCTCGATATGGGGGAAGCTCAAGTTTGCAGGACACATTTTCTCTCAGAATGTGGAAAACCTGGCACCACTGGAGAGCCTATCCGGGCCAAGCGGGCTGGCAGCTCCCTCGGCTTGAATGAGACACTATGGTTGCTTGGCAGCATCCTACTTTGCTTTTGACAGCCATGATACGCACCATGACCAAGAGCAACTAGGGGGAGGAGAGCATTTGTTTGGCTTGCGTATCCTGGATGACAGTCCATCCTTGAGGGAAGTCAGGGCAGGAACTCAAAGAAGTGCCGAGGCAGGGGCCATGGAAGAGTGCTGCCTATTGGCTTGCTCCCAGGCTAGCACTCAGCTCTTTTTCTTATACATCCGGCACTTTCCACAGTGGCCTTGGGCCCGCCCACATTAGTCACCAACCAGGAAAATGCCACCCCAGCCGTGCCTCTGGGCAAATCTGATGGAAGCATTTCCTCAGTGAACTCTTTCTCTTCCAAAATGACAGGACGACAGGCAGGCAGAGAGACTGAAACTCTGAGGGGATTATAAAACGTACCTGCAGGCACACAGCGAGTGAGTGAGACACAGGACTTAAAGGTGGCCTTCCGGCCCTACGTTGTGTTATAGCTGCAAAGTGAAGTTTTCACAAATTCCGAGCAAACGGACCCCTCTTGCCTAGGTGGCCTTCACGCACTTTCCTTGGTGGTTTTCCTTGTGGAAGATGGATGCCTGTGACTACAAGTTCTTTTCCCTCCAGTTTCTGTCCATCTGCTCAGTGATGATGCTCGGGGCTCAAAACAGTGATTAAAAAAAAAAAATTATTAATTTATTCTTGTTACATCTCAATGGTTATTCCATCCCTTGTATCCTCCCATTCTTCCCTCCCTCCCATTTTCCCCTTATTCCCCTCCCCTATGACTGTGACTGAGGGGGATTACCTCCCCCTGAAACCTGGTGGCACTCAGAGGAAGTATAGCAGGTTACCAAGAAGAGACTTGATACCCTATGAGAAAACAGTGATCTTGATCGCCAGCTTGATGGTCTAGAATCCCAGGTAAGGCTAATTGAGATGGGGGCGAGCCGATGCGACTGTGGGTGGCATCGTTTCATGGGCTGGAGTCCTGAAAAGAGCAAACTGAACACCAGCCTTCATTTTGCTGTTTTCCTGACCACGGATGGAAAGTAACCGGCTTACTCACCTTCCTACTTCTGTGACTTCCCCCACCATGGTAGCTCCCTAGTTCTTGCTGTATTGATATATCTGTAGGGCCAGTGCTGTTGGGAAGGGGCGGGACTTGAGTTCTCTGTGTTCCTTCAGCCCACGGAGCTCCCAATGATCTGGGAGTCTATGCAGTGGACCGAACACAAATGGTGCTGTGTGGTGGGAACCGAACTGTTCTGTCTTTCCATTCCATTTGCCCTTGTCCTGGGATGTCTTCCCGGTTTGGAGATATGGTACCATCAGCTCGTTCTCTTCACTTCCGGGGATCCAGGAAAGCTTTGGGCAGAGTCTTCTGAAAATGTCCAAGTCTGTCTATCCTCATGATCCACTCTCTTCTTTCCTGCCTCCCCCCCGCCCCCATCTGGGGACCTTGGGGTCAGGCTGCCATCAGAAGACCCTTCCAACGTTTGGGCTCCTCAGGTTACAGGGCCTATTGTGGCTCACATCTTCCTAAGTTGCTCTCCAGTGTGAAGGCCATCCAGGTCCCCATGTCACAGCACCGCTTGAGACCACCCTGATGGGCCACCTGAGACCTCTCTCTGGGGTCTTCCCAAGCCTCCTCCCATCATGCATATCCATTGCCACCAATGGGTTTGCTGTTTCTTTGTCTGCCTGGCTGCCCCCCTGAGGCCCCTTGGGATTTTGGAGGCAGGGATTGGAATTTAGCTTCTCACAGCTGCCTCAGAGCTTGCTATTTCCTCCGCTCCAATGCTGCTCTCCCTCCAGGGAAGGCTTGCATCATCCCTTGGTTTGACACCGGCGTGTAGAGACTCCATTTCTCCAAATAAGTGGAATTTCCTGTTCCGCCTTGAGTTTTGCATTTGCTGGCAGTAACTTAGGACCACATGGACAGCCTGTCCACTGCGTGGCAGGGTCCTGGGCTCCTCTAGTAGGGGCCTTCAACCCCACTTAGAGCTGAAGGTTCAACTCTGCTCCTGTCCTTCAGTCGTTCTTGATCCTGCTCCCCCCCCCCAACCCCCGGCTGGGGAAGAGTGGTTGTGAGAATATAACAGATGTCCATAAATAAATCCCTTGTAACTGTAACTGTGATTGTCAGGGCTCATAAATTCACGGCATGTGGGAAGATCAGCACCAGCTACTACTTTGTCATCTCATCGACAATGCGCCGGGATAGAAATGATCTCAGAACAGATTGTATGTTATAATTAAAAAACAAAAAAACAAAACACATTCTGGGTGGACATGTGGGCCAAGTGGCGCCCGTCCGTGCACAAGTGGGGGTCTCTGCTGGTGCGTGATTTAAATATGCTTCAGGTAATCACTTTGAAAATTTAAACAATATAGTTACTTAAAAATATTTTTGTCTTATTTTAAAATATTTGTGGTGTGTGTGTGTGTGTGTGTGTGCATGTGTGAGTGCCGATTCCTGCAGAGGGCACAAGAAGAAACTGGATTCCCTGGAGCTGGAGTTATAGGCGACTGTGAATTGTCTGACATGTGTGCTGGAAACTGAACTCAGAACATCTGTAAAACTAGTTTGTGCTCTTAACCACTAGGCCATCTCTCATGCCCCCCCCCCCCCCACAGCGCCCTGCTTATAACTTTTTAAAACAAATCTTATTATTATTGTATGAGTATGGGGTTTTTTTCCTGCATGTAAATGTGTATACTACATGCATGTCTGGTGGTGGAGGATGCCAGGAAAGGATGTTGGCTCCTCTGGAACACCATGTTTGTGAGCCACTATAGACACGCTGGGATCCAGTACCAAGGGTGGGCAGCACTTTTAGCCACTGAGCCATCTCTCTAATCATACCATTTTTTGAAGCAGGGTCTCACTATGTATCTCTCAGTTGGCCTGGAGCTCACTAAGTGGCTCAGGCTGGCCTGGAACTCATTGCATTGCTCAGGCACTAGCCTCAGCCTCAGCATCCCCAGTGCTGGGGTTACAAGCATGTGTGACCACACCCAGCTTTTCTTTCTTTCTTTCTTTCTTTCTTTCTTTCTTTCTTTCTTTCTTT
>OU015755.1:11479573-11496438 GCA_907169655.1 Acomys percivali | reverse complement strand
TTTCTTTCTTTCTTTCTTTCTTTCTTTCTTTCTTTCTTTCTTTCTTTCTTTCTTTCTTTCTTTCTACTTTTTGTTGCTGGGATAGACTCCAGGGTTTTGTGCCTCGTAACTGTTAACCACACATTGTAACACTGAGACACACATTATTTTAAATCAGGAGAGGAAAAAAAATCTTCTAGAGAATGAAGTTTTTCTACTTGTATTAAAAATCTTAAAGCTCTTTACACCAACTTTTTATGCAAACTGTCAATTGGACCTTCAGCATTTTCCCCTCCCCCCCCACCATTGGCCCTGTAGTGTTTATGATGCCAGGTAAAGCTGTGCACACACACTAGTACCTTAACTGACCAGAACGATAATACAAAAGACACTAAGACTGTAAGATAAGTATTGATAACTGTCAGTATTTTGTTAAATGAACTATAATCACTTTCCTACTTACTCTACAATAAATGCCACCTTTCCTACTGTCATAGATTTTTTTTTTAAAAATGGAAGCACAAAAACTTTGCCCAAGTCTATAGAAATAGTAAAAGGTCACCCCGGGATGGAAATCCTGAGCTGCCTCAGCTGCTGTGACCATGCTGTCTTGCCATATCGCCTTCTTTGTTGGCGTTGAGGATATAGCTGGGGGAAAGGATGGGAAGAAGGGAAGATCAGAGACCCTTAACGTTCTGCAATGTTTAGCTTCGTGTTGCATCCTAGGGGCTTTAACTTGTGTTTAATAAGCCAGACTGTGACTCTCGGTTTCTGAGGGTGTGGCCTGGCACAGGGGAGGCCCCTCCAAAAGAGCCACCTCTTTTGGCTTCTTCAGGGAGGGTGACGCTTTCATAGCTATGGGCAAAGAGCCGCTGACACTGAAGAGCATCCAGTTGGCTCCTGAGCTGTGTCCTAAGAACCGGCCCCTTACCCTGACCCCGCACAGCAGAGTCCCCTCCCCAAGGCTGAGATGCACACTTCCCAGCCAGCTTCTGAAAGGAGGTCTGTTGACTCAGGGCTCCCACATAGGAGACTGAAGCTAAGACATAAAGCTTAAAGGCGCCATCATTTCACATACTTAAACACACATACACACATATATATACATACATATATACATATATGCACACACATACATACACACATATATATATATAGTGCGTGCGTAAATATTTGTGGCTGGAAAATGAAACCCAAGTCTTCTCGTGTGCTGGCCAGCAGCTGCTCTGTCATTGAGTTCCACGTCCATTGCCCTCATCAGTCAAGTTTGATGAAGTCCAAAGAATTCTCTTTAGACCCTCTTTGACTAACCTTTGACCTTCTCCTGTTGCAGGCCACCGAGGCCCGTGTGATCATTCTCTGAAATGCATAAGCTCGAAGATCTCCGAGAGAAAGCTGCCAGGCTCCTGGCTGCCCGCGGGACGAGGACCTCTGGAGAAACCAGTCCTGGGGCCACGTGGTGTGGTCATGCCCATGTTTAGCCCTCAGAGTGGCCTTCATGCGGTCCGTGCTGAGCACAGCCCACTGAAGCCCAGGGTGGTGACGGTGGTGAAGCTGGGTGGGCAGCCCCTGCGCAAGGCCACCCTACTCCTCAATAGGCGCTCAGTGCAGACGTTTGAGCAACTCCTGGCGGACATCTCGGAAGCCTTGGGCTTCGCGCGCTGTAAGAATGACCGCGTGCGGAAGCTGTTCACCCTCAAGGGCAGGGAGGTCAAGAGTGTGTCAGACTTCTTCAGGGAGGGTGATGCTTTCATAGCTATGGGCAAAGAGCCGCTGACACTGAAGAGCATCCAGTTGGCTATCGAAGAGCTGTATCCTAAGAACCGGACCCTTACCCTGACCCCGCACAGCAGAGTCCCCTCCCCAAGGCTGAGATGCAGACTTCCCAGCAAGCTTCTGAAAGGAGGTCACCGTTGTGGGGAGGTGGGAAGCTGTAGTGAGGTAACAGGGAGCAGGGCAGTCACCAGGCATCAGGGCAAGACTCCCACGGAGCTGGTCCTGGAAGACAAGGGGAGGGCAGCGCAGAAGAAGTGGGCACAAGGGCAGCAGGAGACGGAACCTGGTAGCCTGCCATTACCCAGGGAAGCGGCTCAGGAGGAGACTCACGCGAGTGGAGAGATGCACCTTGGGGTAGAGACTGAAAAGACCTCCGGGGAGATCGTCAGATGTGAGAAGTGCAAGCGAGAAAGAGAGCTGCAGCTGGGCCTGCAGAGGGAGCGGTGCCCCCTGGGGATCAGTGAGCTGGACCTGGGGAAGGGTCAGAAGTGGGATTCGGAGAAGCTGGTGAGCCGGAGGAGGGCTTCTGAGGCCAAGTCTATAGACGGAGAGGAAGGGTGGAAGGGTGACAGCCATCGGAGCAGCCCCAGGAATCCCCCTCAGGAGCTGAGGAGACCCAGCAACAACTCAGACAAGAAAGAGAACCGAGGCTCCGACGGGCAGGAGAGTCACCCTCAGGGAGCAGCCAAGGCCCACAAGGACATCGGGGAAGGCCCACCAGCTGTAGAGGAGGGGCCCATGGATGCGAGGAAAGACACCAGGCACCCGTGCAGGAATAAGCATGCTGCCTGGCTCCTGAGAGAGCGCCAGGCTGAACCCCAACAACTCCCCAGGACCCGAGGCGAAGAGAAGGAAGCAGAGGAGAAGAAGCCAGGTGGGCTAGGAGGGAGGAGGATGGCGCTAGAAAAGGAGCCTAAGACGAAGCCGGAAGAGACCAACAGATCAGAACGGCCCAGCGGCCGGAAGCTGCGGCCCGTGGGCATCATCTCAGCTGACGTAGAGAAGCACTATGACGTAGGCCGGATCATTGGGGACGGGAACTTTGCGGTTGTGAAGGAGTGCAAGCATCGAGGTTCCAAGCAGGCTTACGCCATGAAGATTATTGACAAGTCCAAGCTGAAGGGGAAGGAGGACATAGTTGACAGTGAGATCTTAATTATCCAGAGTCTCTCTCACCCCAACATAGTGAAACTACATGAAGTCTATGAAACGGAAGTGGAGATCTACCTGATCATGGAGTATGTGCAGGGAGGGGACCTTTTCGATGCCATCATCGAAAACGTAAAGTTCCCAGAGGCTGAAGCGGCAGTCATGATCACAGACTTGTGTAAAGCCCTCGTGCACATGCATGACAAGAAGATCGTCCACCGGGACCTGAAGCCGGAAAACCTGCTGGTGAGTCTGGAGTTTGTTACGATATGGCATAATGGCCGGGGGGGGGGGGGGGGGGGAGGGCTTTTAAAATCACCTATTCTAGCTCCCAAATGAGACAAAGACCTTGTTGGATTTACTCAACAAGCTTTAAGGCACTAGAGCTGATCTATTCTAACCCGCTATGCTATGCTAGTCTGGCTACTTCCCAGACACATACCCGGAATTACCTGCCATATTGGTCCTGCCTGGGCTGCTTCTGCTCCACCAGGTCAGTCCTCATGGCCACATCTTTTCTCTGCCTCTTCTTCTTTCTTTTCCTCTCTCTGTGATTCCTGTCTCAGAACCCTCCCTCGACTGGGATGGAGGTCCCGCCTCTTATCCTCTCTCTCACCCAGCTATAGGCTCTTTAGCTTCTTTATTGACCAAATAAATTTGTTTTTATTATTATGGAAACAAAAACCTTTTGATTTAAATAAGGCAGAAAACATTTCCTCTTTCCTAGGAGATAAATATGTTTGCTTTCATGGTGACCACGTGACTCAATTTCTTGAACAATTACATATCCTTTAGTTAGACAGTGAGTGTCTACTGGTGGTGGCCTTTCCCTCAGGCTTTGCATAGACCATCTGACCCTCCCTGTGTCCTCTTTGAGGATGATGTTTTGCCAAGGAGTTCCGAGCCTGCAGAGGTGGGGAGATCTGTGTGTGGATCGCACAAAGAGGCTGGTGGGGGAAGTGTCTTGGTTTCTGTTGCTGTGATGAAACACCACGACCAAAAGCAAACGGAGGAAGAAAGGGCTTACTTGGCTTGCATTTCTATACACTTCCATCATGGAAGGAAGTCAGGACAGGAACTCAAGCAGGACAGGAACCTGGAGGCAGGAGCTGATGTAGAGGGCCGTGGAGGGATGCTGCTTGCTCCTCATTGGCTTGCTCAGCATGCTTTCTTATAGAACCCAGGACGACCAGCCCAGGCATGGCACTGCCCACAATGGGTTGGGCCTTCCCATGTCAATCACTTATTAAAATGAATGCCTTATAGGCTTGCCTGCAGCCTGATCTTATGGAGGTGAGGTTCCTCCTCTCAGATGACTTTGCCTTGTGTGAAATGACCCAGTACAGGAAGGCAAGGTCCCCCCCAAATTCGCTTGCTGGTTTTCTTTTCTCTAGATCAAGGCCTTATCCTTTCTGGAACCTTGTGTTGAGTGCCTTTCCCTAGGGAGACATGAACAAAACCCTGTGCAGTCCAGACAGGGGGCACAAATGACAGAGAAATGATTCCAACCAATGTTAGCTTAGTGGATGAATGGTTTTACTGCAGTTGCTTAGAGGAGTGGGGGTGTGGATCTCTCAAAGGCAGCTGCATCACACTCATCTCAGCCTGAGTGATGACGACACACCCAAGTGCCTTCCTGGAGCTCTCTGCTCAACCTGCAGGCAGCTTCCCGGAAGAGTCTCTTCCTTCCAGGATTTGTTGGCCGTTCTCTTCCTCTGGTGACGGTCTAAGCTTAACGGCCTCCCTCTTTGACCTCTCTAAGAATGAAGCTTTTGAATAGAAGGAAATAGCTACATAACACTTAGTTTCCTGATTTTTTTTTTTAAAAAAAAATATTGGTGCTGAAGATATGGCTTAGTTACTAAGGGTGCTTGTTGCTAGAGGACCCATGTTTAGTACCCATCACCTAAGTTTGGCATCTCACAGCTGCCTGCAACTGCAGCTCCAGGGCACCCAACACCCTTTTCTAACCTCTCAGGCACCTGAACACATGTACACATGCACACACAGACAATACACTCACATATACACATTACTAACCAAATACATCCTTAAATTTTTGTTTTATTTTCATTAATTTATTTACTTTACATCCAGATTGGTGCACTTTCCCTCTCTCCTCTCCTCTTAGCCCCTCCCTCTTACCTTCTCTCCTCCTAGGACCCCCTTCCTGTCTCCTCAGAGAAGGGGAGACCTCCCATGGATATCAACCTGCCTTGACATATCAAGTTGTAGTAGGACTGGAAACCCAGACAAGCATCCTAGTTAAGGGAAAGGAATCCCAAGGCAGGCAACAGAGTCAGAGACAGCCTCGCTCCTGCTGTTAGAGATCCCATATGAGGACCAGGCTGTGCATCTGTTACATATGCGTAGGGGGCCTAGCTCAGTCCCATGCGTACTCTCTGGACCCCAGTGGGCTAGTTGGTTCTATAGGTTTTCTTGTGGTGTCCTTGACCTCTCTGGCTCTTTGGATCCTTCCTCCCACTCTTCCATAAGATGCCCCGAGCTCTGCCTAATGTTTGGCTGTGAGTCTCTGCAACTGTTTTCATCAACTGCTGTATAAAGCCACTCAACGGCAATTACGCTAGCCTCCTGTCTGCAAGTATAGAAGAAAAATATTATTAATAGTGTCAGGGGTGGGCTCATATGGCATGGGACTCAAGTTGGGCCAGTCATTGGTTGTCCATCTCCTCACTTTCTGCTTCCTCTTTATCCCTGAACTTCCTACTGGCAGGACAATTATGGGTGGAAGGTTTTGTGGCTGGCTTGGTATCCCCGCCCCTCCATTGGAAATCTTGACTGATTATAGGGCATGTCTTTTTTCAGGTTCCATATCCCTGCTTGCTAGGAGGCTTAGCTAGGGTCACCTGCATAGATTTCTGGGAGTTTCCATTGTCCTAGATTTCCAGTTTGTCCCAGAGATACTCCTCCCACACTGATTCCAGTCCTCCCTCCCACCCTCCTCCCCACACATGATCCCTCCAGTTCCCCTTCTTCCCCCAAGTTCATTCCATCCACAGCAGATGTCTGTTTTATTTCCCCTTCTGAGTAAGATTCAAGCATCTTTCCTAGAACACTCCTTGGATTCTTTGGGTCTGTGGGTTGTAGCATGGTTATCCTGTACTTTATGGCTACTATACACTTATAAGTCAGTACATACCATGTGTGTCTTTCTGGGTCTGGGTTACCTCACTCAGGATGATATATTTTAGTTCTGTCCATTTGGTTGCAAATTGCATGATGTCATTTTTAATAGTTGAGTAGTATTCCATTGTGTAAAGGTACCACTCTTTATCCTCTCTTTGCTTGAGGGGCATCTAGGTTGTTTCCAGTTTCTGACTATTACAAATAAAGCTGCTAGCCGGGCAGTGGTGGCACACACCTTTGATCCCAGCACTCAGGAGACAGAGGCAGGTGGGTTGCTGTGAGTTCAAGGCCAGCCTGGTCTACAAAGCGAGTCCATGACAGCCAAGGCTACACAGGGAAACCCTGTTTTGAAGAAACTAAAAAACAAAAACAAAACAAAACAACAACAAAAAACAGCAAACAAAACAAAACAAAACAACCAAATAAAGCTGCTATGAACATAAATGAGCAAGTGTCCTTGTGGTATGGGTGGACCATCTTTTGGGTATGCCCAGGAGTGGTATAGCTGGGTCTTGAGGTAGAACTATTCCCAATTTTCTGAGGGACTGCCAAAATGATTTCCAAAATGGTTGTACAAGTTTGCACTCCCACCAAATAAATCTTTATAATATGATGGTGGTGATGATGATGGTGTGCGCATGTGTATGTGTGTGTTTGTGTGAGTGTGATGTGGGGTTGGATGGGGCATGCATGCAGTGGCACCATGTGTAGAGGTCAGAGGACAGCTTTGCAGAGTCAGATCTCACTTTCCACCTCACTGGTTTCTGGGGATGGAACTAAGGTGTCTAGGTTAGTCTGGCAAGGATCTTTACTCAATGGGCCATCTCTTTGGCCCATAGTTTCCTGGTTCAATAAGAAAAGAACACCAACAGTAGTACTTTGAGAGGCTGAGTGCTAATAGACGTGAGCAAAAGCATCAGCCCCCCGACATGAAGGAGGCATTACACTATTCCAAGCTTGGCGGTGGCTTGCACCTACGCAACATAAGAAATATCACAAGACACCTACTTCCTGTAGGGCCACTCTGTCTTGTGTGGATCAGGACAAAAAGAAACCTCTTTGTAATAAAGTAGGAATGCGTTAAGTTGTAGGTGTGGTTACATGTCACCCTGACTGCCAGAGATTGTTGACCCTTTCCCCCACCTTCCCATGGAGACAGGACATCCAGTCATGGGCAGCCAGATGTGGTGTAACATGCCTGTAACCCCAGCACTTGGGAGGCAGGAGGATTGACACCTGATGGTCACCCTCTGTCAGTCTGATCTTTTAAAGGCCCTACCTCAACAGAGACACCACAAAGCTACTCATACTGTCTGACGCTGCCCAACCCAAAGCCAACGCCTGCTTTCTCGAACTGTCCCCAGGCATCCAACTCCGTCCCAGTCTTCTGAGAGTTCTGGATGTTCTCTGAGTTATAAAGATGCCAGCTGAGTGTGTTCTCTCTTACTGCAGAGAGTACCAAACCTAGTGCGTCGTATGTTCCTAGGAGGCTGCTCAGAACCACACATCTCACACTGTCACCATCTGGCCTCTTTGTCCCGTTTTCTTCCTCATAGCTGTGATCACCACCTGACATGTTCTGATCACCACCTGACATGTTTTATATTTTCTTTTTTTTTTAACCTCCAAGAGATGCCTCAGTGATTAAAGCTACTGGCTGTTCTTTCAGAGAACCTGGGTTTGATTCCAATATGGTGGCTCCCAACTATCTGTAACTCCAATCCCAGGGATCCAATGCCCTCTTCTGGCCTCTTTGGCAACCAAGCATCCATGTGGTACACAGACAAACATGCAGGCAAAATACCCAAACACACAGAATAAATACATTTTATAAAATTATTTAAAATGCGTTACATTTAAATCTATGTTTTGTGTGTTGAAAGGGGAGGGTGGAAGGTGGATATGAACCTGCCACATTTCTAGAGCGGACAGCCTGTAGAAGTCCGTTCTCTCTTCTACCTTGAGGGTCCTGAGGATGGAACGCAGGTCGTCAGGCTTGGTGGCAAGCACTTTTACTCAATGGGGTGGTCTCACCAGCTATGGTGAAGTAACATGGCCGAAAGCAAACTAGGGAGGAAAGGGTTTATTTGGCTTACAAATCCTGGGTCATAGTCCACTGAAGGAAGCCAAGGTGGGAACTCAAGGCAGGAACCTGGAGGCAGGAACCTGGAGGCAGGAACTGAGACACAGATCGTGGGGAGGTGCTGCCTACTGGCTCGTTCACTATGGGTTCTTGAATCTGCTTTCTCATACAACCCAGAACTACCTATCCAGGAGTGGTACCTCTTATAGTGGGCTGGGTCCTCCTACTTCAGTCACTAGTCAAGAAAATGCCTTATAAACTTGCCCACAGGCAATCCAGTGGTGACATTTTCTCACTTGATGTTCTTTCCCCAGATAACTCTAGGTTCTTGGTCAAATAAACAAAACTAACAAGCACACAGTCCAACATTCTATTTAAAATCATCATCATCATCATCATCAATCATCATCATCATCGTGTGGTGTGTGTATGTGGTTATACGCATGCTATACATGTGTGTATGTGCTTGCATGTGTGTGACTGCAGTTGTGCACGTGCCATGATGTGCACACGGAGGTCAGATGATAACTTCCAGGCATTGGTTCTCTCCTTCCATCTTGTTGGAGGCAGTTTTATTTTTTACTGCTTCTGTGTCCTACAAGGCAGCTGGCCCTAGGGCTTCTGGGCACTTCGACCACTTTGTTCCCACCCAGGAGGAGTGGTGGGGCTCCACCTGTGTGCACCCGAAACTGGCTTTTTATGATTTCCAGGGACTGAACTCATATCATCAGTCTTGCACACGTATATTTACTCACCGAGCTGCCTTCCAGGGCTTTACATTTCCTTTCTTCCATCTCTCACTGGGAAGACAGGTCCATGATAACAGGCATGATCTTAGCCAGACTCTACCATGAGATGAAAAGCAATTTTGCCACACAGCAGACAGTTAACACATGTTAGCCGGAAGCCATCATCATTGCATGATGCCTGGGAAACAGCGGGTGCACCATTGTTTGCTGATGCCATTGAGATCAGCATAGTGAAAGGACTGTGGTGCCCAGGCATTTGTCATGAAGGAGCGCTCAGGGCCGAGGTGCCGCAGGCAAAGCAATAGCAGATGGAGACAGTGTTGCCAAGAAGTCACATACTTTTGATAGAGCAAAGGGGTCAGGAATTTGGTGTGTTCCCTTAGATTCACATGGCTGCAGAGCTGTGTCCATGAACTGCCCCCACGAGCTGCCTGAGGACAAACTGAGTCAAGCTCGTTTTCAGGTGAAATGAGGTTTATGTTGACCATTAACTCAGACACTCCTGTTTTTTTGCCAACTTTAATAGAACTGCAAGAATAATTTGGCTGTTTGCCTGCATGGTCTGAATTAGTCTCCAATAACTCCCTTGGGGAAATTGAATTTTTATATTTTCTGGTCTCCTTGCCCCTTCTCTACAGCCTTTAAAAAATTCTTTAATCAATATTTTTGGTTAATGTTCACTCATGTATCCCAGACTCGCCCCCTGGTTGGCTGTGTAGCCCTAGGATGGCCTTGATCATGCCTCCATCTTGTAAGTGCTGGGATTACAGGTGTGCCACACCTGGTTTGTGGAGTTCTGGGTGTGCCAGGCAAGCACTCTACAAACTGCGTTACAGCCCCCGACACTCACCCAGTTTGGTTGTTTCTGTCTTTTGGGTCTGACCTGAGGCATTTTTCACATGTGATGTCTAGGATCACAACAGAGCCTCGGTTCTTTTGTCTGTTGTCTTCACTGAACCCTTTAAGCAGGTCTTTTTGAGCTGGGCATTTCCTACATGTGCCTACTAGTGCATGCACACACACAGTTTCCACATGTGAGATCAGATGTCCCCCAGGACTATTTCACGCAAGGACAATTGGCTTACCTTGTATTTGCTGACAATCAGTTTGTTGCTTGGCTTGTTCTCACGGCGAAGGGGATGGATTTGCCAGCAGTGTCTCACTGAAGAGTGATCTCGATGGCTGGTTGAGGATGTGATGCTGTTGCTCTGGGCAGTGGAAGCAGGAGAGGTGATATGTTTGGTGTGGACAAGCATCTCTGAGAGGTTGAGCAAGCACAGTTCTTCATAGAATTAGCTATCACAGCTGACATCTTTTAGCACTTTGAGGCAGTGGAGAGTGTGTGTGTGTGTATGTGTGTGTTTGTGTGTGTGTGTGTTACAGAGAGGGGGTGTTTGGCAAACTGCATATTAGCTGTATTTTTTTTGGATTTTCATAATTACATACATGTATACAACATATTATGAGCATGTTTATCTCCCATAAGTGTCCTGTTCCCTCTTAATGCTGCCCACTCAATTGTAACCAACTAGTTTTTCTCCCTGCCATGTTTATTCCTGTGTGTGTGTGTGTGTGTGTGTGTGTGTGTGTGTGTGTGTACAAGTCTTGTGCTGGTGAATAGGTATAATTTTTTTCAGCTCAGCACACAATTTGCTCATTGGTATTGATCTAGTTGGCATTTTTCTTTTTGGAAAAAAAAGTCATTTATTTTCTCCAAAATAAACTTTGAGAGAAAGGGGGAGAGACAGAGGGGGGGGGAGGGAGGGAGAGAGAGAGAGTACATGTGTACATGTATGGCTTCAGAAACAGCAAATGTTGTGTGGGAGCCACCTTTCAGGAGAGATAATGCATTGCTCTTTGTGGATGTCTGTCAGTATGCATTTATTGAAACAGGTGTCTATCACACTCATGGGACAAGCTTGTCCTTTTTCTGGCTAACTAAAAATTGGCATATCACATCTAGAGTCTAGACGTTATCCAATGCCAGGCTTTTTGCCTTTTTCAGACAAAGATGAAGCTTCTGCTGGATTTGACAACTGCTGTCCTCAGGGCTTAGACAGAGTCAGTTTCCAAGCTTGTTAGTAAACTAGTTATGCTGCAGATTTGTTTGGTTTTTCCAAGATTCAGTGTTTATCATTGTTGCCATGGTGACCACCGTCCATCAGTTGGTGTTCTTCACTTACCCGCATGTGTTGTCAAATCAGTGCTTCCTTCCTGTAAGGCATGGCTGCTGTGTCTTTATTAGACCTGCCTTTGCTAAGCCTGGGAAAATGATTATTTTAGCATCAGCTCTGTCTGAGCAGAGGATTGTAGCTACAGCTGCTTTTTCCAGACACTTTCTGAGCACACTAAGCACTCTTAAGGAACGTAGCTGCTTATCATGATGTTTTAATCAACAGAAATATTTACATCTGATAATTAGGCCCCGGAGTAACATTTCGGGGCTGTATTGCCAAGTTCATCTGGTCCCACTGATCTCATTTCCTGATATTAGAATTCTTCTTCCCTCAGGGTTGCTTAGACTCCAGAGATCTTGCAAACAAAGTTTTAATTATAAGAATTTCCAGCTTGCAGAAATATCTGTGCTAATTGCTTCTTCTGCCAGTATGTGGTGCCTCGGAGGGCTTGGGATCAGTGTTGACTGCGTCTCAGGGAAGGAGGGAGGAGGACACAGTAGCCTGAGGAAAGGTGGTGATAAGACCCGCTCAACAGGGATGGGGAGTGTACAGGCCAGGAATGGTCAGCCAAGACAGCGGGGCGAGCAGTCACTGATTCTAGAATCATCTCTTCTAGGGGAAGGAAAAAAGAGAAGGATCTGGGAGGAATGGCATGGGTGCATTGACCAGTTGCTCCACCAGCTGACATATGGCCACATTGCTTTTCCTGGATCTTGTCACCGTTCCCCAGCCCAGCGGCTACAGCTCTGAGCGCTTGGAGCAAGAGAAATGGGGGTGACTTGGTGGGGACAGGCCAAGTCTTGGGTGAAGACAAAGGCGGGTCCTTTCTTGTTGGTTCTGGGATGAAGTAGATTTGTCTAGCTGTCTAACTACTGAATATGGCCTGGACTGTGCCCTGATATGTGTGCCCTTAGAGGTGATAAGGATAACCTAGAGTGAAAATGACCTGACTCACCTCTCTCCTGTCCTTCCTCTAAAGTAAACCTCTTCCATCATTTTGGTGACCTTAATTCTCTACATTCTTTTTTTTTTTTTTCCCTCTCCACTATGATACACAAGAAGGACTCAGTGGTAGCAATCCTCCCTGATCCACAAGACATTTCTACTACCAGCTTGATTTTTTTTTCCTTAGCTAGAAGCAGGCATGGGCCCCTGTTTTCTTATTAATGCCCCAAGTATTGACAATTTTAAAACTTGGTAATAACTTTGAGGCATATCTCCTTAGGCCAGACTTCATTAAATCAAGAAGCATGGGTTTCACCAATAATAAGATGGATCCTTAAAGAAGGACTGGAATAAAACAGGGCCGTTAGCTCAGATGGTTTTTGTTAGGCTGGCTACCAGAAATATCTTGTTGCCACCTTGCTAGGAGAACTTAATCTTAGCCCTTTGAGGATCTAAGATCGACACCGAGAGTTTGTTTCCCTGGCTAGGATTAAAAAATTAAATTATAGCACACAAAGTGGTGGGTTTCATTAAGGCATTTGCATACACTCTTTTTTTTTTTTTTTTTTTTGCCGTTCATCCTTTCCCACACCCCTCCCCAGAGCCCCCATCCAGGAAGCCTCTTTTCCTCCTCTCAAGGCTTTCTTTTCTCCTATGAACTGTACTCACCCCCTGAATACCCACACACATAAAAATTAAAGTCTAGGATCTGTATTTGAGGAAACATCCAGCATTTGTTTTTCTGAATCTGGGTTGCTTTGCTTAATGGACTAATTCCCAGTTCTAGGTTTTTTGGGTTTTTTTCCCCCCCTGCAAATATCATGACCTTATTCTCCTTTATGGCTGCATGAAGTTCCGTCATATACACAAGCCACAGTTTCTTACCCAGTCTCCTGTTGATGGACATCTAGGTTGGTTCCATTTCCTGGCTGTTGTGAACAGTGTGGCTGTAAATGTGGTGGTCAAGGATAACTGTACCTTTATGTTCAAGTGTAAATTACTTTGTGGCATTGGCGTTTTAGTACGATGTCGTTTCTAAGATCACCCCACTCTTTGTTTTGTGGAAGTGTACTTTGGAGGGAAACGGTCCAAAGCAGGAATTTAGCAGTGATACATAAACCTACTCCAGGCCTAACGGCTAAGGGAGCCTCGCTGTTGGCCTGCGCTCTGCCGCCCTCTTCCGCTCAGAAACTAAAAGTGCATCTTTAGTTTTATTTATTAAGGTTTTGTTTGCTTCTTTTTTATTTGCTTGCTTTTTGAGAGAGGGTCTTCCTTGCTGTATAGTGGAAACTGGCCTGGACTTCCATATCTTCCTGAGTTCTGGGATTACTTGCATGCACCTCACGACTGACTATAACTGTGTTTAAATGGATAGCTATGGAAGTGCAGAGTGGAGGCTAATTGACTACAAAATAAAGATTCTCTTGAGGGACAGGGATGTAGCTCAGTTGACAGGGTACCGGCTGCATGAAGCCCTGGCTTTGACCCCCAGCGCTACATAACCAGGCATGGTGGTGCATGCCTATAATCCCCTCACCTGGAGTCTGCCAAGTGAGAGGGTTAGAAGTTCAAAAGTATCCTGAGTTACAAAGCTTGGTCTAAATGATACCCTGCCTCAAAATAAGGTTTTTCCCTTTTGAGATTCCAAGCTTGGGGCTTCGGCGGCACATGTGTGATTGCCTGATGCTTATATCACTAGTGCAGGACCACCTGGATTCAAAGCAGGACACACCTGTATGGCTGGAAAAAGGGACATAGACACAGACAGGCCTGTCAGGCATTCATGCTGTGTCAGCCATCTCTTAATAAACTGTCTGAGGGCCTGGGACAGCCCAGCAAGAACATGGCTCAGAACAGTGAGTTTAGATAAACTTCAAGATGTGGGTTGGGGTTAAGGCTGAGACACAGGCAAGGGGATTCAGAGCAGGTTGGCTTCCAAACCCAGGAAAGGCAGAAAGGCTTTCTGAGACAGAGGCATCGAGTGGACACTTAATGGGGCCCTTGGTGCTTGGTCAGGTGAGAGTCCTGAGTATTCTTTACCCTGACACCAGAGACCAAGGAATTTGCCAGGAGTCCTGGGACCATACCACAGAGAATTCAGAAAGTCAGCTGGGGGGGGGGGACTAGGCTCCTTGCTCCCCATCCTTGGAAAGGAGGATGTACCTTATTGACTGTCACCCCAGAGGGTGACAGTGAGAAAGCAGGCGGGGATTGGACCTACCTGCATGATTGGGTCTGAGATGAACAAGTGTCTTTTGGAGAGATGTCTAGACAGGTTTCCTGTTTGCGTGGAGGTCTGACTTGATGGTGAGACAGGTAGGTAGTGTTCCAAAGCCAAGTATCAAGGCGCCTGCTAAAACTCAGAAACCAAACCAGAACATTCCCACGCTGTATATCCTCAAGTGGAACGGAGCTGCTTATATAGTGAAGTGAATGACAGTGTTGAGGAGGGCCGAGGAGACAGGTCACTGAGTAAAAGTGCTTGCTATGAGGACCTGAACGTAAGTCCTTGGCACCCACGTAAAAGCTGGGCATGACTGTATGTCTGTAATCACTGTGCTGGGGAATGGAGACTGGTGGGTACCAGGAACCTGCTGGCCAGTCAGCCTAGCTGAAACTTCAAGCTCAGTAAGAGAGAGGGACAGGGATAGCGGGGAGGGGAGAGGGGAGAGGAGGGAGATAGAGGAAGGGAGAGGAGAGGAGAGGGCACGGCAACCAATGTCCTTGTGCTTGCATGGGTACCTGTGTATACACATGTAAGTACCCATGTACCACCTCTCACATAGATAGTTACATAAGAAAATTATAATAGACAACTCAGATTATCAAGGAAATCATGACAGTAGAGCCTGGAGTCTTCTTAACCACACAGGCCCTTCTCAGCAGTGGTTGGTGTTTCAGATGGGAAAAATTGAACTGTGGAAAGAGGAGAGAAACTTATAGGTTAATTTTAAAAAACTGATGCGCTGTTTTGAAAACATATACAGGATATCAAACACAATTCAATTTCGAATAAAAGTCTGAGCTCCTGGAACATTTCATCTGGTTCTGCTGGCCCAGTGCGGCTAGGCTTTGGAACTGTGGGATTCCAACGGCTTTCTGATACAAGTACCCATTTTATTTTGATGTATTTAATTGGCCAGATACTTTTAATGCCGACTAGTTGGCTGGAAATATTTGCAAATATTTTTTTGAGGGGAGCACCTTTTTCCCTCAACAATTACCTAGTAAGTATGATGAATGTGGATGGTCCATCTGGCAATTTCAGGCACTTACAACATTTTGTTTTCCTTTCCTTCCCAACTAGAATTTCTAGCCTAAATTATTCTGTCATCTCTTTCAGGCTTCATCTGTCTCTGCGTGTAGAGTGAGCAGAGCTGGGTTTTTGGTCCGAAACTATGGTTTCTTCTTGGTCAGGGTGACGTAGGTGGCAATGATGTGTAGAGGCTAGGATGGGGTCTGCAGGACACCCCCACTGGGGTTTCTAGGTTCTCAGAACAAGGAACTGGACTCTGCACACATCGTTAGTGATGCATAGATAGTTTATCAAAGAAGAATCATGCTTCAGAGAATGGAAAGGAGCCAGAGTCGAGCAAGGTCAGAAGCTTGGAGGCTCCCATGATGGGCAGGTAGAGACGTGGGTCAGCATTCCATGCTCTCTACGCTGTCAGCCTTGTTGGGAAGGGTCGTCATGTCATTTGGTAGGTCTTGACCCAGACTCCGCAATTAAGACACATGCAGCTTGTAGAGAAGTCAGCTCACTGCCAGGAACCGAGTGTGTGGCCGTGCGACACGGTGGGGATGGCAACGGTCATCAGCATCTTCCTCTAGCTTCTGCTTTCAGATCTCCATTAAAGGAATTTAGAGGCGCTATACAGAGTACAGAGATGGTAACGTTTATTATAGTGAAGTGGAACACTTTCAGGAGGGCAATGCCCAAAAGGACCACTCTGTGTCAGCCATACCCCCAAGGGGGGGAGAGTAGACAGTGGCCAAATGGACCAACCACTGTGCTGACCCGTATTACCTAAGGTTTTAGGTAGGCTTTATCCTATTTCTAAAGTCTCTAGAATAGACAGCTTTCCCAGAGGGTTTTTTTGTTTGTTTTGGTTTTGGTTTGCCCAGGTGACTGATTTGATGAATTCTGGGAGAGATCACACTAGTATGTTCTTAACAAGAGGTTTTTCAAGGGAGGGGTGAATTCTTAAAGGCCCCAAGTATCTTACCCATCTACCTAGCAAGGAGGGGCAGGATGGCTACCCCATCCTGCACTGCCAGTTGCCACTATGACTCAGACACAGGGAGACCCATCATTCCCCCTTGTTTTCCACCCCTGGGTGCTGATAGGAGCACAGGGCCTCTGTGCTCAGATCCAGTACAAACGCAGGGCGTGAGCTGCAGACAAGCTGGGTGTTCCTCTTGCAGGTATGGCAGCCACAGTGAGTCTTGTTCGTGGATAAAACCACCATGTTTCTTATCCAATAGGCTTTTATCCAGTGCTTGAATCAGCAGTGTTGCACATCATCTGGCTTCTGTGATGTGATACGGATGGCTGGCCTTTGGTTTTACTTGGGTAGATGCTTACTAATATTGAAGAAGCCTGGAGCTTGAAGTTGTGTCTGGTTATCTTAAGTTTTCCCCAGATGGAATCTGCTTACATTGTATGGTAGCACAAGGCATCTTGAACTTGTAACAAGATAGTACTGGGTGCATGGAGTGCCATGTGGAGTGTAGCACATATTTCCTTATCTGTAGTTGTGTGGGAGTGTGTGCCGCCATGATATGTGGAGATGTGGAGGCTGGAGTCAAGGTTTCTCTCTCTCTCTCTCTCTCTCTCTCTCTCTCTCTCTCTCTCTCTCT
>OU015755.1:11454548-11479389 GCA_907169655.1 Acomys percivali | reverse complement strand
ATATATATATATAATTTGTTTGTTTTCAGACAGGGTTTCTCTGTGTAGGACCTGCTTTGTAGACCAGGCTGGCCTTGAACTCCCAGCGATCCGCCTGCCTCTACCTCCCTGCATGCTGGGATTAAAGGCGTGCGCCACTGTGCCTGCCTCAGGTTCTTAGTTTTAATGAAACAAGCTCCTTTACCCAGTGAACCATCTCACTGTCCCTTTAGACCATTGCTTGTTCTTACATAAGTTAGTTTATACTTAAAGTGCCACTGGTCCTTGTTAGAATGTGGTGCTGTCCAGTAGAAATAATTTTCATCTGCGCTGTCCAGCATGGTGCCCATCTCACAGGTTGCTGTTGGACAAACACATGTGCCCAGTGCAGCTGAGAAACTGGGTTCTAACCACTGAATTTTAGCATCCCGTTTGATAACACAAGGATGCTGTACTGGATGGCACAGTGGACCTTCTTCTGGTTCTGTGGTTGAAAATGTGAGCAGCTGTGTTGAGGTCAGGCTGGATGGATGTGTCCCGGGATGCCCGTGAGCTCCCATGAGTCCCTGCTGCTTTGACCCGGTTGCACAAGCACGCTGTCTCAGCATTGCTTCTCTCTTTCCATCACAGTCTGAATGGTTTGGGCGCTTTGATTCCTCCTAGGTTCAGCGAAATGAAGACAAGTCTACCACCTTGAAGCTGGCTGATTTTGGACTGGCTAAACATGTGGTGAGGCCAATATTTACTGTGTGTGGAACGCCCACATACGTAGCTCCTGAAATTCTTTCTGAGAAAGGTAAGTGTTGCCCTTTACTCTTTGGTACTCAAGCTCGGCAGTCGACAAATGCTGTAGTGTTCCCAACAAGGCACAGTTACAAAATCTCAGGGAGCAGGATCTCAGGCTTGCTTAAAACATATTTATTATTTATTTATTTGTATGTGTGCATGCATCCCCCCCTTCTCTCTGCCTCTATCTGTGTCTGTTTCTCTGCCTCTCTCTGTCTCTCTGTGTCTGTCTGTCTGTCTGTCTGTCTGTCTGTCTCTCTGTCTCTCTCTCTCTCTTTCTCTTTCAGTGTAAGCAGAACAATGAGATGAAAGATAGAGAGAAGTGGGAGAGGAAATGTGCTCCAAGAAGGCTGTTTATACCCAGGTCTACTACTATGTGAGAAGATGGAAGTATTTCTTAGGCTAAAAATTTAAAAATTCTGTGGGCAACCTCCACTTACAGGCAAAGGAGATCCCATTTCAAACTCGATGAATATTCATTCCTCATGTGTGAGGATCCAATAAACTACTTTGGCAACATACTTTCTAAAGCATATAAACAGAAAACATATGGAAGATAACCCGACAGTTGTTTCCTTGCATGAGGCAAATGTATCCGTTAGCTGAGAGAGGCTCTGTGTGGGTTGAAAGCCTGGTCATAGGTGGCAGGCATGGGCAGTTCCCCATCAGCAGGCACCTGGGAGCAGTGATGAGGAGACCGAGCATGAGTGAGGCTGGGGAGTGGAGACTTGAGAAGACTAGTCTCACTGGATGAAGAGAGTTAGGGGCCTGGGTAGGCCTAGCCTAGACTTATCCCAAACACGAATTGCTCAGATTTTGAATGACAAGTGCCATGGCCATTGTACTGTGGTGGCGGCAGTACAGGAGAACACTGAGAGATGCGAGACATTTTAATGGAAGCAAAGATGAATTGAACGAGAGACAAAGCCAATTAGCACGAATGTATGGGGAAAGCACACCAACTAAAATAGGGTATTGGGGAAAAAATTCTTTGAGGAAACAAGGTAGGAGAACTTGCATTTTCATCACGCCGATAAAGAGACATCAGTGCAGACCCAGACTGCTGTCCTGTTGGCAAGAATGGAAGTCCTGGATCAGTATGCCATGTGGGGACTCTTCAGTCTGATGGCTAAACTGGTGAGCTGGTCGCTCTGCAGTGACGCCAGGACAAGGAGAGTTACGTTTGGATTCAGAGCAGCCACAGCTAGGAGGGAAGGCTGTCAGTAGAGGGCTGAGCTACATGGAAGACGGAACTGGGTTAGGAAAGAACAAGTTTCAGAGGCCAAGGGAAAGTTATAAGAAGTGCCTGGGGCAGAAGAATCTGTCTCCTACGAGTTAGCTGTCCTTGGGAATTGAGCAGTCATCACTGAGCTGCCCCCGAAGGGGCCATTGGTGACTTTTTAAAAACTCACTTTAGGCTCTTTTTGATTTGTGTCTTGATAAATTCACCCTGAGGCTTAGTAACAAACTTCTAATGTCCATTTAAAGCTGCTGCTGCATTCATTTCCTAAAGGTGAGCAGTCAGAAAGTTCTTGAAAATATGTACATGCCTGTTTGTGGGAGGATGATAGGCCATGCACATCAAAAACTCAACCGAGCATCCGTGTTCTGGTCCATTCTGTTCCTGTGGCAAACACCATGACCAAAAGCCGCTTAGCTGAGGAAAAGGCTTATTTTGTCTTGTACTTGCAGGTCACAGTCAATTACTTAGGGAAGTCAGCATGGGTATGCAAGGCGGGAACCCAAAGGCAGACTGCTTTCCTTTCCAACCAAGGAACTCACAACCAAGAAATTCAGCAGAGACCAAGGGAGAAGGATGCTCACACGCTCATGTTTAACTTAGCTTTCTTATTCAGCTCAAGCCTAGGGATGGTATTGCCCATAGCAGGATTGGCCTTTTTAACCTACATCAATTAATAATCAAGACAACTCTCTGTAGATAATGCTTGCAGGTACACATTCAACTAGGACTCCCTTCTCAGGGACTCAAGGCTATGTCAAGTTGACAGGTAAAGCTAACTAGGGTGATTACTTTGTTCATCTTACCTCCAAAAAGTTACATTACATTATGACCAGTCATTCTATTTGTTACTTTTCTTTTTGCTATGACAAAATACCAGACAAAAGAAAGTAGGAAGAATATTTTTGTTTTTGTTGTGGTTGCACAGCTCAAGAGATAGAGTTTATCACCTTTGACCTTCCTGCCTTTGGGTTTCCTGTCTGTTCTCACAGGCTATGGCCTGGAGGTGGACATGTGGGCTGCAGGCGTGATCCTCTACATCCTCTTGTGTGGCTTCCCCCCTTTCCGAAGTCCTGAGAGGGACCAGGACGAGCTCTTCAGCATCATCCAACAGGGCCAGTTTGAGTTCCTTGCTCCTTACTGGGACAACATCTCTGACGGTGAGAATGGGGGGGGGAGGGCTCCCTGTGATGGGAAGGAAGGCCACGGGCCTCTTCCCACTCTCTTAACGTGAGGTCTGGAGAAGTATTTGGGGAATGTGGGTGAAGCTTTGAGTGGTGTGGTCAACTGTCCTCATGCATAGATGAGGGACTTGGAGGATTCTCAGTTTAGATCCGGCCTTCCGGTCTGAATCTCCTGGGGCTTAGAAGGAGGTTATGTTAACTTTTCCTGCAAACGACACTATCCCAAGCATGCTGTGTCAGCAACACAGATAAACACATACACTTGTGTCTCTTCCCACAGTGGCAGAACCCATTGAGTAACAGTAAATTCACAAAGCTGTCTTAATGGCAGAAAAAGTTCAGACTGGTAAATGGGCCAAGGTTGGCACAGGTTCTTTTATTCCAATCTTAGTTATTAATATTAACTCTCATATCATATATCACAGGGTAAACACCACACACATACACACACACACACACACACACACACACACACACACACGCACTCGCACACACATAAGCAAGCGCGCGCACAGACACACACACATGCAAACTCACACACACACACACACACACACACAAACACACACACACACCACCACCACCACCACCACCACCACCACCACCACCACCACCATCACCACCACCACCGCTTCCACCACCCAGGGATAGACAGACAGGGATAAAGAGAGTTGCAGCAAAGTTTCAAGTCTCAGAAGTGGGCAGATAGGAATGTAAGGAGAATCTATACTGATAAGATAAGGAACCCAAATTAGAAACAGTTAAAAGGCTGCCATTGTCACTCACGGGGTTTCAGAGTCAAGTTTTAGAGTTGAGTCTAGCTGAGAGTTAAAGGGCAGGATTGGACCTGCAGCCAGAGCTGGTAGATGAATAGGTGGCAGGACCAGCAGGCCAACAGGAGGATGGGTAGGTAGCCGTTGGGTAGGCTGTGCCAGCAGTGGGGGCAGAGCTGAACTGAACCCCAGGGACACCTGGGAGTATTCTCTCTGTTGGTCCCTGATGCACATTCCAGGTATCCATGACAGCACTTTAACAGCAACAGTCCCCACCAACCTGCCAAGTCAGGGTGTTGTACCCTTTCTCAGTCTGATGTGTTTAAGTTCTTGGGCCTGGTTTTCCTGACACATGATTTCAACATGCCTATGTTCCCCTATGGTCTCAACTCATTCCAATACATTTATAAGTAGCATATTTTCTATTCTTGGAAACAAGTTATAGGCCTGTGTCTCACAAGAGTTGCTGCACGGATGGTCCCAATCATGTGTTCACCTAGGTGCTCAGCCCTCCTCTGTCCTCAGGATAGAGTAAATGTCTACTTATAAAATGAAGTCTCTCGGGGCAAAGGCACAGTCCAGAAAAAGCCATTGTTTTCGACAATGTGCAGTATAGTGCAGCCTGACATCAACAGACATGACCAAGCATCTATTTACTCCAGATATACCCAAAGACAGACCAAAGCAGCAATTCCATAAAAGGTCAACAGCTTAGGGAACCAGTGAGTTTATTGAATTTACTTACATAGTATAGGTGAAGGGTGAATTATAGCAACAAGGGTGACCCCAACATAGTTGCATCATTGAATAGTCCCACCAAGGTCATGGATGATGACCTTATGAGGTTGCAGTAGGAGCCACTCTTTCTATTAGTCATCCATTTTCTATACACTCTAGCATCTCCCAAGATCACTTGTAGTTGGGGGAAGGAATATGAGAGTAATGGCTGGACTCTCAACTGTGGCTCCTTCTCCTCCCTCCTTCTTCTAGAAGATATCAGTAGCCACTACTGTCATGGAGCTAGCTACCCCTGTATTGTTCTTCTCAGTTGGTTGCTATGGCTACTGGACTAAAGTAATCTGCACTCCAAAATGGCCATGGGATGAAAAAGCCATGTAATAACAGTGTGGTGCAGAACCTGTCCTGCTTGAACTAGGCAGGGCAAAGGCTTCTGGACTGTGGAGATTGCTGGAAGGACATGTAGGGAGTGGGCTGACAGGTGTGGGAGCTGCTGCTATTGAATTGGAGGCGCCTTTCAATATGGGTGAAAACATGGGTGTTTTCTTTCTTTGTTCCATGAGTCAAGAGAGAAAGCCTGCAGAGCTGGGGTGAGGGGTGGGTGGTTGAGGGTTTGGGGTGTGTGTGGAGGGTGTTCTTTTTTTTTTCTTTCTACTTACACACAGGCCTGCTACCAGCTGTGTTTAGGGGGGAGAGAGAAGTGAGTTGGTTTGAGAGAGAAGTGGGTAGGTCTGAGAAAAAAGAGCTAAGTGGACCATCCTTCAAGGGAGCCACAGACAGGTAAGCATGGCATGGTGGAAGTCTGAGGTAAAAGGCTCCAAGGGCCACCAGACAAAGGAAGTGTCTAGATTCAAAGGTGTGTGTGTGTGTATGTGTGTGTGTGTGTGTGTGTGTGTGTGAGAGAGAGAGAGAGAGAGAGAGAGAGAGAGACAGAGACAGAGACAGAGACAGAGACAGAGAGACAGAGACAGACAGACAGACAGACAGACAGACACAGACACACAGAGAGACACACAGAGACAGAGATAGAGAGAGGAGAGAGGAAGGAGGAGGAGAAGAAAAGAAGGAGGAGGAGGAAGAGGAAGGAATCATCCTCATCCTCATCCTCAGCAGCAGCAGCAGCAGCAGGATGAGTTGATATGTGCCTATATTCAGGTTGCCTTTGATTCCCAGGCAGGGGAGAAGGGGCAAAGCTTTTAGTGAGAGGGAAGGCTGCAGCTGCTGTTGAGCCTGCCAGCAGTAGACTGCAAATGGGGCAGGGCCAGGTCTGTGAGGCTCCCCCCCCTTTCCTCCCTCAGCACTCCACAGCACCTGACAGGTAAGGGTGGGTGAGGGTGGGGTGAGAGGTGGGAGTCTGGTTTCTAACAGTCTCCTCCACTCTCTAGGATCAGCATGGACTTGAGCAGGAAGCGCAATTCATTTGATTTAGTGTTACTGACTGCTTAGGTTTCTTTACATGGTTTTCGGTTTTGTTAGTATGCAGAAATACTTATTAGCTTAGGAAAAGGGAACACAGTTTATTTAAAATTTTGCTGGCTTGATGTAAAACTTTACAGTACATAGATATGGTGCATGGGCTCAGTTTCCTTGGCCTGGTTATGTGGCTGTTAGGGGTGGTTCATGAAAAAAAACAAAAACAAAAACAGCTGTTCTGTCTACCCCTGGTCACACACAGCTAATTCTAAAGTGAATTCTTTCAGAGTCCATAAAGTAAAGTTTCATTTAGTCAGCACCACTAGCCACGTTTCTCTTATGTCTTTCCACTCCTCCTTTCTCTTTCTGTCATTTCCTTTCTATCATTTCTTCTTTCTTTCCTCTCCCTTTTCCTTTTTCCTGAAGCTTTTCATCCTCCCTTTCCTATCTTTCCCTCCCTCTGGCTGTTTTTTCCTTCCCTTTTCTCTTTCTCCTGTTCTTTCCTTCTTTTCTTTTTCTTTCTTTCGTTCTTTCTTTTCTTTTCTTTCTTATTTTGACAAGGCCTCACTCTGGGAGTTCTTTCTGGGAACTCACTAGGTAGCTTGCCTAGGCTAGCCTCAGACTCAAGTAATCCTGCCTTAGCTTAACCTGATCTCTAGTGCTCAGTGGTCATGCGTGGCTGGAACAGGACTGGCATGTTTCCATCTTATGTCACGCCGCTCTGAACAAGGACAGCTTGTGCTAATTTTGATGTGTGGGCTTCTGCTTGACGGGTTGGAAGGAAGGAACACTTCAGACCCACCTGCACTCACCATGATCTCCCCAATTCCTCCCCCCCACAACAGCTGCCAAAGATCTGGTGAGACATTTGCTGGTGGTGGACCCCAAGAAGCGGTACACAGCCCACCAGGTCCTTCAGCATCCCTGGATTGAGGCGGCTACGCATCTCAACACAGTGAACGCAGAGAAGGAGGGATCCCCAAGCAGCGAGGGTCGCTTCCAGAACCAGCACAAGAAGGTTGCAGAGCAGGTGTCATAACCTTGTCTGGGACATCTATCCAGCCTAGTCTCCTTGAGGACAGAGAAGAGGGCGGAGGAAGTCTACAAACAAGACTGTGCAAGATGCTTCTCCACAGAACTAGAGGAAGAGAAGAGACACTTGGCATATTTTTAAAGAGTATTTTAAAAAGCAAAGTCTTAATGTTGAATGCTGTATGATATTTTTAGATTTGTATGTCTGAAATCTTTACTACTTTTTTTGGATAAGAATTGCCATGAATGGGGAATTTTGATAATAATGATGAATTCTGTTCCCTCTTTGTAGTGAAGTTTGTGGTGGGCCACATGAGTGTGCTTTCCATTGCTTGAGATCCCTCACACAATGAGTGAGGTGAATCCTGGCTTTTCTATCTCAATAAAACACATTCTGAGTAACAGAGAAAGAAGTGCCCCATTCAATTGGTGGGGGGAGCTAGGGAATCTAGTTCAACACAGCTGTATTTTAGTCTCTGACAGTTGTGGTAAAATCTTGTTTTCATCTCAGAACAGCAAAGAGACCAATACATACGGTTCTATAAACAGAAATTACATTGAGGGGAACCCCAACACTGTTTGTTTTTGTTTTTGGATGAGTCTGCAGGCTGACTGATTGGAACCTCATGATTATGGGGAATTGAAATGTACAGATTGAGAGCCAAAATTATCTTGGGTTATTTTTCCATCACCTTAATAGGTAAGTATCACCAAATTATGTATCTGACCTAACAGAAAAAGCTGTTGGAATGCATCAACTCAGCTGACCACTACCTTCTACTAATCCAAAATCTAAGATGTGCCAGCATCCAAAGCCTGCAGGAGAGACATCCCTGCTTTGCTGTGAACTGGCAACTCGATCACACCACCAGGATATTTGGTAAATTCGTTGATTTGCTACTTTGTTTTATCTGGTGGTGGTGATGATGACGATGATGATGATGATAAAAATAAAAATAAAAAATAATAATGTAACCATTTCCAGGATGGGATGTTTCATTTTGGACAATATGAATGTGTGTTGCCAGCCCATGAGCACTCACAGCTGGCTCAGAATAAACACTTTCTTATTCTGTTTGGAGCAAGAGCTGCGTTTTGTGTTGACACTTCTTACCCTGCTTTATAGACGGAGACACTGGGGCTTAGGAGAGGCCCGATTTACCCATCATTATTTAGTTTACAAAACATCTCAGTTGTGGGAGGCGGACCTCAGTGCAGAGTAGCCCCATACCTCTGCTCTTGTCTCTAGCGTCTTTCTGTTCTTGTATTACTTTTCTGGGGGAGCTAAAGAAGCATTGATCCCCACTAAGCAGAGAAGGAAGAGGAAATAGAGGGAGGAGGAACCAGGTATTACTATCCCATCACCAAAGAGGCGTGAGGTAGCCATGAAGGGCTTCTAATATCCATACGTCTCATGTCATGGAGAGGACCAGGCATGGTTGGATGCACATGGAGAAAGGTATTTACTCTCTTGCAGCAGATTGTGTGTGTTCCTGTGTGCTCACAGGTGTGCGTGTATGTGGAGGCCTGAGAACACCCTTAGGTGCTATTCCTCAAGTACCAGCCATCTTGTATTTAGAGACACTGGCCTGAAACTCACCAAATAGGCTAGGCTGGGTAACCAGTGAGCCCCAGATAGCCATTTGCCACTGCCTCCCCAGCACTGAGATTACAGACACGCCACCACGCCCAGCTTTACTGTGGGTTCTGGGCATTGTACGAAGACTCGCATGCTTGCAAGGTTTAAGAGCATTACAGATGCAGCCACCATCTTAGGTCCCTGCAGGAATTACACTAAACTCTGTGGTCAAAGGACCTGAGGGATCACAGCAGAAGCAACAGAGGCACACAGTGCAGGCATCTTGGTTTCATGTTTCTCAGCACCACCAAGGGGCTCGGTTCTTCACTCTCCAGCTGTCACCCTGGCTGCCCCTTCTTTTGTTAAGAAGAGAATCCAAAACATTCAAAACAAAACTAAAAGAGCACCCTTCCCCCACCCCCATAACCTCCCTCCCCACCCCCATAACCCTGCTCCCCACCCCCAGACCAGTGACTCTGGTTCTAGTCTTAGCAAATGCCCAGAGCCAAACCTTCAGACTCAAGTGGGTGATTCCTATTGCCGGGCTCTTGGCTTCAAAGTTACCCCAAGGGGGAGATCATCATTCGGAGACCACACGCGGTTGAACAAGGCCAGCAGACTGGTTCCGCTTGGGATCAAAGGGCTGCTGCTCTGCACCTGTCAGGTGCACACTGACTGCTTGGCCTGGCTCTCTCAGCCCCGGAACACACTGCTCATTGGCTGAACAGCTGTCTCTTCTCAGCTTGGCTGTCCCTTTGAAGAGGAAGGGGTCTATTCACCCCACACTTCTTGGCTTTCTACTCCTTTTTTCTCTTCACTCCTCTCTCATCCCCCCACCTTCTCCCTCCTCCTTCCATCCTTTCTTCCCTCCCCTCCTCTCTTTTCTTTCTCTCCTGCTTCCTTCCCTCCCTTCTCTTTTCTTTCCCTGTTACCTTCCTTGTCCTTCACTTTTCCTCAGGGGCTGTCTTTGATGTAGCCCAGGCTGGCCCTGCTGTCTCAGTCTCCCCATGCTTGGACTATGGGCAGCTTGGTCAGAGCGGGACCAGCAGCTGTCTTCATGGGCACATGCTTGCTCTTCCACAGGCTTGCTTCTTGAGGCACCTGTCTGACACACACGGCCAAGCATGCCACTTCTCCCTGGGAGTCACAACTGTTTGACCTAGGTGGCAACCGCCTACCCTTACACACTGCAGGACAGCCTACATGCTTTGCATCCTCACATGAGTGTCGCCTTGAAATAGCAGCTCACGAGGTGTGACCCAGAACAAGGAACAGAAGCCAGGGTGACCCTTAGGGGTGGAAATAGGAACGCCAGTCATTTCCTGCCCACCACATACCCTCCCTTCCCCCCATCTCATTCCCCTAGTGGATACTGTGCCATGTGATCTGTTGTCACCACCAGACTCAGCTAGCTAGACTGGAGGTGAACATTTGGCACATCCAGGCAGGCAAAGGATCTTTCTCAGAATTTAGTGATAGAGTCTAAGGTCCTGCTGCCTTCTGTGGAAACCACATAAGCACTTGGAGCCTGGAGCTGGCAGCTCAGGGACACCCATGCGACTCTGTTTCAACAAACAAACAAACAAACTTGAGTCTATGGTAGTTTGCATCCCTACCGGCCTTCGCCTTCCTACCCTTGCTACAGATTCCTCTTGCTTCCTGATTTGCTTTAGCCAATGGGATTTGAGCACTAAGTCAGTGCCCCAGAGGTTGTAGGCTTATTTGCCTGTTCAGCATGGTCTCACTACTCTGCCACCCACTACAAAAACCAGCATGCCCTGGGAATTCCTGGTTCAAAGGAGACAGCCGCTTGGAAGGGACCAGAAGCTAGCGGGTACTCAGGAATACCGTGGCCCTATCTGACCTTCAGAACTACCCAGAACTACAGCAGATGGTTGTAATTATGAACCATGGGAACTTGGGGGTGGTTTGTGAGACTCAGCAGAACCGGGCCCCCAAACCGGACTAATGGTGAGTCATGTAAACACTCCCCCTGGAGAAAGAAAATTCTAGCAAACCATTTATGATGATTAATGATGATTGCCAATTAACAGAATTTAGAACAGCTGGCGATAGGCCTCTGGGCATTTTTGTGGGTGGATTATCTCCATAACATTGATTGAGGAGGGAAGACGTGCCCACTGTGGGCAGCACTGTTTCCCTGCTTGGGACCTTAGGATGTAAAGATAGGAAAGGGCGACCTAAGAGGCAGCACCCATCCCTCTCTGTCCTCACTGTGTGCGTGGGGTGAGCACCTGCTCTAAGCTCTGGGGCCTTGAATTGTGAGATGAAAGAACCTGTTTCTCCCTCCATTTACTTTTATCAGGGTATTTTATCACAGCAATGGGAAAAGGAACCAAGACTTCCTCTGTATGAACTTCATCTATCCACCTACCATCCATCCATCCATCCATCCATCCACCCACCCACCAAATAGCAGAGAGAGAGAGAGAGAGAGAGAGAGAGAGAGAGAGAGAGAGTGTGTGTGTGTGTGTGTGTGTGTGTGTGAGAGAGAGAGAGAGAGAGAGAGAGAGAGAGAGAGAGAGAACAGAAAGCGACTGAGAGACAGAAACAGAGATTGATACAGAAATAGAGGGAGGGGGAGAGAGGAAGGGAGGGAGAGAGACAGACACAGAGAGATAGACAGAGACAGACAGAGAGAGAGACAGAGTCAGAGGAGAGAATAGCAAACCAGAGATATGATTGCATGCAAGTCTAGCTTGGTGATCACTTAGCTTCTTGGGGTTATTTACAGGAGCAGGAATGTTACTTAAAGAGCACATATGTCTCAAAGGTGACTGCATCACTAAGGAGCCACTGCAGCAGGAGTGAGAACTCAGCAAAGTTGCATCACTGGAGCTCCTGGCTCCCAGCTCATGTTGCAGGCAGCTCTCCTGAAGAGTCTACCCCTCCGCTACTGTTTACCACTTTAATAGTAATCTTAGATTTTAGATAGTTTGTTCCAGAGTCTTGTAACTTGTAGTAACTTTCCCAGCCTAGGAAGGTTAATTAGTTTGAGTCTTTTCAACCCACTTCTTCCCTCTGGGGGGATTGTTTCAATTCAGAGGAAATAGCTACACAATCATCTGAGAGACAGAGACAGATACACAGAACCAGAGAAACAGGAAACAAACAAGAAAGAAGCCATTATATACACTTTAAGTTAAACACAGACAACCCCAGGTCCATCCATCCATCCATCCATCCTTCCTTCCTTTCTTTCTTCCTTCCTTCCTTCCTTCCTTCCTTCCTTCCTTCCTTCCTTCTTTCCTGCTTCCTTTCTTGGTTTCTCAAGACAAGGTTTCTCTGTGTAGCCTTGGCTGTCCTGGACTAGCATTGTAGACCAGGCTGGCCTCGAACTCACAAAGAGCCTCCTGCCTCTGCCTCCCGAGTGCTGGGATTAAAGGCATGTGCCACCACCACCAGGTATCAGGTGTACATTTCTTATCCCTGACTCTCATGGACCATCACACAGACAAAAGAAAGCTACAAATTAGCATGACGCAAAGCTCTATCTATGATCTGTGTCAGCGCGGCAGACTCGGTGTCTTTTGCACAGTGAGCATGGCCCTGGTTGGTCTGTCCCAGATTCTTCTGTATTAGATATGTGTGTGACATGATGGGACAGCTTTCTTCCATTCTCACAGCCCTTTCTATGACCAGCGTGCAGCTTGTAGCTGAATCTTTGGGCTTCTGATGATGTAAATGCTTCCTTAAGATGTTAGCTCATCTCTGGCAGAATGTCCCGGCATATCGTGAAATGCAAAATAAACTTCATAACTGGATCAGGTTTGATCCTATTATCAGTCTGAGAACCTTGTGTGTTATTTGTGTTGACTTATTTTTGGATTATCATTACAACAGACACACCCTCAAAAACACTTAACAAATCCTAGAGAAAGGACGAACCATACTTTTCACATTGTGAGCAGCAGGTGGCGCTCCCGGCATTTGGAATCACACCGGCGCCGCCCGTTCAGCGAGCTGGTGGAAGAGGCTGCTGGCGCTGCATTGCAGTGGGCAGGAGACAATGTGTTTGTTAACTTCGTGTTTTGTTTGAGACAAGGTTTTGTTATAGAGCCAGGCTGATGCCAAGTTTATGATTTTTCCAGCCTTAGCCACCCCAGTACTGGGGTAAAAGATGTGTACCACTGAACTTTATTGGTTTATTGAGTCTATTTTATGGACCTCTTCATTTATAGGGCTAGGCCACTGCTGAGTCCCAGGGTGGTAGTTTAAATAGGTTGGGCCCCATGTTTCAATGCTTGGCCCTTAGGGAACGGGAACGGCACCATTAGGAGGTGTGGTCTTATTGGGGTAGGCGTGGCCTTGTTGGAGGAAGTGCGTCTCTGTGTGGGTGGGGCTTGCGGTCTCCTCTGCTCCAGCTTCACCCAGTGTGGAATCAGAGCCTCCGCCTGGCTGCCTTCGGATCTAAGTGTTGAACTCTTGGCTCCTCCAGCACCATGTCTGCCTGGATGCTGCCATGCTTGCTGCCATGGCGATAAAGGACTAAAACTAAGCTCTAAAACTGTAAGCCAACCCCAACTAAACACTGCCCTTTCTATGAGTTGCCCTGGTCATAGTGTGTCCTCAGGATCCCGTGAGGCCAGGCGCACCGGCATTTTAAGTTACTGCCTCCTTACCTTTCTGCCCTGTTTTCACCTGAGGTCTTGTGATCGCCACATATCTTGCTATGTGCATGACTGAGGAGCTCAGAGCTGTTTCCAGGAGCAGTACCTGCCTCCATTGCTGCTCATCAGGAGAGCCTCCCACCCCAGCTCTGGGACCCCACTATTTCTTCATACCTAGGGCAGGAAAAGGACAAAGTTTGGCCCCAAGTTGATTCTTCATGGTCGCCAATTATAAGGGTATTTTCTTTGAGACCTCCAGAGGTGGAATAGTGACATGAAGACTTAGTGTATCTATTATTAGCTTAGGCTCCACAGCCAGGCAGAGTCTAGGCTAGTCTAACCAGACAACACTGGCCTGGCCTGCGTTAACCACGTGGCCTGTTACCTCTCCTCAGGACCTCAGTCGGGCCACTTGTTTCTTCCTTCCCAGCCAGCTGTTCCTATCTCTGCCCAGAAATCCCACCTTTCTCTCCTTCCTTTGCCATTGGCCGTTTAGTTCTCTATTAAACCAATCAGAAGGCGTTGGAGGGAATGTTTACAAAATATGCTGCAGCCACGGGAATAACAATACATGAGCCTTCCTGCTGCAGGTCTCCAGAGCCGACAGACCTGCTTTGCAGTACTTGAGTGCAGACTCCAACCCACTTTCCAGAATGTTCTGTGTCTCTTTTGTCTGCCAAGATTGCTCGGCCTTCTATTGTGACTTATCACGGACGTTGTGAACACTTTTAGCTGGAGATAGTAATGTCCTAGCCTTAGCTAAGTAAAGGATCTCCAAAGTCATCCTAATATGGCTCTGGAGTGTGTGTGTGTGTGTGTGTGTGTGTGTGTGTGTGTGTGTGTGTGTGCGCGCGCGCGCGCGCATGCATGCTAGGGTTTGCCAGAGGTTAACCTCAGGTTCTGTCTACTTTCTCTTTTGAGACATGGTCTCTCCTTGGCCTAGGCTCTCATAGGCTGGCCGAGCCAATAGGCCCAGAACCCACCTGTTTCTCCCTCTTAAGTGCTGAGGTACAAGTGTGTACCACCACGCCCAGCTTTTTAGATGGGGTTCTGGGCTTGAGTTCAGGTCATCATTGTGAGTGCTTTAGTGCTTTAATGCATCTGAGTTGATGCTTAATCTACCTTAGCAAAGAAAATTTGAAGTTGAATTAGGTTTTTTTTTTTTTTTTTTTTTTTTTAATTTTTCTTCAGTACCAGGACCAGTGACATCTTGACAAACAAACAAGGGTGAGCAGGTGTGAGAAGCTTGCTTCTTGTGGACCTCAGGCTGCACAGCCTGGCAAATCACCAATTAGCCACCAGGTGGCGCTACACACAGCTTCGTAGGCCACCTTTCCCATGTGAGCAGTGAGATGTGCCTGGCTAGTGGTAGTAGCTTTGCTTGTGATCAGGAAGGGCTTGTGCACAATGCCTAACTGCTCATGCGCCTGACCTTGTACCCCAGGGATTGTAGCTATATTGCTTTCTGATGAGTGCTTTTTTTTCTTTTTTGACACTCTGGCTTAGCATCTTTCTCATTTTCTGCCTTGCTGGGTTTAATGTCTCAAATCAGGATTTCTGTCGACAGACAAAAACTGTATCATCAGAACAAGATGGTTTTGCTTGTGGCGATAAAAACAAAACCTTCCCAGTGCTCAGTCCCGGTGTAGCTTGATTCCGTCCTAGGGCAGGGTGAAAGCAAGGGTGGGTGGACCAAGGCAGTGAGTGCTGGAGTCAGAGATGAAGAGGAGGATTTTAGAGGTGGGGGCTGCCGTGAGTAAAAGGCTCACAGGCCGAAGGATGCTGAGGGTTTGAGTGGGGCTGCAGAGGGAGCTTAGGGACGTACTTTCACAGAAAAGTACAAGAATGTTACTTGCATTTTAAAATGTCTGCTTTGCTATAGATGTTGAAAAAGCCAGATAGACATGTTCTCAAAATTAGACAAAGCTGTCAAATTGCTCCCTGGAAGCACGTTTTCTGGCCTCGCTAGGGCACAAGTGTGGGTTGCATAGCCTGTTGGGGATTCTTTGGCCTGGTGGCAGGCGGGTCACACCCGGTGGCTGCCACACCTGAGGGTTCAGAGTCTTTTGGGTTTATTTGTGCATATTTCCTGAGAGAGAGGGGGAGAGGGAGATAGAAATAGATAAATACAGAAAAGAGAAGGTTGGGCTTGACCATCAGCTCTCAAGAATCCATCTCTTTCTCTCCCTCTCTTCTCTTACTTTTTCTTTCCTCTTGTACCACTTTCTCCCCCCCCCTCCGTCCCTCCCACCCCCACCCCCCATCCCTCCCCACTGCTCCTCTCTCCTTCACTCACATCCCCGACTCTTGGGTCGGGGAAGCTCAGATCAGACCGAGCTGGAACTGGCTGAAGCGAAGGAGAGATAAGGTCTTCAGACTGAAAGCTCCTATTGTACATTCCTCCCCTCCCCCTTCCCCCTCCCTCCCACCTCCCCACTCCCCCCCCCATCTCCGCCCCATAGCAGTTGCTGACAGTCATGAGGCCTGTGTACCACTGTAACCTTTGGGAATAGCTAAGGGTCAGCCAATGTTTTAAAATTAGAAAACTAAAATGCACCAGACGTACCCGAGACACTCATTCTATTGATTTTAACCCCAGGACTGTGCTTCCACTCTCCGAAAAATGATTAGAGAATCGTTGTATGATGGAAATGTGTTTTCATTCTGGCATATAGCAGAAATACTTAGATTTTGTGTTGGAGAGATGGCTCAGCAGTTAAGAGCACTGCCTGCTCTTCCAGAGGGCCCAGGTGCAATTCTTAGCAACAACATGGTGGCTCACAACCATCTGTAACTTCTGTTTGAGGGGATCTGACATTTTGGCCTCTTCTGACATTGGACACACATGATGTGCAGACACACACACAGGCCAAGCACCCATACACACAAAATAAATAAATAAATAAATAAATAAATAAATATCCAAACATTTAGATTTGGAACTTGTGTTTATGCATGGTCTAATGTGTCATAGTTTGGGGACTTAGAATATTTACTTTCTAAAAGAGATTTTTAAAAAAAGTTTTAAGTTATATTTATTTATTGTGTATGTGTGATGTGAAAGGACAGGAGCATGTGTGGACGTGTGTGTGCCACAGCACAGGTAGAAGCCAGGGGACAGCATTTTGTGAGCCAATTTTATCCTTTTATCATGTGACCCGGTTAAAGAAGATGCCTGACATTGACCTCTGGTCTCCACATGAACATATGGCCTTACATGTGCACAAACATGTCCATACACACACAGACTTACTAAGTTCGTGAATCGACAGGACATTTAGATGTGTGGATTAATCTCTGAATATGTGATGGCTAGAGATTATCTTACCAAAGCCAGGGATGGTCGGGCTGTCCAGCCTTGGCTGAGGAGACTGAGAGTCTCTTGGGCAGGGTCTGAGTCCTCCATGGACCAGCAGCCTATGGAGGTACATGTCTGTCACTGCAGTGAAGAGCTACAGATCTAAGGCCCCAATGCAAACCCATAGCTCCAGCCTTAGCTATATGCCCAGCTCACACTGGTCCCAAGCAAGTTTATAGCAGGCCTCAAAGCCACAGAGCAAGGAACACACCCCATTCTTGCTCACCTATAGGGACTCTGGAGACTGGGAAAAGAGTATGTGAACAGACAGAGGTATAGGAAATTGGTTGCCAAAATGCAATAGTGCATATGAATGAGACTTTCTACATTGATCAGAAAATAGCACTCTCTGGTACTGTTAGCCTGACACTCACACCTCAAGTCCACCTTTTTTTAGAACCATCTTCTAGAACCTTCTTGCCACTATCTTCCAAAAATGTCTGCAACCCCACCTCCTAGACAGACACATGTTACGCATGCTCACTTCTCTCCAAGTAGCCCTTCCTAAGATTTGTATACCTCACCCGTACCCTTTCTTCTCTGTTGAATGTGGGTTCTGCTTCCTCCCAGATGCCCCGACTTGGTGCGGGCTTCTTCTGAGCTTGCACTATTGATCACCTCTGTGGCTACTGATCTTGGCTTGCGGCTGAGAGATCTATATGAATCTAGGGCAGCTCTGAGCCCAGCATCCTGCCCAGCAGCCAGCGCACCAAGAAATGCTCAGCAGATGCTTTTTGCCCAGGAACTGGGAGCAGACAGAATGAAAGGCTCTTGAGGAGCTGGGAGGCCAGAGCTCCTGCCTCATTCACCACTAAGCCAGCCTATCCTGCCCCTGTCAGTCTCCTGCTCATGTTTGACCTAGCTGAGGAGCAAGTCACTCCTAGGGCCTGGTGCACAGCCCTGCTTACTTGTGTCCATCACTGCGCTGTTCAATACCTGATTCCTAGCCCCATCGATCTGCCTCTTATTACTTTACCCAGAGCTGATTAAAAGGCAAGATAATTGGCTTGTATTAACTGGATAATGAAGTGTGTGTTTAGGAGTCATGAGTCTGCTTCCTTGGAGCATCTGTCCTGCCTTGGCATTCTCTCAGGGTGTTTTCACCTGTTGTCCCCACTCCCACTTCTTAAGGTGCCTGGAAGAAGTCAGAACCTTGTTTTAACCCCACATTTCCACAGGCATTTCTTAGTGTCAGGGCCCTAGAGCTACCTCCATCACCCTTAACTTTAATAAAAAGCTTAAAAGAGGGAATATGTCGTGTCTAAGGTGGGTACCACACATGCGCACTGACAACAGGTGGCCTTTGATAATAGAGCACTTCAGATACACTCCTAATAGAGAACAGTGACCATCCCTGCACCCACCTAGAACTGATGGTCATCAGCACTGTCCATTTCTTGTGTAATTGCTCCTCCACCTTTTATTTTGTTGGATGATCTTAATTTTTATTATTATTTTCTCATTTGTGTATGTGCCTGTATGAGTGCGTGCGTGTGTGTGTGTGTGTGTGTGTGTGTGTGTGTGTGTGTGTGTGTGTATGTGTGCATTTGGTGTGCCTATGTGTACACATGTATGATTTTGCACATGTGTGGGTATATGTAAATGTAGGCGCATGTGCAAGTGTGTTCACCTGCACGTGAGGATTTGGAATGCTGTCTGGAATCATCCTCCATCACTCTTCCATCTTAGTCATCAAGGTAAGACTTCTCAATCAAACCCAGAGTTCACTTTTGCTAGCCAGCTTGCTCTGGGGATCCCTGCCTCCGCCTTCTGAGGCTGAGATTAGACATTTACACAGGTTCTGGGGAGCTGAGCTCTGATCCCCAGTGCTCGTGGGGATCTCTCCAGATGTTGCCTACTTTTTAAGCAAATCACAGGTGTCAGACGGTTTCACTCTTGAGTACTCAGACAGTTGATAAATGTTCTTCTTCCTGATGTTTCCCAGCATCCATGGGTCTCTGGGGCTGGTGATATTATCTGGTTTCTGCTCAGTATATTGAGGATCTAATCATGTTTCTCCCTCCTCCATGTTTTTCCTTTGCTTCTCCAGGGAAATTGCAAACAAGTGATGCGAGTTTTGTTGAGCCTTGTCCCCATGTTCAGCTAATAGCTACTGTGACAGACCAGGAGGCATGTGATAGAGTGTGTCAGCAAATCAACAATCAAGGAGCATGGCGCCACACTGACACACACATGGTGCTGGCTCAGATGGTGGGGCTTGCACTTGGGGGGTGAACAAGACTAGGCGACGTTTCATCTCAGCCTCCTTTAATGTCAGCTGCAAGTTGGCAGAGGGAACATCTATCTGCCCCTTGTGTGAGAGAAACTGTAACACCAGAGCCAAAGGAATCACAGGTCAGAGATGAGCCCCTGAGAGGTCATACGGCTCAGTCAGTGTGACAACCTGGCAGAGGCCGGGCTGGCATAGGCACCTTGGCATCTGGTGGTCTTTCTTTATTAGTGACATGCTTCTGTGTTCTGCAATACCATAGACATTCTCAGAAGAGCATCCGAATGCACCAAGGCCCCATTTGAGCTCTCAAATGTGAAAGTTTGAGACTTCTGTCTCTCCTCCATGTTCCCCATAGGATTTACTCTGAAGAAAAGTTCACTACCAAAACGTTAGTTTGCAGAGCACCTTTTCGTTTGCTTCTGCACAGTCCTTAAAATGGTCTGTAGCTAAAAATAATTCGCTGACCCCCTTTTGCTCTGTGACAAGGTGAAAGGTAGGGCTTAACAAACACATTTCTTCCAGAACTAGCAATATGGCTTAGTGGGTAGAGATGCTTGCTGCCAAGCATGGGGACTTGAGTTCAAACCTTAGGACTCCAATGATAGAAATAACCAATTTCTATAGGCTGTCCTCTGACCTTCATGCATTTGCCATAGCATGCACCTGCACCCCCATGTGTACATACCATTATAATGAAATAAAAATATAATGAAAACCACATTCCTTCTTGTTTCCCAAATCATGAAAACACATCTAGAAAAGAAAAAAAAAAAAACTGCTCTGGAAGAAAACTTCCAGTTTTGTTTTAAACACTTGAGAGGTTATCATGTGACTGAAAGCCAGCACCTTACTGGGCCTTAGTTTCTGCACGTTTGAAATGATGACTGTCTTGGTACCTAGATAACCAGAGTTTGCAAAGTGCCACATCTTTTGAGCCCATCTGCCATAGCACGGCCATGATGGGCAGTTTCTTGCCTTTTCTCAGAACACCACTCAATGGCCCCACTGCTCTGCTGAGTCCTTGGAGTCTGTGTAAGGTCAGTAGGTCTCATGGAGGCCCAGTCTACAGGAGTGGAGGAATTAGCACCAAGGGCAGCTCCCATCTGGAGAAGCCATGAGGTTCCACTGTGAGTCCTGGAGCCTTTCCATCTTCTGCTGGATAGATGCTGAGGTCCATCTGTGCAGTTCTCCCTCAGTGGTCCAGAGAGTGGACACAACTACGGAGCATCACACAGTCTGCACAGGTCCTGCAGGATACAGGAAGGGAGGATAAAATACCCATCATCTGGGAGGAGGCTCAGGACAGATGGACAGATGGTATTTCTCCCTTTGCCTCCTCTGTGGGTCAGCTGAGGTGGGCAGTTGGCAAAAAATGAGATAACCCTGGAGACCTACATGACTGCAGGCTTTCTTTTCTTTACTTCTGTCTGTCTCTCTTGATAGTGTCTCATGTAGTTCCGGCTGGTCCTGAGCTCAGTATGTAGCTAAGGAAGGCTTGAAATCCTAAACCAAATCTCAAACTTTCCCAGTCCTGGGAACCCACCCACCAGCGTCCCTCTGCAATGCTGAGCCTAGGACTTTGTGCAGGCTAGACAAACACCTACCATTGAAACTACATCCGCAGCACAGCTTTAAAAGGATAATTGTGTTGCTGTGTTTCAGCTCTGTGTATGTCTGTGTACCACATGATTGTTACCTGAGCAGAGTATCAGATCACCTGGAACTTATTATTATTATTATTATTATTATTATTATTATTATTATTATTATTATTATTATTATTATTTTGGGGGGGAAGGGATAGCTCTTTCAGCTACTGAAAGGCTGAACAACAGAATCTCTTTGGTCTTAGTCTTGGGAACGTTTAATTTTCTTTGGAAGTTTATGAGAGTCGGAGGCCAGGACTCATTGGTCACCATGAGAGCCCTCTTCTGCCACTTGGCATCAGCCTTTCCGAGAGGCCCACATTGACTTCTGACATGAGACTCTGGCTGGCTCTGACAGTGTCTGTTCCTGCAGTCTGCTTGACCTCTGGCTACTTCCTCCATTTTTCGGACTCTGCATTCTGCAACATCTCACAGCACAAGCCCCTCTTTTCTCCTGGCTTCCATGATACAGACAGCAAAAGAGGTGTTGGACGAGTGAGAAAGCTCAGTTTGTGCTACGGACCCTGGTATTGGAGTTAGCACAGACCTCGATCCACCCCAATACAGCTCAGAGTGTCTTGGGATGAGCTTGTCAGGAAGCAGCACACAAACAGACACAAATTAGGCCAGAGAGGAAGAGCTTCAACAAGGAACAGCGAGAGAGATGCTATAGAAACCCAAATCAGCAGAAGCTGTAGCTTCCACTTCCCAGGAAGGGCCGTGAAAATGTACCAAGAGCTACAGCCACTGGGGAGTGGCTGTCTCCATCCAAGTGTGACCTTGGGTGGCATGGAAAAAAATAAAGGGATAAACATATCCCTTTCCTCCTTCTTCTTCCCTTTAGTTTAACACTAGTAACTTAATTTGCTAACCCAAGCGGAAGCCACAGGCCAAAACGTTCCACATTGGGCCTTCTGCAGCCCAGAGCACAACAGAGTGGGGTAGCCAAGAGGTGAGGAACAGCAAGGGAGAGCACACAGGACAGATGGTTTATGAGCAGGATAAAGATATAAAACTGTTGGATGATGAGGGTTAATCAACATGATGTGGTGGACAGAAATCACAGGCGTTAATCTTGTACAGTAGCCGCCAGAATACAGTTATACAAGTGGGCTGGTGACACAGCCCAGAAGGTTATTACTGCCAAGGCCAGGGACCCGAGTATGATAGAACTGAATCCCGTAAGTCATCCTCTGAGTGCTACAAGGGTGTTGTGATGTCTGTGTGCATGTGCACACACACATTCGCACACAAAAAGTAAAAAAAGTAAACGCAAAATTTAAAATAAAATTTTATGTATTCTGAATGATGCTAATAAAATAAATATATAAAATAAATAAAAACATCTTAACCTTCCTCTACACGGGTTTTCCTCAAGTTAGTAATTTGGAGGAAATATCAAGTTGTGATGTGTAGTCCCCCTACCATGGATTTAAAAAAGCTTAAAAGAAACAATTTAGAAATATAAAAAAGATAATTTCAGTCCTTCTACAGGATCCTGATCAAATGTTTTAGTTCAAATCTGGTATTCTGTTTTCTATGGGAAGAAAAACTGATATTCCACAGGGAAATAATGTGTATATATAATATTCTTAAGGTTGTACCTTGCCTTCCATCCCAAGGAAATAGATATATATTATATGCAATAATATACTATAATAGATACAATATATTATAATTTAATAAACACACACACACATGTAAAGTCTGGACTCTTGTTGATTTAGCTTGTATTTTGCTGCTAACATGGGAGAGTCTTTTGTTGGCTATGCGTCTTCTCTGAGCACCCAGACAGCTGTTTGCCCTGTTGTAAATCGAGCTGTTTGTATTCCTGTTGAGTTTCCTGCCCATGCTCAGTAACAGTCCTTCATCAGATATGGCTTTTGCAAATATTTTATCCCAGTGGCCCGTTCTTAACTCTCTTGACAGTTTCTTTCAGACTTCAACCTTAATGAAGTCCAGTGTATCAATTATTTCTTTCATAGATTCTCTTTGGTACATCTAAAAAGTCATCTGGAACCCCAAGGCCATCTAGATTTTTCTCCCGAGTTATGCTTTAAGAGATTTTAAAAAATATTTTCCTTTTGGGACAGGGCCTCATGTATTCCAATCTAGCCAGGGATTGCCCTACTTGCCCTACTGATTTTCCCGCTTCCACCTCCTGAGTGCTGGGACTCCCGGCATACATACCATGCTGGGCTCATGTGGCACTGACGATGGAACCTGGGGCTTCCTGCATGGAGGAGCATTCTACCGACTGAGCTCTGTCGTTTTTCACGTTAGGTTAAAGTATGGGATCCATTTTGACCTTATTCCATGAAGGCTATGTGGTCTGTGTCTACGTTGTCCGTCATTGTCGCATATGGACACCCAGGGGTTCCAGTGGCATTGTTAGGAGACTGTGTTACCTTTGCCCTTCCTCAGCAATGGTATGACTGTATGATGTGTCGGCTTCTAGGCTCTGTGTTCTGTCCCGATGATCTGTTTGTTTCTCACCAATAGTTCACTCACTGCCTTGATTATCATGGCTTTATAGAAAGTCTTGAATTTGGGCCCTTCTTCAGCACTGTGGTTGCTATTCTTGTTTTTTTTTTTAATTTATTTTTATTAATTTATTTTTTTAACCTCTAAGTGTAAACTTTACAATAAATTTGTCAATGTACACATTTTCCTCCTCTGGGATCCTAGTGGATCTGTAGGTTAAGTTAAGAACTGTTGTATCAATGATATTGCGACTTCCTAGTCATGAACCTATAATACTTCTCCATTGACTTAGTTCTTTCATTTCTTCCATCAGAGTTTTATAGTTTTCCTCACGTAGCTTTTGAACATGTTTCGTTAGAGTTGTACCTGTATATTTCTTTCTGGTAGTAATTGAAAGGAAAAGTATCGGCTCAGGACCCCAAGACCAAGTTCTTGGCACAAAGATTTATTTGTCCCAGAGGGGAATGGGTCAAAGGACTGGATACGGAGGAGACAGATGTCGCACTTAAAAAAATTGGAAGTCTATAACGATAAAGGGGGAAGCCCCACCTTAGGATGAGGTGTTTAGTTTTAATTGGGCATGTTAATTAGGTGAGCCAAAGGGGGTTTTTGATTGATGCACTTTAATACTTTGATAGCTGGGTCTTGGTAGTCAGCTTCAGGAGGAAGTGGCCAAATAAGGGACTAGACTTTGGCCGCTAGCTTTCGAAATGTAATCTAACAGTTTCCAGCCAGGCAGAGGGAATCGGGGAGAAGGGCAAAGCCTCACCACCTTCAGCTGGCCAGAGTCCCTTCGTAATATAAATGGTATTTGTTGTACAACAGTTTCCTCTAAGCTAAAAACTTCCATCTTAGAAGGAAGCTCCAGGAGGAACAAGATGTTCTGAAGGGAAGTGCTGCATTCTGCAGAGAAGCTCCCTAAACTCAGAAAGTAAACAGCTCAGCTTCAGGAAGTCCCTAGGAAGCCAGGAAGCCAGAAGTCAGGAAGCCACTAGGACTGCTGAGAGACACTCTCAGTAAAATTCAGGGCCTTAGAAGGGACAAACCAAGCTCATTCTCCAAATTCTTGTTCTGCCTGCAGGCTGGGCAGTGTGCTCCAGGTTTCTCAGCTTTTGTGAGATGCCAACCGTGTTGGGATGGGCTTTAGTGACACCGCTGTCTTTGTTCCTGTAAGAAACCCTTCCCCCACTCCTATACGTAGCCCCAATAAAACTTATTGGTTCAACAAAGTAAGCAGTGTGCATATTTTGATCTGTCATTAGTTCCCTCTCTGGGATGAGTAGATATTTGCTTATATCATCCTAGAAATAGCATCACAGAAGGGTATTATGCCTTGGATTGCAAGTTTCCCTTGTCTATTTTAAAAAGTGATTGTCTTTTATTACTAACTTTGTATTCTGAAGCCTTGATATAATCGCTAAGCGGTTCTATGAGTTCTCAAGTAGGTCGGCTTTCAGACCTGGGACAAATGGCTGAGGTGTCTACTTAACATATCAAAGCAGACCTGGCCTCCAGGTTCCCCCAGCATCCCCCAGTTCCTGCCTGTTTCAGAGTATGGATGGCATACCCTACCCTCTACTCTGAATTTTATGGGCCAGGGATGGGGTTTCCTCTCTCCCAGGGCTCTTCCCTATATAATGCAGACATTTTTTTGTGTCTCTTCTCTCTCTCTCTCTCTCTCTCTCTCTCTCTCTCTCTCTCTCTCTCTCTCTCTCTCTCTCTCTCTCAAGAACCTTTTCTTTTAATATTTTTAAAATAAAATGGG
>OU015755.1:11430646-11447916 GCA_907169655.1 Acomys percivali | reverse complement strand
TCTCTCTCTCTCTCTCTCTCTCTCTCTCTCTCTCTCTCTCTCTCTCTCTCTCTCTCTGTGTGTGTGTGTGTGTGTGTGTGTGTGCACATGAGCATAGTTGCCTAGGATGCTGGAGGAATCAAATTCCTCTGGAGCAGGAGTTACAGAGCTTCCAGAAAACAAACTTGGTTCCTCTGGAAGAGCAATGTACACTCTTACCCATTGAGCCATCTGTCCAGCTCCAGGATGCCTCATCCCAGCTGACAAATACCTCCTTCTCCACAGTGGAGGTCAGGTCGACCAAGCTCTGGTTGTCTTCTCTGTGAGCCAGTGAGCTCCCTGGTGTGATGTGTTAGAGCTTGGAAGGTCGGTCCAGGCTCCTCCCTTGTGTTTCATTATAAAGTGCTGGACCTCAGCAGAAGGCTTGTTTGGGCACAGAGGCTTCATCTCTCACTGTTGGTGACATGAGTGGGTTTTAAATTCTCCCTGCTGGAAGGAGCACGTGACTTTTCACCCTTCCCAGGGAATAACTTGACAAAATTGTTTCTCTCAGAAGAATATTTTCATAGTTAGTTGAATTCATTTTCCCTGTGGCAACAGTTCAAGGGATTGTTTGCAAGATGTCCCCTTTCTTCCTGCCATTCACTGCCCAGCCTCTGAGACAGTGGACTTCCACGTAGCAGCCTGTTCTCTGGCTTGTACATATTTGACTTTCTCTCTTGGTGGTAAGCACATTTCTGAGAGATGGTGTGTGGGCTCTGAGTGTAAGATGACGAGATATGAATGCCCTCTGCTCTTCAAATGCAAATTTTGTGCACAGAGGGAGCGTTTATTTATTTATTTAGCTATTACTTATTTATGGTCCTTTTGGTTCCAGGAGAATTTACTGGTCTTTTTGAAGCTTTCAGTCTCTCTTTAAAAGTTCAATATTTGCAATTCTATGATTAGATGAGGGTGGGGCAATAGCTAAGTCTGAAGTGCTTGGTGTACAAGCATGAGGACCTGAGTTCAGATCTGCACCCAGAATAAAAGCTTGGCATGGTGGCCTGCAATCCCCGGCACTGAGTATGGAGAGATAAGAGGACTCTTGTGGTTTGTTGGTCAGCTAGCCTGGGACCTGCCCAGGTCCCAGTGGGAGACAGTGTTTCAAAGCGTGCATAGCTCCTGAGGAATTACACTGAGGTTGATACCCAACCTCCACTGCACTTGTGCATATACTTATATATACACAGATACAGACAGACAGACAGACAGACACACACACACACAGACACACTCACTCACATACACACTCACGTACACAAACTAATCAGACATCTTCTTCATCATATCAACCAATGCAAGCTCTGTGAGTGATAACTCAACATCTAGTCACTCTGTTTTGAGGAAAACTAAGTTTCTTGGAAAAATGTTCCTTTATCATGTTTTTTTTTTTTTTGACTATTCCATGCAGCTGTATTAGTTTTCTATTGCTGTGTAACAGGTTGCCATAAGCTTAGATGTTTAAACTAACATGATTTACTAACTTGTACTGCCCATGATCTCAGAAGTGAGCTTTTTTTTTTTTTTTTTCTGGATGCTGCAATGAGGAATTCATTTCCAATCTCATTTGGGATATTGATAGAGTTTAGTTCCTTGTACTTGTAAACAGAGGCCTTTAAAGATATATGTTGTACATGGGTGTGAGTGTGCCACAGCACATATGTGAGGTCAGAAGACAACTCCCAGGAGTTAATTCTCTCTTTCCAACATGTGGGACCTGGAGACCAAACTTGGGCTGTTGGGTTTGACAGCAAGCACCTTTACCCATTGAGCCATCTTCCTAGCCCACAGGGTCTTGTTTTCGTGTGGACTGTCGCAAGGTTGGTTTCAGTTTTAGAGGCTGCTCTTATGCCCTGTTCTATGTCTGAGTCATTGTGGCCCTCGGCAAATCTCACTCATATCCCACTCACAGAAGGACAGGCATGATGGCTGGTCCTCATTGTCAACCAGACTGGATTTAAAATCACCTGGGAGACACACCTCTGTCTGTGGAGATGTTTCAGGAAAGCTAGTTGAGGCAGGAAGACCAGCTCCCAGTGGAGGTGACATCTTCCAACAAGTGGCCCTGAAACGAAGAGGTTGAGGGTAAAGCTCTGCCTTCGGTGTTTCCTCCCGAGTGTCACTACTGTTGTCACTGCCATCTTCTGATGACATTGCACTCCAGCATCCTTGGCCTTTCAGTGTGGACTTGGTATCACATACTCTTCAGGAACCTCGGCCTTGTGGCCTCAGATTGGGACTGTTGAGGCATACAGCTTCAGTGCACAGATAGCTCTAGCTGGACTACCCAGCTTACGTGCAAGGAAATGTAATATATTCCATGTGCGCACACGTGTGTGCATGCATGTGCATGTGTGTGTGTGTGTGTGTGTGTGTGTGTGTTGTACAGAACCTTGCCTGCTACACAAGGCTTACAGAAGGACACGTGTTCACTGCAGAATCATGACTTCTCCCAGCCACAGTGGTAACAGTGGGTGAGTGTGGCATCCACGTTCTCTGTTTTGAAAAGAAGATCTGAGCACAGAGATCATGCACACAAAATAAAACATGAGGAGAAGTGGTTAATTTGGAAGTCAGGCAGGCTATATCCCCTTCCTCCCAAACAGCATGACAGAAAGAAAAGGAGAAAATGCTGAAGAGGTGACGAACCTCAAATGTTAGGTCTTCCATGGTACTCATGTCTCCTGTTACCACTAGGCAGGCTCACTCCTGGAACTCTAGGACTTAGTAGGCTGAGGTAAGGATATTGACATGAATTGAAGGCCAGGTGGACCTCATCATTAGAACTTGTCTCAAAAAGTAAACTAGCTGAACAGCCAAACAATAAAAAATAAGAGACTTGGATTCTGGTCCTTTTGCTCTCTGTGAGTATATATGCCTTGTGAGTGCAGTGCCCACAGAGGCCAGAAGAGGGCTCTTGATCCCCTTGAGCAGGAGCTACAGGAAGTTAAGAGAGGGCCAATATGGGTGCTAGGAATTGAACTTAGGTCTTTGGGAAGAGCAGGATGTGCTCTTAACCACTGAGCCACTTCTCCAGCCCCAGGGTGGCTCAGTTTTTAAGCTCTTTGCTTTCTCACCTTCTCAATAGCTGCTAGTCATTTCTTTTTTTTTAAATTAATTTATTCATATTACATCTCGATTGTTAGCCCTTCCCCTGTTTCCTCCCATTCCTCCCTCCCTCCCACTTCCCCCCTTCTCCCCTCCCCTATGTCTGTGATTGAGGGAGACCTCCTCCCCCTATATATGCTCTTAGAATATCGAGTTTCTTCTTGGTAACTTGCTATCCTTCCTCTGAGTGCTGCCAGGCCTCCCCATCCAGGGGACGTGGTCAGAAAAGGGGCACCAGAGTTCGTGTGAGAGTCAGATCTCACTCTCCACTCAACGGTGGAGAATATCCTGTTTGTCGGCTAGGTCTTGGTAGGGTTCAAAGTTTACTGCCTATATTATCCTTGACTGGTGCCTTAGTTTGAGGAGGACCCCAGGACCCAGATCTGCCTGTCATAAAGTTCTTCTTGTAGGTTTCCAGGACCCTGTGGGTCCTACTACTTCCCCATTCTTCCATGCTACTCTCACCTAAAGTCTCAATAGGATGTCCTCTCCTCTGACCCACTTTCTTGGTAAGTAAAGTTTTTCATGGGATGTATCCCTTGGACTAGTGTTTTGATATAAGTGAGTATATACCGTTTGTCTCTTTTTGCTTCTGGGTGAACTCACTCATTATGATAATTTCTAGATCAATCCATTTGTCCACAAATTTAGGGAATTCCTTGTTTTTAATAGCTGAGTAGTATTCCATAGTGTAATTGTACCACAGTTTCTTAGTCCATTCTTCTACTGAGGGACACTTAGGCTGTTTCCATGTTCTGGCTATTATGTATAAAGCAGCTATGAACATGGTTGAGCATATGTCTCTGTTGTGTGGTAGGGTATTTTCTGGGTATATTCCAAGGAGTGGGATAGCTGGGTCTTGAGGAAGCCCTATTCCCATTTTTCTGAGAAAACGCCAGATAGCTTTCCAAAGTGGTTGTACTAGTTTGCATTCCCACCAGCAATGAAGGAGTGTTCCTCTCTCTCCACATCCTCTCCAACATGTGGTGTCATTTGAGTTTTTGATCTTAGCCATTCTGATGGGTGTAAGATGGAATCTCAGTGTCGTTTTGATTTGCATTTCTCTGATGACTAACGAGGACGAGCATTTCGCTAGTCATTTCATTTAAGTTGCTTTTTCTGTTGGATGGGACACTGAAGTCAAAGGAAAGGATGAAAGAAAGTGACTTTCTGGTCTCTGCCTGTCAGGTTACCAGAGTTCATTACCCACAGAGTCAGAGGAGGGGCATTCCTGTTTTTGTGGAGTGGCCTGAAGTTTGTTGGTGTGCTGGCAAATGCGCAGCCCCACAGTGCAGCTGTTTGGATTTAGCTGGTAACAACACAACTTTTCCTCCTATAAGCTGTGTGGACAACTGATAAGACACAAGCCTTAGTAGTCTCTCCATGCGTGAGTTGAATCCTAGCTGCAGGAGCATCAGTCTTATACAGAAACAAGCATTGGTTCCCCAAAGTTAAACTCAACTGGTCTTTTAAAACCCATATACAAAGAAAGAGACCCAATTACTGTAGACTTTTGCTACATGAGTACTTTTTTTTTCCTCCAAGACAGGGTTTCTCTGTATAGCCTTGGCTGTCCTTGACTCACTTTGTAGAACAGGCTGGCTTTTTGAACACACAGAGATCCACCTGCCCCTGCCTACCCAAGTGCTGGGATTACAGGTGTGAGCCACTGTGACTGGCTTAAATTAATGTATTTACTTCCAGTTGATAAATGGGATCAGGATCTTCAGATAGAAATGAACTCTTAGTGACAGATCAGATGTGGAGCTTGCTTGGCATTGCAGTTAGGTGACATGGAATCCACCTGCCAAGATTTATCTGATGTTCCAGTTTTGATGGGAATATAAAAGTATTTTGTCTCCTAATATTGCTTAGCATTGATGGGTTAAAAATCACATTTTCCATTTCCTTCCTGAGTAAATTGTCTTTAAAAAGTATTTGTAAACTGAAATTTTCAGGTTTGACTGAGTCACTTCATAGGTTTCGGGTAAAGTGTCTCATGTGTACTACTTAGAAATTGAGAGTGTGAATGGAATGACTGTAGTAGACTCTTTGGGAAAACATACAATTTCCTATTCTTTACTTTTAGTGAAATTGAAGGAAGGTGGGATTAAAATGTCAGTTTTTCTTGATCCCAAATTTCTAAATTAATCCTGAAACTATTGAAGAAGAGATGCAAGGTGTAGAATGCAGATGTGAGGTCATTTCACTTCAATCTTCAGGTCTGGGCATGTGGCTCAGCTGGTAGAAGACCTCTTACCATGCATGAAGCCCTGGTTTCTACACCCAGCACTGCATAAGCTGGGTGTGGTGGTGCAGTTCTGTAAGCTCAAGGCCAGCCAGGGCTGCATGGGAGCTTGTCTCAGGTAGAGAGGTAGGGGTCATAGAGGCAGCCTCATACTGGACTTCTAGGATGCTGGCATTATGGTAGGATTCAGCAGCTATATCTATAGCCCCCTGAAGATATGAGAGTTTACTATTTCCCTCATTCCTTAGTGTAAGTGTTCCAGATCCACGAGATGTACCTGGTGACTTGACGAGGGAGGACCCAGATGTCATCAGCATGCCCACTTTTATCCTACAGATGTGGTCCTTGGTTGAGCAGCATTCTGGGAAGAGCTTGCAGAGAATATAGAAGTTCTGCAGGGTTTTCTTCCTGGCTGACATCCAAGCAGGAAGTTTCTACTAGGAGGTCCATATCTCATCAAGTGCAGTGCTAGAGTGTGGGGGTTCAAATACAGCCTCATGCCAAGTGGGCAATACCCAGAATGCTTATGGAATTGTTCGACTTGTAATCACGATATGTAATGAAAGGGAACGGTGGCTGGACATTGACACCCCGAAGGCGCTCACCATCATGTGATTCAGTGGGTTACAGAGTCAACAAGATGTAATTTAAAAGCAATGAGGGAAAAAAATTAAAAAGAAATTCTTCTAGGGGACAGTTCTTGAAGCTTGCTGAGACAGGAATGATGTGTTTAATCAACTCAAATATTCTTATAATTCACACCGTGAGTAACTGGCTGACAGCCATCACTGAGCCGCGTTCCTTGGGTTCTCGGCTTTTTCTCAAGGATTTGGGGAGCAGAGGGAGGGATGACAAACTTGTTATTTCAAAGAGTCGATAATGTGTTTTAATCATTATTATTTTTGTTGCAATTTAGGGATGACAGAGCCGTGACTTTGAGTCTGATGTTTGCACCGACCTTGGACAATTGCTACAGTTGCCTCTTATCAGATAAATGGAGAGCTGTAATTTAGTCTCTGCAGACAGAGGATCTGTGAGACCAGTACAGACTGGGCCTTCCTGTCATCCTTCACAGTAGAATGTGACCCTCTTTGAACTCTGACCCCACTAACCCCTTTGTCAATGGCTTAAGTACTCACAGCCTTCTTATTTTTCAGGACCACTCAAGAAAGCCCCTCTGTGTCAGCTTTTCTGGTCATGTCTCTGTTGTGTGGGGGCCTGTAGGCCAAATAAATCACACTAGTTATGCCCTTGGTGACCGTGCTGGCAACTTTTATGTCAACTAGTCTCAAGCAAGAGTCATATTGGACTAGGGAACTGCAATTGAGAAAATGCCCCCACCAGGTTGGCCTGTGGGCAAGTCTCTGGTGCATTTTCTTGATTGATGATTGATGTTGGAGGGCCCGGCTCACTGGGCGCTATAAGAAAGCAGGCTGGTAGGCCAGGAGGGGCAGCCAGTAAGCAGCATTCCTCCACGGCTTCTGCTTCTGTTTCTGCCTCTAGGTTCCTGTCTTGCCTTGAGTCACCCCTGCCCTGTTTTGACTTCCTGCCCTGACTTCCCTCAGTGGTAGGATATGGTGTGGAACTGTAAACTGCAATAAACCTTTCCCTCTCCTAATTGTTTTGGTTATGATGTTTTGTCAGAGGAATAGAAATTCTAACTAAGACAGGGTCTATTTGGAAGGTAGTGATAATTATATTCTTTGCATGCATGTGTGCATGTGTGTTCATTGCACGCACACATGTGTGCATATGTGTGCGAGTGTGTACATGTGTGTGCATGCATGTGTGTATGTGAGCTTACATATGGAGACCAGAGGTTGGTATTAGGTGTTTTCCTCTTTTATGTCTTCATCTTGAGATAAGGTCTCCCGTCGCTGTTTAGTAAGCCTGGCTGACTGTTGAATGTCATGGGTTCTCTTGTTTCTGCCCCCCACCCACCCCGCAGCACTGAAATGCTGGCGTGTGCAACTGCACCCTGGCTTCTTTGCCCTGGGTACCTGGGTCCTCCTGTTTGTGTGGCACTTTAGGACTGAGCTGTGTCTCCTGCCCTGAGTGTATTAATTCTTTCAGAGGTTGTGAGGATTAAAGGGTCAATGAGTGAAAGACACATGGTACCATGGTGCTCAGGCAGTGACTACACATCCGCAGATTCTACCAGACAGGAGATGACACTGGGGTGAATTTCTTTGCTCTCAGTGCTTTCATGGGTGGAGGGGAGTGCTTAGGGCTAATCATCCGGAGGGTGAGTGTAGAGGCTGAGTGTCAGCTGCTCATCACAGTTGCATGGTTTACAAACACTTCTCCCCCAATATCTGATAGTTTTAAAGTTCCTGGTTTTCAGAAGGGAAGGTGTAATTTGTCCTGTGAACTTTCAGTATATGACTGTCAAGTGTGTCTCTATCTGCAGAACCATTTTATCTCTATACTGCTTCTGGATTTAACACTGCAGGGGTCATGGTTTAGATATTAAGTGTTCCCCTCAAAGGCCATATGTTGAAGGTTTGTTCCCCAGCTAATGGCTCTGGAGTCACGCAAGCATTAGAGTATGGGGCTCAATTAGAGGAGGGAGGTCACCGGGAGCTTGCATTGATGAGTGTATTTTGTGCCTGTTCCCCGTTTGTTTCCTGGCTGCTGTGAAGTGAGATCCTTTGCTCACACTATGCCCATTCTAGAGGTTGTTCTGCCTCAGTGCAGGTCTACAGTGATGGGACCAATTGGTCACTGGACCCTTTGAAACTACGAACCACACGGTTCTTTTCTACTTGATGTCGATTGCCTCAGGTGTTTTGTCACAGCACCAGGTAATAAGTGTGTTGGGAATACTGCCTGTGAGTGGCAGTGGTTCAGGGGTGGGGCGGCTCTGCAAATGCTGTCCTAAGTTTCCACTCTGCATTCTCACTTATCTATATTTTGGATGTGTGAGTGGGTAGTTTTGGCTTGAGGCCATTGTTGTTCAGGGACCTTCAGATGACATTCGGGAACCTTAGTGTGTCCCCAGAATTCTGGGGTCACTCTTATCCAGCACACGGGGATTGTCTAAACTTCACTTATTCTCACAAGAGTAGGGACGTTTGGGCAATTTATATTCTTGAGAACAGAACCACTTCCCTGTTACCATCACAAAATTACTAATAAGGCAGGTTGGACCTGATGGTAGGAATGCTAATGGGGCTCCGTCTATGACACTAAGGTAAACCCGTGCTTAGGTGTAATTGTTGAGATACAGATCTCTCCATAGTTCATGCCACAGCTCCCAGCTCCCTGACTTTTCAGTGTCAACCTGTGGAGCAACATCAGGCTTGCAAACCTCTCTCATGTGCATCTTTCATGGCCTTGAAAATGACAGTCACAAGAAGACCCAGGAGGGAAAGGATTGCATAACTGTAAAAGGTAAAGAAAAACTCCCAGCACAACTGGAACCATCTTGAACAATGGGGAGCAGCCACAATGGTGTGTTTCTTGAGTGTTCCCAGCTATAAGTGAGAAGAGAAAATGTGCATCCTAGGTGGCAATGTGGTGGCCTGAGGAAGGGATCTAGACCCGAGCTGATAATTTTGGTCTGAATTAAATCCCAGGGTTTCATATTTAAAAATGAATGTGCATGATATAATACTCTCCCTAATAATTTATCCTTTAGTTTAAGAGTTATAAAGTTCAAAGGTATTACTATTAAATAAAATCAATGGCTCATAAAGCTCACTGTGCTAACCCTGGGCATTGAGGAGCCCCTGGGCTTCTGCCAGGGTACCCAGCACTCTCATTTATAGCTGAAAGTTGAGCGTAACTTCTACTTTATTGGACAGTCCTTGCATTCTGGCTCAGAAGTAGTGCCCCTGATGATCCCTGAGGAAGCGTCAGCCCCTCTCTGAGAGCTTGAGTACTAGCTCTGTAGCATGCTGGGAGCAAAGGAGAGCTCGATATGGGTGAGGAGACCAAAGCAGCAGTGGTAGGGTGCAATAGCCTGGGGCTGGGGAGGGCAGAGCCACTCAGCTCTGACCCAGCAAGAACATGGCCGATCCCACTGTAATCAGGCATGGCTACAGAATGTTCTGGGAAATGAAGCTGTACAACCCAGATAAAATGTGAGGACCAGTTAGCTGGTCATTCTGGCTGTAGCCATGGACGGACTGAGCAGAAACGAGGCCTAATCTATCTACACGGGGCTGTCCTGTAGGATGGAGGAAAGCAGAGCTCAGCCTATCATTTGGGTTCAGAGCAGAAGTTCTCTGTTGGTGCCAGACGCCATATTGGACACTGAGGAGACCTTGGCAGAGGAGACCATGTGGCTAGGCTAGACCATGTGGCTAGGCTGCGCTTAGTAGATTCCACCCATCCCTTGTTTAGTAATCAGAGGTCCTTACCCTACACTGAAGAGCTGGGAAGGCAGCCTCCCCACTTGATTGGGACAAAAGCCATTAGCAGTCTTGGGACTTTTCTAGCTTTAGGGTGGTGCTAGGACTTGAGGCAAGGGGTACCAAGGCCAGCAGAAAGGAGAAGAGGAGGAGAGGAGAGAATACGGAAGGCAAAGCCACAGCCACAGGCAGAGAAGACAGAGGAAGACTCCGGCAAAGGGATGACAGAAAGGGTTACTCTGAAGTGGCTGTGTTTCAGGCATTCGTGTGGTACAGTATAGAGAGAAGCTGGCCCGCCTTCCGGTGCTTTCAGCATGATGATATGAGGCAAGGATTGGTTAAGAATAAATTGTTCAGGCACAGATAAGAGTCATACAGTCTGGGTCATCTTGGAGACCAAGAGGGATGTGTGATTCCACAGAGCTTCATAGTTCATTACAGTGACTTGGTGTCCCAAGGGATGTCGATGACCGTTGCATGTTAAAACTTAAGATACACCAGGGTTGAGATCTTCCTCATCCACTGAGCTGGTGTGGGTTGGTGGGGGACTCCCCTTTTCTGAGGACAAGGGGAGGGGGAAAGAGGGCAGGAGGGAGGGGCTGGGAGGAGAGGACGGAGGGGCCTACGATCGGGTTGTAAAGTGAATATATAAATTAAAAATAAATGTAAAAAACTTGTGATACGAAATGCTGTGAATGTTCAAGACTATGCTTTGATTGTAATGTGTAAAGATACATACATACATATGTATATATATATTTAAGTTATATTAAAGTACTGTATTCTGCTCCTAAATAGCCTTGAAATTTTTACTTAATTAAAATGGGGGCTGGGATATAGCTCAGTTAGAGCACACTTGCCTAGCACACATGAAGCCCTGGGTTTGATCTCAGCACCACATAAGATTGGATGTAGTGGTGCATGCCTGTAATTCCAGCATGGAGGAAGAGGATAGAGGATCAGGAGTTTGTCATTTTCAGCTATATAGAGAGTTCATGGCTAACCTGGGATAAACGAGACCCTGTCTCAAAGACAAAAAGGGCAGGTGAAGGGAAAAATTTGAAGGCTTCTATCTTGCACCAAACATATTCTGTTGGGTGTGCTTGCAAGCTTGTCTCCCTCCAATAAATGTAAACGACCCATAATAATTTATCATTTTAAATTACCTTATAAGATGGTAGTCCACTTTTTGACATTTTGGGACAAAAACAGTTCTGGGCAGTAGCAGAGACCTACTTAACTTTCAGTGAGACTCCTCTTATCCAGGCAGTACCATACATTTTTGGGGACCATCTTTGCATTGGGTTGAGAGTAGAAACCTACATTTTCTAGTATCATTTTTCATCTCTTTGTCTCCTGCCCTGCCCTTCTCTTACTGGCTGGGGCACAGAGGAAAACACTCTATTTTGGGAGGTGGGAAGAGAGTGGGAGTGGAACTCTCATCCTGTGGAATTTGCAGCAGTCTTTTGAATGTGGAGTGCATGTAAGGGTTCCTGGGCAGCAAACAGTTTCTCCACACAAGTCCCCAGTACAGTACAACAGTCCCAAAGATGGCTGTAAAAGGGTACTGTCACTCCCCTAGCCTGGTTTCCTGCTGGGAATCTTATATCTACTTGGACCCAACTCTTACTGCTCTGCCCATGCTCCTGAATACTCCCAGGAGGTGACCTTTCTGATGTGCCTTCTTGACTCTCCCCTTTGTCCCACATTGAGTCACTCTCCCCCGCAGCTGACAAGCATCTGCTGATGGACTGGACCACAGCACTGTGAACCTATGTTGGAGGGAACAGCACTTGTGAGCATCCTGGTGTGGGTCCCATCTCCTGGGCACATTGTTTGGGACTTGTTGGGGAAGGGGACAGAGAGGACTTGCATGCCACAGATGGAGACAGGTGGACACCATTCACTACTAAGGAAAGAACAAGAATATTTGTATAAAACATTTTTTAATACAAGTCAGTGGTTACGAATACTTTTTGAGCCCAGTGGGGGCTGGCCCCCTGTTTCTTGGCTTCGCTGACGTCTTTGGGGTTGGAGCACTATGAGCTGACTCTACACATTCATTTAGAGGCTGTGTTGTCATGCGGTCCTGGGGTTTTCACTGAGTTTGCCTTTAGTATTAATAGTCAGGAACTGAAGTGAGTCTTTAGGACTCATTTCTGCTTCTCCTGGAAGACCAGACTTTATTCCTGTGGTTCCATCTTTTGTTTGCTGATGAAAGCGCAGTGTGTTCGCACTAATTGGATTTGTCTGTTTGGAAGTGTTTTCTGCTATCATAATGAATGCAAAACCAACAACTATTATTTACAAGAACTTCAAGCAGAAATATACTCCTCACAAATGAATCTAAAGTTAATTTTGTTTGGAAACAGCTGAGTTTTGAAAGGGAAAGACACAAATGCCTGCCAGCCCTTTGCCATCTGCATAGTTTTGGAGGCATAAAGCACTCTAAATGTTTCGCTCCAGTCATGGAGTCCTTAGGGTTTTGAGTGGGTCTCTGGTGTTTAAGAGAGACAAGTGTCTGTTTACCTTGACTTTTTACAGAAACAAAGGCTTGGAGGGCCAATCAGGCAGGAGGCCAGCACTTCTCCAGATGTGCTTGGTATGAGGCCCATGGTCAGGCAGCCCTGTGCTTCACACTCAGGGAGACAGAAGACTGAAGAACTGAACTGAACTCTGCCAATGGCTACCAGCAGCCACAACACACATGGCCTGTGGATCTGTTCCTGAGGGGCGTGTTCCTAGGGGAGTTCCCAGGTGGTTCTGGGAGCCGAGCTGTGTGGTGAGCATTGTGCGGTGTTGTAGTCACACCCAGTAGGGGCACATTAGAACTTAAGAGCAGTTGTCTTGGGCTTTACAATAGGAAACCTCTGTCTTCTAATTCTTCCAATCCATTTGCAAGTACCTTGACCCAGATGTATATTAGTCCCTGTGACTGGTGGCAATCTAACTCAGGTTCCAAATATATTATATATATGTATTGATATATATTTATTATTTTTTTACAAGATCTGCAAAAGGATGACTGCAAAATGTAAAACAAGGCTTTATTATAGACTGGACTACCCAAAATGGTCTTCAGATTAAAAAAATAATAATAATCTCATTTTTACCTGGTACAGGCTTACATAAAGACATATTCATACAATTTATGATGTGCTTTAGAGTGTTACCCCAGAGCCTACCCCCTTCCCTTCCTCTTCCTTCCCATCCTTATTGAGTAAGTCCCCTCCGTTGCCTTAGACGCATCTGCTTCCGTTTTCATGTTATTAAGAATACATAAGATTTTTGTGAATCTATCTAAAATCTAGAAACCACAAAAGTGACCAATCACTTGGCATTTGTCTTTCTGGGACAGGCTTAATTCACTTCATACAGCTGTCTCCATTTTCCTGCAAATGAAATAAGCTTCTTTTCCTGAGTAGGTGAAGAGTGTCCATCGTGGAGAGGAAGCTCAGTAGCTGAGATCATGAACCGCAGAGGACCAGGATGTACTTCCTAGCATTCGTGTCCTGCAGCCTGCAGCCACCTGCAACTCCAGCTCCAGGGGATCCATCACCCTCATCTGGTCTCTGCAGGTACCATATTTATGTGCACATACACACAGATAGACACGTACATAGAACCATAGAACCATGTTTTTAGAAACATGCATTTTTATGTGTATGATTTGCATTATATATATGTACATATATATAATACATTTTCTTTATCAATTTCTGAATCAATAGATAACTTGTAACTTAGTTTTTTGTCACTAGGACTGCTGTAAACATTGATGTGAAATTATCTTTTTCACACATTGAGCTGGAATCCTTTGGGTATATATGGCAGGTCTAATCTTAGTTCTCAATACCGAGGGAGACTGTAGAACACACACACATACACTTGCAGAGACAGAGGAGCACCCTGCTGAGTGATGATTAAGGAGGAAATTTTCACATTCCTAGAACTGAATGAAAACGAGAACATGGCATTTCTCGCATGGGGGATGGGGAGTGGTGGCCAGAGTGTCTGCGGGTCTCAATGGCCCGAGTCTCCACCTCAGGGTCCTGTCTTGCTGACCACAGTATGTCTGATCCTTGCTTGTGGGGCTAACTGTTCCAGCATCCCAAGTGTGCTCTGCTCACCTGCAGCCGCCTCACCCAGAACTGACCACAAGGTCATTTTTCTAACTTACTTAAGTGGATAGGCACTGATGGCACATTTCCCTTGATTGTATGCTTCTACTTTTATTTTCATGGACAACGCCAGGTACCCATCATGAGGCACTTTGGGTAGTTTGATTTCCCAGTATGCAACTAGGATAAAGTAAAGAAAGAATGATTACACCAGATGAGGAAAACCTGAGGGGACCCTGTGGTTTCCTGATTCCTTCCTGCATCTCACTCTCATGTGAGTTCTTGTTTGTCAAATGACACATCTTGAGGAGGCTGAAAGGCCTGTCACACCTACAGACAGATATTCATTTGGTCCTTCTATATAGGTCAGAAGGACCATGTAACCCAGGCAGAGAGGGCCATTCTGAAAACCAGTTGGAACTTTAGGGCAGGGACAAGCCTTTGTCCTGCAGAGCACGGTAGACTCCAAAGTGGCTCCAGGATGGATGATGAAACCAGCCAGGAGCCACGCCAGAGCAAGGATGGGTCTGGAGACGAGGACCAGGGTCTTCTGGCATGCAGCGAAGCTGGCAGAGGAAGCAGAGGCTAAGAGCCCAGTGTACCAGTGCCTTCCAAGTCACAGTTCTGGCGACGGTCTCAAGAGGATGCTTGCTTCCCCTTCAGACTTCAGGTGGACACACACATGCTCACTGGAATCACAGAACACACGCAGTAGTGCGGTCCTCTCTATGGAATTAGGTGAGGATTTTCTGACAAGGTGCTTACGTGAGCCTCTGGTCATTGCTCAGGGGGACCTTACTGTAACTAAGCGATCAGGACGAGAGTTGTGTTGAGAGTTGTCTATACATTTTCTTAGGGCCACAGTAAAAATACAGAACCTGGGGAGTTCTAAACATGTATGTTGTTAAACCAGTTCAGCTGGTGATAAAATGTCAATAACACCAGCAGACAGCTTGCTCTTCCATGTTCAGTGACACAATTTCATGAATTCTAAAACAGTGACAGAACTGACATAACTCTGTTTCACTTCTTCATCTTGAGATATGGGGCAGGTCTTTAAGTCCACTTTCCAAGTATTTATCTTCATTTACTGGCTCTTCACTCCCACTCCGTTTGTTTGACAGAGTAATAGTTCTGGGATGGGGCCCTGGTATGACTTAATTCTGCCTTCTCTCTATTAGATATCTAACTGCTGCGTGATGTATTTGCTAACAGTTTAGTGAGGGAAGGTGACTGGAAAGTGTAGTTGCTGCCATAGTCACAGAGAGCCTGCTTTCTGGATGGATTGACATGGGTCTTTGTTCAGATAGATCTGTTCCATACTGAAATTGCCAAGCCGCAAAAGATGGGTTAGCAAGCACTGGGAATGTCAGAGCCGAATGGGACACCCCTAGAAACAGGTGTCCTATTTGCTGTTGTTCAGACTTAATTGGGAGGGAGCAGGGCAGCAGCAGAGGCCCTTATCTCTGATGGAGGCAGGGCAGGGCAGGGCAGGGCAGGGCAGCTCAACAAATTAGGAGAGATGCAGAAACAGCAAGGACCACTGGCCTCACAGGGTACTCTTTTTATTTACTCCTGACAAATGTGATTTATGAAGCCTAGCTCCTTTGTCCTATTAGAGGATGGAGCTATCGGCTTCGTGTCCCGACACCATAATTTTGTTTTAAACCATTCTGTCGATTCGTATGCATTTCTTGGGCACAATTTGTGCACTTCTTTGTCAGTTCCATAAATCATTATAGATAAGTAAATCCCTGTTTTAACCTTTTTGGAAAGATAACGTGACCAGTGCTTTCTGAACATACTCCTGTGAGAATTGCTGTGGGGAGATAAATGCCGCCTGTCGCGATGGCACACTACCACACAATGGTGTGATTTATGGAGGGCAATAGGCTTGTTCACTGGGGCTCAGCCAAGACTTTTCAAAGTGTGTGTGTGTGGGGGGGGGTGTGTGTGTTTCGAAGAACATGTGAAGTTATAAAAAGACATGCTTAGAATTTTTGACAAATGCACTGTGGTGAAGATTTCTGCAGTGGACTTCTGAACATCATAGCAGGGCAGAATGCAAAAGTTTTAGCCAATCTCTTGAACATAACTATTTGTCCTTTTAGAGGGATAGAAACTTTAATATATATATATATATATATATATGTGTGTGTGTGTATATATATACACACATATATATCTATATACATATATGTATATTTGCATATAAACTTACGATATTTATCTATTTAGTGTGTGAATGGACACATGTATGTGAGTGTATGTGTGTGTACACATGGAGGCCAACCTTGGGGGTTGTTCCTCAGGATGCCATGTTTTAAAGCATGGGTTCTACATGAGTCTATACGTAGAGTGAAGTGAGTATGAGAAGAGAATATGGAAGTGAATATAGAGGAGAAATGAATGTGTGTGGCCCATGGGAAGAGCCCTCTCCTCTGTCATAACTACAACATTACATACCTAATTAAAAGCAAAGTCATGGGTCCCAGGTAGAGTCAATGGTTGAGACTCAGGCCGTGGGGTCCAGCGCTGTGTGCAGGTTTGGGGCGATCTTCTCCCCTCCCCGGCTTCAGCGCACAGCCACACCTGCTCCTGCAGGACCTCGCTCCTTACTCTACTGCTAAGCACATCTGTCTCTCCAGTCACTTCCTGTTCCCAGGGCCACCTGCTCTTTTAAGTGTTTCCATCAATTCAGTTGGGGCTCATGGCAATAAAGCTTTTAAAACAAGGGAACACCGCTGTCTCTAAGTCATGTGACCTAGGTTCCAGGCTCAGGAGCTGAGAGCTGAGGTAGGATCTCAGGGCCATGTTTTCAGTGTCATCCAGTCTATAGAGTGTGCCCTCTGACCTCCATGTGTGCCCCATGGCAGACACGTTTCCAGCCCCCCTCTAATGATAATGATAATAATTATAAACAACAATTATATAATTATTATAACAAACAATAGTAATAGAATACCAGGCAAAATAGCACACACTGGTAATCCTAGCACTCAGAAGGCAGGAGGATTTCCATGAGTACAGGGCCAGCCTAGATTAAGTAGTGAGGCTCTGACTTGAAAGCAAACGAAACAAACAAACAACAACAACAAAATAAATTTATGGGATGCCCATGTAATGTACTTCAGTGTGGGCAGAATGAGGCTGGGACTGCCATTTCAAGTCATCTCAAAATGAACTCACAAATTCCTTCTCTCTGAAAACACATATACCCCCCCACACACACTTTCTCTTTCTCACGCACACTCATACACTTTTTTTTTTTTTTCTGTGTAGTTCTTGCAAACATTAGAGTCTAGATTGGGTTCTGAGAGGGTGGTTGGTTTGATTGTAGGTTTTCTGGGAGCTAGCTTTCTTTCTTTCTTTCTTTCTTTCTTTCTTTCTTTCTTTCTTTCTTTCTTTCTTTCTTTC
>OU015755.1:11420594-11430636 GCA_907169655.1 Acomys percivali | reverse complement strand
TTCTTTCTTTCTTTCTTTCTTTCTTTCTTTCTTTCTTTCTTTCTTTCCTTCTAAAGCAATACCCATAAAGAAGAACTTAGTGACAGACTGACAGAAGAGTATTAACTTTTATATAGCAATTTTAACACAGGGGTCTCAAAGGGTCCCACGTAGGGTTGCAGAATTGGATAAATGTTCCAATGAGATCAACACTAGATGCTGACCCCCAGTACCTGACAAAGATTCAGTTTTGGAAGAGGGCAGTTCCTCTAGGGTCAAAGCAGTGGTACCAACGGGAAGAAAACGTCAGTTCTGAAGAGGCGATCTGGATATGCTGTTAGAATCTGCTAGAGTCTGTGAAGACAATATATTTACACAGAATAGAGAAGCAGCTGATGCACGCTTGCAGGAGCCTGCCATGACCAGGGAGGCATGATGGCCTCCTTGTCTAACCAGGGCCGAAGCTGGCTAGGGTCCCTTTGTTGTGTCCAATGAGTTTCCTTTTCTTTAATTTTCTCTCCTGCTCTCTCACCAATGAGAATGGAATGTGCCAAGGGGTCCCTAGAGCTCAGCATCACCCAGTAATTTCAAGAGCCATCCTTATTGTTTCTTGATGTCCTGCATTCAGTGAGTGTTCAATTAGTATCCCAGAATGACCCCATCTGACCAGCACTAGTTGGCTTAGTGAGTACTTAAACAAACAAACAAAAAACCAACCTGCAATGTTGGGAGGGGGTTGTATTGGGGAGGGGTTTATGGGAAGAGTTGAAGAGTCAAGTGGGCTATGAATATTATCGTATTTCATCATATGCACGTATGAAATTCTAAGAATAATAGAATTAAATTAATAATAATGCATTTTAAAAAGAAGCAAACATTTACAAAGATAAAAATGAGGTGTGGTCTGGTGAGCTGATATAGTTGGTAAAGTGCTTTCTGTGCAAGCATAAAAACCTGAATTCGGTCTCCAGAACCTACATAAAAAAGCTAAGTAAAGTGAGACACATTTGTAGGGAGGCAGAGAAAGGTGTACATCTGGGGCCTGCTGGCCAGTCACGCTAGCCTAATCAGTCAGCTTCAGGCCAATTAAAGACCCTGTCCAAAAATAAAAATAAAAATAAAAAAATAAAATTAAAGGTGGATGCTTTCTGAGGAGGGACATTGAAGGTTGGTCTCTATCTTCGCCTGCTCAAACATAACTCTGCCCACCCCGTGCGCATACTATAGAAAACAAAACAAGACAGTAGCAACAACAATAACAATTTCTCTTTGTTTCTGTGTATACAGAATCAAAAGACCTTGAACCTTTATCCTGCTATCCCAGTAATCTTTCATTTTACTATATAATTTACAGAATGAACACATCTTTTCTATTTGTGAAAAAGCAATTTATTTATTTTTCCTATCCAAGTCTACTTTGGTAAACCTGTGAGTTTATTGGGGTTGTTTACAGGAGTTGAGAAACTCAGAAGAGGTTATATTACCAAGAGTCCAAACCATTGCCCAAAGCATTGACAGCTACACCAGAGGACAACCACAAACATGGCCAATCGGTTTGCTCTAGACGGTAAGCTCAGGCCTATATGAGGGTATGGCGAATGCTGTGTGAGCCTCAGGAGGCATTAAGTCTCAAGAGCATCCTTTGTTCTTCATGAGCAAACAGTGACGGGTCTCATCTGTTGAGTCTCGTGAGTGACATCACAGCTTCTCCTATTCAAGAACACACTGGTCACTTCCACCCTGAAGGAAACAAAATGCAGCCCAAGACTTGCTTTAGCATCTCTCTTCCAACTCATCCTTTCCCCCACTATGATGTAATTACCTCCATCAACGCTGTGTCTACTGTCTTACTGACATCTATACTAAAACCCTATTCTGTTGAATCTTAGCAATTTTTTTATTACTTAAGTGAAAGGGCAGCTAGAATTACCCATGACCCTGCATGCGCAGACTGATAATAACATTGATTTATATGTTTCCGGAAACTTAAAAATTCATCTGTGTTTATAATGATCAAAATATGGAATTAAGCTTAATTTTACATTGCCCCCAATTTTCACTGAATAATAGAACAGATTATTCATTCTAATTCTGTGGCAATTTGTTTATATACACAACAATAGCTTTAAGGTAATATTTTGGAGAAAATGTAAAACTCTTATTCTTTGGTGTTTTCCTTTGCAAAATGGGACTTTTGATGTCATCTGGTAGAATGTGTTCCATAGAAAGGTACAGTCCTCATTGGAGTACTCTGACTCACTATAGGGAAATGTTTGGGGTGATAGAAAAATGGGGCTAGGCATTACTCAGTCTTACTGCAGTGGTGAATGACTCAATTCAGAACAGAGTAAAATCAACTTACTCCTTTCTAACATTATCTTTTCTTGGATGTTATTATTTTTGATTGTGCACATCTCCATGTAGGTAAGTGCGGGTGTCTGGGGGCCACAGGTGTTGAAGCCGGAGTTGTAGACTATTGTGAGCCACCTGTGTGGGTTTTGGGAGCTGAACTCATGTGCCCTGGTAGAGCAGTAAGTGCTCTTAGCCTTTAAGCCGTCCACTCAAGTCACCTTCTTCTAACATTAAGTGGCCTTCAGGTTGGCCTTGATCCTAGAGGGCTTTGCTGGGCCTAAGGCATCTCCTTATTCCAGGACTTAGCCCCAAGGAGGAGCCTTGAGCTCCATGCTGCTCTCACGGAAGAAGATGGGACCACAGGAGCAAAACAGATCAGACAAGCTCCGTGTCAGCTCATGAGAAGCCAACATGAATAGCGGTGTCCCCGCTGCCCAGCTTGTCTCTATAGGATGAACCGATGTACTTAGGGGAAGCACTCACCATCATGTGGCCTCTGCTCCCTAGGGGAAAAAAAAATAGAAACGAGAGAGGGAATAACAGACCTCGTTTGTAAAGAGTTTGCCATCTAAGAGAATGTTACGCATGGTACCTTCCAAAGGTCACAGGTCAAAGGGCTCCCCACTACCTTTTATTTTGAGGCAGAGTCTCATGTATCCCAGGCTGGCTTAAGACTCACTGTGTGGTTGAGGATGATCTTGAGCCTCTGCTTCTCCTGCCTCCACCTCTGCAGTGTTGGGTTGCAAGGATGCTCCACCAAAGTCCGCAAAGTGCTGGAGACCCAACCTAGGTCTTCACGCAAGCTGGGAAACTACCCTGCCAATTGCACTGCATGCTCTGTATACTCAGCTTGCTTTTTAAAGAGAGAAAAACTTTTCTGTGTAAGCATCTATGAGAAATCATAAAAGAAAAATGTCATAAATACTTTCAGCTTATATTTATCGAGGGTCGATAAGGCCACTTTACATCTGTCATCTTCAACAGCTTCATGTGGCAGGGATCGCCATTGTTACCTGTCAGGACACTGAGGTGAGGGGTATCTAACACCAACTCACAGTGAAAGCGGCTGGTGTGGTTGGTAAGGAAGCAGAACCGTAAAGCTGTGGCTTGCTCCCTTCCTCCTCCTCCATTAGAATGCCAGAAGTGCCCCTTTCTCCAAAGCATCCTGCATCTTTAAGGGGCTGCACAGTCACATGGGCTCACACATCCTGTTCAAGGTCACCGAGAGCCTCACATGATCAGCCTGAACCCTTGGGCATTTTGTCCTTGTGGCTACACCCTGTTGTGCGCGCGCCTTCAATAGCATCTCAGGGAACACACTGGGCCTCTGGCACCGGGTCTGCTTCTTGGTTAGATATGGCCGAAGCAGATGGAACACCTGGAGATTGTATCTAGATACTGTCTTCAGCTGAAAACAGAGGGCCCCCTCGCTTCCCTCTGCACCTAACGCAAGTGTAGGTCTATTGTGGTTTTGATAGTTTTGCTGAGACATTACTTTTCGTTTAGGGCTAAATGCTGCAAAAGCTGAGTTTGCATTGTGTTTGCAAATTCTGCCCGAGGATGCAAACAAAACTCTTGTCCCTTAAGTGGCACAGCATGTGTACAAATGGCTTCTCAACAACAATTCTCCGTAATTGCGCATGCAAAGAATATGTGTTCACAAGTGTATGCATGTCTTTAATTACTTTTGATTACATGGCACATCCTGTCCTACCCTCTCAAAGTGAGAATTCTCTATGTACCGATGGCTTCCTGAGTTGGATACAGGCTCCTGCAGGGTAGAATTTTCTTCTATAGACTGTCTAATTGGAGCTGGGGAGGAAGGAGAGGAAGAAGAAAAAATGGTGGGGACACTAATTTCTGAATAAGTAGAAAGAAAATCTAAGTGTGGGTTGTTGGACCCCATGGTTTTCCCAAGCAGTCCGGGCAGAACAGAATGAAATGGTGACCACCCCTCTTGATGGGTGGGGTGGGGCTTTCTGCAGCCCTAAACAGCATCTGGTGTTTCTTGAGCCTTGCTTGGTGAACATAAGTGTCGAAAAGGCTGAGCAGAGGCAAGAGAGAAACACATTGATGGAACAGTCCCCAACAGCCTGGCTCCACCATCTGTGCTGGGGACAGTGGTGAACATGCCTTGTGAAGATCCCAGGCTGTCTTAGCTGGGGTTTTCTACTGCTGTGATAAAACACCATGACCAATAGGCAACTTGGGGAGGAAAGGGTTTGCTTCATCTTAAACCTCTCAGGTCGCAGTCTATTGCCAAGGGAAGACTGGGCTCAGGAAAGATCTGGACCCTCTGGGTGGTGTGAAGATTCAGTGACGATACCGCTGTGTGCAAACCAGTAACTGGCCCTCACTAGACACCAGCTCTGCTGGTGCCTCGTTCCCAGTTCCACACACTCCAGAGGCGAGAACTGAATATGTGCTGTTTAGTTCACCGTCTAAGGTATTTTTGCAAGAGAGCCCAAAACCATACAGGAAGTAGAACCCTTACTTACACATTTGTGTCTGGAACACTAGGCGACTAGTTATGGGAGCAGGGAGAGGTTGAGGGCATTTTCAGCTAGACCTGCAATATAATGATGCTGACTGTCAGGGCTGCATGAGCTGCAGGGTATTCTCCCAAGAATATCCGTGGCTCAGGTGGGCCTATGCTTGGCAGCACGGTTCTGCAGCCCAGGCATGACAATGCTGTGTCCTGCCTTGTGTTTCAGTTGTTTTTTTGGGGGGGGCACTGTCCAGCTTTTCTAGACTGCACACTCACTCAGCAAGCTGTACCATGAGTTTAACCCACAGAACTTGGTGTCCGGCACATAGAAAGCATTTGTCGTAATGAATCATTAAGGGCTCGTCTAGACAGATAAGGCCTATTGGTTCTGAAGGCCTCATCGCTCTCTTGGAGGTTCCTCAAAGACCTTACCCTACAACCAGGCAGCAAAGCATGGTTAGAAGAATTGCAGGCTCAAGTATGCTTCCTGACTAGGGCTGAAAGGAAGCTGGCGAAGCCTCAACAGACCCGGAAGTTAAAGGCGGACCCACCTGCCAGGGGGAATTTGTGTTTCTTAAAACTTTCCATTATAAACAATGGTTTGTAAGAGAAAGCCACTAATTAAAGTGGACTTCAAGCTTTAGTGGGATCGCTTCATGGAAAACCAATTATGACTTACGTTTTTATTAAATACATGCCTGCAAGTGTGCAGAACTCACTGAATTTGGAAACATTTTCCCTCATTAAATGTAAATCATTTGTGAGTAAAGACTAAGAGAATACATTCTAAACCTAAACTCATTAAGTATCTTAGGACCGGGGTCAACACATAAACATGCCATCTTCCTGTTACCCCCAGACCCTCATGGTTTGATTGGAGCAGCCTCGCCCAGAGAGAAAAGAGCGGAAGGGTTTTTATTTTCTGTCGGATAATTCTTGAGACAGTTCTCTCCCAGAATAAGGAGAGGGTGGGGGTTTTATTCTGGGAAGCTGTATGTAGTCATAGGAAAAGGCATTTGGATCAGGTAGGGGAGTGTGGTGGTTTGAATAAGAATGGCCCCCATCAAGGGGTCCCGCTCAAACTAAGGCACCAGCCAAGGACAATACAGGCGGCAAACTTTAAACCCCTACCCAGATCTAGCCCATGGACAGGACAGTCTCCACACTTGAGTGGAGAGTGGGGTCTGACTTTCTCACGTACTCTGGTGCCTCACATTTGACCATGTCCCCTGGAGGGGGAGACCTGGTGGCACTCAGTGGAAGGACAGCAGGTCACCGAGAAGAGACTTGATACCCTATGAGCATATACAGGGGGAGGTAATCCCTCTGAGGAACAGTCATAGGGGAGGGGAATAAGGGGAAAATGGGAGGGAGGGAAGAATGGGAGGATACAAGGGATGGGATAACCATTGAGATGTAACAAGAATAAATTAATAAAAAAAAAAAGAATGGCCCCCATAAACTCATATATTTAAATGCTTAGTCATCAGGGAGTAGTAGCACTTCTTCAGAAGGACTAGGAGGTGTGGCCTAGCTGGGAGAAGTGTGTCATTGGGGGTGGGGTCTGAGGTTTCAAAAGTCCAAGCTAGGCCTAGTGCCTCTGTTCCTGCTGCCTGCAGATCTGGATGGAGAACTCCTAGCTGCTTCTCCAGCACCATGTCTCCTTGCTTGCTGCTATACTACCTGCCTCCATGACAATGGACTAAATCTCTGAAATTGCAAACCAGCCCCAGTTAAAGGCTTTAAAAAAAAAAAAAAAAAAAGGTTTGACTTGGTTATGGTGTTTCTTCAAAGCAATAGAACCCAGGGAGGGTGGCACGCACACCTTAAAATGTACACTACTGCATACATTTCTTGAATTGTGGTTCAAGAAGGAGAGGTGGGCACCCACAAGTCCTTTGGTTCCATAGACTGAACCAGGAAGATGGGGATGGGAAGAATCCTGTGCTCAGCTGTGTGGTGTCATACATATATTTACAGAAGATGCCGGGAAGACTTCAGTGGCACTGTAGACAGTCTGTAGAAGATCCCTGCCTACCTTTAGGAGTAGGCACAAGGCCGTTCTCAGACAAATCATCATCTTCTTCTTTTTTTTTTTAATTTCATTTTTTAATTTTTATTTATGTATTCATTTTCTTTTTAAAAAATATTTTATTAATTTATTCATATTATATCTCAGTTGTTATCCCATCCCTTGTATCCTCCCATTCCTCCCTCCCTCCCTCCCGCTTTCTCCCTACTCCCCTCCCCTTTGACTGTGACAAGTCATCTTCTAATGAGATTGTTTAGGCACAGCAAAAGGAAAGGGCGCCTTGAAGGTGACTTTAATATGGAAATATGCCCCCCCCCATCCCCCAGATTTCTTACCTCTCCTAACTGCTAGTGTTAGCGTCTTGAAGTCTTGAGCAGGTTCATTTTCTCTGCCAGTTAAAGAGTTAACAGGTAGGAAAAAGTCTCAGACACAGCAGGCAGCTCTTGGAGAGCGCATGTGTGATGAGAACAAGGATTCACGTTTGATGCCAAGCATCCTCCAAAAGTTAAAAGTGAAACAAAAAAGCGCACTATATGCCACAAATTCTATAAGAATTGTTACATTTAGTCATCAAAATTTCAAAAACCTAGAGAAATAAAGTAAAAATGACAGAGCCTATATATAAAACACATTCCAGAAACTGGGTGTGACAAAAAGTACATAGGCTCTGTCGGTGGTGGTGGTGGGGAGGTGTTCTGGTGTTCTGTATCCTCGCCATTAGCATCCGATGCTAAACCTCTTCTGCTGGCATCTGGTATGGCCAGCTCACCAGACCTGAAGGGAGACCCAGAGCACTCCACAACAGTCTCAGTCCACTTGTTTTGCTTACTTCCTACCTGTGGTCACTCTTTGTATAAAAAGATTCATTTTATTTTAATGTCCCCCCCTCCCCTCTCTCTCTCCCTCTCTCCCCCCTCTCCCTCGCTCCCCTCTCTGCCTGACCATCTGCCTGTACATGAGTGCAGGTGCTCATGAAAGCCAGAAGAGGGCATCTCAGTTATAGGAGTTTGAGCTGTAGGTGCAAGGAAGCAATCCTAGGCCCTCTTTAGTGCAGTGTAACCCCTCCTCCCTGTGGCTCATCACCCTGTTAGTCCCTGAGAGTGTTCAAGCTCAGAGAAGCTTGTGTGTAATTTTTCTATGTCATCAAAACGCTCTCCTACCTTGGTGCTTGACAGAGAGATTGAAGTGGGGATCGAGTTCAGTTTGATGTAGAGCAGCTACCATTTGCAGTCATCACGATGTGTCGAGAGAGACCACGGTCAGAGCCTCACTTGAACAAATTACAGAAGTGTCTTTCTATCCAGGGCAATAGCCCTAAATTGCAGGCAGTTTGTGTTGTTGTTGTTGTTGTTGTTGAATGTTACAAGAAGAATTGTTTCTTTACCCACGGAGTGATTTTCCTCATGTACTGAGTGATTTGGAGATTGTTATATCTATGGGAATATAGCTGGTGCTGGAGAGATGGCTCACTGGTTAAGGGTGGTTGTTGTTCTTCCCGAGGTCCTGAGTTCAGTTCCCAGGACCTGTGTCTGTCAGTTCACACCTTCCGTAACTCCAGCTCCAGGGGGTTTCACAGCTCTCTTCTGGCTCGGTGGTTACTTGTGTGTACGTGCATGCTTGTGCATACACACACACATACACACACACACACACACACACAAGCACGCATGGGCACACATACTTCTTAAAAAGAGAATATAATTTTTTGTTAAAATATTTTATTCTCTGGAATAATGAGAAGAAATTTTAACTTGAGTTTCTTGAGGTGGCGGGAGAATATGATTTTTTTTTTTTTTAAGAGATCAGATTTGGGAGCTGAGGGCATAGCTAAATTGTAAACTATCTGCCTGGTTTTAATTCTCTAAACAAATCTAAAAGATTAAGTTTTGGTGTGGCTTTCAAAAATTACTTATTTATTTATGACTATATTTATCTGCACTGTGCTTCCCTTGGTAGTCTGACTTTTCTAGACCTTTCCTGGCATTCCCATGTGGCATCCCAGCCCCCCAGCGGGACTCAGCAGTGAGCCGCCCTTCGTGTGACTTTCTCTTTGTTAATTAATTTCTTCCTATTGTTTTATCTCTTCTCGCTTTTCCCTCTCTGCTCCACCTTCTCTCTCTCTCTCTCTCTTTTAATCCACACACATACCGTTTATTAGAAAAGCCACGCTGTACTCTGTAGTAGAGATGTACTGCACCGTCTATTTAGAACCCTGCAGACTCATCCGCCTTTGCCCCACATCCAGATTGTTACTAATTTTGTAACATTCTAAGCAGCAATATGCCATGATAAACAGTATTGGGCAAAAGCTGTTTTCCACTCATGAGATTCATAAAAAGGGTTCTTGGATCCCAAGCTGGGTTTTAGAGGAGTGAGTTTGTTTATGTATTTACTTCTATCATCCTTGCTTCTCCTGTTTGGACACTGCGGAGGCTGTCAGCAGAGTCTCCCAGGTCTGTTGAGTCGAAAAGCTACATTTTAATTCTGGGTCTACTATGACTGTTCCTGTTTTAGTGCATGTGCTTATGTGCCTGTTAGTGGGTATGTAAGCTGCTGCAGGGCCCTGCCTTATTCTTGGAACAGTGCAATCTCTCCTTCCCCAGAGACCTAATCAAAGGCAGATCCCGGCTCAGTGCCACAGGCTTCTCAGCAGGAGATGTCACCAGGCACTGGCAGGGTATTCATACAGACGGGGCATCCTTCGATCCTTTCTTGTATCTAGTTTTTAAAAAATTTAGTGTGTGTGTGTGTGTGTGTGTGTGTGTGTGTGTGTGTGTGTGTATGATGTGTATGTATATGTGCATGATGTATGTGTGTGAGCACATGTGTGATGTGTGTCTGAGTGTGAGTGCATATGTGATGTGTATGTGTGTGAGTCCATGCTCCTGAGCGCTGGGATTACAGCTGTGCACCGCCACGCTCACACAGTCCATGGGCTTGCCAAGATAGTGCAGTTGCAGTGCCAGTGTGGGGACCTGAGCTAGGATTCCCAGAAGCCTCTGTAGCATACATCTTCATCCCTCACTCTGCAGAAGAGATGGGAGGCACAGACGGGAGGATCCATAGCAGTTCCCAGGCTGGAAGCTTAACACGAACATGCAAACAACAAGGGATCCCAGCGCCTGGCTTTGTCCTCTGTCTTCCACATGCATACCGTGACACACATGTTCCTGGTTTTTCTCCCTCTCTCT
>OU015755.1:11392842-11404524 GCA_907169655.1 Acomys percivali | reverse complement strand
AGCCCAGGCTGGCTTAGAATTCCCAATCTTCCTTCCTTTACCTCCCAAGCACTGAGATGACAGAGCACCACCTCCCCCCAGCACAGAGGTTTTCTTGTACCTGGAAAACCAAACCTGACAATCGGCATTTCCAGCCCTTTCTTATCCAAATCCCTGTCTTCACTGAGACAACTTGAGGTGGGAGAGGTATGTGTTTGCTGTGTCGGGTGTGCACAGCTTTAGAGATGTGGCCACAGCATTGTGGTGAAGTGCTCCAGAGGGAGCCTGTGTGAGTAAGAAGGTGCTCTGTAGAGGTGCTGACTTGGGCGTGGGAGGCCCATGCTAGTATCCCTGCCTGACACGCTTACACATGCCCCTTTAGCAAGGCGCACAACCTCTGTGGGACTCTGTTCCTTCCTTCGTAAAAAGGACATACTGCATGGCTAATTCACACAACTCACAGGACGAAGTATCTAAACGTTATAAATACCCGACGCTGAGCATGTTCCCCACTGTGCTTATGGAGATGGGGTCTATTTCTCAACTTGCGACATGGTGATATGGCCATTCTTGCTAGCTACATTTTCCTAGTGGCCCTGTTTCAACTTGGCTTCTGGGAGAGTGCTAGGGATGTGAATACCTGTCCTCACACTTACACAGTAAGTACTTTACTCCCCAAGCCATCTCCCCAGCCCTCTGCCAGTTCTTTCTACTATGCTTTTACTCCCAGTGAAAAAGACCCCACCTGTCTTTCCTGGTCTGTGTTGCTTCTGCAGGGGTGGGTCAGGGACTCACTACTCTTTAGATTTGCTCCAGTTCCCTTCCCTTGGTAGGCAGTGAGACAATCTTGTCTCCTAGGCCAGTTTTGCTATGTTTCTTCCTGGCCTTTTCCTTTCCATGGGCCACCTGGTGCCACTGTCCCCGGAGCTTCAGGGTAGCCCATAGCAACAGTGATGGGGGTGGTGACAGTGGTGAGGGCAAGGAGAGGTGGGCTGTGATGATGTGATCTTTTGGGTACCTGGATCCCACCTGATCTCCATCACTTAGTTGGAAGGCTAAAGATGGCTAAGGACCCTCTGCACATGCACCTCTGCTCTTTCATCTTTTAGACAGTACTGCACGTGCACAATACTGACTGGGCTGTGGGTCTGACTTCTGGATCCTGTTTACAATCAACTGTGAGCCTTCATTGAGAAAGAAAGGGCATTTCTACCTCTGGTTCCCCAGATCCTCACCCACCATGTGCAGAACAATCTTGGAGGTCTGAGCATGTGAGTTTGTCCTACAGTGAAGATGAGGCATGTGACATAAGAAATAGGTAGGGCTACCCTCTCTGTGCAGGAAGAAGACACTCAGAGAGGAACAGGAAAGAGCTGAGCTGCAACTGTACCATTTGTTTCTATCTAGAGTCTTCTAGGAATCTAGAAGGAAGTAAGGAGTCTAGAAGGAAGTAAGGAGTCTAGAAGGAAGAGTCTAGAAGGAAGTAGGAGTCTAGAAGGAAGGAAGGAGTCTAGAAGGAAGGAAGGAGTCTAGAAGGAAGGAAGGAGTCTAGAAGGAAGAGTCTAGAAGGAAGGAAGGAGTCTAGAAGGAAGAGTCTAGAAGGAAGGAAGGAGTCTAGAAGGAAGTGTCTAGAAGGAAGTAAGGAGTCTAGAAGGAAGTAAGGAGTCTAGAAGGAAGCAAGGAGTCTAGAAGGAAGAAGTCTAGAAGGAAGTAAGGAGTCTAGAAGGAAGCAAGGAGTCTAGAAGGAAGTAGCTTAAGGACATTATAGCCTCAGAGGGCTCAGAAAACCCAACAACCTCATAAAGAACATGTGTGCATCATAGTGTGTTTGTGGGTACAGGGAGATGTACAGAGTCTCTGCCTGGGATGATTTGTCAGTATGTGTTTTGTTTCTGTCTTATGCCATTATGTGAAGGCTAATGGCCTTTAGGGGGACACATGGAGGCTTGAGGCTTGAAAGGAGATCTGAGAGGGTTCAATGTGATTGGAGGCAAGAGACCAAGCCCTGGAACACAGCAGCATAACATCAGTGACCAGTGGTCCTCAGACACAGGTGCAGGGATGAGATGCTGTCTCATGACACTGTGGCATTTTATCTGCTTCTTCTCTGACAGAATCCACTAAGTAAGCATGGTGGTTTGGAAGAGAAATGTCCCCTACAGGCTCATGTATTTGAACACTTGGTCTCCAGCGGTGGCACTGGTTGGAGGAGGATATGGAACCTTTGAACCTTGCTAGAGGAAGTGTGTAACTAGGGGCGGGCTTTGAGGTTTTACAGCTTTTTCCCCTTCCTGTTTGCATTCTCTTTTCTTCCTGTGTTTGGATGAAATGTGGTCACACAGCTTCCTGTTCCCGCTGCCAGGCTTTCATTGCCTGCCACCATTCCCAATGCCTTCCCAGCCACTACAGACTCTAACATTCTGAAACTCTAAGCTAAAATGAATACTTTTCTCCCTAAATTGTTTTTAGTTGTGGTATTTTTTTTCCCACAACAATAAAAACTAACCAAAATGGAGGTTTCCTGGCACATTGGTTTTGCTTGCTGGATTCAAACTACCCCATCCCATTGGCATCTAGCCATCTTTTCTTAAATGGCACACTTGGTCCCCTCATTTGTCCCGGCTTGTGTATGCGCACTGGGGCTTGTGTACTTTACTTACCTGGTTCTCTTTCAGTGTGATTTGCCCCTGGTCCTTGCAGCCAACAAAGGTTCTAACACACCTATAAATCTTTTCATGCTGCTCTACTCGCTGAACAAAGTTGGCTGGAAAGAAACCAACCCTGTCCTGAATCTTTCCCTGAAATGGAAGAGGAGGCATTTAGTGGCAAACGGAACATTCATTGTAACTGTCGTCACCAAAGGATCCTTATTTCTTTTTAAAGACCAAGATACCTACTTTCCACCAGTCTTCGTTGGAGTCTTCTAGAAGAGTAATCATGTCTCCTGGCCTAGAAATGAAGGATGGATGAGTTGGGTGGGAAAATAAAATGAGGAAGGGAAAAATACACTTTAATGTGAGATAGATTTTCATTCACTCAACCTCAAGATAAATAGAAATAAAACAAGCATGGTTTCACTGGCTCATCCCTCCTAAGAAAATGGAAAGCAAATATTCACATTGAAAAACTGCACAGATTTCGAGTTAAATAAGCTATCAAGGTGTATTTTGCCCCGAGTCCTCTTCCCGTCTTCTGTACCCCATCTTCAGATTTCCCCATGTATGTATATGTAGATCTGGGTGATAATTTGCTTTTACATTGTTGTTTAGTACTTACATTTAAAATCAGTCATACTCTGTATTATTATCTTTATTTGTGATGATTAATTCATCATCATCTTGATTGGATTAAAAACACACAGGCATGACTGGGGAGATGGCTCAGTGGTTAAGAGCACTGGCTGCTCCTCCAGAGGATCTGGGTTCAATTCCCAGTACCTACATGGCTATTCATAATTGTCTGTGACTCCTGTTCCAAGGGATCCTTCACCCTCACACAGATATGCATGCAAGCAAAACACCAATGCACATGAAATAGAAAGAAAGAGACAGACAGCTAGACAGACAGACAGACAGACAGACAGAGAGTCAGGTCATTGGTGAGGCAAGGTTTCATATATCTTGACCAGGGTGGTCTCAAACTCAATAAATAACTAAGGATGAGGAAAGGCTGCATTTTCATGTTTGCCTTTTTATAGGCCAATTCAATTCCTAAGGCCACTCCAGACTCAAAAGATCAAGCAGTAGGTCCCATATCTGTGAGAGGTACTGTAGTATCTCACACTAAGCTAAGGAACACACACACACACACACACACACACACACACACACACACACCTGTGTGTGGAGGAGAGGAGCTTAGAGCTATCACTGCATTGACTGCAGACCCAGCATCAAAGATCAGAAATTTTGCCCAGTTTTTGAGTTGGCTCCTATACCTTGGGATTTTTTTTTTTTCTGAGTACAGATTTTTTTTTTAAGATCTAGTATTTACCCAGGCTTGTCTTGAACTTGCTGCCGTCACCTGGAGTTAGCCTCCTGATGCTGGAATGCCTAGGCTGTACCACCATGCTTGCCATTTTCTGGCTTTCGGTCACCTTTTCATCCTGCCTGGGTTTGCTGCTCCCCGCCAGGAATTTCCTAAGGTGCCCCCTCTCTCCTGGCAGTCTTTCTTTTTATTTGTATGGTACTGGAAGCACTCTTAACAAAAACCAAAAACCAACTCATTTTTGACGTTCTTAGGCACTGCTGGAACAGAGCAAAGCAGACTCCTGTGCCCACTGTGCTATTCTGACTCCATCTCTTTTGCTGTTAGTGCCGACTCTCAGATAATGTTTATTTCAACCTAAGATGCCCATGTGGGCTTGAGTGTCACTGAAATCTAAGCACCACACTCCCCGCAGCTCCACAGAAGACTCTGGAGAGATCAGCGGAAAGGGTCAGATTTACTCAAAGGCAGCTCAGAGGGAAACAGAGCAGACTCCTGTCACAGAGATCTGCTTTTGGAAGGCTCAGGCATATAAGGGCTTTTATGTAACTCTAAGAGGTTATGGTAAAGGCATGGGTAGGGAAATTCTATGTTGGTTGGGGTCTCTTTCTCCAGAGTGCTTCCCTGTAACCTTCCCTTCCATGCCCCACCTCTTCCTTTTCTCTTCTTCTTCTTCTCCTCCTCCTCCTCCTCCTCCTCCTCCTCCTCCTCCTCCTTCTTCTTCTTCTTCTTCTTCTTCTTCTGTGTATGGTGTGCTAATGCATGATGTACATATGCATGTGCGAGTGCCATGGTGAGGCATCAGAAGGCAGCCTTGGAAAGTGATCCTCCCTTCTGCCTTATTGGATGCAGGATCTTTTGTTGTGTACTGGGGTGGGGCACTGCATATCCATGGCTAGCTGGCCTTCAGGAGTCCCATAGATATTCTCTCGTTTCCACCTCCCATCTTGCCCTAAGAGTACAGGGGTTACAGACACGCTTTACCATGCCTGGGTTTTACGTGACTCCTAGGGGATTTGAACTCAGGTCTTCACCCTTCACCTTAAGTGCCTTAGACACTGAACCATCTCCCCAGCCATTTTTTTCTTCTGAAGCCCGTTGGCCTATGACCTCTGCCTCTGTTGTTGGGACAATTGTGTTTTCCCTTTACAAAACTTACTTATTCGTTCCCTACAATTCAGGTGAACACTTCAGGATTTAGATTCTCACATGAAAAGGATGGATCATTAAAGATTAGGAATGTAGGCAAAAGGCACAGTTTCTGCCCACTCTTTTACAGTAGCCCCGCAGCAGTAAATACAGCTGACATTTTGCCATCCCAACAGTCACAGCTGCCTGCTGATGCCACTGAAAGAGAGATGGCTGAAGAAAATCGCTTTTTCCCAGGTGAGGGATTTAATTAAGCACCATGGATGAAAGTCATTGTAGAAAAATCTGCTAAGCTCCAGCAGATTTTGTTTAACCCCGTAACCTAAGAAACCACACATCAGTATCAAATGCAAAGGCTTTGCTGATGGTTTGATAGGGGCTGGAAGCAGGGAATGGACCGGGAGAATGGAGGCATCTCTCCTAATAATAACTGAGAAGGCTGCGTGCATCAAACTGTGATATCAGAAACCAGCTAGAGACCCACTCTTTACAGTGCTCAGAAGTGGACAGCCCCAGAGCACCTACCCTGTGCCAGCTAAATAGCTACTATTCTAAAGCACACACGGGAATATCAGCTATCATTTTATGCAAAATAGCAGGCATACCCCTGACAGCATGGTGAGGATTCTGTCTTTTCCAGCAAGAGATCTCGACCAGGACCGGAAAAGGGTTTGATAAGAGGGTTACATTGATCCATGTATTCTTTACTTTTTAAGAAATTCAGTTCCTCATTCAACAAATATTCACAGAAGGTAGATTCTGAAAGAGTCATTTTACTAGGCACCAGGGGTGCACTGCAGAGTAAAATCCTTGCTTAGAACTTATATTCTAATGAAAAGATGAGTTACAAATAAGTAAACAGAACAAACCATTTAGTAGCAATATAAGAGACCACACATGGTCTTAAAGTCTACAATGAGGGTGTAGCAGTAACAGATAGCAGTAAATTCCTGCAGAGGTTGCTCAACTGCCCATCCTCCTGGCAGAAACAGCTAATGATGGTGCCTCCTGCACTCAAAGCCAAGATAACGACTTTCTGCATGCCACCCCAAAGCTGGTGGGATCTTCTTTGTTTATATGCCTGACACCACCACACAATGAGAGCATCCTTTCCCGTTGGGCCTGAACTCCAACTTTTTCTCACACTGGGAGCCAGAAGGTAGATCTGGATGGACATGCAATGAATGTTAGGGGCCCAGTAGTGACAGGAGGCAGATAGGGGCACCTTTATAGCCCACATTATAGGAGCACTACACACTCCATATTAAGGGAACCTAAAGGAATCTGCATATTCACAGTGTAAGTAGCCCAGCCCACAGACCCGTGCTTCGCCTTTTCTGAGTTAGGCTTTAATATAGACGCAATCTAAATGGCCACCTGGAAGGAAGTGAGGCTCAGCCACCTTTGTGCATTCAGAAACTTCCGCTATGTGGAGAGAGGAGATGATAAGGAGAAAACTGCCCACATCATAGTCTTAAAGACAAGGCTGAGCACCTGGCCGGAGGGACAAGACTAAGCTTTGGGATGACGGCCTCTGTGTCCCCTCCCTGTGTCTGGCTAAGATGAGCCGGAAGACCACTATCAAGGACTTTGGTCTACTTCCTTTTCAGGTTACCTGCTCTGGGTAAAGCATGACTTAAGGATTCATGCCCTGTCTCTGAATTCTCAGTGGCAGGAGGTGTAAGCTGCTCTGATGTCCCAGTTACGGTAAGACCACTCTGTGGCATAGTGTTTTTATTTTGTGAAACTGTGTTGTTGCCCGCTTGGAGGCTCCAGCTGGAGGTCTCTCAGTTCTCTTTATTTAGTGCTTGGTTAGCTCCACACTCCAGCGACTTCCTTTCCTCAGGCTGTATTGCTCTGGTGGCTTGCTTACCAGGCCACAACTCAGATCGCTCGCCCCAGGGTCAGGTACCAGACAATGACGGGCAGTCCCTACCTAAGCTCTGAAGCCTGGCAAATTAAAGGGAGCCCCCTCCCCAGGAAACCCCATGTCTTGGGGCACCTGAGCTTGCTGTTGTCCTGACTCCTGAGTACAAACTCTGTGTGGTTCTTCTTGCAGCCTTGTTTGTTCACAATTGTCCATTTTCTTTTCAAACCCTCTCAGCTTCGTTCTTTTCCTCCATGTATGCCATCAAAGAGCTAAACCACCACGCTAACCAACTCTACGCAGAGAGCCTTGCCCATCAGTCTGAGGTGAGCAGACGTCTAACACTTGGCGTCTCCCTGAGGAGGACACCTGTTGGCAAGAGCACGTTGTACATAGAGCTATGAGTGGAACTACCTAAGTATGGCTGGCTATGAGGAACCTTCTGGAAGCAGTTGGGGCAAAGGTTCCTGGAAGTGGAGATGCTCTCATCCTCTAACAAAGTCACTGTTTCTGAGAATAGCCCTTCCATTGTTGGGACAGCAGGAGGATTAGGGCCATCTTTGCCTTCTGTTTGGAAGTTAGGGGAAAAAAATCATCTTCACGTCTCTATTTCTGCCTCAGTAGTGAAAGGAGACTCTAGGAGGTCCAGCTCATATTCTCTGAGAGCCTCTGACATTCAGGTCTTGATTATGGACCAGAATCACAGAGATGGTGCGATTTCTCGAAGCCTCACTTTCCTCATCACAGCCGTTTCTGTTGGTGCCTCTATTTTCCTTTCAGACAAATGTTTTATTTTCTACAAGTGAGATAAGGAGGGAAAGGGCTTTGTGAAGCCTCCACAGACCTTAGAATCCCACGTGGATGGGGTAGGCCTCTGAAGGAGTAGGGGGAGAGGCACCAGTTTTTGCTTTTAAATACTAAGTTGCACTAATACTCACACAAAACATTTAGGCAGGCCCATATTAAGTGATGGCCACCATTGCTGTTAAGCCATTATTACAGCACTTAGGATGCTGGGAATCTCAAAGCAGAAGTCTATAGACCGGAAGTTGACAGTGAGCTTCCTTCACAGATGAGCAACAAGTACCACAGGCACATAACAAGTATGGAGTTGGATCCAGGCAAAACTCCCAGGCGTCTATGGCTCTGATCCTGAGCTACCACATGCTATGCTTTAAGTTTATATGTTATGCATAATAAATAAATAATGATATATAGTTACTTTGCAAAGTTGTTATGTGGATTGAGTGAAAAAAACATGTGGAAGTCTTGGCACTATGAAACTGCTAATTCCTTCCCAAGCCTGTCATTTTCCACTTTGAGGAGAATAGATCTAGCAAGTGTGGTGTGCTTTCTCTCTCTCTCTCTCTCTCCCTCTCCCCCCCCCCCCCCCCCTGTGGGGCTTTCAGTGCTTTCAGTGTTTCCTTGGCTGGTCTTGACCTTGGAATCTCTTGCCTCAGCCTCCAGTGCGTCTGGGATTACAGAGGCATAGCACTGCATACTGCTACACAGCCCTCATTAATTTTGGTCAGGGACACTTGGTAATGAGATGCTTGCTTCCTTCGGTAGCAGCAGACCCTGGTCTTCAGAATGATCCTGAACTTAGGAGGCTCCTGCCTTTCTTCATGTAGACCCCATCTCCTCTCCCTTCCTCCTTCTGACCACAAAGTAGTATCAAAGCTGGGCTCAGTAGTCAGCTCTCTTGGTGCCTCGTCGCAGTGGCATTTTCTGTAGGTTTGAAGACAACAGATATCCTGGAGGGGGGACAATGCTCACTGCATGAAGTGGGCACAGCCAAGGCACGTTTGTGCACAAGTCAGCAGGGACAGAGAGACTTGGTTCCATGGCTACCTGCAGGATGCCAAGCTGCCTCTAACGTTACTCATGGCTTTATCAAAATGCACGAGGGTTGCCCATATCACTCTGCAGGAATTTTCGACAGTTTTAATATTCCATACCCTAGCCTACTCATTAGACAGAGAGAAGTCCACATTGAGCTTTCATCAACACCACCACTCAACCAAAAATGATGTACTTGAAAGAGCCAGCCAATGGGAGAAACAAAGGGGACCAGCCAAATCACTCTGTTCACCTGAGAGCTAACTGTGGCTTGTTTTCATCAGATTCCGTTCTGAATCTGCATTAATTTGGCTCAGAATTGTTTACAGTCCTAGCACATCAGGAACTCCTGGGCTCTGCAGCCTGATTTCCATCTCAAACTCTGGAGTCTTAAGGCTGTTTGCATTTCCCTCCAAGTCCATATTCTATCAAGAGCATTCAGTTAAAGGCCCATTTGGAAGGAATTTGGGAGATGTTCCTGAACTGTCATGGATCACGCTCTCTAGAACCTAATTGAGAGAGGCGTTTGAGTGAGAGGGAGCCTGCTAAACACATTAGTGACGTTCGGGAAGGTCTGGGTTTCTTGACATGGTACAGCGTCACAAAGTAATATGCATCAGAGACTTTCCTCAAATAGCCTTAATTGGATTTTGATGTCCTGGCGACTGTGAAGATTATTTTTAAATCAAATTGGTGCATTAGAATTACATTTAGTTTTAATTAAGTTGATGCATTTGCCAAGCAGTAATGTACTTAGAGAATGGAAATGAGACACCAGGGGAGGCTTCGTCTGTCTCATTTGTCTTCAGCATTCCTCCTTAGCTCACAGAGGTGTGCACAACCAGCAAGGTGAGGAACAGTAGAGTGGGCTATAAGGCGAATGCAGGTCTCTCCATAGGTCATCAATACAGAATTGGGAAATTGGAGTGTGTGTGTGTGTGTGTGTGTGTGTGTGTGTGTGTGTGTGTGTGTACGTGTGTGTGTTTTAGAGGGCACCTGGGGGTGTTGTTCCTCAGGAACTGTCTACCTTTGGTTTTTAAAACAGGGTCTCTCCCTGGCATAGAGGTCGCTGAGTCAGAGCTGGGATTACAAATGCATGTTACATGGCCCTGCTTTTGCTTTTACATGGGTTTTGGGAATTGGACTCATGCTGTGCCAGTGAGCCAAGCATGTTGCTGCAGGAACTATCTCCCCAGCCCTCTTCTGGGTTTGAGCCTGCCATTTGGGCCAATGACCATCATAATTGCTTTCAAATCTCGAACACAATCAGAATTCAGGGGAATATTGAACCACACAGACTTCCAGGCAGGATTTGATTTAGGGTGGAGGTCTATAGTGTCCCCAGGAATCCCCACTTTAATAACATTCTCCATAGGATTCTTATGGTTTACAACCAACGGCTTTACTGTTCCAACCGGCCTTCTCCTCCAAAATACTGTTGTCTTGGGAAACCTCACAGCTTTACTAAAAGAACACAGGATGTTTATGTTCTTTTAGTAATGCTGGGTTTAAAAATTGTAGACTTAGAAATGGACAAAATAGTCAGGTTATTGTCTTCCTTTTCAATGGCTTTGTTATTTTTCACCTCGTGAAAGTTGTAGAAAACACAACAATATGATTGCCACCATCCTTAGAAACACAGTAGGGTTGTGCCTACAGAATCTAGTCAGGGTACCCCATGCTTTCCTGTTCTTCTTGGATTGATTTGTAAATTCTCATCAGCAGTCAAAATTGTTTCCACACACATGATGCGCAGGGGGTCCTTGTCACCCAGGTGTTACATCTTACCAGCCCTCCCATCTAGTAGTGAGTCAAAGAGTAATTTGGATATATGAGACTCACAGCTCCACCCTAAGTGTAAACTTTCTGCAGCAAGAACATCACTTCAAGAGCACAGACCGCAGGTCACAGGCTGCGTGGGCTCAGGGGTCAAACCCAGTCCTGGTGGACGCACTGCGGAGGAACGTGCATGGTGAGCCAGGGCCACATGACTGCGCTGTCTAAGCTCACTGTCTAAAAACAAACCGAACAGGATGGATGACAGGTCCAGGCGTGCAGGGATACCCCAGTGTTCTGCAGCACAGAAGGGTAGCTGTGGTCCCCAACGGTTACCTTTATGACATTTTTCACGTCTAAAAACAGTCACTAGAGATGATTCCCAATATTCCCAACACAGAAATGATAAGTCTTTTGGGCGTTAGGTGTGACAATTAGCCTGCTTCAATCCGGATACACTATATATGTTTACTAAGCTAGCATGTAGTATCTTGCAAATGCATGCCCTTGTGTGTCAGTGGAAAAAAAATTTAAGGCTGAGGAGAGAGCCCAGTTGGTCAGGAGCTGAGCTTGGTTCTCAGAGTTCATGTTAAAAACAAACAAAGAAAGCTGAGTGTGGTGGCGCATGCCTGGAATCCCCGTGGCGGAGCAGCAGAAGTAGGAGGATACCTCAGGCTTGTTGACTAGCTCGACCAGCCTACTTGTCAAGTGTGAGAGCTTACTGCAAGAAATAAAAAGAAACGCAAAGGCAGGCAATTCCTAAGAAATGCTACCCAAAGCTGTTCTCTGCCCTGCACAGGTACATGTACGTATGCATGTACACAAGCACACCCCTGCACACACATAGTGTCCACATACCCATATCTATACACATATTTGAGAAAATAAAAATAAAACAACTTGATTTCTTAAGTCTTCATTTATTTTTTTCCAGAGAGGACACTGACCACCATCAACAAAGGGTATAAAGTACAGCTGGGAGCAAAGCCGGAGTGGTCATCCTCTCTGGGCTCTGGGCTCAGCCTCTACTTTCCTGCCATTATTATTATTATTATTATTATTATTATTATTATTATTATTATTAT
>OU015755.1:11372543-11387667 GCA_907169655.1 Acomys percivali | reverse complement strand
ATCTATCTATCTAATATATATTTGTTTGTTTTACCTCATTTCCAAGTCTTCATTCTCCTGTGGTATAAATCTGTACAAGGCAACGTAGGTGTTCATCTGTAATGGGTCTTTGGAAAGAGGTCCCTGTCAGAGAAGATAAAGAAAAATGAGAGAGGAAAGAAAGAAAATAGACATGAAAACATGACTGCCATGAAGTGTTCATTGCAGCTTTCAGGGGTCAAGAATCTGGCTGTTACTAAAGCTTCTCTCTTAGCTTACTTTATTTATTTATAAATCTATTTGTTTGTTTATTTTGAGGCAGGGTCTCACTATGTAGCCCTGGCTGTCCTGGAACTCACTCAGGCTGGTCTCCAACTCAGAAATCTGCCCGCTTCTGCCTCCCGAGTGCTGGGATTCAAGGCCTGTGCCACCATGCCCAGTTCCTTAGCTTACTTTTAATTTTGGAATCAGACTCTACTGTAAACTCTTTGCAATGGTTTGGACATGTCAGAAATAGTTATTTTTTTTCTTTGACATAGTTCTTCATGAAAAATGTCAGAAATGGAATATTTTCTTCCCATTTTTTTCCATTTTCAAGCATGTGTGTGTGTTATACATATGTGGGGCTCACACATGTGTGGGTGCATATGCATATATGTGCATGTGGAAGCCCAAGGCTTATGTTAGGACTCAACCTAATTACTCTTCCACCCTATGCATTGAGGCAGGGTCTCTCAGCCAAACCCAGGGCTTGCAGATATAGCTAGTTTTGCTAATTAGCTTGTTTTGCAGATCCTGTTACTGTGTCTTGAGGCTGGAGGTACAAGTGAGCCTCTGAGCCCTCTATTTTATGTGTGTGTCTAAATGTATGTATGCATATATGCACCACCATACACACAGTGCCTGTGGAGCTCAGTAAAGGGCATCAGATCCTTTGGAGCTGGAGTTACAGATGGCTGTAAGCCACTTGATATGGATGCTGGGAGCTGAACCCAGGTCTTCTGGAAGGGTGCTGCGCTGGCAATTTTTATGTCAGCTTGACACAAGCTAGGATCATCACTGGAGAAGAAGGAGCCTCAAGTGAGAATATGCCTCTTTAAGATCAGGCTCTATGCAAGCCTGTAGGGCTTAATTAATGATTGACGTGGGAGGGCCCAGCCCATTGTGGGTGGTGCCAGCCCTGGCTGGGTGGTCCTGCGTTCTATAAGAAAGCAGGCTAAGCAAGCCATGGGGAGCAAGTTAGTAAGCCGCATTCCTCCACGGCCTCTGCATCAGCTCCTGCCTCCAGGTTCCTGCCCTGTTTGAGTTCCTGTCCCGACTTCCTTCCAAATGAGCAGTGATGTGGAAGGGTAAGTCAAATAAACACTTCCTTCCTCAAGTTACTTTGGTTGTGGTGTTTTATGGCAGCAGTAATAACCTTAACTGGAACAGAACTTGGTACCAGGGTAGTGGGGTATTGCTATAACAGACCTGACTGTGTGCTTTTGGGAGAACTGTGGAAGGACTTTCGAACTTTGGGCTGGGAAAGTCACTGAGTTTCGTGAGCTGTCCTGTGGGAGCTTGGAAGATAAGAATATTGAGATCAGTGCAAACAATGGGGGTCCAGCCTGTGAACCTTCAGGGGGTAAGTTTGTGAGACTCTTTTAATGACTCTTTCAGGGCCACTGGTATTTTGAGTTAAGACTCTGTGGTTCTGGTTAAGCTGGGGCTGAAGAATCAGCTACGATGAAACAAGATGCCAGAACCACTGAAGTTAAACTTTTATTTTACCGGGACAATTGATGCTGGTCAGCTGGAGCTGAGAAATCAGTGGCAATTCAGAAGAGGCTAGCACCACTGAGGTAACAGCTTCTGGGAGGTGTTTCCTCAGAGTTAGCACAAGCAAGCTGTGTGCCAAAGGCAGCCAAGGATTTACCTTGTGCTGCCAGCTGGAGTTGGTAGTTTAATCATCACCCAGGTGGTGCTAGTTTTGAAGGTGTAAAGGGGTCATGGAGAACAACTGAGGCTTGGCACTGTGGCAGGCTTAGAGTCCTTGAAGAGAGCCCAGTAGAGGCTATGGACAAAAGTGTAGCCCGGCTGTACAAGAGAGAGACTCCAGCACTTTGGAGATGCCAGTACCATGGGATGACTCACAGAAGCAGGTGGGTGGGGTGGAGCCAGCCTGAGCCTAGGAGAGATGGTAGGTGTGCTGCTGAAGTGACCCAAGCCCTTCGGAGGAGCCCAAAAGATCATTAGTGAGTCCCAGACATTGGAATTGAGTGGTTTACACTGTTGGAGTTTGATTTTTGCTTTGTTCAGATTGTGACTGTGCCCTGGTTCCCCCCCCGACCCCCCAGCTTTTGAAGAAAGAACGTACTTAAGCTTAATTTTGACTTCAGGAGCCCACAGTTGAGAGATTTAAAACTTTTAAAAGAGATTTTTGGATTTTTAAAGATCCTGAATATTTTAAAGGGAGTGAAATTTTAATGTTTGAATTTATAAAGACTGTGAGACTTTTAAAAGTGTGAGGTCTTGGGGATGGTGCATAAGAAAGGAAAGGTTGTGGCTTAACAGTGATGATGTGTTTTGTGTCAAGATGACCAGGAGTTGGTTGTGCTGGCTAGTTTTGTGTCCACTTGACACAAGATGGAGTCACTGGAGAAAAGGGATCCTCTTTTCAGAAAACCCTTCCACAAGAGCAGGCTGTAGGCAAGCATGCAGCATATTTCCTTAAATAGTGATTGACATGGGAAGGCCTGGCCCATTGTGGATGGGTTACCCCTAAGCCAGCTTCTGTAAGGAGACAGCTGAGCAAACTGTGGAGTTTTTTTTTTCACAGAAATAGTAATAACAATCTTATTTAGAACAGGCAGGAAGTGCTCTCAACCATTGAGCCATCTCTCTGACCCCTAAAACTGACTTTTTTTTTTTTCTAAAACTGATTTTTACCATTTAGTTGAAAGTCAGTGTATACTACATCAGAGAGCCCCATGTGCATTCATGTAGTGAGGAAAAAGTGCAGATTTTTGGCATTGAGTTGGTAGTTTATATTGTAGTACCACCACCGTCTACTGACTTTGAATCCTTGCAAATATGATAATAAAATCTGACAATTTTGATAGCTAACTGGCTGCCCAGCATTTAACTACTTGCATTAATATAACTAGACTTCACTGCAACCTTGTTAGGTAGATTTTAGTATAGTCCTCAATTTATTAGACTATAAAGGAGTCTTGTAGTGCCATATAAATATCAGCTTTTATAACTAACCAAGAAACTGTATTGCCATAGATACATTTATATTTTATAGTTATACAAGCTAAAATGATATATTACATACACAAGGTTGCATAATACTTTTGAGTATATTTATGAATATACTTCCTTATGAATAAAGAAACATAAGCCTTGCACACAATAGCCTTTTGAACCCATGATTTTCTCTGCTACTATTTTAAAAAATGTATTTATTCATTTGTATGGATAGCATTTGTACTTCAAAGTATACATGTGGGGGCCAGAGGACAACTTGGAGAATTGGTCTTCTGCTTTCGCCCCTGTAGCTTCCAGGGACTGAACTCAGGTCAGAAGACTTGGCAGCAAGCACCTTTCCCAACTGAGCCACATCACAGGCCCTTCACTCCACTTTAATTTAAAGCTCAGGTACTTTGGGACAATATTTTTTGAATCTATTGTGACTATATGTGTATATATGAATGGACATATCTAATATAACACCACATGCTTGCAGAGCATACAGTGTAATCACAATATGATTTGGTGATTAACACATTATAGAGTACTTCTTAACTTGCAGTAACATGTGACAGAAAATTGTGCATGTTATTAGTACAATGTTTATCCTTTTTTACATTTTATGCACTGTGCCACTTCCGTTCTGTGCTATGTATTAAGTGACATGTCAGTATGCTTCACTGGCACTTCTTGTCAGACATGTTACAATTTTTTTTCAAATGATTTTAAAAGACAGTTTGACATGAAACTGTGCCAAAAGCCCACCCCGCCCCCAAGGGATTTTGCAATCCACTTGGGTGATGGTTGGCAGTTTGATGCAGGAAGTCTCACGCGACCTGTGATCGGTGATTGCTACATACCTGGTGGTTTATGGCCTTAGCTTGGTCTCTGAAGTCGTCGGTACCATTTTCTGGATATGTAAACACTGAGGGAGGAAGAGAGCACAGGTATTTTGTGTGGCTTATGTTTTGGGACATGGATGAATGGCCTGTTTTGTTTATTCCCTGAACTGCAGCTTCTCATTGGTTGTTTCCTGCCCATCCCCTTCCTTACCTCCCTACCTTCATTCCTCCCTCAGAGATATTTTCCCTGCCTCCTTTTGCAGCATCCGGCTGTCCTCAGGTCAACCTCCCCCACAGAGCCCCCCACAGTCCGTGTGTACTTGGTGATACATCCTCACCATCACTGGCCAAGTGTGTGTTTGAAACTGTTTTGTCTCTTTTCGTCAGAAGCAGAAACGTGTTCACTGTGTGGAATCGCTTGAAAAGACAACCTTTGAATATGTATGTACCTTTCCTAAACACCAGAATTTTTTAGATTCAATATCATGATGCTAGCAGCTTCTTATTGCCACATTCCTAAAGTCTACATTCTGTTTTGAAGATGTAAAGCTTTAAACTTCAAAGCAACCCCCGATTTCTCACATCCAATGTGCCAAGGCTATTGCCCCAGTTTTTAAAATGTTTTTTGAGCTTATTTTCGGAATGTGTAATTGTCTTTAATTTGCGTTGAAGGCATCACCCCGGTGGCCTTGCCTTTGATAACGAAGCCTCTTCAGCTGGGTAGTTCTCACTGTCCAGATGTACACTTGCCTAGAGTTCTTCACAGAAACTCAGTGAGCTTGACTTGCCAGGTCTGATCCAGTGACCATGACCAGCTTGTCATTCTCACTAGATCTTCTCTAGAGTGACCTGAGGCAGATGGTTCCAAATTTAGGCCATAAGGTTTTGGTTGTAAATTAATCTGCCACTAGGGATGGCTTAGCATTTTATAATAGCATGTTTATTATTCACTCTTTTATTTCCCTTTACAATATTAAGAAGATACCGGTACAGGATAGTATATCCCACAGGAATCTATATAACTGGGCTCACTGGTGTTCTGATTCTCTCTATTGTTCATTATTCACTTAGTTTTGTAAAAATTACACTCTGTGCATGCATGTGTGTGTGTGCACGCGTGTGTACACATGCATGAATATATGTGTATACATGTGTGTGTGTGTGTGTGTGTGTTATATACCATATGAGCCTTTGGAGATCAGAGGACAGCTCCCACCATGTAGGGCCTAGGAACTGAACTCAGGTTGTCAGGCTTGGATTCAGGCTCCTTTACCCACTGAGCCATCTCACCAGAATCTCTACTGTTGTTAAAATAGACTGAGGAACTTCTATGTTAAAACACACATTCAAAGCAAGAGCCCCCGCAGAAGTACCGAGAAGTCTGAACTGTTAGGTGTATTCAGTATGTAACTCCAGAGTTTACGAATACATTTCATTTGCACAAGGATGCTCAAGGTGCCCGTGTGCTACCAATGGTGCAGCTCTGAGCTGTGAGTTGGTCCCTCTCCACAGAGTTTGCCTGAAACATTTGCGTACTTAACTGGGTGTTTACCTGTTGAAACAGGGCAGATACCTTGCAACATCCCTTTTTGGTATTACGTCATCTAAAATCCTGGTGTAAACATTTGATTCTGTATGTATAAAACTATATTCTTGCCAAAAGAATATGAAATATTGGAATGGAAACATGCAAAAACGATTCTACAGAAGGGGATCCTATCAGGTTAGTCCACCATGTCCCATTTGGACTGATTGTACAGTTTTTTGAATTTCATATTCATATTAAATACCTGTCTGAGCTTCTAGGTCAAAATGTGTATCACTGATGTGAACCTATTGGGAAAATTATTTGAAGTGACCTTAAGAATTTGTTTTCGGATATGTAATCAAAACAGAAGGTCTGGAGTTACAGGTGGTTGTGAGCCATCCCACATGGGGTGTTGGTGATGAAATCTGGGTGTGTGCTGGAAACTGAACTCAGGTCCTCTGCAAGAACAGTATGCCCCCAGCCCCAAACTGCTTCTGAGACTGTGATATGCAGAAAAAACTAAGAACAACTGTGCATATAACAAAACTACGTATACCACACAACCGTGTATACCATATACCTGAGTATAACACACACCTGTGATCCCACACAACCCAGTATACTACGCATCCATCTGTTGCACAACCTGGTATACCACACAACCATGTACTGCACAACTGTATACTGTACAACCGTGTATACTACACAACTTTATACTGCACAACTGTTAGTTTTGCTACTTTAAAGTTTTTTTTATGAAAAATAATTTTGTTGTTTATCTCATGACAAGTGTTTAATAAAAATTGTGTCCAATGTGCAAGGGAGTTTTGCTGTTCGTTGCTGAGAAGCAAAAGGAATCTTCCTTTTGGCCACATCCTAAAGGACTCCCTTTTTCGTTTCCCACTTTCTGTCATTTTCATTTTTCAGACCTGTGTCACCTCTTTGTTTCCTGAGCTGATGGCTTTTCTGAATTAGTGAATTATCTGATATGAACCCAAATTTGAGATCTTGGGCTAATTCCAGTGTAGTTGTCACAGAGTGCCTTTTAATAGTACATCCCTGGGCTCTGCCCATGAGGATTTTATTTCAGACTTTTGCATCCATATTTAAGAGAGAGCGGCCAGCGATTTTTCCCTTCTCCGACCTTGTTTGGTTTTGAAGTCAGTATTATAATAACCTCGTAAACCAAGTTAGAGAATGTGGCTGCCCTTCCTCCGTGCTGTACTTTTGTTTCTCGGAAAGAGTTTATGTAATGTGGAGATTTTCCTATTCCTTAAATGTTTGGTAGAATTCACCTATGAAGTGGTCCAGCCTTTCTGTTTTTTGCCATGTAAAACTTTTAACATTGACCTGGTTTCCGCTAAGGATTAGAATGACTGGATTTCTGTTCCATCGCCTGCACCGGGCCTCAGTCACTCTCATCTTTTTTTTTTGTATCAGCTCCTTTAGAAGAGATTTTCCAGCTTTTCAGTGAGACTTTGGCCATAGCAGTCTTTCCTTTTGGGTGTGTTTTGTTCCCCCTTTGGTTGTGGTGTCTTGATCCTCTGCTCTCTTCATCGTGAAAGTTGTTAGAGCTTACAAATTTTATTCTCTGTACTATCCTTTCAGGGTTTATGGCCCTGTCTTTGCAATTTAATGATGGTCTGCTCTTATCTTTATTATTACCATCTTCAGGCCTTTTATGGGTGGAGTATCACATTTTGTTTTCTGACTTTTTATTAACATGTATTTTATTAACGTGTTCGTGTGTGTGTGTGTGTGTGTGCATGTGCACGCGCACATGTATACGCACTCGTGTGTGTACGTGCATGTGTGAGCACGTGCGTGCATATGAAGTCTGGAGGGTAACCTGGGGTATCATTCCTAAAGATTGCTTTCTTTTTCATCGATTGGCTCTTTGTTTCCACTTTTAGCATTCAATTTTTTTTTGCTAGCTTTTGTAGTTTGGAAAACTTACACCATTTTATTATTCCTTGTGTTGTTGTCTTGGGTCTTTAATGAAGCAAATTTTAATAAACTCTAAAGTGAAATATTTTTAAAGCTTCCCTCAAACAGCATGAGGATCTCTGAATTCCGGTTGTCTAGTTACAGACTGACACTTAGTTTATCAACAGCTTTTAAAATCTCCATTGCTTTTTAAAAAGGTAGCCAATGTTTGCCTAGCATTAGCTATGCATTTGCCACCGTTTTCACCTTTATTTATTAGTGTTGCATGTGTATATACGACGTGAAGGTGGCATGCGTGTGGAGGTCAGAGGACAACTTTTAGGGCCCTGTTTTCTCCTTAATCCACAGTGGGGGCTGGGGATTGAACTGACAACAGCTTGAATGGCAGGTGCCTCTACTCATGGAGCCATGTCACTGTCCCTACACTGTCCCTACACTCTCTTTGATTTTCATTGCTTCTTGTCTCAGGGAATTTGTAGTAGTTGCTTTAGTTATGATTCCATGTTAAGAGTTCTCCCTCCCTCCCTCCCTCCCTCCCTCCCTCCCTCCCTCCCTCCCTGCGCTCCCTCCCTCCCTTCTTCCTTCCCTCCCTCCTTCTCCCCCTCCCTCCCTCCTTCCCTCCCTCCCTCCTTCCCTCCCTCCCTACTAAAGAGGCCATTTTACTGTCCTTTAGCTTCAGCTGTCACCTGTAAGCAGCTCTTTGTATCATTTTCACTATTCCTCTGTGTGTAATCTGCCTTTCAGCCGACATCAATACTTGCTGTCCTTGAAGTCCTGCTGTGTCACAGAGATGCCTACGTATGGCTCAGAGGAGTGGTTCTGTATGCTCTCAGCCAGAATGTTCTTGAATGTTCTCTCCCATCTCTGGGTATGCACTTCTAGAACGGCAGTTGGATCATGTCGGGATGGTCCACTCGCTTTCCGTTAGCAGCTTTACTCTGGCCTCTGTTGCCCTCGGTATTCATTGTTTCTTGGCTCCTCAGGCCTCTGTTGCCCTCGGTATTCATTGTTTCTTGGCTCTGTGTTTCTACATGCTGTTTCTCTCTTCAGCTGTGTCTAATTTCTAATTTAAGACAATCCCATTTCTACTTTATGATATTCTAGATGCTCTTTGAAGTTTTCTCAAATGTTCATATCTGATAACCTTTTGTTCTTTTGTTTTATTTATTTTTTGTTTATTTTTAGCATTTTAAACATAGATTTAAACATAAATCCTGTTTGATGATTTTTGACATATTTGCCTCTAAGGCTCTGATCATAATATTAACCGATCCTGCTACTTCTCCCTAATAGTAGCACATTTTCCTGTTTGGTGAATTTTGATTGCTAAATTATGTTTGTTGAAAGCTTACTGTGGGGAGCGTTTGAGTTCTTAATTTAGATTTCGTAGACAGGAGTTACTCTTGCATCTCTTGCACAAATTATGACCCGATCAGTTGACAATTTAAACAAAAATCCTAATTATTTTGCCTTGCTCATACAGAGAACATGGATTCAGAGCATACATTCGAGAAGGAAAGCTCTCTCTGTCTCTCTTCCTCTCTCTCCTATTTCTCCCTCCTGCCTTCCTTCCACTGTCTTGTTCCATCCTGTTTTCTCTCCCCTCCTCCCACCATTCCCCCCCCCCATTGGTGACAATTTAGAATTGAGATCTAGAAGTAGTATGTAATAAAGACAAAAGTAAATGTTTAAAAGCAAAGTTTGCTTGTTTTTCTTTCTGGGCAAAAAGTTCTTCACCAAAAGCAAACTGAGGAGCACTGGGCTTTGTGACATCCTCGAGTAGATGTGACCAGCTCAGTCTTTTTGGAAGAAAACTTCTAAGAATGTGTATTGCTCATGTCCTGTGCCCTGCTTCTCTTCCAAGAAACCATGATCAATATGACTGTTGTGAAATGCAGCTGTCGGAGGCTTCTGGAAAGGCTGTTATCTGGCCATTTGAGCAAAAACAGGCAGCTGGCTTTTGCCTTTCCATTTGCTTGTGGACTTTGCCCTCTAACTGCGTTTCTGCTACACACTGTTAAGAGCTCAGCTCGTGTTGGTACCATTTTCCTGTGTGATGGTGAGGAACTCCGTGAAGTGATTTGATCCTTTGTGATTGTAGAGAGTTAGATTCTTACAGATCTGGAGCCACATCGTCCTGGGCTACTTCTAGCCCCCTTAAGAGGTATTTATCACTAGCCTCTGTGTTTGACCTCACATCCTTGGGACTGTGAAATAAAATCCTATCTGGAAGGGAAACACCCAGCTTCCACCAAGCCAAAGGCTGAGGATGTCTTCAGCTAGTTAAAACCCCAGCTGAGACTCCCCTGCGTTTGCTGTGACCTGCCTAGCTGATATTCCTACACTGCCCTACACTCTGTGTGTATGTGTGTGTGCATGTGTGTGCATGTGTTTGTATGGGTGTGTACAGGTGACCACAGAGGCATGAAGGGGGCATCAGATCCACTGGAGTTGTAGTTCTGTGAGCTGTCTGATGTATGTGCTAGAATCCAAACTCTGCTGTATTGGTGCAGCAATCAGTGCTCCTCACCACTGACCCAACTCTCCAGCCCCTATAGGTTTTTTTTTTTTTTAATGTGTGTGCTTGCACATGCATGATCATATATGTGTGGGTACAGATATGCGTAGAGGTTTGAGGGTGCATGTGTGCCAGTGTTTGCGGAAGCTGATGTGGCCGACCTCTGCTGTCATTGCTCGGGTACCATCCACTTTTTTTCTCATGTGGATTCTGGACACTGATCTCAGGTCCTGTGCTTTCAAGGCAAGCACTGACTGGGCTCTTTCCCCTCCCCCATGGTGGTTTTTTCATTTTAACAATCTCCTGGAAGGACTGGAATGTGGAATGTGGTCCTCTCTCTTCTGACTGCCACCACTGCCCACCTGAACAGGTATCTCAGATGGGGGTACAAAGTAATGTTAGGTTTTTTCAGTTCTAATATGGGTCCATGGAGGAAAACTTCACTCACAAAAGGGTTGTAAACAACTCCCAAGCCTGTTAATGGCCCAGGCCTGTAGGTCTGAGAACACAGGGTGTAGGGAAATGGAATCAGAGCACTGGAATTGCCTGGGAAGGACACCCACTTTCTTTCTAGAACAGTAGAACTCGGCTACGTCATATTCCAGAGTGAGCAGAGGATGAGAGGAGTGTGGAAGGAATGGACCTAGCTCCTGGCAACCCCGGCAGCGTGCTCAGCTCTGGGTAGGGCAGTGTCCACTCACCACTGTTGCTGCGTGTCCTGAGGTCACAGCTGTCTCCTGGCCCATCAGCCTCTTCAGGAACCTCCCTGAGCTCTGAAGTCTTGGAGGAAAGAGGAGGAGACAGCACAGAATAAGCCAGCGAGCCATGTTGTGTCGTGGGCCAACCGAGTAGAACTTTAGCGTCGGTGCTGGAGCTGAGGAGGGACTTGCATGGCATTTGTGAGTTTCCAGCAGTTGTACGTGGTCCGTCACTGATTGACATGTTAGGGGGCATACAGTTGTCCACGCATACTCACACACCTGGGCATGGCTTTTCCTCAAGTCACATTTAGCACCATTTCTATGGTTCTTCCAGTAGATGAACTGACATCACCTTTTGAATGTCGAATGAAAATGATAATCTTTCCTGGAGGCGGTCAGGGTTTAGGTGCCTTACAACGTCACGGATTGTAGGAGACTGGGGGCTGACGTGGTTGGTAAAGTGGGGGACTGTGACTGGCTTTTATGTGGGTTGGGGATCAACCTTGGGTCTTCATGCTTGCCCCACCAGCACCTGACAAGCTTAGCCATCTCCTCAGGCCCCGCCCAGACACTTTAGGGAACCGGAAATGAGGTCAGTTACCGAGGTTCTGGGAGGTGAGTCAGATCCACTGCCTGAGCTGCCTTTCTTTGTTCTCTGGGCCAGGGAAGTGCCAAATCGGAGGGCCTCGTACACTGGGTCCACCTTATTGCCACAAGCTGCAAAAGAAGAAAACACCTATCTCAGCCGCGCTCCATCCCGTCCTCTCCCCCTGACTTGGGAAGCCACATCTCTGTTGAAGAACTTCGGGGACCTGGCCAAGGGCCTGTGTGTTAGCTCTTTCCTAATGGACGAGGGCTCACGTCAAACACCCTTGCTTTCTCAGGGCACTCCACATGCCCAACCGGAACCAGGGTCCGAATAATCGTGCTGCTGCTCTCCCAGGGAACCTGACGTGTCCAACCAGAATTCTGCTTCCAAAGTCTTTCCGAGGGGCTGGCTTTCCTCTTCTGTTATGTTTCCCCCTACACTTTGCAGGTTCTTCCCCGAGACTGGTTTGTTTCCTACAGTGGGAAGCTCTGATCACCAAGATACTTGGTCTTGAGAGGAAAAAATAAAATAAAAAAAACACAAAAAAAACTGAAATAGGACAAAAATGTCCTCAAGAGTAGGAAATGACTGCCCCTCGTAATTATGTTTGTAATGAAAAGCTATCTAGTTTGTCATTTCTAGTTTAAAATCCACCCAACTGGGAAGACCATAGGTATAGAAGCTTGCAGGTACAGAAAAAAAAAAAAAAAAAAAAGCAAACAAAAGCAACCCGCCCATAAAACGTCAAATAGGATTCTGCCCACTAAGAGTGACTGACCACTGGCCCCATCTTATAGCGCATGGCAGAGGGTTCACTGACAGTTGATTAGTGGGGAGCTGACTCTGCCCCAGGGCTGCACCCTGTGCTGGTGGTTGAGTGGGTGTGTTGCTTTGATGCTGGTAGCTAGGCAAATGTGTTGTCCTGCTGCTAAAGGTGCGGGAGGTGTGGCGTCTACTTTTGAGACTCTGTGGCTTTCAAACTCCTTCTGGGAAATGGTGAAAAAGATGTTCCCTCTTCGGCAAAAATGAGCAGATCTAAAACAGCGACCACACCGATATCTGAGGCTGTCTCACTGGCTTTTGTGGCCTGCGTGGGTCACCGTCATCATCGACTTTGCTGCTAAAATCCCACCCACCTCAGAGCATTAACTGTCCCAACTCACCAATGGGCATAACTTCTTTAATGCATCCAAACTGTTCGTGGATGAGCAAGGGGGAGCTGTAGTAACGCCGAAATCCTTTTGGCTGGAGAGAGGATGAAAAAGAGAAGGGCTTAACGTCAGAGGAGCGCGATGGAGAAAGCCACGCCAAGAGTCCTAAAAGCAAACCCAGTTGTGGCCTTCCTTTACCGTCCTGGTAGAGCCTATTCATATTATAACTTAGCTCTGAAAGGGAGAGAGGAGAGAGGACTGGATGGAGGTGAGCAAGGTAACATTCTATCCAGAAGGCAATCTCTCGGCCTTCTGGTCCTTGCCCCTTGTCCTGTGCCCTATAGCCTCACTGTACACAGAAACCCCTCACCCTCAGGACACACCTACCAGTTTTCTACCACAGCTTACTATGGTGGGTGCTTCAAATGATCAGAAGCTTTCACGGGAGAAGGTGGATGTCGGGGCATGTCTAAGGCCCCTGTATGTTTCCACAGTGTCACCCAGAATCATCACTTCGCTCCCTTGCTGCTTTTCTCCTTCTGACCTCTTACCTGTGGGCTTTTCCCTTGGCTTGGGGGAAACTGATCTTGGAAAGGCAGGAGGGGACACATGCGGCAGGAATTTAAGAGGACACTGCAAGCCAGAGTCACTGGATGCGTTTTCTAAGAACCTAGGCTCACTAGACCCCATGGTTGGAAGGTATCTTGGTGACCTGGACCCTACCAGTGCCCATGAATCCTCACACACATTCTTGCATGTGGTGCCCATCTTTGTCTGAGCACTGCCCAAGATGAGGGCAGGTCTTTGGTAACATTGCATCTTGTGTTAAGATATTGTATTTACTTATCATGATGGACTTTCCTTAAAGTCAGCAGAATTCCTTTCCTGGGCTAGGAAAACAGTTTCCGAAGACTTGCTTATTCTCTGTAGCAGACATTCTTGACGTAACACTTTGCTCACTCTAGTTTCATTGGCCTTAAAACTGTTCTGGGATGCACTGGGACCAAAGCTCGTGCTCCTGAGATAGTGTGAGCAGACTATGGTCAGCCTGTGAGATCTCCTTTAGTTTGACCATCATGGCTGTCACAAGTGGCAGGCCAGTGCTTCTGTATGCTCATATTGTGGTAGGGGTGAGCTTCAGTCTTTTCTCCACTTCCACTCAAATGGCAGCTAATTAAACACCTCATAACCTAGCTATAACAAAGCAGCCTTGTTGGCATGGACTGCTGGGGGCTGCTGCGATGCTTTGCTTAGTTTTGGCTTTGAAAATCTGAACTGTCTAAGGAGGAGAGAAATGAAGTGCTACAGCTGAGAAGCTTCCACCGGGGACACACCTGATGCTCTCCTGAGCACGTTTCCGGTGTGGGACAATTGTTACTGAGATTGACATGCCCCCGTGCTCCATCACTGTGACAATTAAGCTGAGTGCCAGGCCAGTGCTCCTGAGGATGCCCCAGAGTGCCTGAGGAGGGGTTTATAGGTTGTGGCTTCCCTGGGACAGACTCCGAGGGACTCTGGGCTGAGAGTCCCAGGGCTCCATCTAGCACCAGCCCTTACCAGCTTGCCCATGCACCGCTGGGGTGCCAGGCCATCTGCACACTTGTGATGGATGCTCATTTTACAGGCTCCACAGCGCAGTCCGTGCTTTGCATGCGTTCCTGTCGGGCATACAGCAAACTTTGGTTAGGTACAGCTTGCTCCTTCAGTGAAATCACTGAAAGAAAATGATACTTCCAAACAGTTTATTCTTCTCTAAGTTTTTTTTTTATGAGTCTTGAAAATTTCAACCCACATTTTCTGCTCAAGGTGTCTACTCTTGTGTCTCCCTTGTCCTCCCCTTTATAATATAGACGAGGCTATATGATATAGAGGAGATGGCTCATGAGATAAGCAAATCTGAGCCACCCCTGTTTTCTTTCTCTTAATCCAAGTTAGCAAAAACCCATGATCTTCACTGTTCATGTAGGTCATCCGCCTCTTCTCTTTTGATCCTTACCGAGTCACGCCTACCCTAACGTCTTACCTAGTCTCACAGGCTCACTGCGATGGGCAAGTGAGGTGTGAGCTGGGGGAAGCCTGCAACCCCTTGTACTCCTGAAGTACTAGCCACGTGACTTTGTTTGAGTTCTCTTCTGCCATCCCAGACCTTGCAGGCACTGCTTTATATATCTGGAATGCCGGTCTGTCACTCTCGGCTAGTGGCCAATGCCTTGTCTCTGTCATTCATACGAGGCATTTCCCTTCCTCTGTCCGGATGTTTTTCTTCTCTGCCCTCTTCCTTGTATCTCCCTATCATCCCGTCGTCCTCCCCGTCCTCCTCGGTCCTCCTCCTCATCCTATTCTCCCACCTTCTTCTCTTCCCTCGCCCCCTTTCACTTCCATCTCGTCATATGTCTCTTCCTCTTCCTTCCAGCTCTCTGCCCTCTCATCTTTCTTCCCTCCAATTCTCCACCCTCTCTGTTCCTCTTTTCCCTCTCCTCCCTTTTTGTTCTGGAGATGAGACCTGGGGTCTCACACATGCTAGGTGTGCACTCAGCCACTGAGCTACTGTCCAGACCGCCTAAGGTTACTGTGCATAACCCTGTGATTCTCTCTCTCTCTCTCTCTCTCTCTCTCTCTCTCTCTCTCTCTCTCT
>OU015755.1:11310213-11361722 GCA_907169655.1 Acomys percivali | reverse complement strand
TCTCTCTCTCTCTCTCTCTCTCTCTCTCTCTCTCTCTCTCTCTCTCTGTGTGTGTGTGTGTGTGTGTGTGTGTGTGTGTAGACTGGAGGACAACCTCACATTTCATTCCTTAGCACTTTTTCTTTTTAACACAGGCTCTAGAGTTTGCCCAATGGGTTGGCTAAGCTGACTGACCATGAGCCCCAGGTCTCCGTGACACTGGGACTAAGTGCACACCACCTGGCTTTCTTACTTGAGGTACAGGGATCACACTCTGGTCCTCATCCTTGCAAAGCAAGCCTTTATCGACAGCACCACCTCCTCAGGGCGCCTTCCTGATCCTTAATTGTCACGAACTAGTCCCAGTTTTCTGAGAGAGCGCCAGATTGATTTTCATTGTGGTTGTACAAGTTTGCACTCCTACCAGCAGTGAAGGACTGTCCCCCTTTCTCTACATCCTTGCCAGCAGATGTTGTCACTTGAGTTTTTGATCTTGGCCATCCTGATAGGTGTAAGATGGAATCTCAGAGTTGTTTTGATTTGCATTTCCCTGATGACTAAGGACGTTGAGCATGTCTTTGTTTCTCAGCCATTCGATATTCCTTTGTTGAGAATTCTGTTTAGCTCTGTACCCCATTTTTTAATTGGATTATTTGGTTTGGTGGTGTTTAATTTCTTGAGTTCATTATATATTTTGGATATTAGCCCTCTGTCAGATGTAGAGTTGGTGAAGATCTTTTCCCAGTCTGTAGGCTGTTTTGTTCTGTTGACAGTGTCCTTTGCCTTACAGAAGGGCAAACAGAATAGACACTGAAAGCAGCTGAAGAAAAGGAACAGGACGGGATCCTAGTGGTCCTCTGAAAGACTCCATCCAGCAGGAGATCAAAGCAGATGCTGAGACTCACAGCCAAACTTTGGGTGGGGCATAGGGAGTCTTATGGAAGAGTGGGGAGATAGAAGTGGTCAGGAGCTCCACAAGGAGACCAATGGAACCAACAAATCCAGGCGGAGGGGGATGCTGCAGAGTCTCATGCACCAATCAAGGACCATGCATGGTGAGGACACAGACCCCCCTGCTCAGATGTAGTTGATAGGCAGCTCAGTTTCCTTGTGGGTCCCATAATATGGGGAGTAGGGGCTACCTCTGACATGGACTCTGGTGTCCACTTGTTGATCATTTCCCCCTGGCAGAGTGGCCTTGCCAGGCCACAGAGTAAGAGAATACAGGCAGTCCAGATGAGACTTGATAGGCTGAGGTGAGATGTTAGGGGAGGAGGCTCCCCCTTCTGAGTACTCGGGAAGGAGGGAAGGAGCAGGGAGGCATGTAAAATGAACAAATTAAAATGAAAGAAAGAAGAAAAATACAAAAAACAAAAAGAAAAGAAAAATTATCTTGAAATGTTTAAAGATAGGATTGGAGGCTGTTTCCACAGCACAGTCCATCAGCTCACATGCAGGAAGACAAAACAGATGTAGGACAGACACAAAATGTAGGGATGTGACCAATGCCGTCTAGGGAACAGACTCTGACAGCTCTTCTGGACTTCTGACTTCCCCCAAATGGTACCAAAATGGGGCTTAGATATCTTCCCCCAGTGATGTGGGTTCAGGGTATCCATGGCTGCCTGTTTAGGTGGGGTTGCTGGCCTTAAGGCCAGTGAGGTCCTGTGGAAGTCTCCCTAGTCTGTGTGGAGGAAGGCTCTGCAGGGTTTGTGTCTTCACATGGTGGGGCATCTTCTCTCTCCTGGTTTCTAGGTAACTTCTCTTTTTTCTGCCCATCTCCATCTTTGCTGTGCTTTGAATAAAAATGACCCCGCATGGTGCCCATAGGAAGTGGTATTGTTAGGAGATGTGGCCTTGTTGATTGGAGTACATGCCATGTTGTTGGAGGAAGTGTGTCACTGGGAGTGTGCTTTGAGGTCTCAGAAGCTCAAGCCAGACCTAGTATGATTCAGTCTCTTCCTGCTGCCCAAAGATCCAGGTGTGGAACCTCAGCTCCTTCTCCAGCACCATGTCTGCCTGCACGCCGTCATGCTTCCTACCATGACGATAATGGACTAAACCCCTGAAATTGTAAGGCAGCCCCAATTAAATATTCACCTTTGCCAGAGTTGCCATGGTCATGATCTCCTTGCTTGAATTTCTGAAACTGCTGCATTGTTTGTCCACAGACATCAAGGTGGGAGTCCCTGCCAACAGCTCCTGTGGTTACCCCGAGCTCTGCTTTGTGATTATGAACATTGCTCCAGGTGTCACTGAGACTACCAGAAGCTTAATTCTGATGAGAATATTCCCCATTGGTTGAATGCTCACTTATTTATTCTTCTAGTCACTTAACCAGTTCAGACTGGACAAGCAACAAGCATGACTGTAGCTGGGGACACCTCACAGAGCAGGGCATACCACCTTCCACTCTCTGGGGTACATGCTGTCACACACACCACTTGCTAATTCTCTGTGACTAAGTTACAAAGATGATCTCCTTCACTGCTTTCTACTGTGCCCTAGGGCAAGCTGTGCTCTGAGGGTCATTAGACAGGTCAAACCCATTCACAAGCAACATCTGTTCATGGCTGACAAGAAAGCCCAGGGAAGCCACACATAACAATAGAAGCACCAAAAGTAAAAATTGTCAACAACCTGGAGCAATATTTGGGGAAACAAAAACAAACAAACAAACAAACAAACAATTTCACGATCAAAATCTTTATGAGAAGCAAAGGAGGGCAGAACTGGTTTAATTGCATAAAGCAGGTTCCACATTTTTTTGAGTTTTCCAGACTAACATACGAGGAAAGAACATGCTAGGAAAGGCAGCAGACAGAGATGAGGGGAAGGGACACATGAGGGACAGACATTAAGCAAAGCCCACATGAATACGCCCATCCATCTATCATGCATTCCATCGCATCGACTCCCACATGTATCTGTTTCCCAGCTTCCCTTTGGAAACATTTCTCCAAATGTAGCCTGAGAAACTGAGAAACAACTTCTTCAGGATAATAGAGCAGGTGGTGAATTGTGAAAAAACTTAAAATTACAAGGGCTTGAGATGTATGAAATGTAGATGCTATAAAGTGTCTGTGCACCTTAAGCTCACTCTTGGCCAGGGCCAGGCATTGTACAGCATTGCACTAGCAATAAGATCTGGGCCTGTGGCTCTATCTCAGTGGTAGAATGCTTGTCCAGTGTGCAGGAGGGCCTGGCTTCACTCCCCAACACCACAACCACCACAACAAAACAAAATCCCAGTAAAATCTGGGAAAAACTGTTGGTGTAAAATTGGGATTAAGAATACCTGGAATAATACCACATTTACTTTTAATCAAAATGCTAAATATAGTTTTACTTGAGACACGTAGAATCAGGAGTTGATATAGTTACTAGTAGAACATGTATTTTGGAACACAGGAGGTCATTATCAGAAAGGAACTCTTAAGCCACATATAGAGCATGCATGCATGTGTGGACACACACTGTAGGGGGACATGAGAAGCACACAATAAAGGGGCAGATGAGCAAGATTATTTCATTATTTCCAATTAATTATTTAATTGTGTGTGTGCACGTGTGTGTGTGTGTGTATGTGTGTGTGTGTGTGTGTGTGTGTGTGTGTGTGTGTGTGTGTGTGTTGAGGTCAGAGGAAAGCTTGCTGGAGTTGGTTCTATCATTACACCACACGGTTCTTGGAGTTCAGACTCGGAGTATCAGGCTTAGCAGCAAGTGCTTCTTGCCCTGTGGTCATCTGACTGGCTCAGTAAAGATTAGGTTCAGTTAAAACAGAAAGACGTATGCATTCCATCATGTCTGCTTCCAAAAGAGCACATAGCAGAGTCCAGAGTGGCCCACCAGATTCCGTTGAGTTCCACACCCATGGGCACCCAGACAGCTCTGCTTAAACTGGGGAGGGGGGGTCACAAAGCAAAACAAAAGACCGTGAACATGGCATGTTTGAAATTATCAAAGAATCACCATACAAAAGCCATGGCAAAAGCTGAAAGTCAAGCCCAGTGAGCACACATTATCGTGGGCATGATGGAACAGGGAATTCATCACTAAGGCTAGATAGGGTAGCATGGCATGTCTTTCAGGGGTGAACTCATCTCACAGCAAGGGTGTCCCTGTCAGGACCTTTGTGTGTTGTGCAAACTTGTATTAAGGCATGCAACAGAGGAGAGACATGAAGAGAAATATGGAAGATGAGGAAGCCAGGCCCCTGAGCTAATTCTCTTTTAGGGCTGGCTGGGGTCTGATAAACTAAGGACATTGCCATATCTTTGTGCTAAAAAACAGTACTCTTTGGTAAAATTGGAAACCATTTTCTCCCATGAACTTATACCATTTCTAAGGTGGAGTTTCAGGTAGTCCTGGCTGGTCTTGGAACTCCATACACAGCTAGGAATGACCTGGAATTTCTGGTCCTCCAGATTCTGCCTCCCCAGTGCTGGGATTACAGGTGTGTGCTACCATGCTCATTTTATACAATTTTGGGGATGCAGCCCAGGGCTTCCTGCATAGCAGGTGAGCATCCTACCAACTGGGCCATAGCTCTAGCCCCACTCACTACTGTTTTTTTTTAAGGGTTACGTTTGCCTTGCAGTTGCTATAATGATAAGCACACACTAGAACTGAAAGTGTCTTCAAAGGATTTATCAAAGTTTAGGCTATTTGAGAAGTAGCATGGGAATTTAGAGGGAAAAAAGTGACCTCTGAGAATTGGCAGGTAGGTTTTAGTTAGTTCTCTAGACTTTGGATTGGTCAGAAAATAGTATCTAGAACTTTGCATTAGAAACAAATTATTTATGGAAAAGTAGGAAGACACTGTTATGAGTAGTCCTCCCCAGCTCCTCCCATACTGTCTTTTCTTTAGGAAGTGGTCCCTTTCAAAATGACGACATGCAAGTTGACATGATCCCACAAACATTGTTTGACAGGAGCCAATATTTCCATGTCTAAAACACGGAAAGGCATATCCATTTCTGTCTAACCCATAGCTGTTTCTACTGGAACAAATGTAATGTGGCATGCATGTGTGTGTGCGTATGTGTGCATGTGTGCGTGCTTGCGTGTGTGTGTGTGGTGTGCATGTGTGTGAGTGACAGGTTGATTTCAGTGTCATCCTTCATGTCTCTGAACTTTACTTTTTGAGGCGAGGTCTTTTACTGAACCTGAAGCTCATCAATTCTTAAAGACTAGCTAGCCAGCGAGGCCTGAGGAGCCTCCTATCTGTGCCTTCCCAGTGCTGAGGTTACAGGCATGTGCAGCTTTGCCAAGCTTTTTTCATAAGTGCCGCGATTTGGGACACAGGTCCTCAAGCTTGCATGACATACACTTTATCAACCAAGCCATTATTTCCCCAGGCTCTGGTTTAATCCTTTTTATTTAAGCAATTTTCAGAGAGATATGTTAAATCCATACTTGCCGGCAATAAACAAAATATCAGAAAATCATAGGAGATGCATCTTTGAAAGCATTTTGTGCTTTCTTCCTTTAGCTGAGTGTATTGAGCACCAGACACACATACTTCTGTTTGAGAAGGACAGCAAAGGCATTGAGCCTGAGATTTAAGCCTTAATAACTTTTCAGTAAGTTTAGCTTTGTAGGAATTGAAAGGTCCGCTATATCATGTGTGCTGGTCAGAGAGACACATTAACTGTATTCACTAGTGATCAAGACACATCAAGGAAGGAGAGGTGTTAGGGAGAGTTCTTAGTGACAGTTACCATCTCCTTACTGTGACTGTCATAGTGTCCCCACCCCACCCCCCTTCACCCCATCCCCCACTGTATATGTGTGCAAAGGCCAGATGCCAGCTTTGGGTTTAACTCTTTAGGTACCCTTATTCTTGGTTTTATTTCTTTTTTGAGTCAGAATCCCTCACTGGTCTGGCGCTTGCTCAAAACAGTCTGTGTTGTCTGACCAGCAAGCCCTAAGGATCCTCCTGTCTCTACCTCTTCAGCACGGAGCTTAAAAGCATGTGTCACCACATTTGGCTTTTGTACCTGGGTCTTGGGGACTGAACTCAGGTCTTAATGCTTGCAAGGAAAATACTCAATGGCTGACCTCTCTCCCCAGCCCAGTTCCACTTTCTCTCACTCAACATTCTCTGCCCAGCAGCAACATGATTCTCTTAGAAGGAACTAAATGGGAAAATGATGGGATAAGTCTGCCCCTGATGGACAGAGCCTGGCTTCGCCTTGTGTCCTGTAATGATAGGGAAGCCATTAAGCTGTGGCGACCAGAGGTGACTAATTCCCTTAGACAAGACTTGCAGAACTGGGTGGTGCCTGTTAGCACAGCAGGATAGCATCTTCAAGGATCTTAACAAAGTCTGGGCTCTGAGAAATGGCTTGACGTTTCAGAGATAACACATTTTCATTAGGTCTCAGTAGATTTAGGATTAGCTAGATGGGGAAGAGGGTAGAGGAAGAAGGAAGGGCAGATGTCAAAGGCTAGACTGCTGAAAAAAATGCTGAGAAGGCAGTATCCAGAACCTTCTATGGAGAATAGGCTGTCTGAGACAGAACAGAGGAAATTGGTCATGGATCAGCAACCTACCGCCTCTTGTCCTGTATTCTTGTTATGCCAGTGGGCCAAGGAGTTTTACCCTCTCAGAGGCATGGCATTCAGGAAGCATGCTGTTTGTCAAAGGGACTTCTATCTGATAGATGTACAGGCAGGCTCTAGAAGTGTTTATATTTTCTTGTGTACAAGTTGTACAGCCCTACAAGGTTCACTTAGATGACCACAGGTGCCTGAGGACACACAGACTTGATATTTATTTTATGTATACCCTTAAATCTCTGTTTTGTCACTGTCACCCAAGAACCAACTTATTCAGCTCATAGGCACTGCCTTTTCTTTTTAAATTTTATGCTTTGTGTTTATATGTATGTGTGTCTTTTCTAGTGAAGATTTGGGTCATAGGTAGAAGAGCGGGATGCATTCAGAACAGATCAGGAAACAGGTAAAATAATGGTCAGTGGAGCACAGCTCAAAGGTCTAGCTTGGATGTATGATAGTGTTTCCTCATGCCAAATGACTTATTATGATGGTGACGGGCCATCAACACTAGAGTCTCTCTGTACCTTAAATGCAATGCACTCTCAGCAAAAGATGCTGCCCTGCACCATCAGCATCTTACAGCACTGACATCCGAGCAAGGGACGCTGCCCTGTACCATCAGCATCTTACAGCACTGACATCCCAGCAAAGGATGTTGCTCTGCTCTGCTGATGGGCGTGGTGGATCCTGTTGGTGGCTTGGTCGTATCTCATGTATCATGCTGGTGCAGTGATCATTGGCTGCTGATGTGTTTTAGATTCCCCCATTCCCCCCGCCTTTTTTTTTTTTTTTTTTTGCAAAATAATTAATCTTAATCAAATAGGATCCTTTTGAATGGATGCTGCATTCCTTCTTCCTCCTAAGGCAGCCATGGCCAGTGGCCAGGTGATACAACAAGTACAAGGGGAAGTCCCTTGTCCCCTAAGGGACTCTCTAGTTGGTTTTGTCTGACATGAGACCATAATCCCACTTAATGCCTTCTCGTCTTTTGTGTGTCCTTGGGTCTCCTCCCAAGGGCACTCCTACAACTCAGCACCCTCATAGTGATCCCTACTTAAGACAACACTGCTATTACTTTCCCTTGTGGAAAACTTGGGCAGTTATAAAAGCCATTGATTCTCTCAAGAGTTAAAATTTTAAGCAATGAAGTCTGACAGTTTTTCTAACAATCTGTTCATAAAATCTGAATCCCTCTAATGTGATATATTATATCTTCTAAGTAGACTACAGCTAAAGGCATTAAAAGTAATTTAAAATAGTCTTAGAAACATGGTATCTATCAATAAACAGAAAATTTGAGACTTGTAGGGAAAAAAAACCTCCTTAATTGATGGGATAGACCCACATCTGGAGCTAGTCATATTAAGAATGCATGTTTCACATCCATGAAAAAGCTGGTCGTGCTGGTACGTACAATCTCAGTACCAGGGAGACAGAGACAGGAAGATCCCCAGCCTCATGCCGGCCCGCCAGTCTAGCCAAGTTGTTAAGTATCAGGTTTAATGCCAGACTCCATCTCAAACAATAAGATGGAGAGTAAAGATGCCCAACACTGTCCTCAGTATCCACATGCACCCTCACACATGGGGACATGGGCATACACATAAGTATATGCGTGTGTGTGCACATAACACATAAAAGCACATGTTGACTGACTTAGTGCATATTGTCACATGGGTTCACTGTTCCCTTCAGTGACTCACTGCCCATATTCAATTCAATTTCAAGGCAGAATGCTATAGGTGGAATCCACTTAGATGACACCCAGCAAGATGGTCCCCTGACCCTCGCTCTCCTTGTAAAGCTTTAAGGATTTCAGGAAAAGATCTACTTGGAGGAAAAAGAATGGTCTGACCAACAGTCAGTTGGGACCTCGGTCAGTTCAGCATTCTCTCCATCTAAGACCTTGTCCAGAGTCCTGTTGTCCCAGAGGCAGGGCCATGCGACTTTGGAGCTCACAAGCACACATGACTGACTGCCTCGCTCACATGTCTATGGAAGTTGGGTTGTCTGTTATGGCTTGATTAGGTGACAGTTGGGGGCTAGCCTAAAGAGGTGAGACTATGTCACACTATGTAGAGAGATTGTAAGAGCCAGAGGTTGGGGAGAGCTGAGGAGAAAGGTGTCTTCTGGACACCAAAGGACTCACTAACAGCCACTATGGCCCCCTGGAAAAGACATGCACAAGAGGTATGGACAGGGGTGGGGCACACAGCAAGGCTTTATAAAAACATAAAGGTGGGAGATCTGGAAGGAGCTGGAGTGGGAAGCAGAGCTGAAGATGATAACTGTGTTCATGTATACAGTTTTCAAAGAATAAATTAAAATGTACTAAACTATTTTTAAAAATCATTCCCCCACCACCACCCCAATCGGCAAGCCCTAGGGATATGATTACATTGGATAGAGGGTAAGGCCCGATCCACCTAACTCACAGGGTGTGAGGGAGGTCCCTGGGGCGTCAAGTCTGAGGCAAAGGAACATGAAGCAGATGACCAGCTATGAGTCTGTCTTTACTGGCCAGTGGACTCACGGTGGACATGTGGCCTTTGCAACTTAAGGACAGGTGTCAGCAAGGCACATGTAAGGTGTTTCACCAAAGCAGCTGTGAGTGTACTGTTGTCTCAGAAACCTAGGGGAGGGGGTATCAGTCATCCTCCTTTCAGGGACCCCTCTTGCATCGCTTTTGTCCTGTCTTGGCATCTTTTCATTCTTTTCCAGCTCTCCTCAAAGAAGACACTAGTTTGCTTTGTTAAATCCTTGAGAAGGTCAGGCCGATTTGGTAACTTGCTTTTCTTTTCCTCTTTTTGTTTTTAAAGATAAAAAAGTGGTAGGATAATGGCTCTACCCTTCAATACATTTCCTCCTGTTGTGGTGACCCCCCCCACCACAAAATTATTTTTGTTGCTACTTCATAACTATAATTTTGCTAATGTTGTGCATCATAATTTTAAGTGTCTTTAGTTTCCAGTGCTCTTATGGGACCTCTGTGAAAGGGCTGTTTGAACCCCCAAAGGGGGTTGCTACCCCACAGGTTGAGAACAACTGGGTAAGGGGGTAAAGTGATTACACAGCAAGCAAAATGACCTGAGTCTGGATCCCCCATCACCCATATACGATCCAAGAACAGTGTAGAACATATTTATAACCCCAGTGCTGGAGGGACGTTGGGATAAGGTAGGTGGATTCCTGGAGCTCCCTGGCTGGTCAGCCTAGCAGAAAAGGTGAGCCCTGGTTCAATGGAAAACCCTACCTCAAAAAAATGAGGACAGTGATAGAAAATCCCCTGACCTTTAGCCTGTAGCCTCCACATGCACATGCATCTCCACAGGGCACGCTCCCTAAGAACGATTTCAATGAAAAAGGCACCTAAAGGATGAACATTGTTGGTAAGGTGCTTTCTCCGTGTTCACGAAGATCTGGGTTTGAGCCCAGCACCTCATAAAACCAGGTGTCATGGGACACGAATGGAATCCCAGCCCTCTGGGGGCCAGGGTGATTAGATGTTCAAGAGTATCCTAATTAGAGATAGTTGGGCCAGCCAGGGATACGTGAGACCCTGTCTTTAAAAAGCAAGCAAACAAATAAACAAAAAGCAAATTAAAGATAGATAGATAGATAGATGATAGATAGATAGATAGATAGATAGATAGTTAGATAGATAGATAGATAGATAGATAGATAGATAGATAGATAGGTTAGTAGGTAGATAGGTAAGTAGGTAGGTAGGTAAAAGGCAGCTCTGTGGGGCTGGGGAGATGGCTCGGCAGTTAAAAGCGCTTGTGCTCCTATAGAGGACCTAGGTTCCATTTCCGGGACCTGCTACAGCAGGACACTCCCAGCCACATGCAGTTCTACCTCTGACCTCTGGGAGTATATACACACATGTGCACATACCCCCTCCCTTCCAGCATAGACACATAGGTTTTTTTTTTTTTTTTTTTTAAGGTAGCAGTGCCACCTTCCTTAGTACCAAGTCTTATAAAGTTGCTGCCTTTCAGATGTCCTGAGAAGCCTGTTAGGGTAATGGCTGTGACATTCCTCAGAGGTGAACACATTTCCATTACTCATTCTTAAAAACACATGTTCCTTGTCTTTTCACACGCATCACAATGAGATCTAAAATAGATATTCATCACCACCTCTTTCAGGGTTATGAATAGCACTACCTTTGAAAAGGCCTGGTGGCACCTGAAAGTGACGCATGGATTCTGAAAGGAGGCTTTTAAGAAACTAAGCAGGAGGCAGGCTGCCTAAGTTCCTTGAGCATGGAACATGGTGGGACCCCCCCCTCGGTCTCCCACGCTGGCAGCCAGGTGCCACACTCAAATGGAGAAGGAGGGGGTGGGAGCTCCCAGGAGGAGCTGCATCTTCTGGGCAGAGAAGTTGAAAATCCAGACAGCCCAGCATTGGATTAGATTGCTGACCTTGCTCTCCATCACTTCGGACATCCCACTTTCCAGGTGGCTGGGCGTATCAAATGATATTTCTCTACTCTCCTGACTGTGGGGTTTCTCACTCAATTCACCCAACCAAAGGAATTCATCAGAAGTCGTTACACGGGGCCACATCCAGCTCAAGAGCTCAAGGCGCTTTGCATTCTGTCCTCTTGTCTTTTGCCAGGAGAATGACAGGACAAGGCTGAGCCTCTGGCTTAAGGAAAGAGTGAGGGACAGGGACAAGAAAAGACGCAACCACTAAGCCATGTCTTTGCCAGTTGGGCTCTCTCTGATCTGAATACACTCGAATGAGAGTTGAAAGATGGCTGGCTTTAGTGTGGGGGTTTTATGGTCGTTGTTAGGCGATGTTATGATGGAAGTCTCTCACCAATACAAACCTCGATTTCCATTGTGGCTTGTTTGAGGGCAGAAGAACAGATATTGCTGAGAGTAGAAGGGCAGTGTGTGAGGCAGCAAGCCCTATCTGAAAGTGTGGGCAGGTCTTGTGGCTATGGCAGCAATAGAACCAATGCCACTTCCCACTTAGGATGTCCCACCTGGGAGTGGAAGGTCCCAGGACAAGAGCTGTACTGATGTGATACACAGCTGCACCTCACGACACTCTATGAGGCCAATTGATTGACATTCTGTCATTTCAGAGAGCTGGACTATAGTAGATCCAGAGACAAAGAGTGCTCTTGGGATATCTTTATAACAGTCTTTGATTGCCCACCTGTTTTGGACCTAACAGCTTTGTAAGGCTTGGAGGTAAATAGCTTTTGGAATATATGAGGACCTTAAATGTCCACCAACCCAAAGGCTGAGCATGTCATGGTTCATATCTGAGGCTGAGATGTCAGACCTCCTGGCTTTCCCTTCATGTGGCTAGTTTCTGATCCCACCCATATATTTTTTGGGGGAAATCCCTTGATTTATAACTTTCATTATTCTGTTACTAGAAAAACTTCATGAAACATTAAAGCATGGTATTTACGGTAACCTAAATCTGTGTTCCCAGGACCAAGGTCACTAATATTTGGTCCTAGAATAAAATCGAAGTCTCTTTTACATTGACACACTATTAACTTGACCTTGACAAGGTGAGGGAAGCAGAACAGTCTACCTTCCTGGCCCCACTGGCCATCACTGATATGTCCAGTTTCAGTGATGACCAACATACAAACATCTCAGGTCTCCTGTGCCTACCTGGAATAGCAAGCTCAGGCATAAGTACACACGCCGCATACAGAATAGTGTAAAGGGCCCTCACCTCCTGGTGGAGGGTTCCAGCTGATGTCTTGGTTACAACTGATTCCTAAACAACAACTTCTTCTACCTGGTCCTGCCTCCTTTTGCTTTTCATAAGTCCTCTCCCTCAAAGCCACTCCCCATCTGGACCTTCTTGCACCTAACTCTCTGAAGCTCAGAGTTGGTCTGCAGGTCCCTGAACCCAGGCATCCAGCTCTCATTCATCTCCCCAGGGGCACTGCCACCCCATTGTAGGGGTGGGGGTGAGGGTGTGTGGGGGGGTCTTACCCACGATCATGTGGTTGCAGACATCACAGAAGGTGGGCTTCTTAAAGACATGCTCCTGAAAGGCGTGGACCTTGCTGTTGCTGCCAGGGTGCAGGCCAGCCCTGGGGGGCATGGATGCCAGGTTTCCAGGAATGGGTATCGGGCTGGGGCCTGGGCTGGCCTTGGCCAGCAGGTCTGCTTGCGATTTCACGTCACTGTTGGTTCTTGGGAAGAAGTTGTCAGCGCTTTTGCTCCGCAAGCTCTTGGTCTTGAAAGAAAGTGACCGTTTTAGTTTCTGGAGCTGCAATGCAATGACAGGACAACCTCTCTTATGATTTGTCCTGTGACTCCTGAGGGTGGGTGGTGCAGCCAGCTCTGCCCTGTACCCCCATGGATACTTTAGCCTGGGAGGTTCTGCCAGGCCTCAGTGTGGGTAGTCCAAGGTCAGCGGCTAGCTGAAATGGAACTCATTGGTCCACCTGTGCCCCGTAAGCCAGAGAGCAGGAGGCCCCGTCTGCCCCATTCCACCTTCTCCCCAGCCTTGCCTTCTTAGGCCCCACCAGTGTGATGTCTGAGGTCCCAGGATACTCGTTTTCAGCCTTCTGTCTGAGTTTGCAATAGTTGGGAATGAAATATGAACACCTGGGTGCCAAGGCTGTGTGTGCACTACTGTCTTCTCCCTCCCTCCCTGCTCCCCCCCCCCCGTCTCTCCCCCGCGCACTCTCTCTCCCTCCCCCACCTCTCTCTCTCTCTCTCTTTCACACACACACACACAAACACAAACACACACACACACACACACACACACACACACACACACACGACCAGTCAGTAGCTCTTTGTCTCTATGGATAGTACAGTATACAAACAATGTCTCCGTCTGTCTTGACATTAATCTGGCTACATGGTCTCCAGGAAACAGACCAGAAGCTCTCTAATCTGCATGTATCTGAAACATGTGGAAAGAAACATATGCCGTGTGTAAAGCATGCCTGCATGATTCTGTGTGTGTGTGTGTTATATGCTTATGCATATGTGGAGTCTATGAGTATATGTATTTGTACATGTATATGTGCCATTGAATGTATATGCATGTGTATTATATGAATGGCATGTATATATGTATGTATGTATTGTGTGTGATTATGCATGTGCCTGTGTGTATGTGGTGTGGGGGAGTGTGAGGTACTTGTGAGATGTGTGTTTATGAATGTGGTATGTGTTTAGCTTTCCTGGCCCTTCACATGTCCTCGCCCTGGCTTTCAGCCTCAGTATACCACACCATGTCCTTTGCCTTTGGGACTTGCAGTGAGACACAGAATGGATCTAGAAGAGACTAGACTTGAGTCCAGTGTGCATTGCTAACCCGATCTTCATGCTGATGTGGGAGGGAGCTTCTTCTGGAAGCACAGAGGGAGTTTGAGCCTCGTGCTTAAAGTCCTTTGAGAAATTCCCTTTCTCTCAGGCGTGAAGGGCAGCTCCAGATGAGTATGGTGGTGCCTAGACCCCTCGTTACTCAGGAGGCTACAGCTAGCAGATCACAAGACATGTCTGATGTGCAGAGTGGTCAACTTTGGCAACTCCATGTCTCAAAATGAATAGTGAAAAACAAGGCCAAGGATATACAGATCATTGCCGGAGTGCTTGCCTGGCAAGGGTAAAAACCTTAGGCTCAATACCTAGTACCTAATGAACAAAGGGCCCAACCCCTGCTGCTCAGACTCCTGGGCCCTCAGCCCTGGTGATGGTCTACATCAACATTGGCTTTGCTCAGTCCTTGCCAGCTACCAACGGCTCTCTAAAAACCTCCCCCATCTAGACAGGAGTACACAGTGTGCCAGCTGTATGGCTTTCAGTGGTCACTACACTGTTGAGGTGGTCTCCTTAGGTAAGGACTTACCTGTGGCTATTCTTCCTTTCCCCTGAAATCACATGTGAGCAGGAGCTAAAGGCATGCATGAAGGTGCCCTGTGCTGGCTAGAGTCTCCCCACACAGCGGGGCCAGGCTTCCTGAGGGCATGTAAGAGGAGCTGGTGGGGATGTCACCTCCATCCCCACTTCTGTCTTGACCTCAGAGAACCTGGAAGCCACTGTAGCCGTAAAGCTGGGGCACAGTACAAGAAGACCCCAGTTCTCCGCCCCCTAAAGGGTGATATCAGTTTGCAGTGTGATTTTACAATGGACTGAACTCAAGTCCTCTGGAACAGCAGCAAGTGCTCTTCACCACAGAAGAGAGCCAATTTTCTACTCTGGGAAACTTGCTGGCTTGGGGACTCGGCCAGTTTTAGGGACAGAGATGAGACACGATCTCACGTCACAGGCAAGGCTGGCTTAGAACTTTACACAGCACAGATTGGCCTCAGACTGGCAGCGTATCCTCATTGTTTAGCCTCCCAATGAGAGTTCAGATGTGAACCACTCAGGCCCCTGAGCTTTTATTTTTATTTCACTTTAATGTCATGATGATTAATGGGGTTAGCACATAGAGGACACTTGTCATCAAGCCTGGAGACCTGAGTTCCACTCCAGGGACCCACATGATGGAAAGAGGACTGACTCTTGCCACATATGCACCGTGATTGCCATGTATGTATTAAGGTGCACATGCACACACACATACATTGTAATATTTAAAAATTAACTGTATGTATTCATCGAACATTGTACTGTCATATAAGGACATTTTGTGAAAGCATGTGTTGTTGGTTGAGCACATGTGCAACAGTTAAGTGGCTTATCCATTTATCTATCCTAGGTGCCTGACAACAAAGGACCAGAGGAGAATTGTGTGTATACATTCTTTGAATAGATATATACATACACACACACGATGGGATTCCTTTTGGTCATAAAGAAGAAAGTAATGTTTGCAGGAAAATGATGTAGCTGGAGATAATCATATTAAATAAATTAACCCAGTCTCAGGAAGAGAAATGTTTTCTCTCAGTTGAGGTTCTTAGATTTTTATACAGATGCATAAAATTATACACACACACACACACACACACACACACACACACACACACACATATTTGATAGTAGACTCAAGACTATTGATGACAAAGAAAACTGATAAGGGGAAAGAAGAGATGAGGTGGGGGTGATACAAAAGTATGGAGGGAAGAGCTCTAAGTCAGTTTTTTTCCCAAGACAGGGTTTCTCTGTGTCATTCTGGCTGTCCTAGACTGTCTTTGTAGACCAGGCTGGCCTCGAACTCACAGAGATCCACCTGCCTCTGCCTCCCAACTGCTGGGATTAAAAGCATGTGCCACCACCGCCTGGCTTCTAAACCAGTTTTAAGGTAGGAACTCTGTGGTTCCTTTGGAAGCCTGCTAAATGCATTCAGGATCCAATCTGTGATAACCTGAGGGATTATGAGGGACAAGGCTCTTTCCACCTGGGGAGCTCATGGGTGAGCCATACCACCCCCTACAAGACAGAAGGGACTAGAGAGGACCTAGAGACACCCAGACTGTGAACCCCACTCCCTCATCAGCAGAAAGATGGCAGTGGTTGAGGCTACTATGTTGCATGTCCACTTTGTGTACAAGAGAGTGTATAACCAATACAGGGTGCAGGCGAGGAAGATGTTATTAGAGCCTTGGAGAAACGAAGGCTGAGGAGGTCAAACAGCTCATGAAGACCAGGCTCAAAGTTAAGCCTGCCTTCTGCTGACCTGATGCTTTCCTTTTCTCAGTGAGTCTCCAGGTGTTGGACAACAGTGGTAGGCAGTTACCCCAGGTCTCGGGAACATGGGGCTTCTGCTGGTCAGTGAGTGTGCCAAGGGCTTTGCAATGGTGAAGCAGGTCTGTGGTCTCCGGAAGATTCCATGTGATACCAGAGAGACCTTGCACTCCCCTTCCGTGACCTGATGTGTGAGGCTGAGTACTGTGTTAGGAGATGAGGCCCACCTGTTTCTAGAGCTGTGTCAGTCAGGTGAGGAGGCCCGCCTGCTTCTAGAACCAGAATTTTGTTGGAACCATTGGGACATTTCCTACTGAAATGGACTGATTGAAAGACATGACCACCAATTAAATAGGATCCTAGGTGCAAGCTCAAATGAATACTTCTTTCATTACATGCATCCCTAAAGGGGCAGGCCAGAGAGGAAGACACAGAATGAGGAAGTACAATTAGAATTTGATAGGCATAGAGGTTACAAAGTTATTAGCGCCCATGCACAACCACTGAGGTACAGATCTATTTAAATAAAGGATTTCAAAAATATTTTTTTGTGTGTTTATGTGTGTGTGCACGTGTGCGCATGCACCATATGGTTGCAGATACCCTTGGAGGCTGAAGAAGGAGCCCCTGAAAATGTAGACTCCCCTAAAGTTACAGAGAACTGTGAGCAGCAGCCTGACATGGGCTCTGAGAACCGAACTCAGGTCCTCTGGAAGAGCGGCGAGTGCTCTTCCCTGCTGAAGCACAGTTTGCTTCCACAAATGTTTTTAAGCACCTTCTTGTGGGCTGGAAATGACTCCTACCTCAGTTCTTAACACTTCAGTCTCACATCTTAGAAAACTGCAAGTAGGAGATCATTCTTTCTCTTATTCATTAAGTAATTCACTAATGAATATCCATTTGGATGCCACTAGGTAATAAAGCAGTGAAAAAATGTTCAAAAACAATGAAATTAACCTTAAGATTTAAAGCCTAGTAGGCAGAGGGGAAAATATGAATAAATGACAACACACTTGGGTGCGTATATATGTTACGAAATGGAAATAAAAAGAGCTACAGGCTTTAGAAGGTCACAGGAGGGCTTATTTGACAGGTGACATTTGAGCAGAAATGTGAAGAAAGTGGTGTGTGTGTGTGTGTGTGTGTGTGTGTGTGTGTGTGTGTGTGTAGTGTGATAGGAGAGCATTGTGGGTAGTAGAAAAACTAGCAGATAGTGCTGGTAGTTGGGCAACCAGCAGAAGAGCATTATGGGTAATGAGAATACCAGCAGCAAGGATCCCAGTGAGAAAGCAACATGCCTGCAGCGGCTGATGAAGATATGGCAAGGGCATAGATCCAAAATCAGCTTCAGGTCAGGGCTTCCTTGCTGGTTATGGCAAGGACTCCGGCAATGGCTCAGAACCAGGAGGTGCTGAGGGCTACCTTTTACTTAAAGGGCCACTCTAGGGAGTGCTTGAGAACCAGATGGTTAGGAGGGGAGAGTGAAGTGAGAGAAGATCTGCTGGGAGATGCCTGTAGTAAGCATCTGGCTGAGATGTGACCCTGACAGGTGTGGTAAGACACACTTGATTCCAGGTACAATTTGAAGGTGGACCCAGGAGTCTGTGGAGGGCTTGAGTAGGAATGGGTAACTCTAAGATTTCTGATTGGTGCAACTGAGTGAATGGAGGCATGTCATTTTACTAGAAGGAAGAACATCAGAGAAGATTCAGTTACCATGGAGACAGGGAGGTCTGGGATGCTTATTTAGAATTCAAGGGGCATCTAAGTGTTAGTAGGTAGAATCATGATTTTGGCATTCAAGGAGGAAGGTCCTCGCTGTGTAGTGAGTGGGGAGCCATGATCACATGGGTGGAAAGCTGGCCAGGAGCTCGTGAAGTCAGAACGTATGCCATAAGCAGACCCTAGAGAGACACTGAGGAGAGAGGCCAGGACGGTGCAAATTTAGAGGAAGATTCATGAGGCCAGGCAAGGCTGTTTGAGAAGAAGCTGCCAAGGAAAGGCGCCTGGAGAAAGGGATATTATGGGAGCCAAGGGAAGGACATAATTCAGAGAAAGCTGGAAAGCCAATGGAGTCAAATGAATCTCACCAGCAATCTAAGTTCACACAACCTGTAGGGTTCTGCAAAGGCAGGCCTTTGGGAGAGCTTAGCAGCACAGGAGATTCAGTGTAGCTCAGAGTGTATGGTGACAAGGTTCCAAGAATGGCCAGTGGAGAAGACAGCTGTGGTCAGTGGGCAAAGGACAGTTTCTTGGAGTTTGCCATGAAGTAGATTAGTAAAGAGACCCAGTATCGGGAGGGTGCTGTGCTCTTTCAGTGTTCTTTGTGGAGAGTTTTGCTTAAATGCTACATTATTTTCAAGCCCCTTTTAATCTGATGGTGCATAACAGGGGGGTCATGGTTGGGGCTCTGTCTTTGAGTGGAGGAGAAGTTGGAAGGAGGTGTCATCTATAAGAGGAGACAGCCAGCATACAAGCAAGCCGGCAGGGCTGGTACCCATTGCATCCAGATCTTCGTGTGTGTGTGGGTGTGTGTGTGGGGGGGGTGTGCTTCACGTGTGTGCATGCACATGTGAAGGCCAGAGAACACCCTGTGTTCTGTTCTTCAGATGCCACCCACCTCATTTTGGAGGGGGACGGAACGTAATCTAAGATGGCTAGACAGTATCCTCAGGCATCCGCCTGCCTCTCCTCCACAGTGCCGGGGCTGCAGGCACCTGTTATCATGCCTGGCATTTATTTTTAATGTGGCTTCTAGGTAGTGGCACTTGACAAGCATTTTACTGGCTGAGCCTCCTCTTGGCCAGGATACGGACTTTTTGATTTTCCAGAGCATAAAGGAAGCCAGGACGAGAGGGCAGAGCTAGAAGAGAAAGAGCAGTGTACAGACGGAACACGCTGGTGCACTCTGGAACAGTGTACAATGGTGAGCAGGATGCTAGAGTGACAGAGCATCTGTTACAGGTCACTGCCTATTTCACAGATGAGAAGCCAGTGACTTGGCAATTTAAATGCCAGTAGACCACAGACTGAAGCGCCATATTATAAGTCTCTTAATTCAAAGCCCTCCAAAGCCAAATGAAGTCTGGTGGAAAAGTGGCCCACCCTCAGTCTCCTCTTAGAAAAAAAAAATCTCTCAGCCTAGTGTGATTTGTCACCCTGGTGCCAGCTGTGATTTTTAGCAGTAATCTACACACCTACCATGTTGAATGGTACTTAGGTGGCTGTTCATTCCGGGAAATTGGGCAACCTGAGAGCACACGGAGCTTAGCCTGAACGTGACCATAATGCAGACACTTTGACTCACCAGTTGTGATGAAGTTAAGTAGCTGGTATGTGCTTGATCATCTGAGCAGGACCGCAAGTCTGAACTATGTGGGAGAGTGTACTGCAAGCTAGGTAGCAGCTTGGGAGGCACAGACTCCCTGGGGGTACTCGGAGCTTGATTTGCTGCTTGCTGACCCTAAATCATCAGTCGCCTCTGCAAACAATCTTCTCAGCTATCTAAAACAGCATCAGCACCACACTGACTTTGGTATCTGGATTCAGATGAGGTCATCCATCAGAGAACTGTTGACAAGCAAATATCGCATCCTGAGTTTGTCTATGTGATCTACATTTTTGATTTTGAAAATGAACATGTTTTTCCTCTTGACATTTTGTGTCCTCTAAAGCAGTTACATCTTCCTGTTTAAATAGTCACTGGCTTCTTTTTTTTTTTTCTATGAAGATATGATTAAATCAATTGGTGATCTAAGCATGAGGGGAATGAGTTACTTAGCAAGCAGAGGCGGGTGATCAACCCTTGTGTGTGTACATCCTCCTGAGACCCACTGCCCCCTTCGCCCTCCCATCAACCACATGGACAGCTAACCACATCTATTTCAAGTTTGGCTGAGGCTGTGGTTTATTCGAGCATTTCCCAGACATACCCAAAGGCTAGTGGGCAGACAATGTATTCTGGGCCTTGGGAAGTGCAGGGCCTGTGATGAACTTTCCAGTCTTCCTGCTGATTTTTCAATCTTGCATAATTGGATTTCTTCTATTTTCTTTTGCGTGTGTGTATATGCAGATGCACATGCATTTGCATGCACATTGAAGCCAGATCTTGAGTGTCTTCCTCAATTATTTTCCATCTTAGGTTTTGAATCAGGTTCCCCCCTACACACACACACTCTATGTGGAACTCACTGATTGCCTGGTGGCTGGAGTTCACTGATTGGCTGGCTGGCTAGCTGGTTCCAGAGATCTTCCTGCCTCTGCCTCCCCTATGCTGGAATTACAAACATACAGCACCAAGCCTGACTTTTTAGGAGGCTTCTGAGGACTGGAGTGCAGGTCCTCATACTTGTACAGCAAGCTCTTTATTGACAGAGCCATCTCCCCAGCCTGCTTCTGATTTCTTTAATTGCAAGCACAATACAATTCCAGGTTAGAGTAACTGCAGTTTAGACAGTGACTGAAAAATCAGAAAATTTCTCCCTGTGTTTGCCCAGCTTTGCTGCAGTTGTGTTACTAAATAGACTGATAAAGCATCATTTACTGAACAGGACTGCCTACATTCTGTTCCCAACAGCTGCATCGTTGGAGCAAGTCCTTGAAGCCTTGTGGCTTAAGTTCCAACAGGAATGGGGAAGATTAACTCAATACTTCCAGATTCCCTCACAGCCCTGTTACTGCAGGACATTGGGATCCAGAGGAGCAGACTCCACTCTGTAGACAGTAGGGTGTGCTTCTATAGGCAAACATCAACACTGAGAACAGCCAGAGGTGGCACAAGCCCATGCACTGATAATCATAAAATAGCAAGTAGACTGTGACTACTGTCTAGTCTATGCTGTCAGAGATCGGAGGCATCAGCAAGAGCTAGAATTATCAGAGACATTATTTTCACCCCATATGATTAATTCATTTCTTTTTTTTTTCCTTTTGAGACAGGGTCTCATAAGCCTAGGTTGGTCTTAAACTTACTATGAAGTCAAGGATGACCTTGAACTTCTATCTTTGTTATGTGAGTCTTCTTGACAGATCCACTCCTAACTTTGTTTTTTAGTCACCATCTTTGTCTTAGACACATGGACACAGCCAGAGGAGTACATACCCCAGATTTCCAAAGCTGTGTTAGCTAGCAATGGATTTGTTTTTTTCTGAAATGACTTCTGGGTATGACATCAGCATAGTCATACATTCTCCCAAGTATGATGTCAGCATAGTCATATATTCTCCCGAGTATGACGCAACCATAGTTATACATTGTCCTGAGTATAATGTCACATAGTCATGCACTGGCTCTTGAGTATGATATCAGCATAGTCATACTTGGTCCTAAATATGATGTCAGCATAGTGATACATAGCCCTGAGTATGACATCATCATAGTCATATATTGCCTCCTGAGTATGACATCATCATAGTCATATATTGTCCTGAATATGATGTCAGCATAGAGATTTCTTCTTGAAGAGAGAACCGATGTGTTGAGAAGAAATGAGGTGGGAAGCCACCAGTGGCAAGGGAGGATGGAAACCCAGGGACTAATCTCCGAGTAAGGAAAGTCTGAGGTTCCACTGGGTCCTGCGATGAAAGGGATTTGCAGAGTGAGATTCCCAGCTGCCCAGTGGGTGGGTGAACAGAGATGTTGACCATGATGGATCTGGGCTGGGAAGGATAGGAGGCAAACATAGGGTTGATTGAAACAAGCACTTTTGGGTAAAATACTTCCAGACAGAATGTGTAATGTAAACTTGCATTTTTTTTTTGGTAAACTCAGAAAATCCTCAGCAATATTTACACTGGTCTCTGAGGTATATGCATAAGGGTTCACTATTAGCCTGAAGGAAGGCTTTCCTGGAGTCACCTGATATAGAATGGGTTATGTGCTGTGTTTCCATTCCTTCTCATCCATGGAGTCTTAGGGGGGGTAAGCCCTGGCTGGGAGGCACAGAGGCTGAACTGAAATTATGTCTGTTGATCCACATGGCCTACCAAGGGCTCTTAGCCAAGCCGTAAGATACTGCAGCCCCAAGCCCTACTACATGTGGTCATACTTGATCTCTTCTGCTTCATATGCTGCGGCCATGATTGCTGATGGAAACTGAGGAGGGGGTCAACCCCGGGAACAGTCATTTTTCTTCTCAAATGCAAAGAGAGGTGCTCGGCTCTTGATAAATGTTGGCTGTGTGCATCATGGAAAAAAACCAGCTCAAAAACACACGAGGGCTTTTGGATTATGAGCTGTTCTAGAATTTGATTCACGGAACCCACTGACGAAATAACCAGAGGGCTACAGAGTAAACACGTACACTTGAGTACAAGGCCAGGCTTTGTTTCCTAAGCATTGCCTTGTAAATAGTAGGGACCGGTTGCAGTCTGAATTTCATCCTCCCTAATTCTTCGCTGAAGGCTTAGCACTCCACCCAGTTCCTCAGAATGTGACTATGTTTGGAGAGCTGGCTTTGCAGAGGTAATTAAAGTCAAAACAAGACCATTATCATATTTTCTAATCCAATCTGACTGGTGCCCTCACCAGAAGAGGAAATTTGGGGGATGGAAAGATGGCTCGGTGGGGAAAATTTTGCCACCCAAGCACCGGTGTCCAAATTCCCATCTCTATGTAAGAGCTGGCTGCAGAATCATGTATCTGTAATGCCAGTACCTGGACAACAGAGATAGGCAGGCCACTGGAGCTCGGTGGCTAGCCTCCAGCTGAGTTGGTGAGCACTAGGGTTAATGAGCAGGAGTTAGCGACAAGATAAAGGCACCAAACATTGACCTCTGGCCTCTATGTTCATGAGTGGGCACTCGTACCCCACCCCATGTAAACACACACACACACACACACACACACACACACACACACACACACACACTAAAAATAAGGACTCTGGGCACATAGCACATGAAGAAATGACTCGGTGAGGACACAGTGAGAAGGCAGTCCTCTGCAAAGCCAGGAGAGGGACGCCTCAGAACTCAATATATGGATATTGGATCTCCAGCCTCTAGAATGGAGAAAAAAAAACTCTGATATTTATGTCATCCAGCCTGTGGTGTTTTATTACAGCTGCTGTACCAAACTAACATGGTCTTCAATAAAAGCTTGCTGAGGGTCAACATTGTGTTCCTAGAGTGATGGATGCTATCCATCAGGAAGAGCTACACCAAGGGGCTCCTGTTCTGTTCTTGGTGCTGTCCACCACACATCCACCTAAGGTACAACCTACTAGGTGACAAGAATGGAAGACAGGCAGGCTGTCTTAGCCATATATGTTACCTTGGACGTTGTCACATCTGCTCCTGAAGGCTGTCAGCTCTGCTTCTATGTCTCAGCTCAGAGCTACTGCCCCTGTCCTGCCAGAGCTTTCTATAACTTCACCACAAAGTTCAGTATCCCTTGTCACCAGGCAACTGCATCCCTTGGACTACATCCCCAGGGCTACATTCTGTCCTTTCTCACCTTATACAAAGAGGTATGGACACTGCTTTACCTCTCTGTCCTTACCTACAGTGTAGTTTGGGGCCTGGGATAGGTACTTTGTTTTAAGTGAGTGACTGAGTGAGTGGGCTTTCTGCATTGTAAGCTTGGATTTCCCACATTTACAGAGCGAAGCATCACAGCGTCTTCCAAACAATGCTCTTGCTTACAAGACGTCAACATTTCCTTTCTGTCATCTTCAGCTCTATTTTTTGCCATGAACCATGGTCAACCTCCTTTCTCCTCTCCAAACCACACAAACTCTGTACCTGTGGTATTCCCTGCTCTGCCCTGTCTCTGTACCACTTCTTTGCAAGCTATTTTATTGCACCACTGCTGTGTGGAACAGATAGAACGAAATAGAAGAAATGGTTCCTACCTTGACCCTGAGGCCTAAAATCAGAAAATTTCAACAGCTCATGTCTAGCAAGGGGTGATGGGTGTCAGGAGCTTACTCAAAGCTAAGGAGCCTCTGTGCTGGCCAGGCAAGAGCAATGGATAGGCTCAATCCAGGATATAGCTTGGAAATGGTCCAAGAACTTGGAAGGAGCATTTTTGGGGGGTATGTGTCAGCCATGATGAAGAGAGAGAGAGAGAGAGAGAGAGAGAGAGAGAGAGAGAGAGAGAGAGAGAGAGAGAGAGAGAGAGAGAAACTGCTCTGAGCAGCACGTGTTCCATGTTCTCAACATGCACAGACCACTTATTGCTGGCACATGAACCAGTCTAGAAGGTCACAGTAGTCACAAGGAACATATCTTCTGGGGTGGCTCTGGGACATAAATGTAGCTTGTAGTGAGACCTATGCAGGTCATATGGCACAGTGAGGTTCTTACAGGGAAAGGTCCCTGAATTGGTGACCCTTGTGCCCTTGAAGGCAATTTTCTTCCTCATATTCTCATTATACAGACTGTAAGTGGTAGCCAGCTTAGCATCTTACTCAGTTTATCAGGCCTTGGACCTAAAATTGTCTGTGGTTTCCTATTTCTGCTCTGTGCTTCATGTCCTGCCCAGTGGCCAACACATCCACCCATATTTCTTTTAAAAACTATGTAGAATCCATCCTCTAGACACACCTCTGCTGCTATCACGTGGGTCCAGTCTGGCACCCACCTCACCAGAAGCTCTTCCCTTCTCAAGGGTTCTCTGCCCAAGTTCGGAAATCACATTGTTTTAGCTGTATTTCCCTTCCTGCAAAGTGGCCACCTGTGAGTTCCTAAGATGGAAGCTAATAACGGTTCCTCACCCTAGTTACTCAGACCACTAGACACCATGTCAGTACCCTCTGAGGCCCTACAGCCCAAGGACTGACCATCCCATCATTCCCATTCTTTGTTCTTCTCTCGTTCCTTTGGCTCAGGTCAGACAAAGCAAGAATCCTGCAGCCAGGACCTTCACTGTCCCTGTATCTCACCCCATTGCAGGTTTTCTCACTTCTCACCCTCTTCAGAACTGTGCACAGGCTCTGGTCTACCTGACTGTTCAGAGTGCTTTTTTATTATATATATTTCATTTTTAGCATTTTATTTTGAAGACTTTTAAGCCCACAGAACATTGGTAAGAATAGCCCGGAGTACAGATCTCCCCTTTAGCAAGACTGAACAGTTGTCAATAATTTGCCAATACTTGCTTTTCTTAATCTTTCTTCTGGCCCATTGATAATGGTTAGGATTCGTATCACCACAGCTATCATTCTTAGATACATTACAAAATCGGCCTTCAACATTTCCGAGTTATTTGATGCATAATTTTCAAGAAGTATTTCATTATGAAAACACAATACACATGAATGCAATTTTGTTATTCATACTCAGAATTTTGAAAACTGGACCAGTGATATCTCAAGAGCATTAAAAAAATCCTTTTTAGTCTCTCCTCTGAGGTTACATATTTCTTTTTTAGTCTCATTTTGTTTGGGACAGCGTGCTGTTTTTCTGACTTTGGTGACATTTTCATCTTTAAGGACACAGAGCTGCTGTCTTGTAGAACGTGCTGTAACCCAAGCTTGTCTGGGATTTCTTCACAATGAAGTGAATGTTATACAGCTTGGAAGAGATTTCTCAAGTGTGACGCTGTGCCCTCTGTGTGCCATATCCGAGGCACATAAAGCCTGGCTCTGCATTCCGCATTTATTGCTTTGTTTGTTGGTTCTTTGGCTTCTAAGCAGGAAGGAGGGCTCTGAAAGGGTGAGAGCCATTTCCACTGTTTTCTGGCCTTTTATGTTTTGGAACCTAAGACATTATCGATGCTCAATAAATCCTGCCTGAAAGAATGAATCCACGTGTGACTGACTCTAAACCCCAGTGCACTTGACTAACAGGAAAAGGGTTCGCTAAGCGCTCTTGGTGATAAAAATCTCCATGGATGTGGAAGAGGAGGACTCATGGATGGGGCGAGTGGCAGGGAGGAAGAGAACCCAGGGAGAGGCGGCCTGCAGGGATGAGCCACAGTTCCTTCCCCCTTGGCAGTTCTCAACCTAGGGTTAGGCCTTGGCAAACGTCCATGGATGAGGGAGAAGAGAAGGAGGTTGGTGGCAGAAGGAATGGAGACAACAGGGAGTCGGCCTCGCACTTTGTTTTAGATGGAGTAGATTCCGTAGTAAGAAATGAGCCCCTTGTGATCAACTGAGAGGCAACAGCTGCCCCATATTTGTAAAAGTTGATGAGTAAAATGACATATCCCATCATGTTAGGAGAGTGAGATGTGGGGACCAAGGCCTATGGCTGAGGGCCTGGCAGGGACTCAGGCCATAATAAATGGTTGTCCTTATCTGTATTTGAGAACTTCTCTTTACACACATTGCTTACTGGACCCAAAATTATTAGCAGAGTGAGGAGTTGAGCCCAAGCGTCGGAGTCCACATCTGGGGGGAGGGGTCTTCCCACAGCCTAGCTCTGCTGCCCTCAATTGCAAGAACTCAAGAGAAACTTTGGTCTTATGAGAAATGGTTTAAAAAACTCAGTTTATACGCTGACTGAATAACTTGTGTGTCTCAAGCAATGCATGTTAGCCTTGATGTCCCATTTTCAATCCACGGTGGAGCAAATCCATAGTTGCAGCTGAGCTCACAGAACTTGGCAAATGACTTTCTATTAAATGGCTCACGGCTTTAATGGCTGCCTGGAGAATCCGAGCAGCAAGTCCAATCCCAGATCTGGGTAGAGCCTAAGCTGACACTCCCTCTAGTTGAACAGCCAATCCAGCGAGAAGGACAGTCACTGGAGTTTCATTTGCCAAAAGAAGGGGCAGAGATTTTGGTTTTGGTTTTGAGATGGGTCTCACTATGTAGATAAAGTTGGTATGAAACTCACAGAGACTCTCCTGTCTCTGTCTCTTGAGTTCTGGGATTGAAAGGCATGTGCCACCATGAGTGGCAAAGTAGCAAATATTTTGATGAAGATACCAGAAGGTAAATATGGTCAAAGTGCATGATATGCTTGGATAGAAATGTCTTTATGAAACCCAACACCACAAAGAATGAATATATGCCAATACAAATTTTTGTTTGTTTGGTTTTTTGAAACAAGATTTCTCTGTGTAGCCTTGGCTATCTTGGACTCACTTTGTAGACCAGGCTGGTCTTGAACTCACAGTGGTCCACCTGCCTCTGCTTCCCAAGTACTGGGATTACAGGTGTGCGCCACCACACCTGGCACCAATACAATTTTTAAAGAAGAAATATCCTAGAGTTAGATTATATCAAATGAAAGAGGAGAATGCCTACTCATTATATTTCATTTTATGTTTCAAAATTACACTATTTACTTATTATTTACTTACTGTATGTGTACATGTATGTGTACATATATGTGTGTTGGTGCCTATATGCCATCTTGTGTGCATGTGGAGGTATTAGGACAACTTTCAGGAGTCGGTTCTTTGCTTGCATTATGTGGGTCTCTTGTCACTCAGAAGCAAGATCCTGACCCTCAGAGCCATCTCATCAGGCCAAACTACTTACCTGAAACACTGAAACACACTTGATGGGTTAGAGAGTAATTCCAAACCTTTCGATTCAGTAGATTCCAAGGTTCTATTATCTATGAAAGCACAGCCCAGTGATAAATTACCTGACATTTCTCTATCTTAACATTTCATTTTAAAATAATTTTAGTCATATGGGCAAGTGGAAAAATAAGATGTTCTCTTATGCCTTTCATTGGGCCTCCCCTGCTCATATTTGACATGACCACAATACACCCATCCTAGTCAACACATGAGCACTGTGATAGAACTGCTGCGCCATTACAGACTTACGGGAGCATCACCTTGTGAGAAGTGCCTGCCTGTATCTCTTCATTCTCCAGACAGAAGCCAGTCCTATGCTATGTTCCACAAGACACTTAGCTTTTCTCCATCTTCACGGTCCTCCAGCCCTTGGCAGACTCTGAGTTTTCTGTGTCCCTGAGGACCTTGGCTCTTTCCAAGGCTTTTGACTAACTCTTTTTGTGAAATGTCCATCAGTTTGCTTTTATTTGATGCTCTCTCATGGTTAGACATTATCAATCCAGGACTTCCTAGTCATGTAAGGCAGGACCTGATGTTAATGTATTGCACAGCTAGTGTTAACTTTGCTTACTGGGTTGAGGTGATGGTTGCTAGGTCTTTCTATGAGGCAGGTAGGATTTCTCTTTTTGTAATGAGTGTCATGTGACCACGAGAAGGAACACAGCTCATTATACTGTCATCTCTAGTCATAATCTCTATAGAGGCGGTGAATCTTGCCTGATATTTTCCAATGGTGGTATTCTATTTCCTGATGTATTGAGTGGAGCTATCAGATTAAGGAGTCCTCTTTTGCTAGAAATTTTTATTGTTTCTAGTACTTTCTTGAGGCAGAGATCTATAGAGGCCCACCAAAATCCATTAACATTTTTTTCTTGTTGGGTATAGGGTTAGAATACATTTGCAAAGTGTCTTGCAGCTATACTAGGAAACAGTCCTGAGTTCCTGCTATGGATGAAGTGCAGTGCCTTGATCCTCCTGAAACTAGGCATCAGGGCTGTGTGTGTGTGCCTGCATCCCTCCCTCCCTATGGATGTAATGGAGAGCCTCTTCAACCATGGATAGTATGTCAGTGTACAAGGAGGGAAGTCTGGGAAGAAAATTGCCACTCAAAACCCACATAATACAGAGCTGTTGCGCTAACCAGACCCTTCCTAGAAGGATGAACGTGGGAGGAATAAACATCTAGTTCACTTATTGTTTACGTCTATTGGAATTCTTTGTTACGGCAACTTACCCTCTGGCATATGCCATGTACAAATAGCAATGGAAAGAATATTGCATCTTCACGGTTCCCTACAATCCTGAAAGTATCTAAGAGATATAATGCTGGGAGGGGGTTGCCATGCCAATGTGACTCTGGGTATCGGGAAGCTGTGGGGAGAGTACAGTAAAAACACAAGAAACTGCAAATCACTAAAGACTGTATTATTGGAGGAGATATAAAGAAATAGTTGGACCCTTAAGGGGATTTTAGGATGACTGCAGTAGAAAAATCATTCAATGGTGAGGTGAGAGGCTTCCTGGATAAAATAAGGAAACAGCAGGGATCACTAACAGCAGGAACCACCATGTGTCTGGTCAGTGTGGTTAAGAATCATCTTTTGGCCTGCCACGGTGTGAGTGTCCTGTTGAATGTTCTAGTACCAAATGTGAGCGGTGTACATGCTCTCAGGTTGACAGCACAGTCCACGTGCCCAGAGAAACCCTTAGCCTCGTCAAACGCTCCTCTGCAGTGGAAAAGCCACACAAGCCCGAGGCCCCACCCAAGCATTCTGAGTGCAGGCAGAGGACCACTGATAAGCAGAAGACACCAAACCATCAGGAAAAGGGTGAGGTTAGTTGTTGGTTAATGCTACATTATAAAATGAAACTTAAGAGCCCGTGTGCGCTGGGACAAAACCTTCATCCCAGTACTCAGGAGGCCGAGGCAGGAGGATGGCGCGTTCAAGGCCAAGCCTGTTATAGCAGATTAGCCCAAAACAAAAGGAAAATGAGGCCCATATAAGTCGAGAATGTGTACCACTTTTAGGAATGGTGAACCCTAGCACTTTCATGTAGTGGACTCTTTGCCAATGACTGTGAAACTGAAATGGAATCCCAACATCCTGTAAATTCATATCTGAATAGATTTTTTAAAAAAACTTAAATGCCCCAAACACCAAGGGATATATTTTCAGCTAAATTTTAAGACACGTAAAGAAACTCATAGTCACCAAATAATGTTTGTTGTGTTGACCCACTAAGAAAAGCCATTAAAAATTGTTTTGGGAGAGAGATCTGCAACCTGAGTATTTTCCATTTTTTTCTATTTAAAACTATATCGAAGTATTTTATTATAGTGCTATTTAGTGTGTAAACTGTGTCACTATACATAAAGTATAGTTTAGTTTTTTAAATATAGAAACAAAAGGCATATGTGTGTACACGTGTGTGTGTGTGTGTGTGTGTGTGTGTATAATGAAATGAAAATAGAATACAAACAAATATGTGAGTCTATGTAGAGCTGTTAAATCATAAGAAGTATTCTCAACTGGCAAATTGCATCCCCTCCTGACCAATTCCTAGTGGAATTAAAAGTTTAAATGTGAGAGAAGAAAAATAGTAAAGTAAAAGGACAGAAATGACAACTGGGGTGGGAAAAAATAATAAATAGACTTAGTATTCACAAGTAATGGGGGAAAACATTTGTGGGTTTTACGATAAAATACAAATCGTGCAAGGGCTTGACACGCATCTGCAGCATGGGAGATAAACATCCGAGGTGAGAATCCACTGGCACCTGTGGCTTGTTGGGCTCAGCAGCTTAACATGTTGGTCTATACAGTGAGAAAATCAACATGGAGGTGAGCATCCTGGCTTGTGTCTGGTGTTTACTTTCTGGCATCTGGTAGGAAGTCAGGGCTTCTGTTTGTACAAGGGATTTGCTGATGTTTGACAGTGAAATGTTGTGTTGGTGTGTCGGCTTTTAATTCAAAGGGGAGTAGAAATGCTAAGAACCAAGGAGCATGCCATGTTGTCTTTTGGTCACCACACTGAAAGCCAGGTGCCAGTTCCTTACCCTGTAATTAAAAAGCCCCACAGAGGCCAGTTAGTTAGTTTCACTAGTATACAAGGCCCTTGAGAGTGGAGTCCTGTCTGTGTTGTTCACACCTTTCCCCCAGTTGTATAGAGTTGCTCAAAGTGGCTTCATTCAACACCTGGGGATGCCTGGCACTCGGGCATGGCTGGCCTGAGTTGATATGGGCTATAGCGTCCCAGATGCGAAAGATTCAGTACAAAATGGCTTTTTTTGTATCATTTTAATGACTATCAGGTTTCTTTTGTTTGTTTAGCCTGAGTCCCATGCATGTCAAGTTGTCCTGAAACTGACTATATAGCGAAGGGTGACCCTGAACTCCTGATCTTTCTACCTCTGTTTCCCGAGCGTTGAGACTCCAGGTGTGTGCCACCTTGCCCAGCTTATGTAGTGCTGGGGTTGAGCCCAGGCTATATGCATGCTATGCAGGCCCTCTCAGCATTGCTAAGTTATTATTAATACAGTGACCGAAAGATGTTAAGTTACCAGGGAGGCCCGTGTTACATTTTTTATTAGGCACCAAGTGCTTACCCGGGGCAATGACTGACACATTGTAGACCCCAAAAGATGCTGACTGAAGGAATGAACACACAGTGGTTCAACGGAGCTTTTGATTAAGTTCTCTGTGTTTGACATTGATTCCTCAGTGTAACTTACATACGAGTCAGAGCATCCAAAGTGTCTATTTGAGTGAGGAAAGGGTGTCTTAGTGGAAAGGACTAGTTTAAGTTTTGGAAGCAAGACCACCATGAACAGAACACCATTTACCCAAACACGGTCTTCATTTGTGGAGCAAAGCTACTGAGTGCAAGCACTTTACAATGCTCTCTCCTCACTTCTCGAACCCTCTATGAAGGGCCAGAGTACCAACTTACAGATGGTACTGAAAGGCAGCTTACTGAAAGGCAAGATGGCAAGGTCCTCTGGGAGGAACTGGTAAAATGAGGAGTCATTGGCCACCTCTAGAGTTCCCCTCATCCTGTGATTTAGCCATGACAGGCCAGCAGGGTCCCCAGCCAGCCCCCAACCTCTGTGTCCACTGTTGCTCTGTCTGAGGATGCTATAGCCCTTGCAGAATGCCACCTGCTCAGTTAAGATCTGTAACAGTTAAGAGCTTGTTTGTTTCATGTCTACGCTCCTCTTGATGTGGACTTCCTAAGAGTCAGATGGGTTCTCGGTCTTTACTGGAGAATCTTCACGATCCATACTGACTGACATGGATGGTACACAGTTAGTGCTTAACAGGCAGTCACTATCACTGAGGTCATTGAGGACATTAGATGTCACTGTCATTCTAGCCAGAAGCAGGCACTTCTTGCATCTGCCCTGCAATGCCCTCACACCAAGTAAATGTCTTGTCTCAGTTTCTGTTGCATTGTCATCAGCTTTCTCCTCTCTCGCCACCTCTGATGGTTTATATTTATTGCCATCGTGATTACAGTTAAAGTTGCCATGGAAACCCAACTGCCCGTGTGCCTATGCAGGACTTTCTAGTTTAAGTCAAGTGAGACTTGAGGTGGGAAGACCCCGCTGTGGGTGGCACCATGCTGTGGGCTGAGTTTTGGACTGTGGTGAAGGAGAGTCGGCTGAGCACCAGCCTCCATCTCTCTTTGCTTCCTGACTGGATACGTGTCCTGTTGCCATGGGTCCAATTGTCCCAAGCTCCTACTGCCATGCTGTCTGGCTATGGTAGACTATAATGCTGAGACTGTGAACCAGTAAAGTCTTCATCCTTTACTTGTTTTTCATATCATTTTGTTTTATTTTTTTAGGTATTTAGTCACAGAAGCCAGAAAGGTAACTAACACGATCTACACTGTAATCACCTTGTGAGATGGGATTGGGTTTTGACTAGGTTTGTATCTTCCTTAAAGCCATTTTCAATTTCTTTCCCCTGTAAGACTTTTGGTTTTTCTCCAACTGCACGACTCCACGGGTTGTTCACGCATCTTCCAGTTCCTGTGTCTGTTTTCTTTACAAAATCCTCATCTTATGTGGAACAGCAATGCATCCAGCTTTTCTCAGAGCAGTGAGTGGCCAATGACATGCACACCCAGTGTAGGAATGTGTAGGTATAGGCTTCACTTTCCTGATCCAAGAGAAAAGGCTGCAAGGCTGGAGAGAGGGGCTCAGTGGATAAGAGCACATGCTGTTCTTACAAAAGACCTGAGTTCTGTTCCCAGTACCCATACCAGGCAGCCCACGAATACCTGTAACTCCAGCACTAAGGGATTGCTTATTGGTTTCTCTTGGCACCTATATGCATGTATGCATGTGTGTGTGCTTACACACACACACACACACACACACACACACACACACACTAAGTGAGAAAGGAATCATAGGACATCTTTGAAACACTAGGGAACTGGGAAGCTTACGTGATCGCTGGAGTGGAGCCAGGAGTCGAATCTAGATCCTTCAACTCCAAAATCCATGCAATGGCATCTCTAGGTAACCTCCTCACAAGAGGGTCGGTTCTGAATCCACATCCCTTGTTTCATGGATGTTGGGGGACCTCTCATCACAGTAACCTCACGACACGACCTCACAGGTCACATGACCTGACTCTGGAGCAGCAGTCTCCTGTTGTCTTGTTTGCCTATAGTGGAAATACACCTTGCTGAAAGGGCCCATCCACCTGTCGTGGGTATGTCTTTTATGAGTCCAGTGGGAACATTTGCCAGCAGTATTCTTGGAGCCTAGTCATTCTCCCAATGTGGGATAGGAACACACCCTGTGTATTTGAGGAGCAGCAGGGAGTGTGTATTGTGTTGGGAGGTGGGAGTTGAAAGGGAGGAGAAAACAGAGGAAGAGGTAACTACATGGCCTGGACCCCAGGGAACCTCAGAGGAGACAGCAAGGGATTTGGGGTTGTTTTCGGTGTGATGGAAAGTGAGCAGGAGATTAAAAAGACTGCTAAGTTATACATGGAAGAAGCCAAGTATTTCTACAGACAAATGACAGCCTGTGTACCATTCTATCCAACTTTTTGACATTGTCGCATGATGTCATTCACAAAGTTCACACTTGAACCATGTAATAGAGTTACAAGAATGCATCACAAAAAATGAAAATATCTCATACCGCTTTAAGTAAGTTTATGATTTGTGTTGGCCCATAAGCATGGGTTGGACATGACTAAAGTTATGGCAGTGGAGATCATATGTAGTGACCCTTTGTGGTCTCAGTGGTTGGAGATGAGCTGTGATGAAGGGAGAAAAAGGCAAGGATGAATCCAGGCTTTTGATTTGTGTTAATTGTCACTGGAGAGGTGACTGTGAGCATGAAAAAGAATGTCTGGCATGGAGGAGGGATGGTGGTTGGCATGTCACTAGCAGGCAGGTGGTTGTCATAGATTGGCTTTTGCAATTGAGGTCATTTATCCCTAGATGGGTGAAGGGGGTAACTCATAAACAGAGTTTGAGTTTTTTCTAGCAATAGGTGGGAAGTTCCCATCTCTTTGTGGCTTTTTGTCCCCAGCAGTGAGCTTACATTTCCTTAAAATGGAGCTTACATTTCCATTTCTCCTCACATGTGGTGAATGTCTCTGTATTGGCCATCCTACAGAGAACAGAGAAGGTTGGACCATCTACTCTTAACCCTTGGTTGTCAGCAATTCTGCTATCTCCTTGCTTGAGGACAGAGGCAGAGACCCACGGCCTGCTGTTGAAGGGGCACACAGACACCGGGAGACCAGCAGAAAAGGCAGGGAGAGGAATCACTTGAGAAAGACACCTAAATCCAAACAGAGCCCCAGCTCTCTCAGAATCAGTGATCTCTCCAGCTTAGGGGATGGGGGAGGGGAGGGCTCCTCTATGGAAGAAGTCTGTGACAGCTGCCACACTAAACTTGCACTTGGTGTGTGGCTGTCCTGTCTTTTAATTGTTCAACTTATGGAGAAAAAGAATCCACCTGTTAGGTGGTATCGGGATGACTATTAGACAATCCTGTGGAGCAGAAAGGGGCTCCAGATTCCCCAAAGATATGGTCCCCAACAGTACACTGAACTGTTCTGAGGAGTGACATGGCAAGCTATCAGAGAAGAGCTATGCGTGTTAGCATGCATTTGAAGGGAAAGACAAAGACCAATAGTGAATTCTATACACACACTCTAAAAAGACTGGAGTTTTTCATCTCCATCTCCAAATCAATGGACTGCCGAGAACACAAATATGCTTGCTTAATTGCGTGGAGATAAGCAATATACCAGTTCATTCGGAAAAGTGAAGCGATCACCTTTAAGATTTCCCCCCAAAGTACACAAATGCGTACATGAATGAATATACCATGAAGTGCAGGAACATAAGTGACAAAAGCCTCTAGGGAGCTGGCTTGCCCTGCCAGTCCAGCTGCCTGGGTCTCCATGCCCGCTTTGATTCTGAGTAGCTCTATTAGCTTCAGTCGGAATGGAAAATGGAGGCTGCTGAGCTAATTCAAAGAGATAATCCCACAAAGCTCTTATCACAGGACCTGGGACAATGTGTCGATGCAATGAGCACCAGCTAGCTGCATTTCCTTACATGCATAGAGGTGTGCAGTGGCAGCATGTGTGACTGAGTCTGTCTTTGCTTCCACACCCTGATGAGCTTGTGCCCAAATGGACACCAGCACACCTACATGGATCGGTGTGCGCACACACAGAGAAAATACCTTCAGATTTCTCATTCCCCCACTGCCCACCCATCTTGCCTGCCTCTGGCCTTGATAATGCTCCATCTTACTGCTCTTCAAGAATGGAAAGATGATTTTCTCTGTCTTCTAAGAGCTGGCTGTTTCTGCTATGCTGTCCGTGGCCCAGAGCCTGCTGCCCTCTTGAATGAGTGGCGAATATCCCCAGCAAGTCATTTCCTCTAAAAATAGACTACCCCAGCTGATCTTAACACTACTCCTCATCTCCATAAGCCTTCAGAGAGAGAGAGAGAGAGAGAGAGAGAGAGAGAGAGAGAGAGAGAGAGAGAGAGAGAGAGAACAGAGTCCATTCTTGAAGGGATTTCATGCTAATCTGTCAGAGGCAACATGACTCAGTGACACAAATAGAGCTCTGCTCAGCGTCTGCAAACTGCCCCACTTTCCGCTCTCCCATAAGTGGATTCATATGAAATTGAAGTGTAAGGCAGGTGGGTTTCTCCAGACGCTGCCAATTCAGTGTTCATTCCTTCTGGCTTTATGGGGTCATTTAACTGAAGTCTTTCACCCTGGCAATTTAATGCCTGACTTGCTTTGGTGATTTCTTCCTGAGGACATGTGTGGGTGGACTTAGTGAAGGGAACAGTTAAGCCACAGTCACCTTGTAGAATCCAATGGCTTTTTCTTATCCCTACAAGCCTATTAGGCTTTTGATGGGCAGGATCACTTGGCTTTCGGGAAGCAAGGACCATTCATTTCACATCACCCACACAGCTGAAGTAGTGGCTTTTGCAAAGAACAAAACAACACAGAGAATGCATTTTAAATCTGAAGACTCAACTGTTAGTCCAGTGCTAAGGGGGATGAAACAACATGAATTCTATAGGTCCTGATGACCCAGAATGCAAAAATCAACTCTGTTGCTATTTGGATTGGTCTTCTCTATGGATCTGGGGTTGGCGCATCAAGCCATGGTCTAATATAAAACCATGAATATCTCGTAGTCACGTGCATTATTAATGTGAACTTTTAAAATGGAAGACACTAAATCTGAACTTCTATAGAGATGCAACAAACATATTTTCATAGCTTTAGAAGCTGTTCATTCAAATCAAATGCAATGGATTTAATATGCTATTGACCTTGACATTTGATTGGCAGATCAGCTCCTTTTAACATTGTTTCTTTGATAATCATCATCATCATCATCATTAGGAACAGCACCATGAACTTGAATCACAGACCCTCTAACACAGTATGTGAGATAAGAGATCCATAGTATTTTGTGAGGTTTCATTTTGCACCATGGTAGTTATAATTAAAGATGAATGTTCACATACACAAGTCGTTTAGATGCCTACAGTTGCAAATACTGGACACTCAGATTCAACTTGGCTCAGTAATAGCTATTGTCTCCTGTGCACATGTCCTAATGCAGGGATTCCAGCAATGGGTCCTTTAGCAGTTGAATGATCTCATGGAGAACTTGAATTTTTTTTCTGTTTTCATCTTTGACTTTTTCACCCTAGTCTGGTTCAAAAAGATGTGGCTGTCTATTGGCAAATATCCAGTAATAGCAGCTTCTTCACTGGTCTGTTCATATTAACCCTGAAAAACCATTTCCACTGTAATTTTCTCAAGCATCATTGGTCAGAATTACAATGAATGCCATTCTTAAACCAATCACTTGCAAGGAAAATGAGGTCATCAGGCTTGGCTTAGTTAGACCAGTCAAGATTCGTCTTTCTGATGCTTGGGCTGAGAGTATTTCATACACAGAGAGGATGGATATGAGAGAGTAGAAGGATTTCATTAGAAAACTGGGAAAGGAGTAAATGGCTAAGGGGCGGGCAAACCTTAACTCTTCTAAGCACACAGAGTCCTGGTGGAGAATTAAAAGGACTAGGCTAGTAGTGAGGGGAGGAGGATGGATAGAAGAAGACAACGAGTCTCATTGGGGCAGGAATATAGAATCCCTTACCTACAGCATGGAAAGGGCTGTGGATACAATGAGATGATAGCTATTGATTAGGTTACATTATCTAAGAGAGGCAAGGGACAGTCCCTCTGAGTAGAACTCCATTATAGATTATAGATTATAGAAGAGGAGCGCAGGAGCATCTTGTTGGGCTTGACAAAATAAGCTTGCACAGTGAGGGAGGAAGGGATGGCATGTGACAGGGATACTGAGAGCATCCTAGGGTGACTAGTATGATAGTGGAGGGGGGCCTTTAGCCATATGACTGCAAGGGGATTAACCCTTTCCATAACCTTAGAAGAGCTTAGAAGAGGACCCTGAGCCTCAGAGGAAGCTGACAACTTGGTTGTTGTGTCATAGTCATCTCAATGGGAAGCTAAACACAGAGCCACCTCAGCCGCCCTCTTCACCCATCAAAAGTGTGTTACAGTGAATCTGTACGGGCTCTAAATTTCTAAATCTTTGCATCTAAAAAATGTCGTATATTTTCCTTGGCTTAGAGATTCTCTGCCTGTTGGTCTCTCTCTCACTGTCTGTCTTTGTCTCTCTCTCAGAAACAGGGTCTGTATTAGTCACTGTTACATTGTTGTGATGAGATGCCATAACCAAGGGAACTCCTATAAAATTTTTAAATTAAGACTGGCTTACAGCCTCAGAGGTTCAGTCCATTATTAACATGGCTGGTAGTATGGCAGCACATATGATAACAGTAGCTGAGGGTTACATCCTGATCCACAGGTGGGGGGAGAAGGGTGGGAGGAAGAGAGAGAAGAGAAGAGGAGAGAGAGAGGAGAGAGAGAGAGGAGAGGAGAGAGAGGGAGAGAGAGAGAGGGAAATGGGGAGGATGTGGGCTTTTAAAACCTCAAAGCCCACCCCCAGTGACTCACTTCCTCCAACAAGGCCATGCCCCCTGATCCATCTAATTCTACCAAACAGCTCCACTCCTGGTGACTAAGCATTCAAATATATGAGCCTTTGGGGCTCGTTCTAATGGAAACCGCCATAGGGCATCATTATTCAGCCCTGTCCAGTTAGAACTCAGTGTACAGACCAGGCTGGCTTCAAACTCACAAAGATCCACCTGCCCCCATCTGCCTCCCCAGAGCCAAGATCCGGACTGGGATTAAAGGTGTGAGCCTCCACACCAGGCTTGCTTAGATTCTTAATGATTTTGACACATAATTTCTTGTTTTATTCATATTGGACCTGCAGATTTGTTGCTGAAGATATTCTTGGGTGTGTCATCTTTGGTGTGGGGACAACTGATGAAGTTTGGGTTTTAAAGTTTGATCACTTAGTCTTTAGAATTGTCCTTGTTAGTCATTAGGGTTTCAAATGTCTATTTTTAAACAGATTTTTAGGCATGTTCCTACTCCATTTCCACTATTGACACTGGCTTATTTTTCTCAATCGAGGACTTCCAAAAAATGCTGAGTGGCACAAGGAAAGTATCCTTCATGTCTCATCTCCCACTACAGGAGGCAGTTGCCATGGTGTTCTGGTGGCTCCCCAGCAACAAGTGGATGGTTGCTAGTTTGCCAAGGATCTTTCTGATAATAAGAAATTTCAATTAATTCAGCCCTGATGGGCCACAGTTTTAAAAGCAGAAGTAGGCTTGAGTACTTTTTCTTTCTGTAGGTCTTGAGACACCTTTTATATTTTTATTAACGTTCATTCTCCTTGAATTTGACACCAAGGAGACATTTCAAAACCAGGCCAGTGGCTTTGAAAGCTTGTTGCAGGCTTTAATTTGAACCTGTGTCCTTTGGCGGCTGTCTTTTTCAGGATCACCCCCAGTGACCTGGCATTGGTCTCGGGCTTAAGCACATTCTCACTTGGATGCAGAAGCCAGGCTGCCCTTGACTGACTCTGTCTGCTGCCTTGCTGCTTCTCATTAGGAGAAGGTCATTTACTTTCACATTTGTGTAGATATTTCGGGATTTTCCTTCAACTTTGTAGTTGACAAATGTTACCATGGTTTCTATATTCACACACAGAGTTTCCTATCAGTGTTTTTGTTCGGTTTTACTGCTGGGCAATTTTTTTTTAGCTTCTTTAAGATAAATACATACCTATAATTTTCTTTTTTCTATTCTTAATTTTTTTCCTTAGATTATTTTCCCTCCCCCTCCCCCTCCCCCTCTTCCTCTTCCTCCTCCTCTTCTTCAATTGTCTGTTTACTCCATTATGACCATTCCTTTCAAGTGGAGAAAACTACGAACTTGTGTCTACATTTATTTTCCTTTGATCTTATTCTATGACAACTTCACAGCTTATCTTTCATTTTATTGATCCAATCTTAAGATTTTTCTAGTCTGCTTTTGAGACCTTGTATAGTTTTTTTAAAAAACAAAATCATTAGTCTATTTAGTTCACACATAAAAATGTGAAACCTTACCTTTTTGAAAATTCATTCATAGGCACTGATTGTTTTTATAAAAACAAATAGACATCCGGTTCTTTTTGGTGACCATATTCCCTTGATCTTATGCACAGACTCCCTGTGTTGTCTCTCACGTTCCTGAGTGGGTGTTTGTTTGTTTGTTTTTTTGTGCACCAGCCTTTTGTAGTCACACATTAGTTGTTCATTCATACTTAAAGGTGAAGGGCTGACTTGATCATGTGAACAGCCTGGTCAGTTTTCTGTGCGGGTAAGGGTCTGACTAGAATTATCTGAAGCTAGGGAGGCCAACAGACAGATTTTACTCTAGGGAATGTGGGCGGGTCATGCATGGGGACGTGGGGAGGGCTCACCATGCCATTTGGACGCTCTCACTATCCTTGAGTTGAGCTATCTTTTATTCATTACTGTTTAGCTACAGTTGACAAATGTACTTGTTCCCTCTGCCTGGTCCCCCGAGTTCTGTCTGGATAGACTCCTAGACTAAAGTTACTCTGAGCCTGCATCCTTGGGCAAGTCAGCGAGCGGCTGCACGCTTGCCTGCATACACAGGCACTGTCTGGGGCGGTGCTGTAAGGAGGAGGTGAGCCAAGGCATGGGCAGTGCTTTGTAGTGACCAGCGGGGTGTACCAGCTTTCTCTCTTCCTCCTTTCAACTCCTTGCTGCTCTGCACTCCATCTTCTCTTCTCTCTCCTTCCGTCCCATCTCCTTCATCCACGATCCTGCATTTGTATTTTATCATTACTGTTTTTAATAATCATTATTTTATTGGTATCTGGACCACTTGTTAATTCCTTTATTGATTAATGTTGTCTTATTGAATATATATTCCTGTTTCGGCCTTGAAGAGAATTAACTTCAAACACAGAGGCCAATATGTCCCTCATAAGCTTTATTGCTACAGAAACAAAGAAACAAACAAACAGGGTCCCAGAGCCAGAAATGAATTTCAGCCATGGGATGTGGCCAAGCTGCTTCAATGTACTCGGCTTCTATGCCTATGCCTCCCAACTTCCCTCATCGGAAAAATGAATCAAGTGAGGCGATGTACCTAAGTCACTGTGCACACTCCATCTTAGGGAAATGTGCACCCACGCCGTGTCTCCTTCTCTTCCTCTGCCTGACTCTGCAGCAGCGGACAGCTCTAAGCTGTACCAGACACAGGCTTGTGCGCTTTCGGGAGCTCCAGGTTCCCTGTCACACTCTTTGTTGTTGCCATAGTGGGCTTCGTCAGGATATTTGAGCAAGGAGCTTCTGTCCCTGCACAGCATGCCCCCCAATCCACATAGGCCACTGTGCATAGTGCTGCACAGTTCCCAGAGCACGGGGATGAAACGTGCTTCAAGATGCCTGAGAGCTGCAGCTGGGGAACCCTAAGACTGCTCAGGACTGCCTGCCTGCCTGTCTGTCTGTAGTCTATCTGTCTGTCTGTCTCTGTCTCTCTGTCTCTCCTCTCTCTGTCTCTGTCTCTATCCCTCTCCTCCTCTCTTTCTCTCTTTCTCTGATCCTTTCTGTCTGTCTATCTCTGTCTTTGTCTCTATCTCTGTGGTCTCTGTCTGTCTCTCTGTCTCTCTGTCTGTCTGTCTCTTTGTCTCTATCTCTCTGTCTGTCTCTGTCTCTGATCCTTTCTCTCTGTCTATCTGTCTCTGTCTCTGTCTCTGTCTCTGTCTGTCTCATCCTTACCCAAGCTCCTAAAACTGCCGGTGCAGCTCTTCCTGGTCTCCCTGGATGCTGCAGCACTTTCACTATACTCCAACCTGGCACAGTTACCATGTGCTGTCAGGGTCCCTAAGGCAGATTTCTGCAAGACTTGGGAAGTAAAGCAACTGAGAACCTTTTGTTAATGATTCAAAGAGGCCTTTATGCTGTGGTTGGACCATCAAGTATTGCCAACCGTGAACTCCCTGCCAAGTAGATGCAGGGCTGGGAGCTCCTTTTGACCTTTGACCCTTCAAGGACGTTTGGTCCTTTATTTCCACAGAGGTAGGATAGACACTACTTCAGCGAGCCAGGACGAGTCCAGTTCCTTTTAGAGGCTTAACTCCCAAATGGACCCAACTTCTTGCATGATTTCAGGCAGGTCAGTCCGCCACATGAAGCCATCTTTCCTTAGTCAAGTCCACAGCTGGGGAAAGAAACACAGGGGACGAAAGGCTGGGCGAATCCAGCACAGTCATTGCAGTTACCGCCAGGTCAGCTGCATATACGCTGGCCATCTGTGGGGTGACAGGGGCTGACGCCGGAGCCCTTACATATCGAGGGGATATTTTGGGCCAGCTTAGGTCTGGAGAACACCTGCATGTGTGCCCCAGACATGCAGAGCTGATGTTCACCCCAACGATGCCTGTGGTGACATCTGTACCAACAGCGTCTCTGTCATTGCTTCAGCTCTGCAGTTTGGTGGAGTGAGCAGATGGCTCTGTGGTTAGCAGCCCTCAATTCCGTCTGCCCTGTTTTTTTTTTTTTTGAAGCAAATATTTATAATAGTATTCTAAATTGTAGGTCATGGAGACGGGAAGAGCTCGTCCTGGAGAAAGCCCTACAGGCGGGAGTCTGCAGGAAGAGGATCGAGCTGTGGTTCTCACACAGTCCTCAGGCTTTTCCTAGTCTTTAGCAGCTCTGCCTCGCTGGTCTCTGTGTCACCCTTAGCTTTTAGGACCTTTCCTTCTACAAGACTGTATGCATGTACATATATGTGTACACACACACACACACACACACACACACACACACACACGTGCGTGTGTACATGCACACCAGGGTTCCATTTCAACTCTGCAACCAAGATCAGACTGTCACGACTGTCATAAAGTTTTAAGAGCCATACACGCTGCTTTAAGACAGGGATGGCTATAAGGTGGGCTTTTTAGCCCCAGAGTCTGGGGGTGAGATGAGGCAGAGGGGAGACCAAATGGTATGAAGCCATGGTTGTGGTCTACCAGCTTTCCTTCCTGCCCTACAGTCATCTACAGACACCTCCAGAGAACCACACGTTGCTTCCATGGGATTCGGGCTCTGCTTATAGAGACCCTCTCTTGAGACAAGGGATGAGGTTCCAGGAAACTTAAGCGCCACATCTAACACAGATCTAGTGACTCATACACTGGAGGAAGGAAGGCATCTTCCAGGTCAGACCTGGATGGTTTGACCAGTGCGCTTGCTTCCTTCTCCTCTCTCCCTGCCCCCTTCTTCTCACTCATTAGTGAATATTCATTTTATCTGTGTGTGCATGTGTGCGCACCCTTATCTGCATCTGCACTCTGTGTGTGCATTTCCTATGGCGGCAAGAAGAGGATGTCAGATCCCCTAGAACTCAGTTACAGCCGTTTGCAAGCTGCCTAATGTGGCTGCTGGGAATCAAACCCAGATCCTCTGCAAGAGCATCATGCACTCTTAAGCCTTGAGCCATCTCTGTAGCCCCTCCCCCCTTTATTTGAACTTTTGTTTACATGTCACTAGAACAATCCTTATTACAAAATCACAGATTGGCAGGCGGCATTTTAGCCTGACCACTGCCCGAGGAAGTCAAAGCTACTGCTCTTCTTATGAGTCCCCTCTGTCCCCCAGATGCCACCAAAAGTCTAGAAAGCAGACACCGGGGCTCGGGAAGCCCAGCAAAGCTTCGCACAGCTGTCCCACCACGCCGTGTGTGCACTTACTTACAGGGAAAGGTGCGATTAAGGGCTGGGAAGCATCCTGATAGGAAGCTAAATGGCTTGGCATTTTGCTTTTGGCTCCTGATAATACATGTTTAATGCAAACTGACAGCATCAACGCTTAAAATTGATTATCAGTTGTATACAGAAGTTACTAATCAGACAGGCTATGGAAGAAGCCACAGCGAGTCCAGCCATGAGGTGAGACTAACATAACATGTAAAACTATGTAATTTCTCAGACAAGTTCACGCAATCCATGCACTGAGGTGATCTAGACAGAAGACGTCACACAGTGACTTGTCATGTACTCATCTGGGGAGAGTGTGCAAACATAAGGCCTCAAGTTCAGATCCCAAGGCGGGGGGGAGGGAGGGAGAAAGGGAAGGAAGAAGAGAGGAAAGAGAGGATCACTGGGGCTTGCTGGCTGCCATCTTGGATCCAGGCTCAGGATACCTGACAGCACCCCCCCACCCCCCTGGCCTTCTAGGCATGCATAGGCTTGTGCAGCCACCTCCACATATTTTGGTATATGCATATACCAAACAAATATGGCCCCTTCCACACACACAGTCACTCGAGAAGATACAGTAGACAGAGCTATGGTCTGATATGAGGTCTCCTGATAGTACTTTGCATTTTTTCTTGTATTCATGGTCAGATATTATGACGCACACTTCAGTTTTCCAAGTTGGAGTTTTGTTTTGATTTGTCTTGCTCTGTTTTCACTTAGGCAAGTTTTTCGGGGAGTGTGGGAAAGATTAAGCTTTGTCACAGGTGGAAGCAGTCTTGGCGGGCTTTACCCTTGGGGCACCCCATGAATACCTTGTGATAGACTGAGAGGAGCCATCCTGGGCCTGGAATTCAGGAAGCAGACCTGGGAACCCCACCTGGGCTATTGTTTTCCTAATGGACCCTCAACGGGAGAAGGAGACCGCCCTTCCCATGTGACTCAGGCAGGTGGGGAAGAGAAAAACAACAGATTCAGCCAGGTTTTTGAGAGCGTGTGGAGAAAGCGAACCGGCTGGACTATCACGCGGGCCAGAGAGACACCTAAGGACTCATCCCGTGGAACGGATACCAGAAGGTTCACTCTTTTGTCCCTTTAACCTTTTTTCCTTCTTGTATAAGCTAGTTGGGTTGTATAATAAAGTTTAATTGTTAAGAAACAGAGCCAACAGGGGAGTTTGATCATTTTCTCCTGCAGACTATCTGCCTGACTAGATGAGGGAGGCTGGCCCAGCCCTTCACATCTATTCAGTAAGACAGCAGTGACTATTCATATCGGGAGACTGATGATCTCACAGTTAATTAGAAGGTCCACTGAGGATGGTTAGCAATGAACTGATCAATACATTCATTATCCTGCAGAGATGTAGTAATTAAACTAACAGATACCAGAAAATTCATCCCAGTCAAATCATGCTTTAAAGGAGCTCTAAGAAATACTAAACCTGTCAGGTACACACGGTCTGATAAGTCACATATGGGAAACAGCAATGAAGACAGAAAGATAGGATTCTATAGACAGATAAGGTAAAATAGTTAGATACCGTCTTCAAAAACCTCAGGGACCTACAGAATACGGCATTTAAAGATGCTTGTATTACTTTAAGGGCTCTTTGATAATAAGACAGGTTAACTCCTGGCAACACCCAGCCTACCTCAAAGATGATGATGAACATCAAAGAACCTCCTTATGGAGATGGCTTCAAATGTGGCAAACCAGCCACTGGGCAAAAGGTCCTAATTTGGGCCACAGACAGAATTCTGCCTAAAAAAGGGCAAGCTTGGATGCAAAGTCAATGGCCAAACTCTGCCAGGACAGAGTAAGCAAGTCCTCAATATTCTGCCTCACAAATATTTCTGTCAGATATACTGGGCCGAAAGCTGAAGATGATGCTCTAATATTACAGAGTTTTGGGTGACTGTTCAGGCAGCAAACTGTCTCTGTTATTTTTTTTTTTTCACTTTAGAACTGCAAACCTGCACTTCCTGTTTGCTCAGGTAATTAATTTTTTCCTTCTCAAGTCTCTGATGGGATTTAAGGCCAGATAGTTTAGTTTCACAATTAAGCTTAGTTGTTTAGGGATTAAGATGCTTTAGGTATGGATAGAGGTTTTTAGGTTGATAGGGATGAGCTATGATAGATGTTGGTTTACACTCAGAGTTTTAGGCTCGCCAAGATTGGAAAGATGCTTTCTTCAAGGTTGCCAAATACAAATAGCCAAAACACTATTAATGTAACATTTATATAATTCCTGATTATCTCATGGTTCTTCTTGCTGTAGGTAGTTTACTGTATATATGTGTGATAATATATATGTACATGTAAAAAGTTTTAAAAAAGAAAATATAAGCAAGCAAAGGATTAATCAGTAAGCACTAAACAGAAACACCCAAAGATGGCGCTGGGGGAGATGGCTCAAGGATAACATCCTCGTGGTGCAATATAAGGACCTGAGTTTGGATCCTCACAATCCACTTAAAGCCAGGCCTAGCATGTCTGTAATCCCAGCTCTGCAGTGTGGAAGTGGGAGCTGGATCAGAAGACTCCCCAGAAACTTCCCTGCAGGTCACTTCCCTTCCCTTCTGGCCCTCAGCCTTCACATGACTAATGCTTTCCTCATTCCATATTGGTTTCCGGTTCAAACATTACTTTGCCGTAGAATCCTTTCCTAGTCTCTGTTCTAGTCAGTTCTTGGCGCCTATAGTAAGAACACCCAGCAACCATCTCAGCATTCTGGGCACTGAGTCGGTGAGAGTGTGCATCTGGCCAGGAGTCTAGGGCGGGCCCCCCTCCTGATTCATAGACGACTGCTGTGCTGTTCTCTCACACAGTGAGGGCATCACAATCATATGGATCTGGAGGGCGACACAAGTGTTTAGTGCAGGACACCATAGATCCTATGTGGAAAGAGCTCCCCCAGCCTCTCTTCTCACACGTGCCCACCTGGGTGACATCATCACTACCTGAAATGACCTGTAGATCACCTGCCTTCTCCACTCCTTCCAGAAATGTGGGATGAGAGTAAGCAGGAAATTGGCTTTTTCCACATGATTCTGAACAGAAGGACACAGGATCTCAGGGACAGAAGACTCATTGTCATGACTTAAAGTGCAGTCTGGGGAGCCAGAATGGCTGGAGGAGGCCAGAGAGAGCACTTTCGTTCTGTGTTCAGGTTGGGTACAGCCCCCACAGAAGCACCAATTTTCATGGAAGTGGAGCTTGACACACGAGAGGGCAGAAGGCAAGATCGTAGGAAGAGGGCGAGACTAAAGGTCTCAACAGTGAGGGTATTTAACAACGTCCTGGCAAGGGTTGTGCTGTGATGTTGAACTTCTTTAAGTCTGGTTCTCCCCAGGAGGAAGAGAGCCTCTGTGGGATTGGCAGGTGACTGCGATGGCGCCACTGGGTGGAAGAGACGGAGAGAGTAGATTTTTACAGGGAGGCGACACTAATATGAAAGCAGAAGGGAGTCTGTGTCCCTGAGAACCAGGTCTCAAGAAGGAGAGCCACCATTTGAAAGTCTCATATGGGGGAAGACTAGAAATCTGAGCAAAGAGTGAAGGACACATCAGGAAGGAAGCCGAGGAGGCTCCGAAGCTGCTGGGGATGGAGGGGAGGTGCTCGTCCCTGGAGGTGACTGAACAACGGGCCGCTAGCAGAAGTGGGACCTGAGTACAGCTAGAACTGGGAGAGGAGGGATCCCCAAGGGTACATGAACTTCCTGGCAATTCAATCCCTGGGTAAACGTTATGACAGGTTCTGTTTTCAAGATCCCAAAGTCATCTTGTTTGGTTGAAACAGAAGAGTGTGATCGGGGAGGAGAGGACATGGGTTATTGTCAAGGGCACATACGCCTCAGTGGCTCCTCCCACTTCCTTGAAGTCACTTTAGAAGGCAGGAGAGCAGTGGCATTCCTGGACCCTCTGAGTACCTCAGGCCCCTTCTCTGTTCTCTGTCTTGCACCTCACTTCAATTCTTCGTTCTCAGCTGCTCCTAATTTGAGAATACCCTGATCAAAACACTTAGCTGTGAAGGGCGTTATGACCAGGGTCATGCGCATATGCTTCATTTTTAGTTATACAAAGTGCTTATTGAGAATCTAGAGACCAGGAGTTTCCTGACTCTTGTCATCAAATAGCCTGTCCTTGCTATGGCTGCCCCAGGACCATCTAGGAGGACCTCTGGCTTGCCAGCCTGGTAGATGATGTGGGTGAAGAATTACTATGGATGACCATACAAAGTGAGGTGACATTTGAGTGGGGGAGATAATGATTTTAGTTGACTGTGGGTTGAATTTAAAATACGAGCTTCAAGAGGTTGTACAAAGAGCAGTGGATATATGGTCTAGAGAGCCAGAGAGAGTCGGCCAGATTGTGTATGTAGAGTTAGGAATGTGCAACTGGTTGAAAATGGAAGAACAGATGAGAGCTATCCCAGTAACTCTAGAAGGACTGGGAGGATGTGAGGGGTGTGGGCTGAACACAGTGTTGGCAGGAAAGGGTATGGGCAGAGCATGAAGGGTAGGTGGAAATGGAAGGGACCAGCATTAAGGTCAGACACCGTTTGCGTGCGTGACACGCTGGAACCGAGAGAGTGGGAGGTCTGTGGAGAGAGGTGTCCATTCTCTCAGTAGTGTGGTGGGCTGAGCAGTGGTGTGGACTGCTTCCGGTTCTAGACCCAGACCCGATGCTCCAACTCACACAAAAGCAGAGAGTTGAACAAGGAGTATTCTCGGGGTGGATGCCCACAGGGCTCCTTCTGGAGCTAAGGTGGCATGGGCTCAGGAGGAGGGTCCTGTGGCTGTCTATGAGCCCACCCAGGGATGTTACAAAGATTCAAATGAAACTGACAGTCTTCTGGCAAAGCAAAAATTAGTAAGTTTGACTGATGCCAATTTGGATTTTTAAGAGAACAGGATCAAAAAATGAGAAGTGTTTTCAACTTTCACTTTGAGGTGGGTAGTAGGTGTACGCATCTTTGGCAGTTGTTTTCCTCCAAATGTTCATTCAGAGGGGAGGCAGATTCTAGGGTCCACGCTCAGTTCCGTAGAGAGAATGCAAAGTATCCATGGACGTCTTCCAAAATTTTTTTTTTTTTTATTTTATTATTTTTAAGTTTGGCATATCTTTTAAGATGAAACGTGACCAAGAGCTCCAGGCAACAGATAGGAAATAATCTCTCATATGTATGTAGATGCAAAAATAATAGCACATTGGCAATCACACCACAGAAGTTTATTAAAAGAAAATCCCCTTGGCCAAGTAGAACTTGTGCCAAGAATGTAAAAAAATAATTTAATATTTCAGGATATCTATTAATATAATGTACCAGATAAAAGGGGCAAAGCGCCCAAACCAATCCCTTGATGACTTAAATACCTGAAGCAATTCCACACCTGGTCCGGATGGAAATTCTTAGTAGGCCAGGCATGTGATCTGTCTCTAACAGAAAGGCCATGGTGGCCTAATTGTCACGTGACCTGGGAGTATGAGGTTTGCATGAGAGGGATCCTATGAACGGCTCAGCTGGAAGCTGATTGGCCTTGAGAATTGAATTTGCATAGTAACCAATAATCTGCGGAAGTTTCCAGAGTGGCAAGGGCTATTAGGAGAGCTAAGGTCATCCCTCAGTACCAGCTGCATGACACATTGAAAACTCCAGTGACTCTGTAAGTAGGTCAGGTATGAGCCTGATGCCTCCGGTAACAGTCACTGCACTTGCCTTGCCCTTTAAGAAGGGGGCTGTGGCTCTGGGTAAAATTATGACCATAGCTGTTATAACTACCCACACTAACACCCACTACCGAGTAGATCCCAGCACCCACAGTTGCCTTCACTCTAATGGCAGTGCTGTGGAAGGTGTCACAGGCGCAGGTTACAGAAAACACACTGCTCTGGGAAAGGAGGGACTGTTAGCTGGCATCCCAGAGGCATTGTGGGATCTGAACGTAGTGTCTGACTCTAGAACCCAGTGCCCTGGATCATCCAGAAGCACAGCATTCTATTTATTTTCTTTCTTTCTTCCGTGTGTGTGTGTGTGTGTGTGTGTGTGTGTGTGTGTGTGTGTGTATGTGTGTATGTATATGTGTGTGTGCACCTATGTGTGCAGGTACATATGTCTGTTTGTGAGTAGAGGTCCAAGATTCATACCCTCTGTCTTCTTTGATTGGTCTACCTTATTCACTGAGGCAGGCTCTCCCAGTTGGACCCTGAGAAAGCTTGCGGTGTAGCTAGCCCGCTTGCTCTGGAACTCCCTTGCCTAAGCACTAGAAGTACAGGCTGTTTCTATGCTCCCAGGCTGTTTCTATGCTCCCAGGCTGTTTCTATGCCCCTCTCCCCAGGCTGTTTCTATGCTCCCCTCCCCAGGCTGTTTCTATGCCCCCTTCCCCAGGCTGTTTCTATGCCCCCCTCCCCAGGCTGTTTCTATGCCCCCCTCCCCAGGCTGTTTCTATGCTCCCTAGGCTTTAATATGGCTTCTAGGGATCTGAGCAGCCATTCTCACACTTCCTCAGTAATTGCCTTAACCACAAAGACATCTACACAATCCTTATTTGTTTTCTTAAACACACTTCCTTGTGGATATTAGACTTTGCAGCACAGTGCCATAGGATATGACAGTCATGTGTCACCTCTAGTGGAACCGATGTCACACTTGCCTCTTCTGTGTGACAAGGAAAATCTACTTACTTCAAGAGCTGCCCCTTACACAGCACCACGCCTGTTGTTTTATCCCTCATGGCTGCTACGTAATACCCTCTGATCTCCATTGTCCTATGCACATGACATCTGCTCACTGTTCCTTCTCTTGGTCTTCGCTCCCCTTTCTCCCTTCCCCGCTCTCCCTTCTTTTCATTATAATAACATGACATCATGCAGTATTTTTTTCCTTCACTTGACACAATGTCCTCCAGACTCATTCACGTTACGGCAACAGATCTCCTTTTTAAAGACTGGATAACATTTCATCATGTGCACATGTAAATTGTGTGTGCTCATGTGTATGTAAATTGTGTGTGTGCTCATGTGTATGTAAAGTAAATTGTGTGTGTGCTCATGTGTATGTAAATTGTGTGTGCGCATGCACCTGTGTATATACAGCTCACAGTCTCGCTATCCACCTGCCAACTGTTGTGACCATATCTGGCTATCAACACAGAAGCACACACACCTTTTCAAGGTGGCAACTTTGTTACCCTTTGGCTAATATGTCCACTCCTGTGTCACCTGTAAAAGCCTAGCTATCAGTGGCATGGCAGGAAGAGGCAGGGCCTTGGACACTGGCTTCATAGCATTGGGAAGTGCTTTTCTGGTGTTTGTGTCGTCACTGCTCAGCTTCCCGTACTGTGTTCTAGAACCTAAACACATGCTAGGAAACTGCTGAGAACCATTAGAATATACTTTTAAAATTTCCCAAGAATATATAAAAGGCCTAAAATCATTTCAAAACTAAATAAATATGTTATATACCTGGATAAAAATCTTCTTGCTGTGAATATTTCACTAGGATACTACTAGACATATTACACAATTACTTTAAAAATAGTAAGATTCTTTAATTTTTTAAAGTGTTTTTTAATTTAAAAGAAAGTTTAACTGATGATTGAAATGTCATGATTTAGCATGTGATTTCAATATATGTATATATTACATATTTAAAAGTATCTATCTCTGTATCTCTTTATCATTTTTTAATGTACTAAGATGTGGCTGGGCAGGATGAGAAGTTCCACTGAACTGTGACACAAGAGGGTGCCTATAAATAGTGATTGCATGTGGTTTATTTAAAAAAAAAAACAAGGAAGGATTTTAAATATTTTCCGATAAAGGATATTTTAGCCAAAGTAATTTTTGGAATGAGAATATAGCTCAATAGTAGAATATTTGTCTAGTATATGTAGGTCCCAAAACTATGAAGAAAAAAAAAAAACATTTTTTTTTATAACTTGGTAGAAAAAGAAAAAGGCAGGTGCAAGTAAATTATGAAAATCCCCAGGAGGGCGTGTCTGTAATTATCAATGCCTGCTTTAGCTTTTTGTTCTTGTGCATGCAGCTGCGTGAGTGTGTGCATGTGTCTGTGTGAGTGTGTGCATGCATCTGTGTG
>OU015755.1:11292674-11305926 GCA_907169655.1 Acomys percivali | reverse complement strand
GGCCTGGCTTCCTTTGTGATTTAAATGTGTTTTGCTTTATCTTCTTTCTTTGAGTTTAAGTTTAATTTCTTGTCTATCACAGCTTCATGCTTGTGCTGGGGAAATGCTGGGCATAAGCTAGACATTAAGTGGCAGCTCACTGATGGGCACAGAACCTTTCTCAAAACCCAGGCGATGCCCTCATGAGTAGAGCCATCTTCCTTCAGTTGAGTGGTTTGCGGGGTTCAGAGTGCATCATTCAGGAATAGTTTGTGACTCCACTGGGGAGGTGAGTGGATTATACCATGCCATCAAATATTAACTGTGTGCGGGTGCTGATGATGTAAACTTAGTGATGTAAACCAGATGAGGAAGAATCTCATCCTAGTTGATAGTGCAGCTCAAAGTCCAAAGAGAGAAAGAGCCAGTTGAGCTTTTGGAAAGTCAAGGTGTTAGTGGAAATAATTTCAGCGATGCTGAATTCCGGGTTTGGCTCCTGAAGAATCCTTCCTCTGTCTCAAGAGAGAAGATCAACAGTGTGTTCTGCACCCATGTGCTGATTATATGTTAGTAATTCATTTTTTTTAAAAAAGCCAACCAGAAAGCTGAGCATGGTGTCCCCTGCCTTTATTTCCAGCCTTCTGGAGTGCAAGCCAGGCATACCTGTGAATCCAAGGGAGTCCTGGTCTCAGTAACAAGTTCCAGGCCAGCCTGGATCTGCACAGGGTGACCCTATCTCAAGCAACAACAACAAAAATCAAAACAATAACAGCAAACAAAACGACGGCAGCAGCAAAACACACAAAGTAACTAACTTTGCCAGATGGTGATTCTGTCCTTTAGAGACGGAGAGCCCAGTACCCTGGTTTGCTGTGATAAAACACGTGGGTGAAAGCAACTCGGGGCAGGAAATGGTAGATTTGTCTCACAGTGTATAGTCTATGATCAAGGGTAGCGAAGGCAGGAACTGCCTCAGAGACCATGGAGGAACATAGCTTACTACGCTGCTTCTGGCAGCTTGCTCAGCTAGCTTTCTTATATAGCCCATGCCTACCTGCCTAGGGATAGCATCATTCACGGTGGGCTGGGCCAGCTAGTAATTAAGAAAATGCCTCACAGACATGGCCACAGGTCACTCAGGTCTGAGCAGCTATTCTGCTAAGGTTCCCTCCTCTTAGCTGAGCGTAGGGTTGTTTGAAGCTAATGGTGACACCCAGGCTTGTAGATAGTGAGCCACCATGCTCGCTGTCTGAGAAGTGGCAACTGGGGGAGGTTGAGGATTTTGTCTTTCTAACCTCAAAGCCTGCAATCTCTCTGTATCATCTGGATGGAACCTTAGGTCACATCCCTGATGGCCCAAAATCTCGCATTTGACCCTTGTAAGCTTCTAAGCTATCATCAAGTCAATGGGAAAATATTCAGCTACTGGGGCAAGGGGGAGTTTGTCTTTGGTCTACTGATCTCTGTCCAGCACTCTGTAATTAAACTCAGCTCTGCTCTCTCTGGAACAGTTAGTGGAAAGAGTGAGGAGGGACACACATTACTGGCTTTCAGATTTTTCAGCTCAACTAATGGAAAAGAAAAAAAAATGCAATTGCATTAAACTTCATGGCTACATGTGCTTACAGGAATTGGCTCTGAGGAAATTATCATGGGATTCAAAGTTGAAGCCTGGGTTCTCAGCTAAGAGCGTAGCCAAGAAGCCAGTAACTACTTAACTATCTGTGCTACATCTCAGTAACTTACTGTCCTTCTTTGGAGCCCGATCTGAGGAGGCAGGAAGAGAGGGGGGAGTGATATGTGCTCTTGTAGACCTTATATAAGGTACACATGCTTTTCCCAGGTAACCCACATACCTGTATGGTTTTAAATTTGGTTCTATTTACTCATAGATTTCCTACAGTTTTTGAACCTTTGAGAGACTCTACTGACCCTCAATGACAAAACATCTGTAGTATGTGCTAATGGGATCCTAGGTTTACCCGGAGAGTCCTTATCTTTTAGATAAGCAAGCTGAAAGATTTTCTGGCTAAAAGGATCTGATAATGCAGACATTGCTTCCAGATGATCCTCTGTGTGTGTGGCGGGGGTGGGGGTGGGTGGTGGGTGGGTGGGGTTCAGTGATGGGATAGTATGCCAATCATACAGTCCACGAACCAATAACCAAGGAAGGTGGGGGACGGTTAGATCTATGATGGTCCTTGATGCTGTTTGTGGGGTGTGTGTGTGTGTGTGTGTGTGTTGAAATTTTCCATAAAAGTGGTTGTACAAAATATACAAGGATACAAATTTAAAAACACCTGGAATGAATGCTCTGTAGTGTTACTCATTTTAACCCTCTGTGATTTAGCTTTCCAAGGAACCTGCAAAGAAAATGAACTTCTAGTGGTAGATGTTATGTGCCCTTGTTTTATGTTTGGTGGTGTTTTGTGTGTATTTTATTTACTCAGACACTGTGTGCATATGCTCGCCTCTTCGGATGCCATGTAGACTTCTGGACTAGGAGGTCTGGTGTGTCCTATTTCCCAGGTGGTTCTGGGATAATGCAGTTAATTACTTCCACACATGTACTTTGGGCTGGGAGGTGGCAAACACAAGGACAGAGAAGCCAAGTAAGAGTTGGTCATCCACCGTTTTGCACACAGTGTGACTTGGTTTATTTACTTGTTCTTGAAGTGCTATGGATTGAATTGAGGGCCCTGAGCAAACCAGAACAGCATTTCACCACTGAGCTACTCTCCAGTTCTTGAGTTCTTTCCTTTCTGTGCGTGTATGTTTGTGCATGCATACATGTGTGTGCTTGCTTGTGGAGGCCAGAGTAAACCCTCAGGTGTCGTCATCATCAGGAACCATCCACCTTGGTTTTTGAGGCAGTCTCTCATTGGCCTGGAATGTGCCAAGTAGGCTAAGCTGGCTGTTCAGTGATATTTACATATCTCCATGTTTTGCCTCCTTAGCACTGAGATTTCAAGTAGGCACAATGGTGCTTAGCTTTTTAAAGGGAGTTTTTGGCATCAGACTTGGGATCTAGTGATTGTATGGCAAATTCTTTACTAGTTAAGCCACCATGCTAGCCCCATTTCTTAGAACACCTGACTGGGTTGACAAGATGGCTCAGGGGATGAAGGCTGTTGCTTCCAAGCCTGACCATCTGAGTTCCATCTCCAGAACCCTGGTGGTACAAGAGCAGAACTGACTCCCAACAGTCATCCTCTGAGCTAGGCATGGTGGCGCACACCTTTAATCCCAGCACTCGGGAGGCAGAGGCAGTTGGATCCCTGTGAGTTCAAGGCCAGCCTGGTCTACAATGGGAGTCCAGGACAGCCAAGGCTATACAGAGAAACCCTGTCTCGAAAAACCAAACAACCAAACAAAAACCCAACAAAACAAAACCAAAAAGAGTTGTCGTCTGACCTTCACACATGTACCATTCTACATACACTCACGCAAGAGTGTATTTATATACATAAATAAATAAATGTAATTAAAAAAACAAAAGCAGGTATAGTGATGCATGTTTGTAATCCTAGGCAAAACAAAAAGATGATGATAAGGAAAAAGAAAAGAAAGAGGAGGAGGAAGAGGAGGAGGTGTTACCATTGATCTCTCAGTGAGGTTCTGACTTCTAGGACGTCAAGAGAAATGGCTGATGTAAGCATTGCACAGACAAGAGACAGGATCCAAAATACCGATACCAAGGTCAAGTTAATCTGGTCCTACTCTTGCCACTCAATGAGCTACACGACCTTGGGTAGGTCACCGATCTCTCCGGAGCTTCTTACTGCTCCAGCCATGAAATGGATGTCACAGTAGAGTCTTCTAGTTTAGGATGGCATCTGACTAGAGGCAGCATTTAGTAGCTCCTCGATGTTGATCTTCCACTAAATAAGAGTAAAAGTAGGTGAAAGTAGGTAAGCCAAAGAATAAAGTGCTGCCTGCGTTTGCTTCTGACTTGTTAATCAATGGGTGTTTTTTTTCTTTATTGTTCCCTGGACTTTTCAAATATCTAGTGCTTGTTATTCTTCTCTCTCTCTCTCTCTCTCTCTCTCTCTCTCTCTCTCTCTCTCTCTCTCTCTCAATCTCTCTCTCTCTCAATCTCTCTCAAGCTCCCTCCCTCCCTCTCTCTCTCCCCTCTCCCTCTCCATCTCCCTCCCTCTCCCTCTCCCCCTCTTTCTCTCTCTCCTACCTCTCTCTCTCCCATCTCTCTCAATCTCTCTCTCCCTCCCTCCCTCTCTCTCTCCCTCCCTCCCTCTCTCCCTCTCTCCCTCTCCCTGGCTCTCTCTCTCTCCCTCCTCACACAGGGTCTCATGCTGCAGCCCTTCTTCCTGCCTCTGCTTCTCAAGTGCTAAGATTACAGGCTCATGGCTAGGTAGAAAGTATTTCTTAAAAGGAATTTTAAAAGTCTTTACAGATGACTGAAATGGCGCAGTGGGTGAAAGCTCTTGCCATAGGGTGACAATTGAGTTGTAATCTGAATAAATTAATAATAATAAAAAAGGAAGCTTTTGCCACAAGCCTGATGACCTGAGTTCGATTCCTGGGTCCCACATGGCGGAAGGAGAGAACTGACTCCTGCAAGCTGTTTTCTGACCCCCACACAGGTACTCTAGTGAGCTCGTACCCACATATATACTTAAATGAACAAATCCATGTAATAAGAAGTAAAAAAAAAATCCTAAATTTACAAAAAGTCTTTCCATGTCCTGTAGGACCTACACTATGCATCTTCCAGGTGATTTTTTTTTTTTAATTATTGTATTTAGCTAACATATTGTGTTGCAATATGGAGTAAAAGTGATGGTTTTTTATATATGGATCTGGAATTTAATATAGCTGATTCAAATGTCCATCATTTATTTTACTTGACATTTTTGGGATATATCAGAAATCTATCTTCTTGCTTATATTGAAACGCGCACATTTTGATGAACATGACCGCTTTATGGGAGAGTCCAATAGAGAGCAACACCTGCTTTGCCTTCATTTTCCCAGCAGGCTCTCTCCTCTCTAGGGCCCAGAGCCCCTTTAAAGGCTGGTGACTTTCACTGTGCACACTGATGGTCTCACCAGCTCCTGTGAGCCATCTACCCCTCACCACTACTGTTCCTCAGCAGCAGACCAGCCTCTTTTGAGGCTGTGAACCCCCTTGATCCAGTCATGAATACCACTTCAAGAAAAAAAAATCACAACCATGCATGTTGTGTGTCTAGTTTCATAGTATCCAGGGGCCCCCTTATGGACTCTATTTCCATTGGCTAGGCTGCCTAGCCACAGTGGCAGACTGACAGATGCATAGACACACATCAGGCACCCAGATGACTTTGAAAAAAATGGAAGTCTACGGATCTGAAATCGTTAGCCTAGCTGGATAAATTAGTGGATAATTACGGGCATTACATAGAAGGTTTTTGCTTTGCCAAATGATTTACACGAGGACATCTATAAATAGCAAGCCCATGCTGCGTGTTTGAATTGGGCTGCTGTTTTACCCAAAGGCTAAGACCTTTCCGGAACACACCTACTGCAGGACGGTAGGCCCAATGCAAAGTTCCAAAAAACACTTTGACTCTAGTGATGACTTTCACTACCTACAGAATTCCAGGTCATCTCTCAAATGGCAGCTGGCCCTCGGCCTCTCTGGGAGTGGTGGTCAGTGCTGGACAAGAATGAGTTCTGTTGGGTTCCAGGGAGAAGAGTGGTGTTTCGTAGGTGGGCAGGGAGCCTGCTTTGGAAACAACCGTCTAGTGTGGCGGATCCCAATTCTCAACTCACAGAGGGAAGGGCTAAATCTGTCAAGGCAGCATGATATAGTGAGACTAGCTCGCCTATTTGCCAAATGGGCTTGCTTTTCCAACTGGATTTTAGAGAAGCTGCCACTAGTGCCCCATGAGATAGCCGGGAATTAAATTGGAGGGGGCAAAGTCTTTTGTTTTAGACCGCCATCTCTGATGGTTAACTATTGACACAAAGTGTACAGTGCCAGCGTTAAGCCCATCACCAGCGCCTCTTGAGCCGTGGTGCCTTCTAAGGTTGCACAGCATGGCCACAGGGTCCCACTTTTCCTTGCTCTGATTAGCCCTCTAAACTGACATCCCTTTGCGGCATAGGGAACGCTTACATCCCCCCAATACCCCAAGTACTCCCAAAGACCTCTGCATACACAGGAGCCTTGCACTTAAAAGGGTCTATCAAAATAACTGCAACTCCATCTTTTGCGGCTTACTCTCCCTGCCCGGTTGCCATTTGGCTCTGTGCAGTTAAGCAGCCACGCTTTACTTGGCTCTCTTCCAACTTTTCCAAACATGTGCCTGGCACCCACACAAGTTTCAAAGGAAGTATAAATGTGACAGGAGACTTGCTGCGGGGTTGGTTTTGTGTATATGTGTTAGTGTGACTCTTAAAAAGACAAGTGTTAAGTTCTGCAGAGTAGCAACTTCTACAACGGGAAACGCTAACTTTCTTGCAACCCCAGTCACTTCTCTTCGCTTAATATATTTCTTTAAGCCCGTGGTATCTTAAATTAGGGAGGAGGCACCCTGGTAAGCAAAGGGTTCCTGAGACCCCAGGCTGAGGCACACTTTGTGGGCTCCCTGCTAAAGCTTTCTAAAAGCCTTATAGGCTGTCTCTGTCTGTTTGCCCCCAGAAGTTACCCATCCCACCCTCGCTAGGGACACAGGGCATGCATCATCCTAATTCTCTTTCCCAGCCCAAGGAAGCCATCTGGGCACTGGGGTTAGAGTGAGGTGCCTGGAGTCCAAAGGCAGAAGCTTTGCAAAGGTTTGGTTCTGTCCAGCTGGCTCCGTATGAGAAGCAATAGGTCCAGCAGACCCCAGCTGTCTGAGGAAAAATCCCAGTTCCCCTGGCACCCGGACCCCAGAGGAAAGGTAGCAGAAGGAGAGGGACTCTGTGTTTCCACAGGGCAGGCGCGCTGTACCTTGGATTCCAAGCTGCTAGTGGACGCAGGAGAGGGCGGCTGCTCTGTTCCTGTTGCCTCCCTGGTCAGCCCGTCCCCGCTGTCCTCGCGTGCACCACTTGGAGGGATCATCCTGGCCAGCGAGAATGGTTTGGGGAACCCAGGTTCACTGGACTTCGGTGGTGCTCTCTCAGTGCCAGGTCCCCGGGATGTCCATCCCGCCAGGCGGTGGCGTGTGCCCTGGAGCCTCTCCTGGCCAGGTCCTGCCCACCTCCCAGGCCTCTGCTCCGCCCTTCGCAGCACCAGCGGCCACCTCTCTCCAGAACGAGAGTGTGTCAAGTCGTGACTGCCGCCCACCGCAGCGGGCGGGTGGGCCCGGGCTGGCCCCTTGGAGGATGGGAGGCGGAGGCTCGGGGCGGGGCTGCGTGGTCGAGCCGGGGAACCCAGGGCGGGCGGGGTCTGCACTCACCCGACAGTGCGGGAGATCCGCTCTGAGTCTGATGATGTTCTAGAGAAAATGCTCATCAAACCCCCAAGGAACAGAAAGCGCTTACAAACAAGTGCTATGGGCCACCTTCAGCAACCTCCTCATGCCTGGCCCTGAGAGTGAAGGGAGATGTGGTGGCACTTAGTTTAATTTATAGTTCCGTGACAGCAGGGACTAGTGTGGGCGTCCTCTGACCCATGGGCACTGCAATTTCCAATGTTCTGCCTTGATCTAAATCAGGCAGATAATGCCTTTGGTATATGGACACCTGGTCCCCGATTTCTCCTGCTGTGGCTCACAGGCTCACCATGGGTTAGGCATGGTCACTTTCATTTATAGATGAGGAAACTGAGGTTTGAACAGGGTCGCTTTAAGTCACTCAGCTATAAATGGCAGAGCTGAGACTTGGGAGTGACTTGGGCATTTCAAATCCATGCCATTTGGACTGTGGAGCCTCAAGGCTACATCAGGCTTAGAAGCTGAAGAAGAAACCTCCCCCCAACCCCCCCCCACCCCCCCCCCCCCCCCCCCCCCCCCCGCTGTGGGGCTCTGCTGGCTTTTAAGAACTTGTATAGGGCCAGGCTTAGTGGTCATGCCTTTAATCCCAGCACTCAGGAGGCAGGCAGGTGGATAGTTGTGAGTTCAAGGCCAGCCTGGTCTGCAAAGTGAGTCCAGGACAGCCAAGGTAACACAGAGAAATCCTGTCTCCAAAAAACCAAAAACCAAAAATCAAAAATAAATAAATAAATAAGTAAAAATAAGAAAGAACCTGTGTAGACCAGCGAACTGGATAGCTTTACTCAATCCATTGGCTACAGACATGGAACATCACTAGACCAAGGCACAGAAGGAGCCGGTTTGGTTTGCAGACACAACAGAGTGTATAGCCAAAGGGACTACTCCTAACTTTATAAAAGCCTTTCCTACATCAATACAAAACTTTCTCCTTATTTTTATTTCTTTAAAAAAATTAAATTTATTTTATCATTTGGAACTAGCATGTAGAGTAATTGGGTTGTTTGTGATATTTTCTTGCACACGTATAAGGCTTCATTCTTATTTACTCTTCATTGTGCCCCTCCTCTGCCTCAGCCCCAAAATCACAAGCTGTACCTAGGAGGCTGATGTAGGAAGATTACTGGGCGTTCTAGGCCAGCCTGGTCTAAGTAATGAGTTCTAGATCAGCCTGGGCTACAGAGTAAGACACTGGTCTCAAAACATAAAGTGAAAGAAGATGAAACACGAACAAAAACAACCCCAAAAACAAACCCTATAAATTGTTGTGTGGCTCAACCCTGCCCCACTGGCTAGCATCAAAGGCCTCAGGGGTTCCTCCCATTTGCTGGGTGGGGATGAAATTCTCCTAAGCTGAAGTCACACCAACCACCAGCTTTAGGCAGAGCCCAGAGGGGCACAGCACTGTGTAAATGTATCTGCGGCCCATGCCTGCTTTGTGGGAAACTGTGTTCTAGAAACTGCTACAGCATGAAGAAAGCATCAGTGAAGCCTGCTCTCCTGGGTGAGAAAAGTGAGATAGATAGATGATAGATAGATAGATAGATAGATAGATAGATAGATAGAGATTGATGATAGAGAGAGAGACATAGTTAGATGGAGAGATAGATAGATAGAGATTGATGATAGAGAGAGAGACATAGTTAGATGGAGAGATAGAAATAGATAGAGATACATATAGAGATAGATAGATAGATAGATAGATATAGAGAGATAAGCAGATAGATGATAGCTAGACAGACACACACACTGATGCACACTCACACATCAGTAACCAACTGTGATGAGGGGCAGTGCAGGACTGCAGCAAGTATATGCAGATGTGAGGCCTGAAGTAATCCAAGGCCAAGGGAATTCCCCACAGCAGTGAACTTCCAGCGAGAGAGCATATCCAGCTTACATTCACCTTGAGGTTTTAGGGTGCTTTTTTTTTTTTTTTTTTTAAAGAATTGAAGATGCTACCCCTCCCTTTTAGATGCTCAGCTTTAGTTATCAATTAGGTTAGTGAACGAGATAAGAATTACTCTCCTCTAATGGAAATAAGATTTGGTGCTGAGTTCAAACCCAGAGTCCCTGTACTTGTTGGGGACACACTCCACCACAGTGCCCAGCTCCATCTCCTGTTCTTCTGCTACTGCTTTCGGTTTGTAGTTGTTTTATTTTAAGAGTAAGGGGAAAATGGGAGGGAGGGAAGAAAGGGAGGATACAAGGTATGGAATAACAATTGAGATGTAATATGAATAAATTAATAAAACATATTAAGAAAAAAATGATGGACTGCCACCAGCTGTTGACAAATAAGGGAAGTTAGCGAGACAGCTAAAGATGAAACGGGAAAGAATTCACTAGAGCGAAACACAAGAACAGAGGTTTCATTTTTGTCCTGGGGCTAATGATCTGCTTTAGCCTTAAAGAAGGTAGGACTGCAGGTCTGTGCTGCCACACCTGCCGTGGGATTGTGGGAAAGCTACCTCCTTGGACCTTGCCTTTGGCTGACTAACTGAGATTGTATGTCTGGTGCCTGGGGGAGATGGGCTAGTTGGCAAAGTGCTTAACCTGTAAGTATGAGTATCTGAGTTTAATCCTCATGGCCCATGTAAAAGCTGGGAGTGGTGACCCACAATTGTAATGCCCGTAATGGGGAGGTGAGAGGCAGAGATACGCAGAGCCCTGGAACTTGTCTCAAAAAAATAAATAAATAAATAAAAAGTAGAAGACACCTGAGGAATTATATCTGCTTTTGACCTGTACACACACACACACACACACACACACACACACACACACACACAGAGACAGACAGACAGACAGACAGACAGACAGACAGACAGACAGACATGGGGACTATGTCTTTCAAGTAATAGTCATCTATGGCTTCTCAGATAAAATCAAACCTTCGCTCTTGTGTTTTTCTCAGTGAGTTCTTTCCCATCTCATCTTTTGTTATCTATCTAACTTCTATTGCTTTCCAAAATATATCTACAAGGGTTCACCACTATTTGCAGTCTCCCTCCTTAGCCCATTTATCTCACTTAGGCTTCTGAATCAAGGCCACGTTGTCATGGTACCCTTTCCTAAGCTGTCAATGGCAAAGTGGGCTGTCCTCTGACTGGGTGAGGATGTAAGCTTGGGCAGGGGCAGTGTCCTATTCCTCGTTTCCCCAGCTGCTGGACACCTGGTTGGTTACAATGATTCTGGACCCTACAGTCCTGAGCTCTAAAGTAGCCTAGTTGTTGGTAACCTCAAGTGTCCCTTCTTGCTACCCATAGGAAACAGTGGGATTTTAAATCAAACAAGTTTAACATGAAGAATTTTGCCTTTATTGGCTCAGAAGGGCACTGATGTCCATCACTGCGGGACTCTGTTCTCGTTTGTGTCTTTGTTGCTATGATGAAACACTGACCAAGAACAACTAAGTTCAGGAAAGTATTTATTTGGCTTCTAGTTTACAGTTCATCATTGGGAAAGGCAAGGCAGAACTCAAGGCAGCAACTGAAATAGAGACATTGCCACTGGCTTGTTGGCCTAGCTTGCTCAGCCTTCTTTCATGCATATCCTAGGCTCATCTGCCTAGCAGTGGCACTGCCCACAGTGGGATGATCATTCTCACATCAATTACCAATTAAGAAAATGCCTCACAAATACGGCCACAGGCAAATTTGCAAGTCTTTAATCGAGGTTCCAGTTTCCCAAAGACTCCATGTTTGTGTCAAATTGACAGCTGAAGCTAAATTTGAGAAGCCTATTGATTTCCACTGGGGATAAGTGATCTCCCAAAGTGGGTTGGATTCATCTCCTCTCTCTGGGAGCAGGCATGAAGTGAGCACAGTAAGCCTGGGCTGGCTTTGCTGCTGTGGGGCTCCAGGAACATATGGAAGGTGCCACATCTGAGACAGGAGTTGAAAATGTTGCTGCTTTTGGTCTTAGATAGCTACATCTGCTTTCCAAGTCCTACTGTGACCATAGTATCACATTTGTCACAGAGGATTCCTAGACCCACTACTGTGGGGGCATTGATATATTGATGGCAATGCCCATAGGCAATAGTGTTATTGTGCAATTTAAATTCTGATCTCCTGTTTAAGTGTTGTGTAAAGTCTGCTCCTCCAATTGTCCCCTTGTTATGTCAATAAAGCAGCTAACAGGCAACTAATGATCAGGGGAGAGAATAGGGTGGGACTTCCTGCCAGCCAGGGAAGAAAGACTTAGGAGAGGAAGTAGGGGATTCAGCCTTGGGGAGAGGTCCAAGGAAGATCAGGAGGAAGTTGCTGAAACCGAGGAAAGCTACAAAGTGCAAGTATTGCTGGGAGAAAGACAAAATAGCATAAAGGGTTAAGACAGACTTAAACTGTTCAAGGTTGTGTTGTGAAGCTGTGTATTATGAAAGAGTCTCAGTTATTTGTGATAGCCAGGTTAAGAAATAAGCTAAGAGAAACAAACCCAATTTTATAAAAATAACTTCAATAAATGCCTATAGGACAGTGATGACAAATGGGAGGCTCTTCATGGCCTCTGCTGAGCACAATGTCCCTGTTAGGCATGTCTGTGCATAAGACCTTTGCCTCCTCTGTGCTGGCTTGTTTTTGTCAACTTGATAAAAGCTCGAGTCATTCAAGAAGAGGGAACCTGAGCTGAGGAATTTCCTCCAACAGACTGGCCTGTGAGCATGTATTTGGAGTCATTTTATCGATCAACAATTGATGTGGAAATTCCCAGGCCACTGGGGGTGGTGCCACTCCTGGGCAGGTGAATCTGAGTTATATATGAGAGCAAGATGAACAAACTATGAGGAGCAAGCCAGTGGGGAACACCCCTCCATGGTCTCTGCTTCAGTTCCTGCCTCCAGGTTCCTGCTCTGGCTTCCCGAAGTCTCCTGTAACTGGGACAAGTGAGCCAAATAAACTCTGGGATACATCCCCTTCCAGTATTAGGAACACTGGAGTGGGACTTGCTGAAGGCTGTAAGACCTTCAGTAGCTGCTGTGATGCTACGGCTGCTGAGTTATTTTGCTTCTACTGCAAGCTCAGAGCTTCTGGGAAGAAAGGCTATATATGATATTCCAAGTGTCAACTTTGTAACAGGATCCTATGATTCCTAAATTCCCCATATGGTCCATGTCATTCTGGCTGCTGGACAAATATGTAGCCAACAGACACATGGAGTGGTCAGAACTTTGTCTTTACGAACTTGACCTGGGAGCCCTCACTCCTGATTCAGATGATTGCCCACTGACTTATAAAAGGGCCAGAGCCCTCTTCTTAACCATGTGCACTGCTTTTTTTTACAGCAAATATGGAGCACCCAGGATGCCATGATCCTGTCTTCTCCCATCACTTGGCTCTGAGTTCAGGTGCAGGCTCTATTTTTGTCCTATGATTTTTTTTTTTTTTTTACTCCCTTCAGATCCAGCTAGGGGAAAAAGAGAGGAAAGCTTCTTGCAAAAGCATCTACACACATTAAGGTTATGGATGAATGCAGCAAGGAAAAGGACAATGGGTGATCATTGGGAAGCTTAGAGAAGAAACTGCTGACTAGGGCAAAGGGGAGACACTCAAGGAAGGATTGGTTCTTACTATCCAATGAGTTGGACCCTAAGCCTCAGCTTCCTCATCTAAACTAAGGTAATAGGGATGGTAGACTCATGATGGACTCTTTGTAAGCATTTAATATCTAGTCAAACATGACTTGATATTATTATTATTGTCATCATCATCATCACTACATCATCATCTATATCATCACCATCATCATTACCATCACATCATCAACCTTACAATCATCAGTCACCACCATCAACATATTCATTGTCACCACCACCATCACCACCATCATCATCACCACCATCATCATCACCACCA
>OU015755.1:11276851-11292664 GCA_907169655.1 Acomys percivali | reverse complement strand
CATCATCACCACCATCATCAATCATCACCATTGTTGTCATCAACCTCAACACTGCTGTCACCGCCACCATCATCATCATCTTCATTCGCTGTGTGATTTTTGTAATTAGTTTGAGTTGGGCTGTTCATTATAGCCAAATACTATACATAAATAGTACTTCAAATACATCTATTGTACCACCCTAAAACTGTTAATAGTTCCTGTGTGGGGAGCAAAGAAATGGTGCCTGTTTGAAGTTTCCTGCAAATAAAGTAAATTCATCTTTTGAATTTCGATCTGTTAACATGCAATTAGCAGTTAGTTGGATATAGTATGTCCTCTTGCAGGCTCTGTGTTTAAGAGATGTAGGATCGAGTTCACCCTGGTCTTTTTTTTGTTTGTCAGAAAATGTGCGGTATATGCTATTTCCAACACCAGTGCCTACAATTCCTCATAGAGGCTATGCTGTTCTCATAGCCAGAACTTTGGGTTTGGGGTCCATGGACCTACCTTCTGAAAATACTTTTTTCCCTTGAAAAGCATTTAGTTAGCGTGTGTGTGTGTGTGTGTGTGTGTGTGTGTGTGTGTATGTGTGTGTGTGTGTGTGTGTGTGTTTTCACATGCACATGCATGAGCATGGGTGCATGAGTACCATGGCCCATATATGGAGGTCAGAGGGCAACTTGCAAGAGCCAGTTCTCTCTGTTTACGGAGTGGGTCCCAGGGATGGCACGCAGGTCATCAGGCTTGGTGGCGAGAGCCTTTCCCCCACTGAACCTTGCTCCCGGTTTCTTTTCTTATTTGATATCTTCTAGAATAGAAGCCTCATGATGTTGACTCCTTTTCATGTGTCCCTGATGCTTAAATGTTCAAGTGACAGGAAGTGCTTATTAAATGAGTGAGTGGATGATTGAAAGAAACATCAGCATTGGAGAGGAGCTTACAGAGCTAGTGAAAAACAATCTGTAGAGGGAGAAAAAGCAACACCGGAGTTCCTCTGGATGGATTTGTATTAAAGTGACTTCAAATGCCTTGTAGTTATCCCTATAGATTAGTGGACTTCTTAATGCTCATTGGAGGTGCTTCCTTTGCAGTAGGTGATTAACCCAGAGAGGCTCAGCTGGTCATGGTGAATGACAGAACAAAAGACTAGAGTCCTCAGCCCTAACTAGGACACATATACCACATCCCTCCTTCCAAGGCTCAGAGATCCCTGTGGAAGAGAGGACAGAAACAGTACAAGAGCCAGAGGCAGTGGTGGATGACTATAAGGAAACAGTATTTTCCAGACACAGCAGGGCGTTTGCACATGTGAACTCATAGTGCTTGTAACAAACAGCATGTGCAAGACTTGTGCAAATTCAAGCCAGACCAAAATCTCGGTGTGGAGAGGGGCGGTGGGTACAGAGTCCCATGCCTACTGAGGAGCTATTGGCAATTAAGAGTTGCTGGAGCAGAGGGTCTCTACTTTCTTAGGGAATGTGCCCTCCTGTTGGCCAACCACACTCCTGGGGAAGGGCGTACATCCAAGAGTATAGCAACAGCACACATTGGTGTTGATGGGTTAGGAAAAGAGATCACAAAGTAGAGTGGGTGGGGAAGGGACAGATCTGGGAGGAATGGGGGAGGGGAGTGAGTATGATCAAAACACACTGTATGAAATTCTCAAACAACTGATAGAAATGAGGAAAAGGGGAACAAAATCAAGCCCAGATAGATGGATTACTTGTCTAAGCCCAGTTTCTGTGGAGCAAGGAACCACTGTCTGTTCCATTGCTCATCATCTCAATGGTTGTCACTCTATTCACCTCCACAGCATGACAAAATGACCAGCCACATGAGCTTTTTCTCCCGGTTTCAAATTTACTATGTTGTTATGCAAAATGTTTATGGATATTTTTCCAAATAATAGTTTTATTATCATTTAATCAGGATTCAAAGAGAATGCTAAGAATATCAAATTAATCTAAAATTCCACTCCCATTTGGTAATACCTATTGTTATTTTGATAAATGTCCTTTTAGAAAACACATGTACATAGGGATATATTTAAAACTTATATTTACTTATATTTACCAAGAAGGACCTCGGGGTATTAATCATTTTGTTACCTCCCTTTCCTTTAATATTATATCTTAGACATAGCTTTGTGTCAATATATATGTATATATACATACATATATATATATACACTAGTACATCATCTTTTAAAGCTTGTTTATGTTCTGCTATGTGGATACATCATAATTTATGTATGAAATACCACTTATGCTTTTTGCTGGGAACTGTTAGAGATAAAGAGCAAATGCATGGTATCTTTTGTCCCTAGGTAGCATGGTAAGTGCTGTTGGACAGGCTTAGAGAGCAGGTTTCACTGTATATGAGGTTTCTGGAAGCAGGCAGGCATTATGACGTCTTCGGTAGGGTTGGTTAGGTGCAGAGGGTGGACTCTTGCTTTGGCGAACAGTAGGGATGTAAAGACATTGATTGAGACTGTGAGAATTCTTCATGGCATGGCTTGAGAGCACATGAGGATGACAGCTATGCCAAGTGAGAAGGACTTGGGGAGGCTCTGGTGGAATTTGAGAGACGGATTTGATTTTGATGGAAGGATAAAGGGAAGCCGAATTTTATGCAGAATACACAGTATTGATGCTCACATAGAGATACATGAGTTCAGCTTGTTCAGATTTGTCTTAATTAGGGATTTTATTGCTGTGAAGGGACGTCGTGACCACAGCAAATCTTATAAAGGAAAGCATTCCATTGGAGCTTAGAGTTCAGAGGTTTAGTGTTACATGGCAGCATGCAGGCAGACATGGTGTTGGAGAGGTAGCTGAGAGTTCTATGTCTGGATCCTCAGGCAGCAGGAAGAGACAGTGACACCGGGCCTGGCTTGAGCATTTGAAACCTCAAAGCCCACCCTCAATGACACAATTCCTCCAACAATGCCACACATGCTAATAGTGCCACTCTGTAAGGTAATGGGGGCCATTTTCAAGTTTTTTCCTTCTTTCTGTCTCATTGCTCTCTCTTTTCCTTTTCCCCCTTCTTTCTTCCCTCCCTCCCTCCCTTCCTTCCTCCCTCCCCCCTCCCTGACTTACTCTCTTCTTCTTCTTCTCCTCCTCCTCCTCCTCTTCCCCCTCCTCCCTCTCTGTGTCTCTGTGTCTGTCTGTCTGTTTCTGTCTCTGTCTCTGTCTCTGTCTGTCTGTCTGTCTGTCTGTCTATCTGTCTGTCTGTCTGTCTATCTGTCTGTCTGTCTCTCTGTGCCCATAAGTCTGTATGTGTTCATGTACATGTGTATGGAAGTCACAGATTATCTTTGAGTGTTGCTCCTTAGGACTCCACTCACCTCATTTTTATTGAGACAGGATCTCTCACTATTCCAGGACTTCTGAAGTAGCATAGGCTGGCTGGCCACCAAGTCTCATAGATCGGGCTCTACAGCACTGGGTATACAGGCTAGTGCTACATGTCCAGAATTTTACATGGGGGTCCTCATGATTGCACAGTGAGCACTTTACCCTCTGGATTGTCTCTCTAGCCCCTTTTCTTATGAGCAAAATCAACAAGTCAAGTCACATTGGATACAGAGAGAGAGAGAGAGACAGAGACAGAGACAGACAGAGAGAGACAGAGAGAGACAGAGACACAGAGAGAGACAGAGACAGAAACACAGAGAGAGATAGAAACATAGAGAGAGACAGAGACAGAGAGACACAGAGAGACAGATTGAGACATACAGAGAGACAGATTGAGAAACACAGAGGGAGGCTTCTTAGAACTGAGGGTGTTCTAACAATAGTTTTAAGTGATTCCACAGTCTTCAGGAGGAAACTTGGACTCAGTGGGTCTAAAGGCTGTCTTTTTTATAACTAGTACAGGACTGATGGAAAGCAAACATGTCAGAGGGATTGCTGAGAGCTATGTGGGTCACAGAGTAAGAGAAAGCCAGATGCCAGGAAGAACACAGACTGTCCAGTCTGCCCGAAGAGTAGTGTGGCCCTCATCAAGGCATGAAGCTGTTTCATGCATGGGGCTAGGAACTCACCCACACAAATAACTGAGCTCATTTACAACCTCTAAGAGATTATGAATATTTGATGGCTCTTGAAGGATGTCCTCAGAAATGAGCAGAAAGGCTGATCTTCAAAAACTAAAAGGCATTCCAGCAAAATCGATCAGTGTTGTAGTGCTGCTCTTTACCCACTTGAACTCACTATGAAATGTGCTTCTGAACACCTGTAGAATTGTGCCTGGAGCCAAACGACCATCAAAAATTCTGCTATTATGTTTCTTGGATGGGTCTTCATGGCTGCTTTGTCTTTCTGCCTCCCCTGACCCTCAACATTCCTTCAAGTGCCCACTTGGCAGCCATGAGCCATCTATCAAGCACTTGACAATTGGCCTGGAAAAGATGACTCAGGGCTTAAGCCTTAAATGCCAACTCTCTCCTCTCCACAGCAGAAGCAAACTTACCCATAAGGAACTGTATTTAAAAACATACCTATATTTCATCTGCCCTTTGTCTTGCAGAGTTGGCTCAAAGAATGGGAAACTTTTTATCCCCCTTAAACATTAATAAAAATAGTTTGATAGTTAGTAATCATAGCTTGTCAGAATCAGGTGAAGTGAGGACCTTAACCGCTAGGGGAAACACTCAGAATGACCTCCCGACATGGTTGGGATTGCCTTGTTTATCCTCTGAAATGAACACTGCCTGAATGCCAGAGAGAGTCTACCAACCAAGTAGCTAGAACTTCATTGAGCTATTAATGTTTGAATTGTGAAAACCACCCCTATTTTAAATAAGTTTCTGTTTTAATTCACCATTTTCTTCAACACTTTAGAATAGTTTTTTTTTTTTTTTTTTTTTTTAACTCTTTGTGTGGTCCTAAGATACTAAGAGTAGAGTAACATAAGGAAGAGATCTCTAAGTGTATGAAACCTCTAAGGCATTGGCTGGTGGACCAAAAGTTGTTGATGCCTGCTGTCCACCAGACATGTTCACTAGTTCTAAGAACATCAAAAAGGGTGGGCACAAATAATGTCCGTGGATATGAAGACAAGGGTGGGGGAATCTTGTGCTGAGATGGCTCAGGGAAAGTTCATCAAAGAGAACAACGATGGGTATGTCAAAATTCCCCAGGTGAAGGAGTGAGCCATCCCACACTTTAAGATTGGTGCTCATCCATGCCTATTCTTTCTTGTGGTGTGTTGTGGAAGATTTTACTTGTAATTATTACTTTGGGAGGTAGCAAAGTGACCCAGTGGCAAGCTAATGAGACCATGTTGCCACATCAGTCTGTGAAAATCCCTTTTCATTTTAACTTATGTAATTAACTGTCCCAAATTTACCCTAACCTTCACTTGAAATTTCTCCCCTTTCCTGATATTTACCATAATTTTAAGAAGTCTCAGATGCGTATGCGTATTTGAGAAATATGTAGAGTTAATTAGTGTGTATAAGTGTTTGAAATTGCATAAAACATATTGTGCTCTGGCACAGTTCCCTTTGTAACTTATTTCAGGAAACTGAATATGATTTTGACAACAGCATTAGAAGTAAAGTATGGGAAGATTATTTAGAATCCACAGATATCCACATTACTTAGTATACTTTTTTTTTACTGTTGCAGAGTTCTCCTCTCTGCTCCTGTAAGCAACTATTCACCCACACCATTTTAAAGTAACACTAATAAACTCAGTTGTTCATCAAGTTGGACTTGGTGGTTTCATACTTTAGTCTGTTGTCCGTTCCCTATCTGGGGGTGAATAGATAATCTTTCTCACCTCCCTAGGAAGAGTGTCACACAGCAACCATGTAAGAAGGTGTAAGCATCTCTGTGGTCCAGTCAAGCAAGTGGCATCCTCCCAGCTTCCTGCTAAGTAAGTTCCTTGCTCAGAGGTGACATTGTGTAGAATAACAAATAGGCTTGCCTAAAAGTTCTTTCCTGACTTCCCTCAAGGATGGACTGTGATCTGAAATTGTGCAGTGAAATAAATCCCTTTTTCCCCCCAAAATGTTCTTTTGGAAGCAGTGTTTTATCAGCCCCAGAAAGGAACCAGAACAACATGAAAGCATGGATTAACAGTTCCATTCTTTTTCTTTAGTGCATGATGAAGTCATTATTATTAATTTCACATTATCCTTCATTTGCATTTTTGATGACTAATAAAACAAAATACCTTGTTATGTGATTATTGGTTACTTAAATGCTGCTATCAAATGAAAGAAACAGACATTAGCTAAGAGTGGTGGTACATGCTTGTAACCCAGCACTCTGGACATTGAGATCATGAGCTTACAAAAAACAAATGGAACCAATGCTTTCTTTTCTTTTAAAAATAATTTATTCAGATTACATCCTGATTGTTATCCCCTCATTTGTATCTTCCTGTTTCACCCTCCTTTCATCCTATTCCCCTACCCTAGACCTCTGACAGAAGGGGACCTCCTCCCCCATTATATGATCACAGCCTATCAGGTCTCATCCAGATGGTCTGCTTCCCTTTCCTTTGAGTGCCACCAGGCTTCTCCATCAAGGGGAAGTGGTCAAATAGGGGGCATCAGAGTTCATGTCAGAGTCTGTTCCCGCTCTCACCACAACTGTGGAGAATGCGTTGTCGATTGGCAAGATCTGAATAGGGGGTCTAGGTTTACTGCATGCATTGTCCTTGGTTCGTACAGCAGTTTGTTAAGGCGCCCCCTGGGTCCAGATCTGCCAGGCTAGATCGTCTTCTTATGGGTTCCTGAACCCTCTGGGTCCTTCTATCTCCCCATTCTTCCATATTCCTCTCACCTGGAGTCCCATAGCAAGTCCCAGCATCTGTCCCAATCCCCGACTGAGTGAAGATAATCACAGGACATCCACGTTGGGCTAATATCCACTTATAAGTGAATACTGAGGACCTTCCCCATTGTGTTGTGGAGAGCTCTTGGGAGAATGGGCTGGTCATCTTCATCTTGCAGTGGTAAAGACCCCATCCATGGCCATATGGATTTCATCTTCCACTTGACAATAGTGATGTGATATTTATTCCCTTTACCTAAAACACACAAGACAGCTTAGAACTGGGAGGTCTTGGCTCACAAAGGGTAGACACAAGGAGAACCAAATGGAAATTTGAATTAGAGAGAGACAATATGAATAAAAAGTCTCCAACACTTCAATGAGAGAAAGAAGTGACAGAAGGAGGAATCAGTGAACAGGAAATTGCAACAATTGAAATTACCCAATCTGAAGAGCAGACAGAAGAATAGGTGGAAAATTGCACAAAGCCTGAGGGGCTTGTGGGACGGTAACAAGGTTAATGCTTACGTCACCCGAACCCTGGGGAAAGAAGAATAACATGGAACTAAAGAATATGTTCAAGGAGATGATGGCTGAAAACTTGCCGCATTTTCCCAGAGACATAAACTCAAAGGCTTAAAAAGATAAACTGTCAAAATTCAGTAATAGGCCCAAGTTAAAAATATAGTTAAAAATTTTAAAGAAAGGCAGAGACAAAACAAATCTGAAAAATGAATCCTGAAAGAAAAAAAAGGAAGGAAGGAAGGAAGGAAGAAAAGAAGACCCCTCTACTCCTAATCACAGGAGAAACAAAACCAAGAGATCATTTCTTGGCAGAAATCACTGAATTTAAAAGCAGTATGGTGTCCCAAGTCCTGGAAGGTCATGGCTAACATCCCACAATCCCATGACAAAAACTATCTTCAGAAAACAAAGTGGGGAGTCAAGATATTGCCAGATGTCTTGAGCACAGTTAAGTGTCATGGGTGGTTCCCATTGCCAACTTGACCAGACTTGAATCCACCATAGAAGCACACCTCTGTGTCTGTGAGAAAGTTTCCCACAAAAGTTTGACTGGGCAGGAAAGACCAATCTTGCAAATGGGCAGCTCTGTCCCAGAGGCTGCTGTGCCAGATCAAGGATAAAGGATTAAAGCAAGCTGGGCATAAGCTCTCATCTCTTGCTGCTTCCTGACAGCAGATACCATGTGACCAGCTGCCTCTTTACCATGCTGCCGTGCCTTGTGCCTTCTCTGCTGGGATGGACTGAACATCTTCAAACTTCAAGCCAAAGAAAAACCCTCTTTCCTTGAGTTTCGTCAGAGATTTGGTCACAAGAAGAGAATGGTAGCTGATGTAGAAACCAAGAGAATGTGTCTCTGGCATAGGATTTAATAATGGCCAGGGGAAGGCAACAGGAAGATCTGTAATAGAAAGAGCCTGAAATGGGCGGGGGGGGGGGGGGGGGGGGGGGGGGGGGGGGGGGGGGGGGGGGGGGAATGGAGGGGGGGAAAGAAAAAAGAGTGAGAAATATGGGCAAACATACTAGACTCTTATTGTCCCATAAAAGTTTTGGGGGATGTTTATTGTTTGTTTGAAACAGGAACCATGCATCCCAGGCTGTCATAGAACTTGTTTGTAGTTTAGGATTACCTTGAACTTCCAATCCTCTTGCCCCTCCCTCCCATGTAAATGCTAGGATTATAGGCATGAGCCATCACGACATCTTTCTTCTGAAAATTTCCAAGTCATATCTGCTGTGAAAGTCAATACCCTAACACTGTATGATGTGGTTTTAATTGAAAACATATTTATTACACGTGGAAATGGGTAAAAGAAGAAAAAGTTATTTTTACCTTTATTTTCATTTACCTTTATTTTCAAAGTAAAGACAATATGCAGCCTATAGGAGACCTACATATTAGAATACTTGACTTCCAAAAAGGCTATATGAGAAGAGATGCATGTAAAATTGCTATAGCAAACATCAATGGGACTTTTGACAGCATCAAAAGCCTGATCCACGGGTTGGAGCAGGATCATCACTTAAAAGCATTTGCTGCTCTTCCAAAGGAGCTGGGTTTGATTCCCAGCACCCATGTGGTGGGTTCACAACTATCTATAACTCTAGTTCCAGGGGGATCTGACACATCCTGCCCTCAGTGGGTAAAACATGTGCACGGTGCATGTGCATGCATTCAGATAAAACACCCATTCACATATAATACAATACAAAACCAGAAAACAAAAATCTATGGTCCATAAAAGGAAAACCTGGTTAACTAATTTCATCACAGCCAGAACTTTTATTTTGTGAAAGAGCCTCTAGAGAACTGATGAAGGAAATAATTACAATCAATGTATCTGACAAATGAGAATCTGGAATTTATTATTATAATTTTATTCTCAAAATTCAGCACTATGATCTTGTTTTGTTTCTGTGTGTCCTGTAATTTCATGGAAAGTATTTCACAGGTGTGCAGAAAATGTGGCAAACTCTGTGGCCTAGGACCGATTTTCAAAACTCTGCATTAAAGTTCTAGAAGTTGGTGTCAGCTTCGACTCATAGTTAAGTCCTGCTATCATTACAGGAATATCTTCACTTTTTCTCATTTTTAAAATCTTTTTGGATTTAGGAAACATCGGACCACTCCCAATGCACCACATGACCAGAAGACCCAGCAGAGACCAAACACTGTGCTATGTCCTGTATTCTGCTGTCATTGCCTTCCTCTTTAACCTTTCCCTGAAGAAAAATATAAAATAAAATAACCAAAGCAGTAAAAAGAAATAAAAAAAAAATCAGCAGTGTAAAACAGCACCAAAAAAATTACAATTAGGATTGGGACAAATGACATGAAGCACCCATTGACAGTGGAGCATAGCAGATAAGCACAAGAGCAGCTTAAAACACCAATGAGAATTAAAATCTCAGTGAGGTGCTAGGACATACCCAAGAGTTTTAGGAAAATAGTGGCAGTCTTATAAAAAAAAAAATAGTGAAAGGAATGGTGAGGAAGAGGAGAGACTAGATCAGTCAGATTTCCTTGATGAGAAGATGAGATACTAGTTACTTTGGGTGAGGGTAAGGTCATTGAACCCGAGCCTGGGAGCAAGCCAGCAAGCATGATTCCTTCGTGGTTTCTGCTTCAGTTCCGGTGTGAGCTCCTGCCCTGGCTTCCCCAGTGATGGGTTTTGTAAGCCAAATGTCTTTGTGCCTTTAAGTTGCTGTTGGTCATGGTGCTTACCACACCAACAGAAAGCAAACTAGAACACATACTCATAACAGCCCCAAATTTGAAACAGCCCAACTGCCCTTCAGCAGTCATATGGATAGATAATAGGAATGTTCATGCTACCATATATTAATCAGCAACAAAAATGAGTTATTGATGGGTTTGTTGATCAACAGTGGCATTCTATGCAATGCATTCATGTCATGTTTGTGAAATTAATAAAAATTATAAAAGTGAAGAGCTGATTCATTGGTTGCCAGAGTTCAGGAAGGAATGGTGGGTTGGGGGTGTGGTCAGACAGAAGGGGTGTGGCTATACAGCGACAGGATGAGGAAACCCTTTGCATCTTGACTATATCAAGTCCATTGTTCTTTATGGTTTAATGAGACTTTACCAATGGAAGGCATTCACGGGATCTCTGTAGCATACATTATAAACTGTGTGAATCTGTAAATATTTCACCATAAAAAATATAAGTGAAAAAAAAAATCCACAAGAGATAAGAGCATCTAGAAAATGTCAGAGCTTGCTCCTTTGTGTACTTTTGGTCGCTAAAGCAAAAAATCAAAGGAAATAATGTGGCCACTTTGATCCATGTGCTCTGTTGAGAGAAGAAAAATCATCTTTTATCTCCAGGGAGAGCAAGGAAATCCACACCCTCATCCTAATTGCCTCAGCTTCTGAGAAATTGCATGTTGCAACAGCTATTTAGATGAATAATTCAATTGTAGAATACTCCCTCACTTTGGGGGATTAATCATATCCTACTCAGGAAATGAGTCTAGAGTGGGCAAGAAAGAAGGTATCGATCCTTTCTTTATATTCCCTTTATCTGCACAGTGTTTACATATAACCTTTGGGTAGTTGCATCACCTATGGTGGACTCATCCTTAAACCAATGTATGAAAAACAGGTATGGAAGAGGTTACAAACGTGAGCTTTCTGGCTTCAGCTTGGGTATGTAAAAAAAAAAAAAGCTACATATTTTTGTCCTACCAAGAAACAGACAGACAAACAAACAACCGTTAAGCCAGGGCAAAGACAACAGCCTTTCCTTAGACTTAGTGGAGATTTCAATCTAGGCTATAGACCACGGGGGAGATGTGGAGAGGGATGTGTCTGCAGAGACACAGAGGGGCTCCTTTCAAGAGAGTTCCTGGAAGAAGAATCCACTGAGAAGGATTTTCTATGAATTGCTGATGGCTGAGGGAAACTGGCTTGAGGGTGAGAAACTCTTGGGGGCCTGGCCTCAGGGTGGGTAGATGCTTGGCACTTCCCTGGGTTTTATTTCTGAAAACACCCCCAGATACTTAGAGCCTCAACTATAGAGAGCTTCCCTTTTGGTTGGGGTAGGGTGATGGAATAAATGAGCAGTTCCCACGGGCCCAAAGTAACTGCAACAGCAGAAGGGAATGCTATAAAAGAAACCTTTTAGAATCTTGTTTGATCTTGCTGGAGGACCGTTGACAATCCCAAGCTCCTGTAGCCTACGTGACAGGGTGAGAAATGTTTACTAATGCCATGTCCTAGGAGCACGAGCCCACTATTAAATGGTTGTGACAACAGCCTGACCTCACAGAGTATTTCTTTTCCTCATATACGTTACCATCAGCCAGTAGCATCCCAGGGGAGAACACTGTGTTAGAGCAGATAGAACTGTCAAGCTTAGACTCAAGGAATTTGTAGAAGCAACTAAAATCAACAGGAATACAGGAATCAGAAATGAAGTCATCAGAATAGTTTGAAACCAGGTCCACCTACATCAAACACTAAACACAGCCCAACTACTTGTCAGATTAATACTTAAAATTCACAATAAAGGCCTATTTGTTTCAGCTCCTGTTATAAAATATTCTATCAGCCCTTTAACAACAACAAGAATAACAAGGCATGCCCAAACTCTGGAAGAAAATTGATTTCAGTACGAGGAGGCAATATAAGCATTATGAACCAGATTCAAATATGGCACTCATATCGGAGCAAGGAATTGAAAGGTGATTATTTAATGCATCAAGGACTCCAGAAGACAGGAAGTACATACTATGTGAGCACAGTTGGGTGACATCTTCACAGAGAAAGAAATATCAAGAAATAAGTGCAGCATACAACAAGCTTACAGCCAGCATAATTGTAAGTGGAGAAAAACTCAAAGCATTTCCACAAAAATCAAGAACACAAGATTGTCTGTTCTCTATTCCTTTTCAAAACAGAGCTTAACAGCTTAGCCAGATCAATAACACAGGAGGAATACGTAAAGGGAATGCAAATAAGAAAAGCAGAAGTCAAACTGTGCTTATTTGCAGCTATGAATTCTACACGTAAAAGACCCTAACCATTACACCAGAAAACTCCTGCAGATGACTAACTTTGGCAAGGTGGCAGGATATGAACTTAACACACAGAATCAGCACCCTTTCTGTAGAGCAAACATACCAAGAAAACAATCTCATTCATACAAATGCAAAGGAAGCAGTCTCATTCACAATAACCTTAAAAAAAAAATACCTTGGCATAAACCTAAGCAAGGAAGTGAATGACCTGTACAATGTAAACTTGTAAACACTGGATAAAAGAAATAGAGGAAGACATGATGGAAGTGTCTATAGAACAGAAGATGAAGAGATCTCCCATGCTCATGGCTGAGCAAAATGAATATTGTCAAAGTGGCCATCCAACCAAAAGTGGTCTGCCAGATTCAATGTGATCTCAATCAAAACTGCAGTCCCATTCTTCATAGAAATAGGAATAGAAAACAGCAATCCAAAACTATCTCTGGAAGGATGGAAGATAGCCAGCGATGTCCTGGGCAATGTGAATGCTGGTGGCGGTACCTCACCTGGCTTCAAGTCAGATGGACCCATTATCCAGCTTCTGTGTACGTTTCCAAATCAGTTCATACCCCCTTTACTTTGAACTCTAATCTCACACCCAAAAGATTTTGGTTCTTTTCCTCATCTTGAACGGTTTTTCACTCTTCAAGGTCCAAGTAAAAAAAACCCATCTTATAACCATCTTGGCTTATAGTCCTCTAACAAATATTTGGCAATATTTTAACACGGTCAGCGATATATTTTACTTGTTTACCGCTATTTTTCATTGATAGGTGAGGAGAATGAATTAATAAATAATGAAAAATAGCAACAAACAAGTAAAATATATTACCTGCCATGGCAAGATATTGCCAAATATGTGTTAGATTCCCAGAGGGCTTAGGATATAGCATGAGGTTATAAATGTGAGAAAAATCCATCATAATGTGACGTGGAACATGGCAGCTTAGGGACAGTATGGGGCATTGTGACCCTATCATTAGAAATGAAGAACTGGACTCATCCAACACATAGCCCAGGAAGAATTTTCCGGATGAAGAGAGGCCTCAGTTGAGTCTAGAAAGCAGCTTGAAGGATGATGGCGAGTGTGAGTGTGCAGGCGCTGCTGAGGGGACCGCATCTACATCCGAGAATAGTATTTATGAAGACAGCCCTGAGGGGCTGCAGTTTGCCTTACTTTGATTTATTTACATGACGTCAGCGTTGCTGCAGAATAGGGATTTCTGTGAATATTGCAAGATGAGTACGTCAGCAATTTCCAATCTCAAGCTTTTTTTTCCCCCTGAATCAGTGAGTATAATGGCCTAACAAGAAACGATGCTGTGTTACTTGGGATCTCATGGGTACTTATTTTCAACTGTCTATTAACCATCATATGTCTATCTAGTTATCATACGTCTTGTATTTTTTTAAAGCGGACTTTTCCATTTCTTCTTTTTGAATACAAAGCATGGGAGAGAAACAATACAGAAATTTCAGCTGAGAAATCACAAAGAGACATGTAGTGCTGCTTTGTCTGTCCCAAGTTCTCTCAAACTGAGTAGTCAGATGGTACCTGCTTCCAGGACCCTGCCTGGGACAGTGCAGGAGTACATAGTTCCTCTGGCTGTGGCTGGGAGTCTTACCTCAGCATCAGCCACCCATATGTCCTACATTAATCACCCATCTACATACTGTCTATCAACTACTGACATGCCATTAATCTACCTCTACTTATTATATCTATTCTATCAATCATTCATTAACTATTTATCTGTTTGTCTGCCTGTCTATCCATCCATCCATCCATCCATCTATCCATCCTTGGTGGTTTGAATAAGTTTGGCCCTCATAGACTCATATGTTTGAATGCTTGGCCCACTACTAGGTTATGCCCTTGTCAGAGTAGGTACGGCTTTGCTGGAGGAAGTGTGTCACTGTGGGCGCAGGCTTGGAGGTCTCCCATGCTCAAGATGCGCAAGCTCTGCCCAGTGTGGGCCAGTCTCCTCCTGGCTGCCTTCAGATCAAGATGTAGACATTTCGGCTCCTCCAGCACCATGTCTGCTTGCAAACTTCCCTGCTTCCTGCCATGATGATACTGCATTAACCTCTGAAACTGTAATCCAGGCCCAATTACATGGTAGTCTTTTTAAGAGTTGCGTTGGTCATGGTGTCTCTTCACAATGGAAAGCCTAGTGAAGACACCATCCCTCTGTCTTTTGGTCACCTATCTTTTATTATTTATCTCTAACTTCTGCCTCTATCTTCCTACCTGTCTACCATGTGGCCATACATGTGTCTCATCATCTTTCAATTGGCTCATCCAGGTTAATCTGTCTTCCTGCTGCAGATGATTAACTCTTACTAAAAGGAGAAATACAGTTTTCAGATGGCGAAAAGACTGGAGAAGGATGGCTCCTCTCTGTTCTTATAGTCTTTCCTTTTTCTTCTTTCTTTGGGGAGCGTTTTATCAATTCCCCAACTCCAACTGGAGTGGGAAGACTTTTAGGAATCTAACCCAATGCATGGTCCTGTCGTCATCAATGAGACAACTGAGCAGACATATAAGCAACTCAGGGTCTCCAACTCAACCATCCAGCCTAGCCTTTGCTGTAGATGGTTTCTCTGGCCTTTATAACGCGGTCCCTTGTCAGCTTTTAGATACTGCTCCTCAGCCTTCTAAGCCCTTATTGTAATAAATAAAAGGAAGATGCTCCTGAAGCCAATATCTGTTAAGAGGGTGAGAAATTAAGAGTTTGCCTTGTGTCTGTCTTTAGAGTCTTGCTTCATAAGATTTGCCAGAGGCAGTGTCACACTTTTTGTATGCTGAGTACGTGCAACTTCCCCAGAAAGTGTCACGGAGGGTCTTCAGCTACCCACGTGGCAACTCACCCACCTGTCACATTTCAGCTAACATATCTAGGCTAAACTATTCTCATTCTCCAGGCAATTATAATCAGACACAACTGTGTTTTGTGGGTGGTGGAACTAACTGACTAGGTAATATGATCTTTAATTCTCATGATACTGGAATTATGAATGTCAAAGTAGGAATAGTATTATTTTAGATTTTTATTTATCTTTTAAGTTTTGTACAAGTATATTGTGTTTGCTGAACATATTGGTCACATTTGAGTCTTTCAAAGTTTTATTTATTTTTTTCTTCATGGGACTTTCTATTTTTTAAAAAAAAATTTACAACTATTTATTTACTTACTTGCTTGCTTCCTTACTTAGTGGGGGAGGTTCATAGATGCATGAAGTAAGATGCCATGTGGAGGTCAGGGGACGTTCTGCTAGAGTTAGTTCCTTCCTTCTACTACGTGGGCTTCAAAATACAAGCGTAGGTCCTCATGCTTGGTAGCAAGTGCCTTTATTTTCTGAGCCATCTTAGATGCTCAGAAACAGAACCAAAAGACAAACCAGGGAACCTCAAGTCTCAAAGAATTCCTGTGTGTGTGTGTGTGTGTGTGTGTGTGTGTGTGTGTGTGTGTGT
>OU015755.1:11261928-11276841 GCA_907169655.1 Acomys percivali | reverse complement strand
TGTGTGTGTGTGTGTGTGTGTGTGTGTGTGTGTGTGTGTGTGTGTATGTGTGTGTGTGTGTGTGTGTGTATTTAAAGGAATTTTACCTGATTTGATTTTTAGTGTGTGTGTGTATATATTGTGTGTACATGTATGTGATGCGTGTGTTTGTGTAAGTGAGGGCATTCACATGTCCAAGTGCATGTGTGGAGGTCAGAAGACAGCCATGGAGGTTGGTCCTCACCTTCCACTTTGAGGTATGATGGTTCGACATTGCATATATGAGGCTAGCTTGCCCTTGAACATCCATGGGTTGTCCTGCCTCTGCCTCACATCTTCTTAAGAGGGAGCTGTCAGTAGAAGCACTTGCTACCGTATCTGGCTTTAGCTGGGTTCTAGGGACCCAGACTCAGCTCCTAAGGTTTTTAGTGTGTAACCCACTGAGCAATCTTTCCAGCCCACATGATTTCAAATCTGAGGTTAAAGACTGCTTCAGTAGCTCTGTTCCCCAAACAGAAGAAGTAACACTTTAGTGACAATGCTCAATGGCAAATGTGGAAACTCGGGGTTACTCTCATTATGGGATCTCGCAGAAGAAAACACAAGCCTTCTGCAGCTCACCAGTGGAGCAAAGGCCCAGCAGAGCATTTTTTTCTTTGGAGTTTCTTGACTACAGCCAGACATGCCTTGAACTACAGTAAAGACAGGCGGCTCGGGCCAGAGGGAAATTCACAGGCTTCGTTCATTACAGATTATAATATGGTACTACCATGAGTCACCATGCCTTAAAGACATGACTCCATTGTTTAAAAATCCCTATGGCTATTAATAACCATAGGCCACAGTCATGGAGTTTTCCCAAAGCTCCAAGGCAATTTCTTTGTGTCTTTCTCATTGGACAATAAATCATCTTCCTTGCCAGTAATTTCTGGTCAGCGTTCTTATCCCTACAGACAGACTGAGCTATTGAACAGGGACAATCAATGATGGATGGACTTTGTCACCAGCTTCCCTGATCATTACTTGTATTGAACGCGGGACATGTTCTTGCCAGTGCCAATCCAGCGCTCACCTGGGCATTAACGGTATCAAGTCCACTTGGCAGATGAGGGTGCAGAGATTGGCAAAACTTGCCCGAGAGCTCAAAGCTATTCTGAGCAGTGCTCTTGTACCATTTGACCTCCCAGCAGTGCCCTGCTAGGCTGAGAAATACAAGTGGGAAATTCAGACTGGTTCTGGTGACTTAAGCTCTTTATCTCTCATTTGCAGACACACACAATTACAACCATGGTATAAAGTGGTTCAAACAAATTGGAGGGATTGATGTTGCAAATGTAAACAAGGTTCTCATTGGAAACCTCTCACATGTGTTGTCTTTGTGGCCGGCAGGTTGGTGTTTGGAGCCTCACACATGTTCCTATGCTCATATATTAGCTTACAATGGGACTCAGACTGAAGGCCCTATAATACTGAGAAATAGTCACAGATGAGCCCTCTCTGAAGAAGGTGCTTTTGTTCATGGACTGGGAGGAGCAACATGCTACCCTGAGCAAAACTTGGCAGTGAATTAGGTTTTGCCTTAGGGAGGTTGATGAGAGCTGGGAGGAGTCAGGTTGTATCAGCACAGAACTCATTGGAAAAGGAGGCATTGTAGGGATGGGGTGGGGCTCAGTGGCGAGCCCTGGAGGGGGATTTACCTTGTCCATTAGCTTTGCTCAACTTGTGACTTCAGCTGTAATGTCACCACTCAGCTACCAGAGAAAGCTTAGAGTTGCTTGATACAAACTCAGTCTATCTTACTGAAAAGGAAGGTTCTTGTAGTTTCTTAATTTTGCCCTATCAGTGTTGAATTTTAGTTTTCAGAAAATTAATTCTTTTGGATTTGATGTTCAAGATAGAGAAGTGGGTGAAAAAATCTGAACCGTTTATCATGTATCACTACCCTCCCCCCACAACAAGGCCATTACTAACCATTATATCCTTCCTGTTACCTACTTACGTATTCTTTCCCTATGTTTCTTCTAAGAGTGATGGGTAAGGAAGATGATGTCATAGAGAACAGGAAAGTCAGCTGCCAAGGCTTTGCTGAACAGGGCGGTAGGAAAGACAGAGGGGAAGGAAGCTTTAAGAACAGGGAGCCAGCTTTCTTTAAGGTAGTGGTCACCCTTCAAGAAGCCAGATCCAGAAATCAGGCTATGTCCCATCCCCTCATCCCCACCCCCACCCCCAGCCACTCTCTCCAGGACAGAGTGAGAAGCTTCCCCTGCTGTGACATCCCATGCAGGGATCCAGCAGTTCTCAATTTATGGTATCTGACTTCTCCATGCACTTTGTCACTTACAATTACATCAAATGTTGTAATAAAGCAGGTGACAGGGAACTTCCCACCAGTTGAGTTATCCTTATAAAAGCCTGATGCTCCCTCTCTGCACTCTGAAGAGGTCCCTCCTGCCTCCCCCCCCCCCCCCCCCCCCCCCCCCCCCCCCCCCCCCCCCCCTCTCTCCCTCTCTCTCTCTCTCTCTCTCTCTCTCTCTCTCTCTCTCTCTCTCTCTCTCTCTCTCTCTCTCTCTCTCCACTCCTTTCTTGCTCTCCCTCTAATGAAACCTCTCTGCAGGTTATAATGGGATGCTTCTCCTTCCCCTTAAGGCTCCATCATGCTTAGGTCTCCAATTATTACATTGTTTCTAATGTTCTTCCTCTCGCCTGGAGGGCTGATGATGTCCTTGAGCCCCATCTCCTGGGAGAAGGCATCTTCTCGGGAATGGTGCTCACCTTCCTTTCTCCACCAACTGCTACAGCTTTTATGATATTAACAGAGGAGAACGAAAGTTGGAAGGACGGAGAGAAGGGAGGGGCACCATGGGAAACTCACATGGAGAGAAAGAGAGAATGGGGACAAGAGGGAGGAAGACGGGGAGGAAGAGAGAGGTGAGAGGAGGAAAGAGGAAGGAAAAGCTAAATTTTAGGGGGAAAATATCAAAACCAGAGGGTATCACCAAATAACACTTAGAAATGAGCATGTGAAACATCTAGATACGTTTAAAAGAGAAAGCGGACTAGGGGTGTGGCTTAGTTGGTTTTGGGAAACCAAATGTGGTATATGCCTGTAATCCCAGCGTATCTGAGGCCAGCAGGGCTGCATGAGACTCTGTCCCCAAATAAACACAAATAACAAAAGCCAAATACACAACAAAAGCCCCACTGTGGCTGGAGCACACATGGCACACACAATGTCCTGCTTGTTCAGCCCTGACCTCTGGCTTATTAAATTCTGGGTGCAAGGGCATAACGAATTCTGAGCAAACATTCAACCTCTAACAAGTTCCCAACGTGTTGGACACTACGCTAAAAACTGAATATGCGTTATTTACTTAACATGTCTTTTTTTTACAATCTTGTTCAACATGCGTTTGTTTTCTCAGAAGCATGAGCTTGTTGTTCTATAGTGTATGACAGAAGAATAAGTTTTTAAAAAGGAGAAGAAGCAAGGACGTAAATGAACAAAAATTCATTACCTGTTCAGCATGGAAAATGTTCTAGCAAGCTCTTGGATACAAACCAGAAACTTGGAACAGGTTGTTTGGGAATATCAAATTATGAAGTTACTTTCCCCTGCTTACGTTTAAGGGTGTTGTGACAACTTTTTTTGACTTCTGTGTAGGCTACAGATTTCATTAAGGATTTTTGAATATTTATCTTAAGCGTAATTAATGTTTAATTAATTAGTCTCCTCCAGTGTTTTGCTCAAATTTGCAGTACACTCTGCCAGACAAGAGCAATCTTTTCTAAAATGTATTTTAGGTTTTGAAACACGAACCTGGGTAGCCGGGATGAACCTTGTTTCATCAGAACTGGCTTCGGGGTGACTCAAAACTGAGACGCGAATAACCACAGAACTCAACTATGCAGCTTTCTTCCGTCTTGCACTGTCACCGCCGAAATGGAAAGACTATCATAAACGGTGAGTCCGTCTAAGCGGGAGAGCCAGTGGGTCAAAAGTTTAAAGCTACATCTGCTTCCGAGGAAGAGGGCGTTTAACACATAAAAATGAAGTAGGCTTAATAACCAGAAACAGAATGTAAACTGTAAAGCCCTGCCATGCACATTGCTGTCGGCTTCTTACCACTCGGGTCGAAGCGGAGAGTAACTCATCTTTTGATAACTTTTCAGAGGTTTGGTGGGATGCTACTTGCCAGGGGCCAGAGGAAGGTGCATCTTGTGCTCAGGGAGGACATGAATAACCAGCACTGTTGAATTAAATGTTTCTGCACAGCTAGGAATGTGAGGGAAAGAAAGAGCGAGGGGCTTTGGGTGACAGACGGGTTTTAGGTTGTCAGGTGAGTGTAGATACTGGCTGGGCTGCCACGTCCAGGTCCATGCAACTAATGTTTTCCTTGATTTAGATTTAGTAGTGGCTGATGGGAATTTTTTTTTCCTGAGAATGCCTAGAAGAGACTGATGAGACAGCTCTGTTTCCTTGACAAAAGGGAACAGGACATGAGCTGCTGGGAAGGGATGGAGGAGGGGATCAATGGCCTTGATGTTCGTTATTGTTTTCTTTGCTCTTTGCCCAAGTAAGGAGAGGGGCTCAAGGTCTGAGAGGATACAGCCCACCATGCATGAAGGGCACCAGTAGTGGGAGCTGAGGTGGCTGGGATGAGAACCCAGATCACCCACATATACGGTCCAGCATCCATTCCTCCCTGGTTAAATCTCTCCAGAAACCCGCCACCTTAAGTGATGCTAGATCCATTCACGTTGACAATCGAGATTAGCCAGGAGAACCATGCTAGCCTAGCAAGGCAGCCTGAGTCTCACTCAGGCTCTCCTCCCAGATCTAAAAATGTCCATGCCAGAGATGAGAGGCACGTTCAAAGAGACGAGGAAAATCGTCCCAAATCACCGAAGCATTATTATTTTTCTATAACACAGCACCTCAACACATTGGTATTAGGACCCCAAGCATTTGTTCTGCTCCGAGGTCTGTGGTTATGGCCTAGGTTAGCTAGGTAACATGGCTGCTAGTCTCTCTGGGTGTGTTCACATGCCGGAGATCGCCCACCAGGCATCATAATTCCGTTTCCTCCAGCAGGCTAGCCCGGACCTACTCACAAGGTGACCTCAGATTTCCCAGAATGCAGCAAAAGGAAAGCCCTGCCCCCTTCCCCCCCACCCCGCTGCCCCATTAATGCTTAAACACACACCAAGCTTCTGCTTGTCCACAGTACAGATGACTGAGCAAAGAGTAGATTCCAGGGGCAAGAAAACAGAGTCTACCTGCAGACTGGATGTGTGCAAGGGTGGTATTTAAAGGAGAGCACCAGGATCCAGGCTAATTCTGTATCTATCCTAGAAGCAATGAAGCTAGTGTAAAGTTATTTTTTATATTTATTTATTTCTAGGGCTAGAGAGGGTTCGGGGGGTCAAAGGACAGTTTGGGGAAGTCTGTTCTTGTCTGTTGTGTGGGTTCTGGAGATCAACTTGGATCATGAGGCTTGGTGACAAGTGCCGCTACCACTAAGGAATCTCACCAGCCTCAGGGAAGATGATATTCTAAAGAATATTTATAGCCTTCCCTTTGGTTATGAGATTATTGATATAATTGTTCCTAATTAAGTCGGGTCTCTCCAGGAGTCTCTTGCTGGGAGAAGGAAAGGCTGAAGCCGGGTGTCAGCCAGGGACTGCAGTGGTCCCAAAGAAGGGTGTCACAGTTTTGACAATCTGCCTGAGCACCTTGCATGTTAGCTTGGAGCAGAGCCGAGATGGGCTTGGTGGAGATGGGCGTTCAACCTCTTCGCTTGCTCCTCTTCCCAGCGTGGCCACATTGACTACATCTCTTGTCTCTGCTTTTCATATCACCTGTCTGTTTCATTGGCATATTGAGGACCGGGTGCCAAGCTCAGCTTGTTAGTGTTGACAGATTCCAGGCTCTGACTCTTAGCTCCGGTCGCACCTTTTGAAGCCCCATCTGTCAGCGAGTGGCAGAGCCAGGCTTTGAACACTAACTCCAAATCCATGCCCCCCAGTCTGGCCTCACAGTGCATCTCAGAAACAGGTTCCTTCACAGTGTTCAAGAATACCATCCCAGTTTTGGAGTGATCTTCAGCCATTTATCCCATGATCCCTCACTCATCCTAGTTCTCATAGGTCTTAGGGTGGGCTAGGATTTATGCTAGAAAAATTGCCTATTGGAGAAAACCATGGTCAACTCTTGGCCTTTCAGGCTTATAACCAATGATATAGTAGGAATAACTGCCAGAGCTTATTGCTGCTGCCTCCATCAAATACCCTCACCTCCTTTGACTGGAGCAATGACAAACTTTTTATTTTTAACCTCTGAATTATAGAAGAGGCCCTTTATTTCTATGGTTTTTTGTTGTTTTGTTTTTTTATGTCTCCTACAATGTCTGCATTAGTGTGTGTGTGTGTGTGTGTGTGTGTGTTTAAGGAGAACTAAGGTATATGCACTGAGGAAGAAATACGTTTTGTGTTGACTTGATATTTTCAGCAGTATTGGGGAAGGGCTGTGGTGGACTGACTTGTCCTTGAACATGCACTGTTGGGCCAGGTCTCACTCCCTCCCTATAACATTGATTGCTTTGCAGTTTAAAAGGCTTTCATTTATGCATTTTGCCTAGAGCAGTAATCTTGAAAGATTATAATAGTAAGATATTAATCATGATCAATAATATTTTTAGTGATTTACGTATTTTTATTTTACATTATTGGTGTTTTGCTTGCATGCATGTATGTAAACCATATGTGTGTCTAGTACCTATAGAGACCGGAAGAGGGCATCGGATCTCCTGGAACTAGAGTTACAAACAGTTGTGAGCCTCCATGTGGGCGTAGGGAATTGAATCCAGGTCTCCTGGAAGAGCAGCCAGTGCTCTTAACCACTGAGCCACCTCTCTGTCTCCGTCAGTTACAGTTTTGAGGGTTTATGGTCATCTTTTCTTCCTGTTTTATTCATTCTTTTTTGCTTCTTTTTTTTTTTTTCACTTCCGTCCATTTGCTACTGGATCCAGGATGACACACTTTTCCCTCCCTGTTTTCCCATCCCCCTAGAGGCATAGCACATGTGCTTAGGAGCTGGCACTGAGCTCAGGTCCCAGCACCCACACAAATGTGGGGCGTAGTAGTGGGTCATGTCCAAAATCCCAGACATCCCTTATGTTTACATAAAGACAAACATTGTCCTGACTTCCTAAGTTACTGTGCCCACCTCCCACCAAATTGCTGCCACTGCTGGTGCGTTTGGTTCTCCCCATGGCTGTACCTGAGCTGGAACCAGAGTCAAGCATGTGCTATGGTGCTGTGCAATCTCCAGTTGGGTTTTTCTCACCTGGAGAATTTAAAGGCTCGCTTCGGCAACATGTTTTGGATATTGCCTACTCCTGCGAAAGGATCAATTGATGTTACTTGTTATAGATTTTCTAGTCCCTGACATCTCTGTTTCTGTCTCTGCCAGTCTGTCTGTTTCTCTCTTTGTGTGCGTGTCCCCCCCCCTTTTTTTTTAAATCACTTTTCATGTTATTTTTCAGTGGAGTTTCTCACTGAACCTAGCTCTTTCCTCAGCTAGGCTGGTTGACCAGTGGGCTTTAGGAATCTGTCTGTGTCCACATGGACTCCTGCTCACAGAGCAGGTATTACATGCACATGCCACCGTATCCTCCCTTTATGTGGATGCTGGGGATGCTGGCTCATCGAAGCCCTGTCCCCTATCTTTTATGTCAGCTTGGCTATATTGATTAAATCAAACAATGGAGGCCAGCAGAAAATCAAAGGAGAATTTCATATTTCTTCATATAAAGAAAAGTGCTCTGCATTTTGGAAGCATTTACATGGGGCAGTTTTCTTTATCCTGCCAACACAGCATCTATTGTCACTAGTTCAGGTGCCCTTCCTTCAGGTACAGTCATTTTCTCTGGCTTTACTGCAAAGCTAGGGCTTTCATCATCCATTCTAGACGTAGATTTAGAGCAGTGAGAGCCACTTCCACAAAGCCAAGGGGAATTTGACAATGGCAAACCTGATGTAACCTATCCCTGATTCCCTAGGCCTCTGTATCCCTTTGAACAAGTCAGTCCTCACAATGGGATGCTCTTTAGCTTTCTCCTTGCACCCTCACTGTCATGTGATTCTATTCTGGTTTCCTGATGTATTTTCCAGCCCGCTGCCACCTACTTTGCCAATTGTCTTCCTGGAGGCTTTAGAAACCCCATAAGTGTTATCATAAAGAAATTTCCTTGTGTGCATCCTGTGTGCTTGTTCTTTATTAATATGATGACATTAAAGTGTTAGTGACGCTCTGTAAACTTTCTGTGGGGGGGGGTGTGTGTGTGACTGAATAATGTTACTCATTCACCGAGCAAATAAAGTAAATGGCAACCCAGCTAAAATTATAGACATCTTGACTAATGCTGCAGAAATGTATGTTAAAATAGTGTGCATTCAAGCGGTAGACGTAACCTCCAAAGTTGAAGCAAAAATACTGATAGTCTGCAACCTTTTTTAATTTTTACCTTATCACCCTTGCAGACTATGGAAATTAGAATATATCTTTTGTTGGAAAACCCCTGGACTCAAAAGAGATTTCGGTTATTAAGTTCATCAGATTTATAAGCTTATTAATTTGGAAAGAATCATGTTGAACAGTTCAGTTGCTTTATAGTAATAGAACATAGTGGTGAATTAAAATGATGCATTGTTCTGTAATAACTCTCTTGATGACGCTTGGAAGAAGTTATTTTTGCTTTATATCCTTCAGCTCTAGACTTGCCCCAAACCATACAGTTTATGCAGCATAAGCCCGATATTAAAATTTAGGAAATAGCCTGTTATCCTAGCCCTGAGGCACAAGGATTTCAAGACTGAAGAGTGAGACCCTGCCTCAAATGGGAGGAAAAAGAGAAAAGGAAAGGAAGGAAGGAAGAAAGAAACTAAGGAAGGACAGAAGGAAGGAAAAAGGAAGAGACAGGGAGAGAAAGAAAGCTTGGGACATTGAGAGCGAGAGACTCAACACCGCATTGTGAATTAACAGCAAAAGTTAGCTCAGTTTTTTTTTTCATTGTTAACTAGTATTTTTTTAAAACCCACTATGTAATTAAATGGTCATATTTTATTTTATTTTTTTCGTAGTTATATTCTTCCACTCCCTGTCCCGTGGCACCCCTCCCCCCCGTTTGTAGAAATACAAAAAGATCCACATAACACTGTTAAAACAAAACTTGGAGCCAGTGGAAGAGACAGACTTTTCCCAAGCAGAGTTGGGGTTTGGGTTCTGTGTGTGCAGTTTGCAAGGGCCACAGCCAGAACCCAGATGAGTCTTTTCCTCTGGTGTGGTGGTGGTGGTGGTGGTGGAGGAGGAGGAGGAGGAGGAGGAGGAGGAGGAGGAGGAGGAGGAGGAGGAGGAGGCGATGACATGGGCCTCCTGGAAGGGAAGGGTGTAAGAGTGTAAGATGTGACAGTGGCACTGCGTGGCCTATTGGGTAGGCTCAGGAGAAAATGATGCCAGATGACTTTGGGGATTAGAGAAAGGAGCCAGGAGCAAGGCTTCTCAAACAATTGATTGGGAAAGCCAAGGCCCAAGGTTTATAGCGGGATAAGGAATGGAGTCAGAGTCCCTGAGTATGGAGCAGAAAGAGAAAAGATTGAACGTGCACAGTAGTACTGATGGGAAGTGGAGCTGGGCTATCAGGAAAAGAGATGGGAGTGTGGGGTACAGAAGGGAGTTTGTTGTTGAGGCTGAGAGGATCAGGGCAGGGGACTCGGGAGTGAGATCCTGAGAGGATGGAGGAAAAGGCCACTTCAGAGGGAGTTGGAGCTGAAAGGATGTGGTGGGAGTGGTGGTGGTGGTGAGGAGTTGTGGGGGGGGGGCATGGGGATGGTGTAGGGGGTGGAGGCTGGTGGGGGGATGGAGGATGGTAGTGGGGAGGTGAGTGAGGAGCAGGGTCAGAGGCAGTGGAGGAGTCTATTGATGGAATTGGATTGTGTAACAGAATTTGGAAATCGACACAGGATTGAAGGGAGGGGGAGGAACCTCTGGCCACGTACCACTGCATTGTATGTGTAATTGATATATAAGGAGTGAAATGAAACAGAACACGTTATTACGTGTCTGATGCACATAGTAGGTGCTTAGTTCAATGGTCAAATCGACATATGGAAGAAAAGCTTGCCATCTGTGGTGGCATTTTTAGATGGGATGATATGTCACAAGTATAATGTTCTCTGATTTAAAATAATTATTTTTACATGTGTGAATGCCTGCATGTTTGTGTATGTGTGATACCCGCAGATGGTAGAAGAGGGCATCAGGTCCCCTGAGACTGGAGTTACAGAGGGTTGTGCGCTATCATGTATCTGCTCAGACCCAAACCTCGGTCCTCTGCAAGAGCAGCAAGTGCTCTGGACCTGGAGCCATCTTTCCTGCCCCTATTTAAGTTTTTCTCACTCTGATGTTTGCTCTCCAAGCAAGCCAAGTCACTCTTTGTTGTTTTCATTCCTTCATCATTAGAAATTATGTCATCCAGGAGGGCAATCAAAATGACCAACTAGCAAAATTGTCTCTGGAAGCTTTCTGCACCATGGTAGATCCTGTAGACACAGTTTCATGGTAGAATTTGTTTCTTAAAGGGTCATGCCTCAGGGAAGAGCACTTGGACAGGGCTAACCTTGACAACTCATTAGTCACTATTGGGGCTCCAGCACAGCACACATGGGGACCCAGTTTCCACAGAAACAAGCAGAGGTGACACCTGATACTGCCTAGAGTGACTTTGGCATGACACAGGGGTTCAATTTAAAGACTGCCTCAAGGATCTCAGTATCTCTGCAGCGAAGAGTGTGACCTCAGCAGTCAACGGCAGTGACACTGGGCAGGCAGTCGACTCCATCCCAAGCCCTTTATAAAGAAAACACGAGCACATGAAATCAGTGTGCGTATCAGGAAGCTCAGAGGCGTGTGATTTTATAGACAAATACTTTAGACCTCCACATGCGAGAAAGCAGGGCAGAACAGTTGATAACACTGTACACCGAGTCTGAACTGTGCTAGCCCCACTCCACCTCCTGTCCCAGTTCCTGCCTTCAGGAACTGGGCATTTTCTTAGCATTCTACAAAATGCAGTGGTCCCTGGAGGAGGGAAAAATGGGACCCATGAAATGGCTGAATGCTCAGAATTCATCTTCAGGTTCAGTGCTGTTGATGTAAATTGCCTCCGTAGGACCACCTAAGGGGAGCTTTCTTTGGAAAGTCTATTTTTAGCTCAGAGCCTGGGAGAAACAAAGAGTCAGCAGAGTGTGCTCTTGCTTGATGAATGACAGAATGCAAACACCCCGGAGTAGGCTTTTACCTCTTGCCTTCAACCCCACACTTAAGGGGATTAAGATAGAGGCTGAATATTAAGGCAGGTTCCCCAGAGATGACTGTACAGTCTCAGTGTGTGACATGCTTGAGAGCCCAGAGCTTCTCAACTCCAGCTCAGACTTCTCAATTGTAAGAGGTTGGAAGAGATCAGGGAATTTAGACAAAGCAGGATCCTCTAAGCACAGTGCATCAATCCAGTGACAGTTATCTGCACAGCAGCTACCCACTTCTGCGCTTTAGCTCTGTCCCTCATCAGCAGGCAAAAGGCCATTAAAACCCTTAACCCTACCCATTAAGCCCTCTTTCTGCCCTCTCTTGTCCTTAAAGGAATGACAAACAAAGCCATAAAGGAAAAAGAACAACAACAAAAACAAGAACAAGCAAAACAAAACAGGGTGCCATCTCTTGTCTGGATTATGAAACTCTATTCCCAGACAACTGTCTTTTTTTTTTTTCCCTCTCTCCTCTCTCTTGCCCTGCCTATTCTTCTGAAAATTGCTGAAGGGGTATTTCCAAAACAAACTGATCCTGGATCTCTTGCAAGTCTTCAATATCCTCAAAGAGAGAAACCAGTTTTTGCACTCATGGCTCTGGACCTCATGCCTGACACAAATTTAACTAATTGGGAAAGGACTGACATTCATTAATATGCATGACAACACTTTCCCAAAGACCTAGGTGGAGGTCTGTGTGTGAGTCCCTGTGAACGTCCACAGCCCATGTGACCTCACAGTTCACCGAGCACTATACTCTTCAAGTGTATGCCTTGGAGGTTAGGCTTTCAATACTCAACAAGGTTTAAGATGAGTAGAAATGGCTAAGCTTTACCCACAGGTCCCTTCACCTCTATGGTCTACTAGCCAAGCTACCTGTCAAAGATGTTCTCACAGGTTGCTCTTTGAGATCACTGATATCGGACACCTATGACCAAGAAGATAGCCATCTCATGTGACCCCAGGCTGTGCTCACTACAAACCAACATTTCTCTATTTCTCTCTCTCTCTCTCTCTCTCTCTCTCTCTCTCTCTCTCTCTCTCCCTCTCTCTCTCACTTTTCAAGACAGGGTCTCTCTGTGTAGCCTTGGCTGTCCTGGACTCACTTTGTAGACCAGGCTGGCCTCGAAGTCACAGCGATCCTCCTGCCTCTGCCTCCCAAGTGCTGGGATTAAAAGCGTGCGCCACCACACCAGCCCTCTAATTTCTCTTATAGTCAGTCATGGCTTTATGATTTGGACATGTTGTTGTAGTACATATAAAAATATCTAATAAGGTTTATTATAAAATTAGCCTATAATTATTACAGCAGTATTATCTAACCCACTATCATAATCAATAAAGACATGGACACCTGTTGTATTTTAGAATAGCCTCATTTAACTTGGGACTGGGCAGATGTTAACCCTCTAAACTAACCTTATCACTTCCCAGCCCCCATCCCAGGCCATCTGTTTTAACCATTCCTATCTGGACTACTTCCTATCCACAATCCCAAAACACTTGCTAATGTTCTTCATCTGGGATGCTTTCCTTCATCCAAGCAGATCAAGCCACGTGCTTCTTTCCATGTTAACCCATCAACAACAAGACCTCATGTTTCTTTCTTCCTCCTCCTGTATCTGTCTCCTCTCCCTCCCTCCCTCTCTCATGGTTCCCTGACCCTAGGCCTACTAACCTCAAACTCCACCTCTCTCTCTTCTGCCAAATCCCAAGCTTGAGAAGTTTTTTGCTTTGTTTTGGCTTTTGTTTTTGTTTTGTTTGTTTTACCAATTAATTTTAAAATGGTAGAGCAAGGTTTACACAACAAAGACAGGTGTACACAAGAATGTGCTCCTCTGAGGAGTAACTAGGTCTTGGGGGCCAGTGATTAGTATCAGGATACATAGCACCAGACTAACCCCCAACACCTGTCTTAGTTACTTTTCTACTTCTGTGAAGAGACACCATGAGCAAGGCAACTCCTAAAGGAAGGCACTTAATCGGGGGCTTGCTTCCATGGCCATCATGTGGGGAGCATGGCAGTAAGCAGTCAGCTGTGGTGCTGGAACAGCAGTTAGAAGCTCACATCCAGATCTGCAAGTCGGAGGCAGAGAAAGGGTTAACTAGGAATGGCATTGGGCTTTGAGACCTCAAAGCCCAACCACAGTGACACACCTCCTTCAACAAGGCCACACCTCCCAATCCTTCCTAAACAGTTCCACCAACTGAAGATCAAGCTTTCAAATATATGAGCCTATGGGGCCATTCTTATCCAAACCACCCCAATATCTTGTCCGTAGGATTCAAGAAGATGTGATAGATAATAATATGTTTGGTCTTGTAAGTATTTCCCCATGCTCATAACCTGATCCAACTGACTGGGGTGGAGGCATTTGTGATTATTTCAAAACTATGTGTTAAAGATGTCCAAGACTACATAAGCCTGTACCCCAGATGACCCTGCCTTGTGCTCACACATAAGTGAGACAGAGACTTCTACAACATTTAAGCCATTTTTTGAAGTCTCTTTGCTACAGTTGCTAGCTGTATTCTAACACAGGAGGCCACTTACTTGGTGGCTGGTGGTGAGAAGACACCAGTGGAAAGAAGATCTGAGTTAAGACCTAAAAAGAGTTAAGGGTCTTTTGACATTCCCAGCAAGCAAAATGTGCAGGGTGGAGGATCACCTGTATTGAGGCCAAAGGTCCATTTTAGGAATGAAAAGGACCCAAGAAGGTAAAGAAGAAATGGGCCACATCTCTCTCTCTCTCTCTCTCTCTCTCTCTCTCTCTCACTCACACACACACACACACACACACACACACACACACACACACACACACTGATGACTAAAGCTGGTTCCTATAGAACCTTTTAATACTACTGGGAACCCGAGTCTCTTTTCCTGAGTGCCATTGGGGAATCTTTGAGGGAATTCTAACTGAATGCCTAGAGCTACTTTCTCTCCATGGACACAATACAGATCTTTGAACACATTTGCTTAATCCACAGAATGGAGGTGCTTAAGAAAATTAAACACAGTCAAATTCCCTTATTCCCTTTTCTTCCTGTACCAACATCTTGGAGTTGGGGATTTGTAAGATTTCAGAGCCAGGGCATAGGGCAGATGAGCTTGCTCAGTTGGAGCCCTCTTCCTGATGCAGAGGAAGGAAGCCCATGTCGTCTTAGCTCCTTACTTCTGCTTACCCCCCTTCTCCATAGAGCCCCCTTCTCCACCTCCAGTGAGGAGTTTGAGGAATCAGTGCGTGCTCCTCATTAATCTCCTCATACAGTTATGGGACAAAATCTGCTGATATCCTACTTCGTGCAATGCCATGTCCTATGTTCTAGGAATAACATGATAGTGAGTGTGGAAAAGACTACTCCTAAAGACGACTGTGCTGAGGACGGAACCCAGGACTTTGTGCATAAAAGGCAGTCATTTTTCCCTCAGCCACATCCATAGACTCCATTTTAATTAAATTATATATAATAATAGTAGTAGTAGTAGTAGTAGTAATTATTAGTTTCTCTCTCTGTCTCTCTCTCTCTCTCTCTCTCTCTCTCTCTCTCTCTCTCTCTCTCTCT
>OU015755.1:11220143-11252446 GCA_907169655.1 Acomys percivali | reverse complement strand
TTCTTCTTCTTCTTCTTCTTCTTCTTCTTCTTCTTCTTCTTCTTCTTTTTCTTCTTCTTCTTCTTCTTCTTGTTCTTCTTGTTCTTGTTCTTGTTCTTGTTCTTCTTCTTCTTCTTGTTCTTCTTGTTCTTGTTCTTCTTCTTCTTCTTCTTCTTCTTCTTCTTGTTCTTCTTCTTCTTGTTCTTCTTGTTCTTGTTCTTCTTCTTGTTCTTGTTCTTGTTCTTGTTCTTGTTCTTGTTCTTCTTCTTCTTCTTGTTCTTCTTGTTCTTGTTCTTGTTCTTGTTCTTCTTCTTCTTCTTCTTCTTCTTCTTCTTGTTCTTCTTCTTCTTGTTCTTCTTGTTCTTGTTCTTGTTCTTGTTCTTCTTCTTCTTCTTCTTCTTCTTCTTCTTCTTCTTCTTCTTCTTCTTCTTCTTCTTCTTCTTCTTTTGCCATGAACAAAATGGTACAGGGAAGTTCAGTGTTCAGTGTTGCGGCTCATGTCACATACATGCATTGTTTGCCAGTTTTTGTTGGCTTGTTTGTATGTTTGTTTTTGTCCTATGGCTTTCTGGTAGTTCCACTTTGCTATGACCCATGCTACTGAACTTTCCAGAAAAATAAAGGGCTATAGTCTCTTAAGTCTACTCTAAATAACAGACCCCAGCTCCCCGGAGAATAAATGGTCGAGTCTTTATAGCAAAGAGTGGGTGTCATGATCTGCCACAGGTGGTGAGAGTCAGGAGGCAGCATCATCCACATCACATGCCTGCTAGATCAGGGATCCACAGAGAAATGGAATTAGTGGCACTCGGGAAGAGTCAGAAGCCCGAGAGTCCAGAAGTCTGAGGAGCAGAGCCTCTGTGGCCAGCGGGGCAAGGGTAAGATGGTGTCTCAGCTCCAGAAGGCGGACATTCCTTTGCCTGGAGTACCACCCAGGGCTCGGTAGACCAGATGACCGACCCTTGTCCATGTTGTGAGGGCCATCTTCTTCATGCCTTGCCACACCACTGAGGGAAACTGTTCTGGAAACGGCCTTAAGGAGACACTGAGAAGTGATGCTTTACCCAGTTGTCAGGGCATCTCTCAGCCCAGTCAAGCTGACAGAGAATATCAGCTGTCACACCAGCCTTCTATTAATGATACTAATCTATCTTTCTGTTGATATTAATTATGACTATTATTATGTGACCATGAAAGACTTAATTCCTTCCTAAGGGAAAGAAGGCTCCAAACCCTGTAATTTATTGAGCACATCTACCATCCTGATCTTCTTAGCGACATGGAGACATGTTGGCAGGAAGAACAGGGGAGACTAGTGTTTTAGTTGCCAACACATCCATCAATGATGCAGCAACTGTTTATTATGGACCAAGTTTATCTACACCTGCGTGTAGTTGGCTGGGGTGACAAGGCCAAGAACAGAGTAATTAAGATCTTGTATCTCATGTCACCTCGGGTATGAGGTAAGATGAGGGGAGGGAAAAGTATTTAAAACTTTCTAAGTCCATGTGTACTTGTCTGTAAATAATAACACTGGCAACTTTGTTGCTGTGTGGTGTGAGGGTTAAATGGGCTGCTACATTTGGAGCCATATCTACTGCACATGATTGCTGAATTTCATTGCTTTGTCCTGAGCCTGCATGCATTTCAGATAGATGCCAGTCTTTTTAAAACATGAGGAAATTATTCAGAACTGTGAAATTATTTTTCTCAGGGCTATGCAGGCACAAAAGATAGAGGAATGGAGGAAAAGAGAGGGGGGAGAGAGACAGAGAGAGAGAGAGAGAGAGAGAGAGAGAGAGAGAGAAATAGTGAAAGGCACAGAACAAGAGAAATAATTCAAACTTGAATCTGTTAAAATTTTTATTATGAAAATGCCTGTAACCACAACAACAAAAGCCCACTACTGGCAAAAGCAAAAACCCACACACCAAAATCAACCAGATTCAAAATCTCTACAGCTCAGTGAACTTCTGTACAGTTAGAATAGCCTCTCTGAAACTGCGGATAAGGGCATAAAACAAATGTTCTGTAGTAAAAGTGTAAAATACAATACAAAGTATTCGTGGGGTTTATTATGTGTTTTATGTGTATGCATATATGTATAGGTATATGTGTGCAGTGCTGAAGGCAGCCAGAAGAGGGAGTCAGGTCACCTGGAATTGGAGTTAGAGTTGCAAGCCATCATGTGGGTGTTCAGAAACCAACCCTGGTCCTCTGTGAGAGCAGCAAGTGTTCTTAACAGCTGAGCCATCCCTCCAGCCACACAAATGTTCAATGACGCTGGGTCATTTATCTGCACAAGAACAGTGAAATTCAATATCTGTATCAGTATTAAAGTCCAAATGAAGAGTAGAAGATCCTGGATTCTAGATTTCAAACACCTTCTGGCTATCTGTCAGTGCAGGCTGGCTTCTGTTGCTCTTAACTTGCCTGGAGGATGCAGCTTCTATGGAGATTGATTTGTGACTCCCGGCATCACTAAACCACTCATCTCAATGTAACCGTGTGATTCGGGAGAGCTGGAACTAAGCCATTTTGCCAGAAAATGATTAAGACAAACTCCAGGAATATTGTGAGCTTATCAGGAAAATCAATTCCTTTAACAAGGAAGTGAGTCACTATTGATTTTTTTTTTCTTTCTCTCTAATTAGACTCTGAGCCCTGATAGCTTTTAGTGAGTGATGGCAGTTTGCTTTCACCAAATGTATTTTTCACTTTGCAGTGGAGTATAACACGCTTTCAAAAGCCTGTGCCTCCCCCGTGTCTCCTCTTGTTTCTTTCAGTTCTTGAAGGTTAGCATGGGAGCTTTCAGACACCTGCCATGCTGGGGCCAGGACACAATGGGGGCAATCTTTGGGTGTTCTGTGATGTGCTGGTGCATGGAGGTGGAGAGGGGGTTGGTACACATGGTAGATGGTACACGGCAATCACTAAGAACAGCTCCTATGGGACCACAGGGGTCAGTAAAGTAGCAAGCAAGCGGCTTTCAATCCAAGATGTCGGCATGCACGTGCTACGAGGTGTACAGCTAAGATAGGAACCAGTCTGCTTCCTAGCAGCTCCTAGCTTCCTACATCCTAGTAGACATGCTGTGGTTTGAAAATGAAATGACCCCCATAGGGTCGTGTGTGCAAACAAACACCTGGAGCCCAGCTGCTGTGGATGTGTGGGCAGGTGATACAGCCTTTAGGAGGTGGGGTCTTGCTGGAGGAAGTAGATCATTTGTGGCAGCACTTTGAGGTTGAATAGCCTGGGCCCCCACTTCCTGTTCTTTGCCTCTGCTTCCTGACTTCCAGGCAGGCCTCGGGGTTCCTGACACTATTCCTTTCCCATCGTCATGGACTATACATCTGCCCTGGAGTTGTAAACCAAAATTTCTCTTACCTTGCGGACAAGGAATCATTGATGCAACAGAACTGACAGGATCCGATCCTGCCTATTTGCAAGGAAAAGCCTGTTGCCAGGGTTGTTTCTCAGGGTCCTTTCTGGAAGAAGGTCTCTGAGCGTTGGCATGGCTGCCTGGACAGGGCAGAGGCACGGGACGTGGCATGACACCAATGTGACTCTTGCTGCATGCCGGTTCCTGTGCCGGGTGCCTTGGCACATTCTGAGTTGGTCATTACCTGTTGAACCACGGTGACATTGCAAATCAAGGTTTGGATTTCATTCTGAACTTATCCTGTAGCAAACATTTGCACTCACAGGGACAAGAGGCAGCTTGGATGACTGCACATGGCAGGACTGTGAATATGGACTTGAGGCATCCAGGTCATGAAAACTCCGTGTTTCTCTTTCAGACTTGGCCACATTGAATAGATGCCCCTTTTCTTCTTTTCTCTGTTTTGCTCTCTCTTTAACTTGTCTATCAAAGGTGGTGGCTGAGCTAGTCTGCCCCTAACACCTCTGGTGACAACTTGGATGGAGTGTGTGTCTGGTAGCTGATGCTCACTGACTCGCAGAACAAGTGTGCCATGCTAGTGTCACATGACATGGACATGTGAGGACCCTGAAACCCTTGACAACCTTTCTGTAAATCTAAGATTATTCTAAAGCAAAACACAACTAAAAATTAAACAAGAGCTGATTAGGTCCAAAATGTCTAGAGGGACTCCTGGCAAGCTTGGTGGAACGCCACCGTGAAAACAAGAGAGCAGAGCTGGTTCATGAGGACAAGCCAGTGACTCTATTATTATTATTTAAACAATTTATTCAGATTATATTTCAATTATTATCCCCTCACTTCCCATTGCCCCCTCTCTCCCTCTTTCACCCTATTCTCCTCACCTAGACCTGTGACAGAAGGGGACTTCCTCCCCCACCATATGATCACAGCCTATCAGGTCTCATCTGGATAGCCTGCTTTCCCTTCCTCTGAATGCCGCCAGGCCTCCCCACCAAGGGGAAGTGGTCAAATAGGGGGCACCAGAGTTCAGGTCAGAGTCTGTCCCTGCTCTCCGCACAACCATGGAGAATGAGCTGCCCATTGGCTAGATCTGAATAGGGGGTCTAGATTTACTCCATGCCTTGTCCTTGGGTGGTACAGCAGTTTGTGCAGGCCTCTCTGGGTCTAGATCCACCAGCCTTGAAGGAAATCTTGAAATTTGCAGGCAAATGGATGGAGCTAGAAATGATCATCCTGAATGAGTTAACCCAGACCCAGAAAGACACACATGGTATTTACTCACTTACAATTGGATATTAGCCCAAGATGGATGTCCTCTGAGTGTCTTCACTCAGCAGTGGATCAGGACAGATTCTGGAACTCGCTACTGGATTCCAGGTGAGAGTGGTATGGAAGAATGGGAGACAGAAGGATCCAGAGGGTCCAGGAGCCCCACAAGGAGCCGGTGACTTTTAATGATGACCTTGCAGGTGTCAACAGCCAGCTTTTAATCTCCTCCATTTCCTTCACTGAGGAAACACATATTATCACTAATTTCATTCTTAATCCTTATTCTTCAGTGTCACTGGGTGGGTCTTTTCATCACTTACATATATCATAATATTTATATTTAACTTTTAAAGTTAATGACACATTTTGTTAGCTACCAAATAGTCAATAATTTTTCCATTAAAAGAAATCACTTCTAGATTATATTTGTTAACATTTTTTTTTTGTGAATGTTTCTGCACCAATACTAAGTTGCTTACATTGTTATATCATATGGTGGTTTTTACAGGTGCTGCTTATATTATGGAAATAGTTCTTCTTTCATTATCTTCCTCAATTTCTAATTACCTATAGCTGGCACTATAGTGGCTTTTAACTTGCATTTTCTGTTGCAGTAACATTTCTAGGGCTGGGTGTGGTAGCTCACACCTTTAGTCCCAGCACTCAGAAAACAGAGGCAGGGGGATCTCTATGAGCTCAAGGCCAACCTGGTCTACACAAAGATTTCCAGGCCAGCCAGAGCCACATATAAGGTCCTACTTAAAAAAAAAAAGAGAATGCCATTAAAATTAACATCTATATAGTCAGAACTCAGGTGAGCACATCATTAGATTTAGAAACTTGGCTTATGTCTGTCCCCAGTTTTACCCTATTCCTTCCTCTCTTGTCTACGAGTCCTTAAAATTTACCACAACCACTTTATTATGATTTTGAACACATGCATTTCTGTGTTTAAGCTAAGCATTGGTCAGTTTTTGCCTGCCTTTGTTCATATGCCTGGAACGCCACTGAATATATTGTTGTGGGGTTGTCTTACTATGATTTTGCCTTTGCTGATGTGTTCATTATTTTTGACATATCCCATGACTTGCTAATCTTTCTTACTCTTGAGGGATATTTAGGCGAGTTGCAGTCTCCTTTCTCATGTCTCTGTGTGGGTGTACACACACCTTCACATATGTCATGTGGAGGCCAGAAGCCAATGGCAGGTCTATTTCCTAGGTACTCTTGGCTTTATTTATTTTATTTTATTTTTTTTTATTTTGAGACAGGGTCTCTTATTCAATCTGTAGCTCTGTGATTCAGGAAGAGTGGCTGGCCAGCAAGCCCCAGGGATCCACTTGTCTCTGCCTCCCTAGCATGGGGATTAGAAGCATGGGGGCACTGTGCCCATCTTTTCACGTGAGTTCTGTGGGAATGGAGTCTGGTCCTCAGGCTTGTGTGGCAGGCAGTACACGAGTTGAGCCAACTTTCCAACCCCAAATGCCCATTTTAAAGATCTGTATGTATATATACATACACATGTATGTGTGTACGTACTAACTTCTTTTGATGTCCCATCTTCTAACACTCACAAGTACTATTGGTTAGAGCTCCATCACACACTTTAGGGATCTGAGCTCAATCCTCATGCTAGATCAGTAAGGCCTCTGAGCCATCTCCTCAGCCCTCCATCTTACCCACCGTGCCATCTCCTTAGCTCCCATGACTGTGTGCTTGTTTTTAGTTGGCTACAGGAGAAATGTAGATTTACATTTATAGAGTAAAGTGTCTTGCTCGCACTCAGGGTGACATGGTTGGCATCAGCTGTGCTGCGCTGACCTGTGCTGGCAGAGCAGATGCAGCAAGTTCTCGCTGATCTCCCACAGCTGTGTGGCAGCACGTTCCTGCAAAGCCAATGCAAGAAAATGAATCTCGTCTACAAGACTTAAAAGAAAAAAAAAAAATCATTGTCAGTGTGGTCTGCCCAGTGAGAGCATATCTGTTTACGAAGATGATGGGGAAAGTTTTGCTTTTGCAAGAGGGAATCGCTCCTCTGTGTGCCTGAAGGATGTTGTGAAGGACAGTGTGTGGTTTTATAGAATGTGGGAAATAAGGGTCACGAATTAACAGAGGAAACCTGCAATTGTAAAGGACCTGCAACTGCAGGTAAAGGCACATGCCACTAAGGCTGATGAGCTGAGTTTAATCCTTGGAGCCCACATGGTGGAAGGAGAGAACAGATCCTGTTAATTGTTGCCTTGCCCCTCCATACACACAATGTGGGCATGCACACACCCATACACGTACATATACGTATGCTTAAGGAAAAGCGTGTGCACAGTGTAAAGGTACAGGTTGTCAATTTTTAAAAAACTGAGCATGCCTGCACGCACAGATGAGAGAGCAGAGCGCTATGCCTCCAAGCCCTTCTTAGGCTCCTGTTCAGACGGCACTCCCCCCCATCTTCCACACCCCACCACCCTCCTGACTTTTAACAGCACACATTAGTACTGGCTCTTGGCCCTTTCTATAAACTGTACATGCCTTTTGTGTCTGGTTTCTCTCATATCTCTTCAGGGGCGCTGTTCATACTGTTTCACGTAGCTAACAGCCCTGGCAGCACTATTGGCACACGCACAAGCATCTTAGAAGGCGTTATATATTGAGATATGTTTCACGTTATTTAGGTGTCTGACTGCTTTATTTTTATTTCTGTTGTTGTGATGAAATATCCTAACAAAAAACAATTTACTGGAGAAAAGGTTTAACTTCGCTTACATTTTTCAGGTTATGGTCTATTACTATGGGGGAAACCACAGTGGCAGGGGCGTGAAGGAGTTAGTCATATGACACCCACAGTCAAGGTCTTGAAGAAAGACACAGATGCATTGCATTCTGGCTTGCTGGGTTGTGCTCAGCTGTATTTTTTTATTTCTATGCAGTTCCTGGGCCCCCGCATAGGGAATGGTGCCACGCACCGTGGGCTAGATCTTCTCACACCAGTTAATTTAGTTAAGCTAATGCCTTACAGACATGTCCACTGGCCAGCCCAATGTAGATAGTCTGTCATTGAGACCCGCTTCTCAGGTGATCCTAGATCAGTGGTTCTCAATCTGTAGGTCATGACCCCCTTGGAGGGTCAAATGACCCTTTCATAGGGGTTACATATCAGGCATCCTGCATATCAAATGTTTACATTACAATTCACAGCAGTACCAGCATTACAGTTATGAAGTTATAATGAAGCGATTTTATGGTTGGAGGTCACCAGAGCATGAGGAGCCATAGTACGGGGTCCCAGTGTTAAGATGGTTGAGAACCACGGCTGTAGATGATGTCCAGGTGACAATGACAGCTAGCCATCACAATGGCCGTGACTTCTTCCTTTAAACTGTTCCTCAGTTCGTACTGATTTTTCAATCCAGACAATCTCCTTGCTCCACAAACTGCTCTCAGTGGGCAGGGTCACTGACAAGCTCTCAGTTTTAACGTGCTTCTAATCTGCAAATGTGAGCATGTTTATAACCTTTGATGAAATCCTGTCTGGAAAAGTGGCGTAAGGTTAATACTTTTTAAACCTTCATTTTAGTGCATTAAAAAAAAAATGAAGACAACAAGAAATGGAGAACCCGTGTGTGTGTGTGTGTGTGTGTGTGTGTGTGTGTGTGTGTGTGTCCAGGTATGTGCACTATGTGCTGCCATCTCCCCAATACTTGGATTACAAGCTGGGGCTGCTGCGCCTGGCTATTTACATAGGTCCTTGGGATCAAACTCAGGTTCTCACGGTTGTGCAGGAACTACTGTACCCACAGAGACATCGTCTCAGGCCCCTTGTCTCACTTTTTAGCAAAATGAAGACATGTTTGAAAGTTTTGCGTGGTTTGCAAAGCGATCATGGTAAAACAATAGAATAAGGGAACCGCTGACAAGAAGCCAGAAAATCTGAGCAAGATCGCTCCCTGGAACTGTCTCAACCCAGAGGCCCGGCTGGCAGCCCCCATGGCAGCCCCCATCTGCAGCAGCATTCACTGGGGCGTGGCCAGCAGCGGGAACACCTCATGCTGCCAAGAGAGAACACAGGAGTCAGTTAATGAAGTGGTTATAAAAAGCATCCCATGATGCGAGCAGGTCACAGGTGCCGGTGCTGGTTGACTTGGGAATAAATTAAAGCTAAAAATTGGCACTTACAGGACAAAACCCCAATTCACGGGAACTGTGAGAGGCAGGTAAGTGGCTTTGGCAACAAAGCAGCTGCTTTTAGCTGTTCTGGGCAAAATTTAACCCCTTCAAGTGAGGCCGGCAAATAAAAAGAGTCTTTCGCAAAATTCTACAAGTGAAATGAAGGAAACGGAACAGCAGTAGTAGATGAGTGAAAAATTACAAAGCTGGGACTACCTCACCTGGCTTTGTACCTGGGCCCCCAGGATTGAACTCAGGTCATAAACAGATGTTTATGGCTGGAAAACACATCTGTTTGTAAAGTCCTTTCGTGAAAATGTCAAGGCTTGAGTTAGAGCCTCAGAACAGCAAGACATGGAATAAGAAAGTGAATTCATTGCATGGGAAAGTTAAATCCAGTGCAGGTGAGCTTTTAGTCACCACGAGGATGCAGGGACGAAGCTTGGGCACCCTTAGTTTGTTTATTCCAGTGGCAAAGGGGAAGCGATGGGGATTGATGAATCGTTGCAAAGAGCCTTCCTTCTGGCTTGACTGGGTCTGAATCCAAGCCTACGGCTGGTATGCCAGTGTTTCTGTGTGTTTGATTGCTCACCTTTACTATTCAGGCTTGTCTTCAGACTTGGGGATGCCCTGATGATTACAGAACCATACCTTTTTTTTTTTTTTTCTTCTTTTTAAAATTCAATTGTGAGTAACTATGGCCGCCAAGTATGTAGCTTTTCCCACCCAAGAGGAAGCCTGTATCTATCCCTTGAATCTGTCTGGCATGGGCTTTTTGATTCATAGAAAGTGGGGACAGTGGCATTGTACCAGGCCAGGCCCTAGTTCTCCAGGGACCTTGCAATGTCTACCATTTAGTTGACATTGGATATGTTACCTGACAGAGTTGGCACTATAGAGAGAGCATGGAGTCAAAGCCAGGGCCAGAGGCGAGGAGCATGCCGGGCCCACTCCAGGCATTTCCCCAGCCTTCTGGCATTCTGCGTGGGAATGGTGAGCACTTTTCCAAATTACCCGGTATTCTTCAACATGCCTAGTCACATCCAAGGCAGGAGGCTGGCGTCCTCCTGTGAGCCGTTCTCAGCGGGACTGACGCGTAGGAAAGGAATGAGTCAGGAATGTGCTTCCTGTGCCGATGGATGTGGTGATGGCTTTGGATTCCAGCGCTCTAGTCTGACCATCACAAAGGGACACAGTGTCTCCAGGGGCCCCATGAATATGGTGGGGTCTACTCCCAGAACCTCTTTTTGAAGCTCGCTGTCTGATTCCACTGCTTGCCAGTCAGCAGGCCTCTCTGTTGCAGTGAGAAGTGATTTCTATCTCCCTATTTACATAGTTTCACTTGGCTTTACTGGTTTACACTAGTTGCTCCTATACCAGTAATTTACCATTAGTAGACAAGGAAGAGTTCAGATTATAAAAATCACTTATATTCCAGTATTTGAAATAACACATATCATTAGCAGTGTTATCATCTGTGCATGTGTGTGCCCATGTCTGTGTGCATGTGTGCCTATGTCTGGGTGTGTGTGGGGGGTAGGTGCATGTTTGTGGGTAGATGCGTGGTGTGTGTGTGTGTGTGTGTGTGTATGCGTGTGTGTGTGTGTGTGTGTGTGTATGTGTGTATGTGTGAGATGGGGGTCTTATATGTCTCATAAGTACTTACTCTGTAGATAAGGATGGCCTTAAAGTTCTTTTCCTCCTGCCTCCAGCTTTTAAGTGCAGGCATAACAGGCGTGAGGCACCTCCATGCTAGGTACAATGTGCTGCTGGCGAGAAAGCCCAGCTCTCGTGTCTTTTAGGCAATCACTCTACCAGCTGAACCTCATCCTCAGCCCTCAGCCGTAGATGCATATCTTCAAAACTAGAGCTGTAACAAGCCTCTTGCTCTACCTACAGATTCCTTCTATGACGGTGTATCCACGTCTGCGAGCTACATTGGCCCTGCATAGAAATCTATGCATGCCCATGATTTGTAGACTTTTTCATCTACCATGACACAAATGGGTGACTGCTAACTCAAATTTCCTGAATCTTAGAAATAACGTTTTTGAAAAGTGGATCACTGAGCTCTCTGATGAGAAATATTGCCCAGCAAACAACAACAGCAAAAACCAGACTGTACTTTTAGATGCTTCATTTTGGAGTCATTTGTTAGTCACCATTTCCTAAATTCATGGGACACTGGAAAAATTTAAAAGACACGAACAGCCTCTGGACCCCCTACTGAAACTAATTAAAGCTAGGGTCTCCAGGGCAATCTCCAGATGCACTGCTTGGTAGAAGCTTGCAGAGCTAGTTTCTGACTGGTAGATTTGTTTATTGACCCAATTAGAAAAGCGCCAGAAATAAAGCAGTTTCCAAACCCTGTTCCCATTAGCTGCAGACAATTAGCATTTGCAACTCTAAAGCATGTTCTAAGATGAGCAGAAATGGATGTCTAGAGACATACCCTCCTGTTTTATTTCCAGACAGGCATCAGAATTTTATTTTAGCCTTAAGACAAAATTCAAAAGCCCCTAATAAACAAAAGCAGGTTTGTGGAGAGATAGCTCAGCAGTTAAGAGCGCTCACTGCTGTTACAGGTGACCTGGGTTCAGTCCCCAGCACACACTGCAACTCACAACCACTTGTAGTTCCAGATACAAAGGATCTAGTGCCCTCTTCTGTCCGGTTTGGGCACTGCATGTTTGTGGTGTACTTCTTTACACAAAGGCGAAACAATCATATACAAGAAAGAGAGAAAGGAAGGAAAGGAAAGAAAGAAAGGCAGAGGTACACTGGAGGGGAAGCAGAGAATCTGAGCACTCACAGGCCAGTGATATGAACAACACACAGCACACACATTTCTCCCACAATTGCAAGTACTCTCCTGCCATGCCTTAAACACATTTCTTCCTGACTCCAAAGAGCTGTGTCTATCTCACACACATCAGGCCAAAGATATTAGGCCTTTGGATCAGTTCTGCTAAAATAAACATACTCATGTCTCTTCTTGCCTGTCTTTCTCATGGGCTTGTGGGGGTCTTTGTGGTAACGATCTGTGTTGTGTCGCTTTAACTGCACTGGACACATAGGAAGAATTGTCACTGTTAGCTGTGCACTGTGTATTGAATTAAATATATGTGGTTCAATAGTTAAACTCTTTATTCTTGCTGTCTATCTTTTCTTGGTTATTGACACATTAAGCCATCATTTTTTCTTCTGGGTGATCATATGGAGGTCAAGTGTTGGTACTTCAGATGCTGAAGCATGGGACAACAGTCATGTGTCAGTTTCCTAGCCTGTAGTTGGTGAGGACAGGTCATAGGTCTGGGATTTGGAGTGTAGGATACTTAATTTGTTATCAGGAAATTGTGGAGCCCTCATGAGTTGAAAGGCAATGGTCCTAGATGATGGTGCTCACAGAGGTAGGGAGACACCTCCTGGGGAGAGTTGAATTTAGGAGTTGAGGTGGTCTGAGCACACCTGGAGGGAAGGTGACTCCAAACTTGTCAAAGATGATCACATTCCAAGTGCATCCGTACACAGCAGAGAACCAGACCCGAATATGCCACTCTTTCTGGGACTGTAGTCATCTCAGTAGAAAGTCATACTGCAGATTAGAGAATTCCTCATGTCTGGGACTCACTAGCTACTTATGGATCCAGGTACTGTGTGCTAAACTCGGGGCAGACAGATGGTAAGAAGCCAGTGAGCTTGAACAACCGAGGAAGACACAGTTTACACCACAGTAAAAGTTTCTGTGCCAGGAAAGAGAAGCACTGAGGGACCGAGGGAGCACTCCATGGGAGAAAGAGGCACTGGACGCCATCTTGGGTAGGGTAGTACGATTAAGCAGATGAGGAGTCACTGCACATATTGAGTTATATGTGAGGAAGAAAGGAAACAAGGGCGAGGTCAAGAGTTCTTCAAGGAATTGCCGTCGTAATAAAAAAATAACCCAAAAACACATCAACGTCCCTACTTAGAGTATCAACATGGCAGTAGATGAACTTCAAAATGAAGCCCTTTAAAAAGAACAGACGTCCCTAAGGCACCAGAGAGAGCCATGGAGGCAGGATGGAGCGACTGCGTGTCTATACAGGGGAGTTTTAGAGCCATACATGGATCAAGAGCCAGAGTTTTCTAGAGCCAATGAAAATGGATGAACAACTCTCACAAGTGGTATCAGCCTTCCCTTCTAAGCGTGGACAGGACGGATCATGTCTGGAGAGAATGCCCCGACTGTCCTGTCAGCGGGATACTTCATGTCACTTTAATGAGGGCTCTTCAAGTCTTGTCCTCAAATTTGGGCAGCATCTCCATCCGCACTCTCTGGGCCTTTGTCCTATCAACTTCATTCCGATGACGGTGACTCCAGGGTTGACCTTTTCCCTTCAGTGGGAACTACTATTCTCTGTCTTGTTTTCTAGATTTCAGTCAGTCTAGATTTTAGGGAGATTCCAATAAGATGTTTGGAATCCATTAAAGAGGCTGGAAAGCCACTACAGGAACTATAAAGTTCATACACTCCTTGAAGGCAGATGACACTGCTGGTCACTATTATTGTTGAACTCAGAGCTCATTCAAGGTTGTGTTCAGTAACCAGTACTGTGATTTGGGCAGCCAGGGCACATGCCACTCTGTGAGAAGTCAGACACAAGGAAGGCTGGCTTCTGTCAGCTGCTGTGAAAGGACTGGCCATGCCTCTCTAAATGCCCAATAAAGTGCATCAACTTTCTTCTGTCAGATGGAGAGAACATAGTATACATGAGGCTGTCACTCAAATGCACTTTTTCCTCAGGAATTACCAGCAGGGATGACCTTCCTTCCTACAATAATAAACTACTTTACTCATGTTGTATTTGTTCAAGGAAAATTTATCAAGATTCACCAAGCTGGGCCCCACACCTCCACGTATCTTAGAACTGGAGTCTTGTCTGCCCCTACACACAAATTCTCCCTTAAACATGACAAATAACATCTATGTATTAGTTGGGTTGTTTAAAAAAAAGATATTAATGAGGCTCCTACTATGATAATCTTATAGGTCTGTCCCAGGCAGAGTGAACTAGTCTCATATGGGTTTATTTTACAGTGAAACTCTTCTTACCATGTGGTGGTTATCAGGCAGGTTGGTGCTGTCACATTACCTCCTAGGTTACCCTAAAGCAAGACCAGGTTGGAAATATTTAATCATTATCTACAGAAATAGGTGAGTTCTTAGGTTGACCTATTTACTGCCCTTTATTTATGTTCCTTAAGAAGTTAGTGCTACTTGTAGCTTTTTGTTTGTTCGGATTTTGGTTTTTTGAGACAGAGTTTCTCTGTGTAACCTTGTCTGTCCTGGACTCACTTTGTAGACTAGGCTGGTCTCGAACTCATGGGAGATCCGCCCGCCTCTGCCTCCTGAATGCTGTGATTACAGGCATGAGCCACTGTGCCCGGCTGTTGCAGCTCTTTCTGAGTCCAGCTTGTTAAAGATCTTGAGCAGTGGGGCAGAGCATGCCTGACCGGAAGCCCTGTGAGCTCCCACCTTTCCCAACGCAACCTGATTCTCCATTTGCAGTTTCCAATAGATGCCACCTAGGGGTTCATGTGGTGCAGAAACTTGTGGAAAAAAATGACAGTGCAGGGTGTTCACATCCAAAACAGCTGAGTACACAGCCAGGTCTCTGCTTTTCTGGAAATCATCAGTCTATAGCTATAGTTGAAGTCCTAGAACTGTTTCTGAGGTCAGCTAGGTAAAAGACACACACACACACACACACACACACACACACACACACACACACATGAGCACTGTAATAGAACGCTCTAGATGAGCAGAATATATATATGTGTGTGTGTGTGTATGTGTGTGTGTGTGTGTGTGTGTGTATATATATATATATGAGGGGTTTTTTTTTATTAGATTGGATTACATAGGGTTGACTAGCCCAGCAATGTCTGTCTTCATGGCGGAGAGGCTTAGAGTAAAGTAGTTGCTCAGTCTGCCATGCTGGGTGCCTTGGTGTCATACCTTGGTGCTGAAAGCCTGTAGCATGCCTGGAGATTGGTTTTGATCTTCAGTCCCTGATGGAAACCAGGACAGGCTGGGTTCTCGTAGCCAAAGGAAAGTGACAGCACCAGTTGCAGTGACGGAGTAAATCAACTTGCCAGAGAGATATGGGAGCAATGAGAGGAAAAGGCAAAAGATTTTCTCCCAGACTTCCTTTGACCTGGGCTCCTATTGGAAGGGGAAATTCACATTTTCACTGGGTCTTCTAATTTGAAGAAAAGAGATCGTGAAAGTGCCTCACAGGTGAGTCCAGCCGCGTATCTTTCAGCTGGCTGTAGATCCAGTCAGGCCGACAGCCAAGGCAAACCAGCAGACACCGTCTAAGCTAAGCTTCTACTGCTGTGAAGACACCATGACCAAGGCAACTTAGAGAAGAAAGTTTTTTTGGACCTTACAGTTTCTGAGGGATATAGTTCATAACCATCATGGCAAGGAGCATGGAGGGAGGGAGAGAGGGAAGGAGGAAGACAAGCAGCAGGCAGGCAGGGTAGGCAGGCAGTGTAGGCATGACAGTGGAGCACCCTAACCTTAACCTTGATTCATTATCACAAGACAGAGAGACATAGACACTGGGGATAGCGTGGGCTTTGACGTTTCAAAGCCCACCCCCAGTGATACACCTCCTCAAACAAGGCCACACCCCCTAACCCTTCTTCAAACAGGTCCACCAACCGGGGGCCCAAATATTCAAATATTTTAACCATTCTCATTCAAACTACAACATAGACATACAAACACGTGATGTAAAGATTATGACTTTTACCCACGATATCCCTCTGCTTCTCTGTGTCATTAGGACAGTTTGATTCTAAAACAAGCAAGCCTTGAGTATGTTTGACTGATTTAAAGCTTTGAGAAAAATCTCCACTTAAGCTATATTTTAAAATGCCAAATTCTGTACTTCATTTCCTGCCTGACTATAAGCAGAACATTTGCACTTCTGTGCGCATTTTCAGAGTTTTTACAAATCACTTACAGGCCCTGCTCTCCATAGTTGTTTTAACGTCTTATAAATGAATAAATCTTTTTTACTGATTTGCTTTCATTATTATTTATGCAGGAGTGCATGCCTATGTGGGGATGTGCACAACTCAGTGCAATGCACGTAGAAGGCAGAAGGCAGAGCGGGTTCCCCTGGAGCTGGAGTTAGAGACATGAGCCTAGGAATCATCTCTGGTCATCCGGGGAAACACTGTTAACCACTGAGCCATCGCTCAGCCCTGGGTATCTTGGCATCTATGCCTCGCCTCCTAGATTTAAGTCCAGAACAATTCCCTCTGTCCTACCACCGTCTTCTTCCTTCCGGCTTCTGCACCCAAGTTTCTGCCTTAGCAACGTCCAGAAACTTACTCGGTTCGCTATGCCCAGTGCCATCCAAGGGACATAAGAAGTCCTTCGTGGCTGTGTAAACCATTCTACGTGCAACACACTTCAATCATGCCATGCATTCATTCTATCCCTGCTGGGAGAATTCCACCTCACCAGATGCTCTGAGTCAACAGGGTTGAGGAATTGATAGAACCTATGGGAGTGTGAGCTGAAGCCATTCAACCTTTTCTCTCTATAAGTGCATCATCTTGGTCGTTTGTTGCAGTAGCGGGAAGCTGACTGGCAGACGCTTTGGCTTCTGGTTACGGATCTTAGCACTGAGTTGGTGTTCCTATCTGGTTTTGTACGGTGACCTTTAGAAGCAGTGTTGTGAAGAATTCCATCTTCGCAATGCTGAGCTCTCCCACTGTCCTTCATTCATCCCTATCTATTCATTGCTTCCTACAGTAGCATCTGGCGACTTCTCCGTAACAGTCACACTTAGCTTTTATTAGACCCTCCCACCACCAAAGTATCTCATATTTCATGTCCTTACTGTGAATGGGAGCTTAAAATTCTTGGTTACTGTTGGCTAATAGAAATCCTATTAGTAGTCATATTGCAGCCAGAAATGTATTCCCTGCTTCTTGTACTCCATGTAGGCGAACACGTCTTTGCGCAGCTGCTCAGTCTTCATGTACCTAACCTTTGTACCATCTGCCTCCTCCACCTCACAGACTCTTCTTTCTCAGTGTGTTAGTGTGTTTCCAAATCCCTCCTTCCCTTCCCATCTTTAACACTGGTGCCTTCCAATTTTTTTTTTTTGTTGTTCCCTTTTTGTCATGATCCCATTTTCAGCAGGAATCCTTTTCTGTCTTAGCTCGTTTCTAGTGCACGGTGATATCCAGGCCTGCGCCTCCTCTAGCCTTTGTGGTTTACAAGTTTTCTGGTTTTTTTTTTTTCAGGGGGTTGGTTTTTTTTCTGGGTCAGTTTCCTGTGTTTTCACATCACAGAAATACAGTCAAAACCCTGAGGGTGCTACCATATAGAAATTTCCATTTCTTGTCATTTGCTGTCTGTCTTTCTGTCCATTTCCCCAGGGCTCTCACACGCGCAGGGTCCTGGCTTTGGGATGACTGTGTTAGCTCTTACTGGCAGGCATACGTGGCTGTGACTCCCAGAGCTATGCAGAAAGCTTAGTCAGACAGCTCTCTATGTTGCAGGATATTTAATACCATCGTGAACCCCGAGAATGTGAACTGGAAAAACCTGTTTCTACTCCTGGAGTGGCTCAGCCTAGCACACACCATTAACCAAAGAACCATCTGTTTATTGTAAACAGATATTTGTGACGTGGCTCAGCTTTAGCACGTAACTTTAATTCAAAGCTTTCTATAAACAGGATTAAATAAAGTTAACCCTAGGTCAAGAGGTGGAGCAAGTAATGAGCTGACAAGGATTAAATAGAAAGGAGGGACTTTGAGTTGGAGGGTATTTAAAGTAGCATGCAGAAGAAGATAGGGCTTTTGGCATTGGCTTTCGATGTCTTCCTTCTGAGACGTGAGCTGTTAGGAAGGTCAGCTGAGTGCTTTCTCTACCTCTCTGAGCTAGTAAGTTCTTACTCCAACATCTGGCTTCCGAGTCTTTCTTAGTAAAATTGAATTTTGGGATTTTCTTTCTTTATAACAATAATCTAGATGGTCATAGCCTTCCAGCTTTCTGAGGTTTTCTGTTGTTGTAATAGTTTTTGTTTTTTAAATAAAGATGTAGTCTCTTGGAAATCATACCATGCTTGGTTATTGCCCTAAAGGCAAACAATTTCAGTTTCACCTAGAGCTAAGAGGACTTGAATGTAGACTTCCAATGTTAGCAAAATATGCTTTCTTCATTTTTAGCATGTTCTATGTACATTAGCATGAACTATGTGCATGTAGCATGTACTATGATTTTTTTAAGATATATTTCATTTTTATCTCTGCATATTGTTTTGGAGAAAGAATCTCCTCAAACATCAGTTCTCTTGAGTTATCTTCGCATATCTGTGTATTCAGAAGAAACTACGAAGTGCAAAATAGAAAATAATAATTGGTCTCAGACAAACAGATCCTATGAAGTGCGTCAGGACACTCGGAAGGAAGTCCGCTGAGTACTTGGCACTTCTATTGTTTTCTCCAAGGAACTGATCTCTCCAGCGTCTGTACAGGAGGAAGTGACACATTGTACCTTTTGGTGGCATGGAAATTCATACCCATATTTCTTACTTTTCTTATTGCTGACAAAAGCCCCTGACAGAGTAGCTTAACAAAAAAAGGGTTTGGTTTGCCTCACTGTTTGTGTGCACAGTCGGCCATGGTGGGGAGTTAGGAGCAGGGACAGGAGCTACCTGGTCACATTGCCCCTGCAGTCAGGAAGCAGCACAGAGAGATCGATGTTGGGGCTCCTCTTACTTCCTTTTAATTGAGGCCAGGACCTCAACAATGGGAGGTGATTCCTATATTTGTGAGGGACCCATCTACCCTCAGTTAAATCTTTCTGGAAACTTCCTTATAGACACACCCACAAGTATTGCCATGATGATCCTAAATCCAGTCATACTTACAAGCAAGGTCAGCCATCACAGGACTAGAGTCGTAGGATTCTTCAGGATGTTAGGCACCTCAGAGAGCAGTTGGAGAATGGTGCTAGTGTGTGTGTGTGTGTGTGTGTGTGTGTGTGTGTGTGTGTGTTTGTTGTCCTCAAAAATAAATAAATAAATAAACAAATAAATACAAGACTTGTAATACTAGAATTGAGGAAGCTGAGGCGGCAGTGGCAGAATGCAGCCGGGGTGGGAGAGCAATGGTGATGATTCTAGAAGGCTGCAGATTTGGTTGGACAAGTCTTTTTAGATTAAAAAAAAGAAAAAAGTTTTCTCTTGGGCTAGTGAGGCAGTTCCATGGGTAAAGACTCTTGCCTACCATGCAAGAGGTCCTAGGTTCAAGTCCCACTACTGCAAACCAAACAAACTAACAAGCCACTGTAGAGCTGATGACTGTAATTTTGCAGGGAAAAGATCACAGTGGTGCAGGAGGTCTGGCTGCGCCTCTCTTTCTTAGAACTTCCTGGTTATTTTCAGGTTCCTGTGTATATTGTTTTCTAACACTTGAGGGAAAATAAATGCTTTTTATTTTTATTTTTTACTAAAAAAGAGGAACAGTGTCGTACCCTGTGACAGCTGGCCCCTTCTGGCACCCAACACCAGGACCTTAGTACTGGTTTCCCATGCTAGGAATCACCCTCTCTGGCTGGCTCCACCCTGGACAGGCAAGCAAAGGCCCTGTGACCCTTGTTCTGACCCCTGCTCTGACCCCATTCCTTAGGATTCCATTGCCATTCTGTCATCCTATAAGAGGAGAAGCCTCAAAATTTAACACATACAAGAAACATTATACTGACCAATACGTTGTAGTTCTGTGTTTAGGAGCACATATGCATACACACATACATGCATGTAACAACAATTAATAAAAAAGAGGCCGCTAATTTGAAAAAGAGCAAGGAGGGATACGTGGGAGGGTTTGGAGGCAGAAAAGGAAAGGAAATGATGTAATTATATTATAATCTCAAAAAATATAGGAAACAATTTTTTAAAATGTAACACAAGCACTCTTTCACAACCTGTAATGCCACCCCAAGAGCGTTTTTTTTCCCCAGCGATGTTGTGATATTATTTCTGTGCTGGTTTGATACAAACTAGAATTATGGAAAGACAGCTATGCAAACGGAACAAAAGGACTGAAGATGAAATGAAGTTTGTTTCCGAAGGTCACCCTGCTCTGCTTGGCCATTCGCAGGCACAGCCACTCCATGCTTTGTGGGGAGGGTGAGTCCTAGACAGGAAGTCTTGAACTTGCTGGACGACTCACTAGGTGATCACATCCAGCTTTGCACAGTCTCCATTAGCCTTGAGCTAACGTGTATCTAATATAAAGCACACTGTGCATTCTCAACTGAGATCAGCTCCGTCTCTGTTATCTCTGGTGTTTCCAGAGAGAAAGGCAGGCTAGTGAGGCAAATATTCAGACTCCCCCCAAAAAACCAAAACAACATAAAATAAAAGAACAGCACTCACTCTGCAGAATGCACAGCACATTCTAACCTGGGAATTATTTTAGACAGAAGGAAAATAATCCACCTCCAGAGACGGGACCATTTCTATTATTAAAAAAGCCCAAACAACTTTCCTAATAGTTCTGGCTCTGAATCTTACAAGTCTCCATCGTATAAATATAAGCAAAACAATCCAAGTGTTGCTTTCTTTAGCAAGGTCCTTTTTTCTTTGTTTTTATTGGAGGGGTGTATTTTTTTTTTTTGATACAGATTCTCATCACATAACCCCTGCTGGCCTCGAACTCATGACCTCTGGCCTTGACTTTCTAAACACTAAGGCTGTAGCCTATTTAAGAAACAAAAAGAAATCGAATGAGAATTTTTCCTTGGGTAAAGTTTGGGGAGAAGAAGGAGGCCAGGTCTTTAAGGAGTCCATGCATAATTAATGGGCAAGGCTGTTGGCGCAGTGGCAGAGGAGATGGGGAGACGCCCACAGCATCAAATGAGCACAGAGCTTGGATCCTTCTTCCTACACGTTCCATCAACTCTACTCTCTTTCCCTCATGGCTTGTTTAGAGGTGATGCAGAATGGGTGGCCAGGAAAGTCCGGCATGGCGCATTTCCTCTTCAGATGAGATTGTTGTAGACATTGAAGCTTTGCTCTAAGGGCCAAAGTTTCACCAGTGCCTCGCACTGGTTGTGTACAGTGCCACACGTAACTTGTTGGTGACTGATGATAGTAAACATTCGTTTTTGAAAAGTTCGAATGACAGAAATCTTTCTTGAGTACAGTAAGGTAAAAGTGAGAGTTACAATTGAGTTCTGAATTAATGTTCTTACTCAGTATTTGGTGTGTGTCAGTTTCTGTTCTGGGCATTGGGCATTGTGCAGAGAGAAAAAAAAAAGCCCTTGTTCTCTGGGCCGTGTACGCCAGCCAGGAAGTATAACCATAACCAAGACAACCGCACTCGAAGGAAGGCAGCTTTATGAGGGGATGTTTACGTGTTGCCATTAAACCCCAGTCACAAGATAGATGAAGGCAAGATAAGGTGAGTGGCTCAGGCCAGGTCCTCAGAGAGGGCTTCTGAGAGGAAGTGGCAGGTGAGCTGAGCTCTGCCACAGCTCAAGGGAAGAAAGAGTTGGAAAGACTCCACACAGCAATTTTCTGACCAGAGTAAGTGTGGCAGTCACTGGGCATGGAGAGCCGGCCCTTTGCCCCTGAAGCACATCGGAGAAGCACCCAAGAGGACATGCATGTGCCTGTCTGAGCAGTGCAAGCCTGGACCAGAAGGGGGATGGGCGTTTTACTCGTTATCTACCTGGGGGATGATGGGCTGGGCTTTATATGGCAGTGTCCTGTTTAGTTGAGTGGGACACTGCTATTAAATCATGTTAATGCCCATCAATGACAGTTTTGTTCAGATTTTCCAGATTCCACTTATTTTCCAGGGTGAATACTTCCAGGTTCTGAGACATCTGAGGTAAATCTCAGGGCAGACACAAAACCAGATCACACCGACATCCCTAGCCGCTGTCATTCTCTTGGAGAATGACTTCTTGTTCTCAGCTTCTGAGTGGCTGAGCCACTCCTCTCTGTATGACAGTATAGGTCTGTTGCTGTTTTTAAACTGCTACTTCAAGGGCAGAGTTACAGGAGCTGTTTGCAATAGCCTCTCATTTCCAGTGCAGATTCTCTTAACATATTACAACTTCAAAATGTATTTTAAAAATGTGTAATAGTAGGTATCCAAAGAAGCAACAAGAAACCTTCTAGGCTAAAGTCAGAGAGTCTTAGTCTCTTTAAAAGGTCATGTATTGAAGCTGGAGATGTGGCTCAGTTGTTAAGAGCTCTTACTGCTCTTGCAGAGGACTAGGATTCAGTTCCCTGTGCCCCCCAGCTGCCTGTATCTCCAGCTCTAGGGGATCCAACACAGTCTTCTGAACTATGCGAGCACTGCATGCAGGGGTACACGGACATATATGCAAAGACGCACCCATCCACATATCAGTAAGTCTTTTAAACATTCACCCATGTTTAAACCAGCATTGAGTGCTGGCTGATGTGGTCGCATGCTGCTGACATCACTGCTGCTGACGTGACTGCATGCTGCTTGTGAGTACAGTTAGTGTTAGAAAGCAGCTGACACTTCATCCCATCTCAACAGTTCTAAAAATGTTGCCCTGTCTAACTCATGGATTTTACCCAGAGAAATGTGAAAGAAGAAGAAGAAGAGGAAGAAGGAGGAGGAGGAGGAGGAGGAGGAGGAAGAAGAAGAAGAGGAAGAAGAAGAAGAAGAAGAAGAAGAAGAAGAAGAAGAAGAAGAAGAAGAAGAAGAAGAAGAAGAAGAAGAAATTACAGTGTGGAAAGATATTCCTTGAGATGAAGATATATCCCTTGTGACATTATCTACAAGGCATGGGGATAAAATAAAACGGAGGCTCTTCAGCAGAGACTAATGGCAGATCATCGTTTGGAAGCAGCTCTTGATAAACCATTATGCTGACATTTAAATTAATGCTTAGGTGGTGATGGGGCTTCGTGGGAAAAATCTAAATGAGAGCATTTAAGCCAATAAAGCAGGAAGGAGTCAGGCTAACCATAATAGCTTTTATAGTAACGTACTAACCTTGACAGCCCTTTAAAAGTCCTATCAACACATTTGAAGCTGGCCCGGTGTTGCTCTGTTGTCATATTAAATGTTTCCTTTTGATGTGGTTTCATCCGCAGCATTCTTGTAATAAACAAAACACACCTCAGCAGATGCTGTATCTGGTGGCCTGCTTTGATGTTGGCAATGACCATATCCTCCCTGAGGTCCCTCCTCCTGTTCAGGAGATTACCTTACTTTGAAATGGGGAAGAGCCGAGGCAGCCAGGAAGGGGATGAGGTGGGAACTTCCTGTAGTGTTTGCTTTGCTCACACATGTGGACCCTGGTGACCCACTCCTAGTATGTTCTCCCCCCATTTCTACAGGAGAACCCCCTCTCTGAGTCTGCAAGGCTGCAGATGGCCTGAAGTGGGAAGCCTCCACTTGTAGCACTTGGGGAAATGCGACTGATGCTGCAACTGTAAGAGAACGTTTCCAGGCACCATCCAAAAGGCCATGGGAGAGGTTTGATTCTTCCGCATAGAGACACCAAAAATAATTCTACTTCCTTTATATCTAGCCCATGGTTGTCAGTCCCAGTGGGATGAAAGATTAAAAATTAAAAATAAAAAAGAATTCCTGCAGCTCTGATTGTCTAGTTGGCCATTGCTACCAGGGCTGGCTTCAAAATGGTCCTCCTGCCAGACTGCCAGCCATGTGCACACACCAACACAGCATATAGCAGTGAGGCTGGTAACAAACGATACGGGTCAGCAATGGATTACACGTGTGTACACATGTGTGCATGTTTCTGTGTGCCAATATGCACATATGTGGACTCATGATGCCAAGGCTTCATGTCTGATTCAAAACTATCCTTATTTTTTTTAAGTTGGAATTATTGTTCTATGTACTAACCTTAATAATATGACCCAATTTTTTTTAAACAAAGGCAATTTTTATATATGTTAAGTTTTCTCCAAAGATGAAACAACTCCAAATACTAGTGAACTCTAGAAAGTGAATTCGAGGAAGGAAAAAGGGATATGATTTTCATACTGTGCCTGTATTATTTAATGTTTATTATGGATATCTATGTTACATTATATAAAGCAAGTTGCAAATTCATTATAAGAATTTACTACCCTAAATAGTACAAATCAAATAAAACAAAAAGTAAGAGCAGGTTTGGAGAAACAGCTGGTTGGTGAAGTCCTTCCCTTAGAAGCCTAAGAATTTGAATTTGGATCCTGCATCCACATTAAACAAACAAACAAATAAAACAAAATAAATGAGTGTAACAGAACATGCTCATAACACCAGAGATGAGGGGGCAGGTTCCTGGGGCTCCCTGGCCCATCAGCCTAGCCACTCAGTGAGTTGCCAGGCCAGGAAGAGACCTTGGCTCAAAATAGATGGCACCTGAGGAATGACACCTGAGGTTTGTCCTGTGACCTCCCCATCATGCCCACAGATGTAAGCATCCATGCAAACATGTCCGCCTGTGTGTGTTTGTAAGAGGGAGAGACAGAGAGACAGACAGACAGAGCAGGGGAGGGAGGAGGAAGGCAAAATTAGAACTTCATTTTTTTTATCAGTGGGCCTGGGATTCTAAACCCAAACTCTGCTAATAAAATAGCTTGGTTGCGCTTGTCATAGCTTTGGCATAGAGGTATGGGTTTATGATTTTGTTTTTGAAATATATCTGGAAAAACAGTTACTGATATTCAGGATACAATAGAGTAACTTGCTTGGCTCCCAAGCCAGTCCTTCCCCATCCAACCCAACTTTCTACTGTGTCCCATAAAGTTGTCTTTGTATTGTGCGGACAGTAGCCACTCTAGTCACCCGGATTAGTTTTTTATCTCACTGGCTAGCAAAGCTATTTTTCAGGCATGTTCCATTACAACACAGCCCATGAGAGTCAGAAGCTATTTCCGTGCTGGGTTTGTGCTTAATTGATGGGCTTCCATCCTTCAGTTGGGCATTTTGTCCTGTGTCAGGACTTTGGGGTCAAATTTTGCTACTTCAAAATATAGCACTCCTTTGGGAGTTGGGGTCAAGAGAGTAAAAGCAAGTGGGACACAAATATTTTCAAAGCACACATGAGAAAAATATATAAATTTTTTTGAGTGCCAGAGTTTTGCTCTATGAAATCAATACATGTGACCACTTCTTCCCTTCAGTTGTCAAATGTTCTTTGACATTTGATAATTTATGAAACACTTTTGAGGTAATTTATTCTTGGGTTTTATATCACCTTGACATATTGTAAAGATTTTCAGATAGATTTTTAAAAAATAACTTCATTGTCATTGAAGGATCCTATGTAAGTGTTTGTGTGGTATATGTAGGTATTCTTATGGACATGTTCATGTGTGCATATGGTGCATGTGTACATGTGGAATATGTGTGGATCAGATACACATGGAGACCAGAGAATGACATCAACTGTCTTCTTGTTTGTTTATTTTTTTGTTTTTGTTTTTTGTTTTTCAAGACAGGGTTTTTCTGTGTAGCCCTGGCTGTCCTGGACTCACTTGTAGAACAGGCTGGCCTTGAACTCACAGAGATCCGCCTGCCTCTGCCTCCCAAGCGGTGGGATTAAAGGCGTGCTCCACCACTACCCAGCTTCAACCATCTTTCTTGATCACTTTCCACCTTATATATATTTTTGAAACAGGGGTTTCTCAGTGATCCCAGAACTCATCAGTAAGGCTAGCTGGCTCACCAGTGAGCTTCGGGGTTCTGTCTGTCTGTACCCCCTGACCCATACAGAGATTATAGATGCAAGCCGTTGCTCCTGACTTTGTATGTGGGTGATGGAGTTCTGAACTGAAGCCCCATGCTTGTGTAGCAACTGGGCCATCTCCCTAGCCTTCTCTCCTGTGGTTTTTAAGGATGCAATTTACAGAACTAAGGATTACATACGTGCTTCCTGGTGATGGGAGCCTCTGCCATGAGCTCCTTAGGGTTGATAGTAGTTTTGATGCTTCGGTGTTTTTCTCTGTCTTCAAGGAGAGAGGTTGGGCTGCTGTGTGCATTAGGCCACAGCAGGTCTCCACAAGCACAGTTTTAAACCTCATTAAGGTTCTGCAACACAAATGCTTAGCTCCTTGCTTTTTAATTGCCAATTTCAACTTCTTTATTGCCACTTACCTGGAGCCTCACATTTCATTTCCCAAATGGCCCTTGAGGTCACCTATTTTCCAAACATGGGGACAATGCCAAAGGAGGACTGCTAGCATGTAGAGAAAAGAAAAAAAAAAAAAAAAAAAAAAAAAAAAAAAAGCAAAGACATCTGAATACTTACTTGTTCTATGCAGCGTTAGAAACTCATCATGTCTACCGGGCCTACAGGGCTTACTGGGGTATTTAGGGCAGCTAGCTAATGCCATCTTCAATGCATTAAAGCAGCGCTTGGAGCTGGCCCCTGCGCGAGTTCATACCCTAGTGTCTGAATATTCCTGTAGGTACATTTGCAAGCCTGTTATTTGCATACGTGAATCTACATGTTCATAAAATCAGACCAGGGCAGGAGAGGCTGATCGATAGTTGTAACATGGGAGAAGAAGCTGGGAGAGGCAGGAGAGGTTGATTGACAGTTGTGACATAGGAGAAGAGGCTTGGGGAGGCAGGAGGTCCTTTGCTCTTGGGACCTGATCTTCATTTCCTGCAGGAAAGGCTGACTTCAGACTCCACTGAGTAAGACATAATGGCTTACAGAGAGAATGTGTGTTTTCCAAAAGGCTTCTTGTCAAAGGCAGTAAGTATATCGCTCTCACTTAGGGCTGGGTGACGCGTTCCCAGAGAGAGCTCAACTAAGGGTGCCATTAGCCAGTGCTTACTCAGGGTGTACATCTTTGTCTCCTTGCTCTCCCTCTCAGAGGCCTAGGTGACGCCCCTGAAAGCCACCTCATCACTTTGTTTATTGAGACTCACTCTTCCCCTCTTAATCCTGTGACAAATTACAGTTTGGTAGCAGTCTTTAGCGTCACCAAGATCCCATGTATACCGACTGTGAGGAAACCCACTTGTGACTCTCTGGTAGGGAAGAGCACACACTTGTCCTATCAGTGTGTTTTACCTTTCCCCCTCGGGAAGCATCTTTCTTTCTGTTTTTATAAACTGCTTCACTTTTGAATGACTTTGAAATTTGTTTCTTTTGTCAAAGGCCTGAATCCTGGATGGATTCTTCTAAAAAGAAGTTTCCAGGTGGTAGCAGCTGGTGGGGGGTGGGGGGGCGGGGGTGAAGGGGGTAGCTGTGCTTCTTCTGCTGGTGACAAAATAGTGTAACAGATACACCTGCAAGGGAGTGAGGAAACGTACCCTCGGCAGGACTCGCGCTGACTGGTGCTTTGGATTCTGTGTCTGCACTCCTCTGGTGATTTATTTAACTTTTGATGCAAAGCAGTGCAGACACAAGGAAGATTTACGCTCAGTGAACATCGACAGGGGCTATTATTAAACTGCTTGGCATGAAACTGGTGCAAAATGGAAAATCACGAAATTTTGAATGTCCGGTTAGCTGACGTTAAAGCTAGCACCCAAAATGTAAAATTTATATCCACACAACTGACCAGTGGCTTTGTGCATGGAAAATATTTAAAACCAACTCTAGCCGGGCAGTAGTGGTGCATGCCTTTAATCCAGCACTCAGGAGACAGAGGCAGGTGGATTGCTGTGAGTTTGAGGCCTGCCTGGTCTACAAAGTGAGTCCAGGACAGCCAAGGCTACACAGAGAAACCCTGTCTCAAAAAACCAAAACCAACCAACCAAACAAACAAAAACAAAACAACAACAACAAAACCCAACAACTAAAAACCCCAACTCTATCCTCACACTTGAATTCCTGGTTACCTGCCCAGTTTGTCTCTCAGGATTCGAGCTGCAGTTACCCTCTTGTTATCCTCCTGCGGCAAGCCCTCACGCCTGGGACTGGTTCTAACTGTCAACTTGACACAACCTAGAACCATCTAGGAAGAGGGTCTCGGGGAGGCTGGACAGTCTGTGGGAAATGGTCTCAGTTGTCTTGGTTACTGCGGTAAAACTTGGGCTGAAAGTGGCTTGGCGTCCCGGGCTGTGTAAGGACAGAGAAAGTGAGTCGCATACTACGCATGAGTGCATTCATTTCTCTAAGTCTTGACTACGGGGGTGATATGCCTGCCTTCTTCAAGTGCCCATTGCTTTGATTTCCCCACAGTAATGGACTAAAAACCTGCAACTGTGAGCTAAAATAAACCCTCCCTCTCTTAAGTGGATTTTTGTCAGAATATTTTTCTTTCTTTTGTTTTGTTTTTCAAGACAGGGTTTCTCTGTGACGTACTGGCTGTCCTGGAACTGGCTTTGTGGTCCAGGTTGGTCTCAAACTCACAGAGATCCTCCTGGGTGCTGGAATTAAAGGCGCGTTTCTGTTTGTAAAGATGCACTTGGAAGCTTTATGGCCCCACAGCTCTTATGCTGGAATAGTTTAAAATACTGTCAATCACTAGTTTTATGGGGTTTTGGTTGACTGGTTTGGTTTTGTTCCTTTGTTTTTGGTTTTGAGACAGGGTGTTATTCTAGGTTGATCTGGCCTGAATCTCACTAATATTGCTCAGACTCAAATTCATGGAATCCTCCTGTCTCCGCCTCTCAAGTTCAGGAGGTACAGTCATGACCCGCTGTGCCCAACTTTGTTCATAAAGAGTTCCCAGAACGTAGGGCTGATCAGTTGGCTCAGCGGATAAACGTTTTTGCCGCTAAATGATGACAGCTCGAGTTTGATGTCTCCAGGAGCCAAGTAAAGATGAAACTCAAGAATCAGCTCTACAAAGTTGTTCTCTGACCTCTACACACAACCTCTGCCATGTATGTGCCACTCCACCCATGTAACACACACTTACACATACACACACACACCTACACACACAGACCTACACACACACACACACACACACACACACACACACACACACACACGCTAAATTCGTGTCTAAAGCTTAGACATTGTTTGAGGCCTGCTGATGATGGGAGGTCAAATATTTTGCATCTATACCTTGGTAAGACATTTAATTCATGTACTTATTAAATAAACACTGCATGTTTGATGGTGTGCTAGTGACAGTTTTCAATGGTGATCCAGCCAAACTCTGCAAGTACAGATCATCACATTGTCTGTGGTGTCTGTTCTACTTCCCTGACCCCATTCTGGTTGAGGCATTTCCTAGCAATGTGACCTTCACAAGACATTTATTTTCCTCCTTTTAAAAAAAAAATCCCATTTTTAAAATTTGTTTTTGAGACAGAGTCTTAGCCTACGCTGGCTTGTGACTTACCGTTTTTCTTCTTCAGTTACCTAGGTGCTGAGATTATAGGCACGCTCCATCATGCTGGATTCTCTTTAATGTCCTGAGTCTGTTTTTCATCTGAAAAATGTACTTGCTTTACAGCCTTGATGGAGAATTGAGCCACTTAGTCTGCCATTTAAAACTGCTCATTAGCAGCTAGCAATTAGTGGTGCCTTAAGTGTATTTACCTCTGAAAGATGCAATTCTTCTGCCAGCATGGTGGTCTCTCCTGGTTTCTGACAAATTTATAATTTGGTCAGAGGACAGAGTATCAGGGAGCCCTTGGAGGAATAAGATGAAATGTCAATACATTAAGCTTCAAGTACCAAATACATACATTTACTCAAAACCAGAACCATTATGCACTGGTAGTAACAACTCTGGGATGGGTGTTGACATTTAACAAAAAATTATGACATGAAAATAAGTATGATCACAAAATAAGTATCTTTATTTATTCTCTGAAAAATTGAAACAAAAAACCAAACAACAAAAAATCAACCTATACACTTCTCAGCAGTGACTCTCAGAAAAAATTACAACTTAGTGCTCTGGAAAGCAATTTGATGTGAAGGCAGAAGCTCCTGGCAGGGTCCTGGGAAGCAAGCTGAGCTGAGCAAGCTTGCCTTCTGTGTCTGCAGTGTGGACTGAGGGTCAGAGGTCATACTGCTGGCTCCGGAAGGCCAGCCTCACACGCTGCACCTGTGAGCCTGCCTGCCAATCAGAATGCCGCCTGTCACTTCCCATCTCATAGCTTGAAGAGGTGGGTGCTTAAATAAGTAAAATCGCTTTGTTGATGCTTGGAAAGAGCCACATCGCCTTTCATTTTCAAAGAGAAAACAGAAACGAAACAAACCAAACCTTCGCCATCTTGTCCTTTGGACTCGGAGCTTGTCCTGTATTTTCTGTGTGGACCATGTGAACATGCGCCTGTTGGGAGGGTGTAAGTTTTAGTTAGGTTTTCTATTGCTTTGAAGAGACACCGTGGGCACAGCAACTCTTACTATGAAACACTTCTTTGGGGCTGGCTTACAACGTAGAGGTTAGTCCATTGTCATCACCGTGAGGAGTTTGGCAGCACGCGGCAGACATGGTGCTGGAGAGGTAGCTGAGAGTTGTACATCTGGGTTGGCAGGCAGCAGGAAGAGAGAATGACACTGGGCCTGACTTGAGGTTCTGAAACCTCACAGCCCACCCGAGTGACACACTTCCTCCAACAAGGCCACACCTACTAATAGCGGCACGCCCTATGAGCCTATGGGAGGCATTTTCATTCAGACCACCACAGTGGGAAAAGCAGTCAAAACCTCTAGAAAAGAAAGATGGCAGGTACATAGCAGAACTGTACATAGGCTTTTTGGTGGGGGAGGCTGCAGGCTTTAGGTATTTGGACCTCACTCACCCTGAGTCCTATAATCTTCCTGCAGGAATAAAGATATTCTAAAGAGATGCTTGTTTCTTTCCCTATGACTATTATGATATTGAAACAATGAGCTCCATGAAACTAGAATTTCTCATGGAGTCTCATGCGGGGAGAAGGGAAAGGCCAGACTGGTGCCAGCCAGCGGAAACCTTGTCTCCTGGACAGTGTTTAAGCATCGCCCTTATTACTCATCAGCCCTCAGGGATCTGAGATGATGATGATGCTAAGGACAGGGACCAGGACTGCTTAACTAGCACTGTTCTCTAGTTAAGCTTTCTATTTGAAGATGAACTCAGTGAAGGGGCAGAGTGGCACAGGGCCTTCTGGTCCCTCTTCCCGACATGCCTGTATTGACCAAATCTCCCTTTTCTGCCTTCACTCTTACTTGTTTGGTTGCCTTATTGAGAACAGGTAGCCGATCCTGAGTTGTTAGCGTGGACAAGGCTCAGGAACAGGCATATGATATTTCAGTTTCCCCTGTATACAGTTCTCATGAAGTCCTGGGTTTGTTTTTGTTTTTGTTTATTTGTTTGGGTTTTTTTTGTTGTTGTTGTTTTTGCAGTGCTAGAGTTGAACTTAGGGATTTCTTCAACTCTCAGAAAACAAACATGCTGATGGGAGGCAGGCGGGGCAGATTTTGATTTCATGTCCTAGTTTGCAGATGCATTTCTGCCCTAATTTCTCTCGTGGATAATCTGCCCCTTCAGCACATCCTGCAGGCCCAGAGTATCCAGGGCCAGGACCCTGGGACACAAAGCTGCTTTGTAGTCACCCAGGTGAGCTGAGCCTCTGTGCCTACAAAGTGGCTGTGTGATGATTCCACATCTTTCCCTGGAGAAGCTACTGCCAGCCAGCGGGCTCTGGGGTTGCCAGTCTCAGTGAGGGACTTTTTCCTAGGAGCAGCTGTCCTCACTGCCTGCCCTGGGGCAGCTGCCCTTACTGCCTGCCCCTGGCCTTTGCACTCAACCTTCTAGCTGAAGGAAACAAAGCCTGTGGCAGCCTGGGAGCCAGTGAGCAAGTTAACTCAGGAGGGCAGTGTTGGTGGATGTGCCAGAAGCACTTGGACTTTTATCAGAGATCCCAGGCTTCTTCTGCCTTTGGACTTGCGTGGTTCTTCTTTGAAACCTAAGCCTGTGGATTTGCACTTATTATTGGAGAAGTTGAGAGCCCTGGGGAATTCTACCTGGTGAATTTCCATTCCTTCTCTTTTGGGATGCACCCTTTCTTAGGTTTAGGCTTGCATTCCTCTGAAACGAATCCCAAATCTTCCATGGCTCCCCCTCTCTCATTATGTGTGCAGATGTCTGTCATATTGGTCTCCCCTTCCTTGTCATGGCTTGCAAGGTGTTTCAGAACAAGAGTTATTGCTCTTTTTTTTTTTTTTTTTTTTTGGTTTTTTGAGACAGGGTTTCTCTGTGTAGCCTTGGCTGTCCTGGACTCCCTTTGTAGACCAGGCTGGCTTCGAACTCACAGCGATCCGCCTGCCTCTGCCTCCCGAGTGCTGGGATTAAAGGTGTGCTTAATCCAAGGCTCCAGTAGGCTCCTTTGAACTAGGCTGACACCCTTTCCTTATTGCTGAGTAAATTTATAAAGATGACAAAGCCATTCAGACTTACCATTGTGTGCATAGCTCTGAGAATTACAAGAAAAAGTCAGAAGAAGCGCTCTCTCTCTCTCTCTCTCTCTCTCTCTCTCTCTCTCTCTCTCT
>OU015755.1:11199759-11213653 GCA_907169655.1 Acomys percivali | reverse complement strand
GTGTGTGTGTGTGTGTGTGTGTGTGTGTGTGTGTGTGTGTGTGTGTGCGCGCACCTGCATGCACCATGGCCACAGAAGAACTTGTGGAATTAGTTCTTTCCTTCTGCCATGTGGGTTCTGGGGATCAAACTCATGTCATCACCTTTAGCCCCTGAGTGACCTTATTGGAATAGTTTAATGAACAAAAGTTCTTAATTTTGATGTGGTTATGCATCTACCTACCTGTTGTTTTTTGTCTCACTATTCCACGGTCATGAGTACATTGCTAGGACTTTACTATTTGTCTTACCCACTTAGATTAGAACTGTCTCTGGCATTAACTTTTGTGTATATTGTAAGTTGGACATCAAGAATATTTTTCTATTGGTATATAACTGGCCCAGCATCATAATTTTAAATTCCGTCTACTCATTGTTCTAAAGTGTATTGCTCTTAAATGCCTACTTAAAACAAATATCCATCTCTTTTTAGCTGCTTCTAGAATATTCTCTGTCTCTGGTCTTTTGTCTTTGCACTCATGAAACACTATAGACTTAACAACTCTGGACACAGGGCAGCATGGGTCCTCTAATTTAGACTTAGCTCTTCTGCAAAACTGTCCTTGAAATATTTGGCTCCTGCATTTTTATATAAATATTAGAATGCACTTGCTAATTAAAAATAACCTGCTGAGGATTTATGTGGGTGCAACTCAGTGAACTTCTTTAGGGTTGCTTATGGGAGCATAGGTGAGATGCTGCTTACAGGAGTGTAGGAACTTCATAGTGGCTACACCACTGAAGAAGTGCCTCTCCTTCCTCCAGAAACCATTAACTGTTAGTCGATTCTCAGGGAGGGTGAAGCCTGATGAGCCACTCCCTCCCCCAAATTTTGATTTGGACTTCTTAGTATTTCTAGAACACTGTGAGGACATTTTACATTTTTATGACACAGTCACTTAGATCCATGGTTTATATATGCCCCAGCTGCAGAGATGGTCTGTGACTCATGTTGGTTATGTTTTGTGGCTTCCAACATTGTATTATTACAAACCTCTTAGATTTTGATGAATTATATCCAATTATTTTTCCCATGAAATTCTAGCTCCTATTTTTTCATTAGAAATAAATTGGTCTATTGATTTAATGACTAATTATTTTTGTTAAATTCACTCCTTAATTCTCATAGAGTATAGGTTTGTTTTGTTTTTACCAGATTTTGTCTTCTGCCTTCAATTACTTACTGGTTCTAAGTAATAGGTATACATGAAATGAGATTTTAAATAGATGTTGGAATGTGCATTTTATTTGAAATATAAATTATGCATAATCTATTATACAGAAATTTCACTCTATATGTATAGTACAAAAGTAATTAAGTCCTGAAATGATTTTAAAGATCAGAAGAACTAAAAATAACCTCTTGAAGGTTGAGTGTTAAAATAATAAAACTTACTTTATTATGAACATTCCTACTGCTGTCTTCCTTCTCCTTAAAATGCAAACTAAATGCTTCCAGAAGATGCAGACAGGGCTCTCAAAGTTTCTATGGCTGTGTTTTTCTGGCTAATCTCATTTTATTTGTTCCCTGTGTGCAAGTTTCAGTCACATAAACACAGTCATTTGATGCTGAAATTTGAGACAATTGCTCTGCTTAAATCCTTGGTGATCTATTACAGAGGAAAAGGGTTTTATCTTACCATGAACAGATGGTGAGCAATTTGATCTGATTGCAACCAACGTTCAACTCTTCCTAGAACTAAAGAGAGGGAGCTGTCCTTTGCTTTCTTGAGTTGTAATGTATATGGCGCTGATAAAATCTTGCTACAAGTCAACAATGACTACCTGAGATGCTTATCATCATATCTAGGACCCTGCTTTTAAGAGAAATATATTATGTCCTCTCAGGAGGACCAAATACCAATAATCCATAGGCTACAAAAACCCTGAATTTCTCCAGTTCTGCCCGGCATAAAAATCATTTGTGATGAGGATGCTCTATGTGACCTACACAACTAGATAGACATCTTTCAGACTGACATCCCATTTCAGCTTTACCGCTTTCCAAACAAGATGGCGGGTCCTATTGTTGTTCATTTCTGTTACTGTGATAAAACAAGGTGACCTAGAAGCAATATAGACAAAGAAATGGTTTTTCTGGCTTAGCGTTCCAGGTATGTCATAGCAGCAAAGTCATGGTGGCGGCAGTTTGAGAGAACTGTCACATTACCACTGCAGTCAAAGGCAAGAAAGAACAAGTGCGCCCCAACAATTGAGATAATTGTTATCCCATGAATAAATTAATAAAATATTAAAAAAAAAGAAAGTGGCAAAAATTGATGCTCAGCGGCACTGAGTCCATAGTCCATGTTACACAGCCAGGAAGTGGACTAAGTAGCTACGGAGTGACGTGACCCACTGGTTTGACCAGAGCCTTCCTTTGCTGTACTTTCGCCTGTCTTCATGGAGAGGGGCCATTGCCCCCATGAAACACTTAGGCGGGCAAGCAGGGAAGATGTGGTGCGTGTCTAGCATAAAGAAGGATTATGTGGGCAGTTTTTATTTCTGCCCACTGGTATACCTTTGCTTCAAAAAGCAGAAGACAGCGCGCTCAGCTCAAGGCTGCAAAAGGGACCCAGAAGGTGGAAAATTCCTTTTAGCTCCATGTGTTCTTTCAACCTCTATTTTGATCTCTGTAGAATACACATCTAAAACAACTAAATAGCAGCTAGGGAAGAACAGACAACTGTCTAAGATACAAAAACACCACATAAATACAGGAGAGAAAAGTTTGCTCAGGGAAACAATAAGAACTTCCCAAAGAAGTCTCCTTTTACAGGTCTCTTTCAGCGTTAGCATAGAAGGGAAGTGTCAATACATTTCCTACTTTGAAAAGTGGCTTTGTTTGGAAAATTGAAACATTGTGAAGATACAATGGAATCATCGCTAACACGGTTCCTACTGTGGGCTGGTTGGGGGGGTAACATGGCCTCTGAGTGGGGTTGCCGCTTTCCTGTTTCATTGTTGGTTTCATTTGGCCACAGCAGGAACTGTGCTTACTTGTATCATTTTAATGTTAAATGTCAACAGTGGGCATTTATATTTTATTTTATTATTATATTTTTATATTATATAAAATCATATTTTAATTTTTTATTTATATTATTTACATAAAACAACATTTATATTTTAATGTTTTCTCTAGTCTAGTCTGTGTTTATCACACAGTAGCCACTTGATACACTTTTGATGATGAGTGCTTTTAAATTCTAAAGAAAGATGTAAAATTCGACATCAGGATAAAAGATTGATAATAAACAGTAAAGGATTTTATACTGTTCTGTTATTTCTACAATATTTTTGTGAAGTTGGACTGATTTCAAGCTCGTTTTGTAGCGGTATAAAGCATGGCTCAGAAAGGGAAATTGCTCACCTGCTGTTCAGGTCATGAGCCAGGACTGGAGTCCAGGTGTGAAGGCCTAGAGTGTTCACACTCAGTGTCGTCAGGGTTATGGTATACTTTTGAGAGGTTTTTGTTGTTGTTGTTGTTGTTATCGTTATTGTTTGTTTGTTATTTATTTTTTAATTTATTCACTTTCCATCCTGATTTTAGCCCCTTCCCTGGTCTCTTCCCAATCCCTCCTTCCCTCCCTTAGTCCTCAGAAAGGGGGAGCCCTCCTCTATCATCTGACCTCAGTCTATCAAGCCTCATCAGGACTGCCTACATCCTCTTCCTCTGTGGCCTGGCAAGGCCACCCCACCAGAGGGAAGTGATCAACGAGTGGGCGCTAGAGTCCATGTCAGAGGCACACCCCTACTCCCCATGTTATGGGACCCACAAGGAGACTGACCTGCCTATCAACTACTTCTGAGCAGGGGGTCTAGGTTCTCGCCATGCATGGTCCTTGGTTGATGCATCAGTCTTTGCATGGCCTCTCGCCGTCCCTTGCCTAGGTTTGTTGGCTGTATTGGTCTTCTTGTGGCGCTCCTGTCCCCTCCAGGTCTTGCTGTCACCTGACAACTCTTCCATAAGACTCCCTGTGTTCCACCCCAAAGTTTGGCCGTGAGCCTCAGTATCTGCTTTGATCCCCCACTGGGTTGAGTCTTTCAGAGGACATATATGTTAGGCTCCCGTCCTGGTCCTGGTCCTTCTTTTCAGCCGCTTCTGGTATCTATTCTATGTGTCATTCTGAATGAGAATTGAGCATCCTCCCTAGGGTCTTTCTTGTTACTTAGCTTCTTTAAGTCTGTATATTGTAGTGTGATTATCCTGTACTATGTAGCTAATATCCACTTATAAATGAGTATATACTCACTGCATGCCTTTCTGGGTCTGGGTTACCTCACCCAGGATGATCTTTTCTAGTTCCATCCATTTGCCGGCAGATTTCAAGATTTCCTTGTTTTTAATAGCTGAGTAGTATTCCATTGTGTAAATAAATGTGTCACAGTCTCTTTATCCATTCTTTGGTTGATGGATATCTAGGTTGTTTCCAGATTCTGGCTATTATGAATAAAGCTGCTATGAACATAGTTGAGCAAATGTCTTTGTATCATGGAACATCTTTAGGGTATATGCCCAGGAGTGGTATAGCTGGGTCTTGAGGTAGCACTATTCCAAATCTTCTGAGAAAGTACCAGATTAATTTCCTAAGTGTTGTACAAGTTTACACTCCCACCAGCAATGAAGGAGTATTCTCCTTTCTCCACACCCTCTCCAGCGTGTGCTGTCACCTGAATTTTTGATCTTAGACATTCTGACAACTGTAAGATGGAATCTCAGAGTTGTTTTGATTTGCATTTCTCTGATGACTAATGACTTGAACATTTCTATAAGTGTTTCTTGGCCATTTGATATTCTTCTGTTGAGAATTCTCTGTTTGGCTCTGTGCCCCCATTTTTTAAATGGATTATTTGGTTTGTTAGTGTTTAATTTCTAGAGTTCTTTATATAGTTTAGATATTAGCCCTTTGTTAGATGTAGGGTTGGTGAAGATCTTTTCCCAATCTGTAGGTTGTGTTTTGTTCTGTTGACAGTGTCCTTCGCCTTACAGAAGCTTTTCAGTTTCATGAGGTCCTTTTTAAATTGTTGATCTTAGAGCCTGAGTTGTTGATGTTCTTTTCAGGAAGTTGTCTCCTGTGCCAATGAGTTCAAGGCTGTTCCCCACTTTTTCTTCTAATAGATTTAGTGTGTCTGGTTTTATCCACTTGGGCTTTAGTTTTGTGCATGGTGATAAATATGGATCTATTTGCATTTTTCTATGTGTAGATATCCAGTTAGACCAGCACCATTAGTTGAAGATGCTATCTTTTTTCCATTGTACGGTTTTGGCTTCTTTGTCAAAATCAAGTGTCCTTTGGTGTGCAGATTTATTTCTGGGTCTTTAATTTTATTCCATTGATCCACCTGTTTCTATGCCAGTATCATGCAGTTTTTTTATTACTGTTGCTCTATAGTACAACTTGAGATCAGGGATAGAGATATCTCCGAAAGACCTTTTATACAGGATTGTCTTAGCTATTTGAGTTTTTTTTTTCCATATGAAGTTGAGAATTGCTCTTTCAAGGTCTGCAAAGAATTGTTTTATCATTTTGAGGGGAATTGCATTGAATCTGTAGATTTCTTTTGGTATGATGGCAATTTTTACTATGTTAATCCTACCTAACTATGAGCATAAGAGATCTTTCCATCTTCTGGTATCCTCTTCAGTTTCTTTCTTCAGAGACTTGAAGGTTTTTGTTGTTGTTTGTTTTTGTTTTGTTTTGTTTTGTTTTGTTTTTGGGGGACAAGTCTTTCACTGTCTTGGTTAGAGTTATGCCAAGACACTCTACTTTTTTTTGGTTTTGTTTTTGTGGCTATTGTGAAGGGTGTTGTTTCCCTAATCTCTTTCTCTGCTCATTTATCTTTCTTTATTACATTTAGGTATGTACCTTGTATCCCAGATCTTTCCTAGACTTTCAACATGAATGAGTATTGGATTTTGTCAAATGCTTTTTCAGCATCTAAGGAGATGATCATGTGGTTTTTTTTTTTTTCTTTCGGTTTGGAATCAGTGCAGAATTCTACCAGACCTTCAGAGAAGAGCTAATACCAGTACTGTTCAAACTATCCCACAAAATAGAAACAGAAGGAACATTACCAAACTCATTCTATGAGGCCACAGTCACCTTGATACCTAAACCACACAAAGACCCAACAAAGAAAGAGAATTTCAGACCAATTTCCCTTATGAACATTGATGCAAAAATATTCAATAAAATACTCGTAAACTGAATCCAAGAACACTTCAAAAATATCATCCACCATGACCAAGTAGGCTTTATTCCAGGCATGCAGGGATAGTACAATATACATAAATCCATCAATATGATCAATCATATAAACAAACTGAAAGAAAAACCTTTGAGAGTTTTTAATGATGTTAGAGATTGATAAACAACCAAAGCAGCAAGAAGCACGTGAGCTCACAGATGCAGCCATGTATCATGTAGAACAAAACAGTGCTTGAAAACAGTGGCCAGAAGCAGGGGTTGGGCCTGTACTATCAGCCAGTAGGAAATATTAAAGCTCCAAATGGGTCAGACTGCAGGACACTGGGCTTAAGCATCATCTTCCCTTGTGTTCAATTTGGGAGATTTCCAATGGGTCTAACTCTGCCAATGACCTTCCCCAAATGGCCTTCAGGTATTCAGTTCTGTGCTTTCATCCAGCCTTGAGCTGACACCTCTAGAGGCTTTACATCAGAGAAAGCTGCCTAGCAAGCAACATTTACATCATCTTCCTCCTTAGGTTGTTTTATCAAACCATAGTCTTTGTCATGCTTAACCCTAAATTATTTGAATAAAAATTGAATTATTGGGGCCCTCTACATTTTCAGCATTTGATACATATATGATATATAATTGTATGTATGGCATATATATATTTGTCACATATAGTATGTATATGTTTGTGTATGCTTATAGAAGAATGATATATACATAGTTCCTACAGTTAAGAAATTTGCAATTTGGGGAGAAAAGTGGGCAATGAATAAACAAACAAATGTAGATGAATAAATGTATAAACCTACTAAGAAATAATGGAGCTAATTTCAGTAGTTAAAGTAATAACTTTAACATACTCAGCAGTGTGAGGACCCGGAAGCAGAAACCACTGAGGAATTGCTGGCTGGCTGGCTGGCTTTTCAGCTAGTTGGAGAAGAAAGTTTGAGTTGTGAGTAAGTTGGCTGTAGACGTTTACCCAGATTCTTGCAGAAGTGGCAACAGGAAGGGGAAGGAGGTGGGGTGACTTCCTGCCTTCCCTAGATTATTTGGGTAACTTTGGCTTCCATACAAAGATGGTTATTCTTCAAAGGGTTACAGCTGAAAGAAGGAGCGATTCTCAGCGTGTTCCCTCAGGGGCTTTCATCTTGTGAAGACCTTTGCTTAGAGTGAGGGGGTGCTTTTGCTCCAGAAACCTGTTCATTTTGCTGTTTTGTTGAAGCTCAGGCCAATCTTACTTTTCTGAACAGATCTATACAAACTTCCTGCAATCCTGAGTCCCTCAAAAGTGGGCAATTTGCTGGTTGATTACAGCTTTAGGGCTTTAGAGCTCTTAATAATTTCTTACCTTTTAAAGGCAAAGAAACTTAAAATTCTGTGTAAAATTGAACATTTTTTTTATTATGAGGAAGTACTTTATTTGTCTTCCTCCTCCTTCTCCTCCTCTTCTTCCTCTTCTTCTTCCTCCTCCTCCTCTTTTTCCTCCTCCTCTTCCTCCTTCTCTTCCTTCTCTTCCTCCTCCTCTTCCTCCTCTTCCTCCTCTTCCTCCTTCTCTTCCTCCTCTTCCTCCTCTTCCTCCTTCGCTTCCTCCTTGTCCTCCTCCTCCTTTGGATTCATTCTGTAGCTCAGGCTGACCTTGAACTCAGAGATCCTTCTGCTTCTGCTTCCTGAGTCCTGGGATTAAAGCTGTGTACCACACCTTTTTTGTCCAAAAAATAGGCTTGTGTGGAAATTAATGCAAAACCCAACAGGGTCTAGAAATAAAGCTGTTCTTATTTCTGGTTTCATTGCATTACATAAAAATGGCAATAGGAACCCATGGTTCGTTCTGATCCATCACGGGAAACACTGTGGACCTGGTGGACTTCTGGTCTATCCCCCAATGGCTACAGTACTTTAAAGCAGATTTCATAATGGGTCTTCATTTTGGACCATCCTTTCTGACCCTATTTTTTTTTTTTTTAGTTAAAATTTTTATTTCTTTTTATTTTTTATTTTTATTTTTTATTAATTTATTCTTGTTACATCTCTATGGTTATCCCATCCCTTGTATCCTCCCATTCTCCCCTCCCTCCCATTTTCCCCTTATTCCCCTCCCCTATGACTGTTCCTCAGAGGGATTACCTCCCTCTGTATATGCTCATAATCTTTTAAATCTGCCTAGATTTCTATAGCCACTGTTTGGACCACCAAGATTCCTAGCCATTCTCACTCTGGTCTGTCTAGGTAGTTTTATGAAGTCACTTCTTCTCAGGACCTTGTGTCCTGGTTCTCTCTGGTAGAGACACTTGAGTTTCCCACAGATATTCATTTACCTTCTCCTGTGCATTTCTCTGGGCTCCTTTTGAAATGTCTTAATTGCTAAGACAGCTCTCTTTTCTTTTGCTGCCCTCTTTAAGACCAGTTAAATCTGGGTATGTCATTCTCTCTCATGTCACTCTATCTGACTTTTATGATCTAATCCTCCCGTAATATTTACACAGATTATTACATTTCAAACTTTCTTTTCATAAATAGGCCTTTCTCCTCTAGCATAATCAATTTACCTTTCTTTATTCTGATACAAGATATGACTTTTTAAAGCATGTGTTTCTACTTAATTCCAGGACCAATCTTCAGCTTTCAATCATACTTCTTTTGAAAAGATCCAGAATCCTTGTGTATGCAAGAATTTAAATTTTCCCTCATGTTATACTTAAAATGAGTGCAATCTTCTCCTTCTACTTTTAATAAAATAAATAAATAAAACCCACTATTTTCTTACTTATGACTGATAGAAGGCTGAATTTAGGTGTCTGAAGTCTCAAGACATCATTAAAATTAAAGAGCAACCCAGAGTTGTGCTTTGAAAGCCCAATGGCTCCTGTGTTGGAGCTTTTGGTTCTAGCTGGTCACTCTGTACTGGGAGGCTGCAAAGCCTTTAGTAAATGGAAACTTGCTGTAGGAAGTGGGCTGCTCCAGGCAGGCCTTGAGGTTTTACAGCATAACCCACTTCCTGTCCACTCTTCTTCTTGACTATAGACACAATATGACCAGCTGCTTCCTGCTCTTGTCCGTTGCCTTTCCTGCCACAATGGATGATGTGTCCTCTTAAACTGTGAGTCCAGATAAACCCTCCCTCCCACAAGTTGCTTCTCATGAGGCATTTGGTCACAACAACAAGAAAAACAATTACTAATGTACCTAGTCACCTTGAGTATGTACAAAGGTGTTTCTTGGACTCCATAGTGACATCACACAAGATCCAGCCACAGATCTCTATGGTCTGCAACCAGAATGTTCAGCTGTGGGAAGGTCCATCATAATGATTACCAAAGGCTGAGGTAATAACCCCCTGCTCCTAACTGCCCAGTAACCCCATATGAAGCCATGACCCTGGTTCAACATTAATCTGGAAAATTGTTGCCCGTTAAAGCCCAGGCCTGGCTTGTGTGTCATTCAGTAAGTATTGTTCCAGTAAAGATGGCCCTAAGAGTGTTTGTTTAAAATCTGAATGGCCTTGTGTGCCCCATCTTAGATACTCTCCATGGATCAAAGCAGTCATAAGCCACAGTGACTGGCTTGGGCTAGCACCTACTAAAAGTTATTTACAGTGACTTGTTAAGGTTATATGAGATTAAAAAAAATGAAACAACTGGCCATGCATATACAGTGTAAGGACCTAAGTCATTAAGATAAAGATCTTACAGTGGAAATCCCATACACTCAATGACTATAATTCCTGTGCTTCACAATTGACTCTCTCTCTCTCTCTCTCTCTCTCTCTCTCTCTCTCTCTCTCCCTTCATCCCTCCCTCCCCTCCCTCTCTCTCTTCTCTCTCTCTCTGTCCCTTCATGATGTCACAGCTCAGTGTTTACACTTGGAGGGTTTGAAGGAAACCAACTATGTGGCACTCATTAATATATAGACGAATTCAAGTTAGGTTTCAGGATCATATTTTTGATGTCTTTATTATTGCTACCATATTTAATTGTGTAGACTGCTGGATTCAGTGTGGAGTTTCTACATGGGCACCGTGCTTTGAGAGTCCTCCTCCTTCTAATGGATGAGATTGATTCAGAGAGAGCCACTCACATTTGGAAATGACTGAGCACAGGAGGCATTTGGCCCATAGAGCTGTGGCCACTGTTGGATAACCCAAAGAGTCCTGTCTTGAAAACCTACTCATGGACCATCTAGGGGAAAACAAGGCAGAGCCTCCCCTCCCTTCCATATCTGAGTCCCAGTAAAGTAGCCCAAGGCGGGGGATTTATTAAAACAGTACTGAGTATCATGGCACAAGCCTGTAAGCCCAGAAATTGGAAAGCTGAGGCAGGAGGATTTCCATGGGCTTCAGGCCAGCCTGGACTATATTGCAAGACCCTATCTCTAAAACATAACAACAAAACAAGATTGTATTGATTTTGCTTTTGGCTGGCTTGGAACTCGTTATGGAGCCAAGAGGACTTTGAGAGGTTGAGATCCTCCTGTTTCTTCCTCTCAACTGCTGGGATTATAGGAAGGTGTTACCTCGCTTGGTCTTTATGTTGCGTTGGGAATGTACCCAGGGTCTCTCACATGCTCGGCAAACATTCTACCAACCGACCTTCATCACTATCCCTAAAAAGAGTTACTTTTCAATCCTTTGATGGTCAATGAGGTAGGAAACCACTTCCTATCGATCTTAGGACTTGAGAGAGAATAATTCGACCTTGAAGAACACCCTGGTTCTCCCTTTGCCTGTGACACAGAGACATTCTCAAAACTGCAATGGTCTACGGAGTCCTTAATCAAATGGACAATGTTAATTCATGGCAGATTGGTGACATCAGCATAATTATATCTTATCTCTGACCCTTTTAGTTGGTAAGGTTCATGAGTAGTACTAATAACTTACATTTATAAGGAGCTGCACGGCTTGCAAATAGCAGGGTCATGCATTACCTCATTCCCTTTAGCCAGCATTAATGTGGTCCTAGTACAGAGAAAGGAATGATTCCAGAAAATTTATGACCTTTTGCCTAATGTCCTAACAGCGAATAAAGATGCAAGGAGTGTGGTCCAGGGTTCTGTTGGGAAGCAAGCATCTTTCTTAGCCTTTCCCTTTTAGGACTTTAACAACTTCACAGGCGTGGTCATTAACAGTGTGGGTCTGGGAGACAGGAAAAGGGGAAGCAGAGGAGAATCCTGGAGCCTCTTTGCCCCATAGAGAATGGTGAACACGCAAAGGGAGGTTGATTTTTGTCTCACAGCTTTAGAGTTCTCTGGCCACAGTTGACCACCTTGATTTATGAGCCCATGGTGAGGGTGAAAATCATGGTGGTGCGGACATGCGGGAAAGGCTGCCTTCTTTGTGGTAGACAGGTAACAAGGAGCAAAGACAGGAAGGAGGTAACAATTAAGATCTGCCCAAAGACCTGCCTCTGGTGACCTCCTTACTCCAGCGAGGTCCCACCTCCTAACAATTCCATAACCTTCCAAAATAGCACCCTAGCCTGGACCAAACATCCAACCCACAAGCTTCTAGGGAGACACTTCACGTCTAAATAATGACAAATAGCAACAACAAATACTTTGTACGTTAAGTGAAGAATTACCTGGAACTGAATGTTCCAGTTGTGTCTGACTCATGAGTTACTTACAAGTTAGGGTTTTTGTTTTCTTTTCAAAGTCAGGTGATAGTTTAGCACAGGCATACAAAGCCACAGAATAATCCATTAGTAAACAAACGACCTTTAGCAAGGTACAATATGTTTGATTACTTCTATTCAATGTGGCTGTAATATTGTCTCAGGCCTTTGGAGACTCATTTAAACCACTTTATCAAACACGAAAAATTCTCCCGAGTTTAACAAAACATTGGTTTGTTGGGACAGGAGACATCAAATTGTAAAGGTGGAAATTGATCTATTTGCAGGGCTGCTGTCAAAGTGACTCAGACCGCCTGAAAGAACCACATTGAATTTGCTCATAAATCAATCACCATCATAATGAATATGTAAGCTCCAAGTTCAGCTTCAGAAAATAAGGTGAGAGTGGTTCAAGTAGACACCTGATGTTGACATTTGATTTACACACACACACACACACACACACACACACACACACACAAATGTGCAGATGCACCTGCAACTACATGTACACATACCCATCCCTACACACACACACACACATACACACACACACACATACACACACACACACACACACACACACACACACACACACACAAGGGGGGTGTCACAGAAGCTTCATTTCTTCTTTCTTTTTGTCCAACAAAAGTGAAAAAACTACACTAAAACTTATACATATCTTTAAATGTAAAAGAAGCTTCCAGATTCATCTCAACCGAGCAGCCGCTCAGCTGCAGGGACCCTTCTGTCTCTGACTTCCAGTGCTGGGATCACAGACACATGCTACTGTGTCCAGTTTTTACTTGAACCCTGGTCCCCACTCTTGTATAAAAAGCACATTACTGACTGAGTCATCTTTCCAACCCCTGTTCCTATCTTTTTTTAAAGGCCTTCTGACTACCTGCTCCATCCCCGCAGTCTACAGACTTCACATTATATCCATTCTCTCCGCTTTTCAGTACATTTCCAACTCCTCCTGCCATGTTTCTCTCCAAAGTCACCTGTTCCCTTTCTCAGTCTAAAGTCGAGGCTGCACAGCCCTGGTGACCATGCTGAATGACCTTCATGGACTGTATCACTCTTCTGTCTTTTTCATATTTCCTTTTCCAAGGATGTTTCCCTTTATCTGGGCATTTATAAAAGACGTCTTCCTTCATAGCTTGGCTGAACTGCCCTTTCCCCTCAGAAGCGCCCTCACCGAGTCTCCCTTTCTGAGGAGAGACCCTCCTCCCATTCTTCTCCGGGATTCTCCAAGGCTGCCACAAGCACCTGCCACGGAGGACCATGGCTTTCTCCCATCAGATTCAGTGACAATCAGGGTCCAGAGGGAGTAAGGTGCTTTGAGTGAGAATGGGCCCCCATAGGCACTTATAGATGCATGCTCAGTTTCCAGTTGGTGAAGTGCTTGGAAGGATTAGGAAGTGTGGCCTTGTTGAGGAGATGTGTCACTGGGAGTGGGCACTGAGATCTGAAAAGCCCACACCAGCCCTGGTACTCTCTCTGCCTGCTGCCTGAGATCGGGAATTAGCTCTCAGCTACTTTTCCAGCATCATGCCTGCCTGCCCCCATGCTCCCATGGCCCCAGCCATGATGATGGACTAACCCTTGAAGCTGCAAGCAAGGCCCAGTTAAATGCTTTCTTTTATCAGAGTTGCCTCGGTCACGGTGGTGTCTTCTCACAGCAATAGAACACTAAGCAACTAAGACAGGAAAGAAGTCTGTGTGCGTGGCTTATTACGTGTTCAATAAAACAGGCTATGTGGCAATGAGCACACACGACCACGAAAACCATGTTTAAATGTGCATCAAATGTGTACTTTCCTGTAAAAAATAATTCTGGGGGCTGGAGAGATGGCTCAGGAGTTAAGAGAGCTCTTCCAGGGCATTCAAATTCAATTGCCAGCACCCATCTTTGGGGCTTACAACTTCATGTAACTCCAGATCTGAGGGATGTGATGTATTCTGGCCTTCCTCATATACAGGGTACATCTCTCTCTCTCTCTCTCTCTCTCTCTCTCTCTCTCTCTCTCTCTCTCTCTC
>OU015755.1:11155064-11189732 GCA_907169655.1 Acomys percivali | reverse complement strand
TGTGTGTGTGTGTGTGTGTGTGTGTTGAGCATGCCTGTACATGTCCATGCTTAATGTAACTGGGCATGAATGAACATGTGTGAGGCTACATATGCATGTATGTATGGAATCTATAGGTTGGCATCAGGTGTCTTCCTTGATTACTCTCCACTGTACTTACTGAGGCAGGTCTCTCAGTGAGCCCAGAACAGGCCAATTCAGCTAGTCTATCTCTCTGAAAACTTGCCCTAGGAATCCACTGTTCTCTGCCTCTCCGCTGACTGCTGCATCCATTCAGCTTTTGCATGGACCTGGGCTCCAAGCTGTTGTCACACTTGTGCACCGAGTTCTTTACCCACTGACCATTTCCCCAGCCCCAGTCTCTCTTTCCCCATGAAGTTTGTAGACTTGATGAGGTAATGGCCTTACAACCCTAAACAAATTCTTTCTCTCCCCTGAATCTTAGCTTCTTAATTTTTACAACAAAAGCCAGCTAATCTCAGTGCTTATTTGGAACCAGGACATGAATCAAAGGGTTTTTTGTTATAGATAAGGTGTACTTTGTATATAGCACAACCTATAAGGATCTGGGGATTAATGGTGAAAAAATATGAATAGTGATAATCATAAGAAACCCTATTAAAAAGCTTTGACCCCACAGTCTGACTTATCTTCTAGAAAACATTGTTTTACAGGTAAGGAAACCAAGGTATACACAGATAGTCATAGGTTGTTCCACTGTTAGGGTCCGATGACTTTCTGTGTTCTAAAATTCTCTACATTCTAAAGGCCTGAAACAACTCACAGAGTACTGATTCTTCTCACTGGACATAGACGTCAGCATGATACAAAAGGCAAGCAAGAGCTGTGTTAGGGAGACAGCTCAGAGAGAAAAGGTACGGTGTTAACCACTGATCTGTTGCTGTGGTTTATTGTTCTAGTGCCGTCTTTACACCACAACCAAGGCAACTCTAATAAAAAGAAAGGATTAGGTTGAGGCTTGCTTATAGTTTCAGAGGATTAGTTCATTATAATCACAGCAAGGAACACAACAGCCGGCAGGCAAGCAAGCATGGCGCTGAAGAAGAAGCTAAGAGCTACACCCAGAAGAGAGAGAGAAAGAGAGAGAGAGAGAGGGAGGGAGAGAGAGAGAGTGAGTGCCACTGGATCTGATGTGGGCTTTTGAAACCTCAAAGCCCACTCCAACAAGGCCACACCTCCTAATTCTTCCATGACAGCTTATCTACTGGAGACCAAGCATGCACAGGTCTGAGCCTATGGGGGTCATAGTCACTCAAACCACTAAAGGCGCTTGCCGTCAAGCCTAATGGCCTGAGTTTGATTCCTGAATCTCATGTGACAGAAGGTGAAAATTCATTCCTGCAAGTTGTCCTCAAATCTCCACATATGCTCCGGGACACCCACGGACACCCTTACCCAAATAAATAAATGAGTGAATTTAAAAAAAAGGAAGTCTTTATGCTATTGTCAGACATATGACAAGGATTTTGTGCTGTCCCGTCTGTCATGCAAACCTGAATTTTCACTTCCATCTGGGTCAAGAGGACACTTGGTGCTGTTTGAGGTGCTAGGCGTAGGAGCTCACAGTTAGCTGCACACATGCCTGCACAGTATGCACACGCCCATCCAGGCAGATTGGCTTCTCATTTGTTAGGCAATTGGGGCATCTCCCTGCTGCAGCCTCCCACTCTGCCGAATTGGAAGGAGAACGACGAGCAAGCAGAACCCTATCAAATGCTTGAACACACAGATGAGAAAATGAAATTACAGAGCACCGAATTCACGTGAAGTTTGGCAGCTTACGATGGACTCATTGGCCTGTAATTACTTTGAGATTGACAACAATATTGTAATTACCCTCAGAATTATAAATACAGCCCGAGAGTGTGCTGAGCATGATCTAAAACAAGGATCACAGGAGTGGCTTCCAAATGGGTTCTCACAAGCAGATGGAGACCATGCTCACTGAGTTCTGTGACTCAAAAAAAAAAAAAAAAAAAAAAAAACCTCAAGAGAGTGTGAGATGGAAGCCATGTCCCCGGTGAGGACTGAATCTCATTGTGTCCACAGGCAGGATACCAAGAAGCAGATAAGATTGTAAGGCTGGTGTTCTTTTGTTTGGTTGGTTTATTTCTCAAGGTAGGGTTTCTCTGTTTAGCCTTGCCTGTCCTGGACTCGCTCTGTAGACCAGCCTGACCTCACAGTAATCCCCCTGCCTTTGCCTCCCTGAGTGCTGGGGTTACAGGCGTGCACTGCGATGCTGGCTAAGGTTGGTGTTCTGTTAGATAAGACTGATATACTTATATAAGGATCACTAGAGGCACCAGCACCCAGAAGGAAATCCACAAGGAGACTAGGAAGGCAACATCCTGAGACCCAGGGGAAGAACTGTCACCACCTCACCAGAAACCTGCCTGAGAGGCACCATCATCCTAGACCTTCAGGTCTCAGAGCTGTGGAAGAATAAATGTCTGATGTCTAAGTCACCCAGCTGGGAGTATTTGTTATAGCTGGCAGAACCAACAATGCAGCAACATTTTGATTAAATACCTTGAAGTGTCTCAAGAAGTCTGCAAAGGCACTTCAAGATATAAGCAGGGGGCAGGGAGAGGTGTTCTTTTTTTTATTAAGCATTTTTTATTTTTTACATATAAATTTGTATTATTACACATATATACAATAAACTACCTATAGCAAGAAGAACCATGACACAATCAGGAATTATGATGGAGATCTGCGTGGGCTGTACACAGGAAGAAGGTTGCATGACCTGTGGGACCCACCTTTCCAGGGGACAGAAGCTAGCCTTAGATAGACTAGCTTTTCAAAAGGCAGTCATTTAGAGTTAGGAAAAAGGGACACAGAATTCAAATCCAAATGTAAATAAGAAAACAAAACAAAACAATGAAGCAACAAGGCCCAACACAGACCCTGAATCCATGGTTATTTCTCTATGTGAACATAGGTGCATGTGGGTTAGGGAGACACACTTTATATTTGATGAATGATGGTTGAATAGAGCCTGAAAGAAAGCTAGTGCAGAGTGAAACCAGTAGTTTCCAAGAAAGTATAGTGATGCTCCAGGGGCCTGGCCTTCCAGAGTGTTGGGCTCAGGGCTAACACTGATTGTCTCGGCTTATAGTGTGTCTGCATGCCTGAAGGGCAGAAGGAAGAATGAAGCATATTCAGACTTTTCCTGCAAATAAACATCATGGACATCCTTTGAGCTCCTAGAAAGCCTGCTATTGGGATAATAATCTCTACAGTATTCTGAAATATGAGAAATGGGAACTAACTCGCTTCTCATCTCATCTTTGGGACTGAAGAAAAGAACTCACCTTAGCCAATAGTTAACAAGCAATCCTCTGTGTTCTTTCTTTAAGGATGACTGGTATGCACATCTTTAAGGCCCACTCCACAGTGGGAAGTGCATAACCTGGCCAAGAACCCATGTTTGGGGAGCTCACAGACCTGGCGGGGCCCTGCTATTATCATCCTGCTAAGTGGACACAGTACCAAACTGGCCTCCGTGCCCAGACACAACAGCCCTCAGAGCTCACTAGGGAAGTTTCTCTGTGCAGTGCTCGGTGGTGAGCCCAGAAACTCGCAACTGGGCCAAGTGCGGAGAACTGGTGTCATCACAAAGGACACGTGTACCCCACCCTCCGGGCTCAGGAACCATCATGGGGGAGGTGTGGGCAGACTGGAGCTGAACAGAGCCTTCTGTACACAGCGGGATGGCTGAGCTCACACATTCAAAGCAACTGAGGTTACCCACCCAAGACCTGGCCAGGATCAAGCCAATCAACATGCTAGCACAGCATGAGGTGGAGTTTAAGAACCTCCTCAGGATGGCTACAGGGTTGGGGTGGGGGAGCGTGACTCAGCTTTCTTTAAGGATGTGGCACATGTTCTGGTGCATGGTCCCAGTCATGAATATATAGGCAGCACAAATTAGACTTAATGAATTTTTTTTTTTTTTAATGACACAATGTTGGGAGAGCATGTAGATCTTACTTAGGTTCGAGAGAGGAGTCGGGGTGAATGTTACCAATGTGCACGGTATGAAAGTCTCGGAGTTAGTGAAAATATTATATATTATATTTAAAAGAAAAAGGAGGAAGCAGGGGGAGGAGGGGACCATCCAGAGCAGAGAATGCTGAAATTTCACTGACAGGACAAGTTCACACTGCCAGAATCTGAGTCTTGACGTGGTATTGTAGCACAGGACCCACATCTCTTTCATAAGAAGTCATCTCAGGTTGACTTTGAAGGGAAGAATCTCAGCTCACACTCTTCTGTGTTTGCTGGTTTGGTTTAGTTTTAATTCTATGGGCTCGTCTTCCTGTCTCTCAGGGCCAGGCTTAGCACCCTGCCTAGGGGCGTTTGCATCCTTGGCCTTCCTGGTTCTCCTCTCCCATGGCCAGTGGAATTATTTCTCCTCAAAAGACATCCTAAAATGGCTGTTTGTCTGCTACACGTGAGCTGCTCACAAGAAGGATTTCTCAGTAGAAAGGTTATTTCTCCCTTATATAAATACACATAGGATTAGAGATGGTGAGTCCTCGCAGCCCTGTGCCTGGATCTTGTCATCCTCTTAGCTCTGATACCGTTTTAAAAACAGGTGCTTCTCCTAAGGGCTCCAGAAAGAGGTTGTGGGGTTCAGAAAGGGGGGAACTGATTCTGTCTCAGCAAAGGGAAAAGGCTGAGGCGGAGATCACCCTTGAAGAACTGGGAGGCTTTTACTCTTTGTCTCTCCACAGCCTGCTTGGATGATTTGGATGGAGTCTTCTTGCCTTCACATTTTCCTTCTCCAGCCTCTGATGAATGATAATACTTCTCTAGCCTTCTATCTCGAGAGCTCATTGCCACAGAGCACAACTGTTGGAAAATGTTGGGCATTACAATGAATTCCTTGAAAGCCAGTTCCCTGGCAAGACAATGAACTATTATTCTGTCTTTTCTTTCTGATTTCTTTTCTCAGTATATCAGGGGCATTTAATGGGAAGGAATAATAAAATCCAGGTGCCTTATTATAAATACATAATAGCAAAATGACAGACAAGGAGCAATTGTTCTGAGAATAAATGTTAAATAACAGGGTCATGATGCTAATTTCTAGTATTCATGATCTTTGGGGAAACACACAGAGTTCTAAACTTACAAGAGTAACTGTGTGCATTGAGAGTAGCATGGCATCTCAAAGCCTCCTGTGCTCCCTGGTGGGAGAGAACGGTTTACGCTGTGGATAAGAATCTGCTCTTGGGCCTCTTGGCTTTCCATCCTTGCTGGAAGACGAGTGGAGATGGCCTCAACATACACTCAAACTGCTGATTGGCCCAGATCATCCCCAGGGAACAGGCAACTTTTCCAACTCCATGCCAAGAAGGCAGTAGGCAGCAATGTGGGAAAGAACAGTGTCTTGGCTTGGGGTCCTAGAGGAGGTTTGTGTGTGAGTGATGGATTAGGATGTGCTTCTAGAGGGACCCTGAGAAGAAGATGCTGGGGAAGCCCAGAAGGGAAAGAAGTCAGCAAAGATGCACAGGAATCCGTTCTTAGCCTTAACCCACCAGAATCTCTTGAGGCCAGCTGTGCCACGAGGCGGTGATGACCCTGGGAAACCCAGGGAGCGAGCAAGAGGCTTCACGCCCACCCACATTTCTCTTCCTGGTGTCTCCCCAAGAATCCATAGTATATGCCTCTTGGCATGCTGACTTCTTAAGGTGTAGGTAGATGCGACTGAAGAAGACTCAGGACGGTTGAAAACAAATGTTTGCTCTTCAGAGCAAAAGGGCTAGATGGCGGGCTGGAGAGATGGCTCAGAGGTTAAGGGCACTGCCTGCTCTTCCAAAGGTCCTGAGTTCAATTCCCAGCAACCACATGGTGGCTCACAACCATCTATAATGTGATCTGATGCCCTCTTCTGGCTTGCAGGTGTATGTGCAGACAGAACACTATACATAATAATAAAGAAATCTTTTTTAAAAAAGTGCTAGATGATGTGCATGCACATGTGCGTAGGTGTAAAGAGGCCCAGGTGCATCTTGGTGGAGTGAGGAGGCAGGTGTAGCATCAACAGTGTGATGATATCCAGGTTGGCTACTGAAGCAGGAGTAGAGAGGGAACTGAGTGCGCCTCACCAGGAACCATGACAAGACCAAGTCCTCAACAAGCTTGCTGAGAATGAGTTTAAAGTGCTTCTCTTAGTGGATGGTGAGACCCTGCCGTAAAGTCACAGCTGAGATTCACAGGCCAGGTTTAGACCTGGAACCCCTGCGGTGAGTCTGTACCCTAAGAAAGTGGAACCAACCTTTTGAGATGCCTTCTGAACTCAGACTTCTCTCTGGTCAAGCCTAAATGTGTCATTCTATTGGGGAAGCGCAGGATAAGATGGTAGGGCACTTGCCACTCATAACTGGGAATGATTCTAGGGTAGAAAACAGGGAAGGCACCCACACAGCCTGTGCCTAGAGCTGATGACTCCCTTCTGTGTCTTATATCCACCCAAACCCTTCACAGCTTTTGTATTCATTGCTTCAAATTCATTGACTTTTTCCTTTTATTTCTACTCTATTTCTGTTCATGTCTGGTTCACTTACAACACTTTAGCTTGATGGTCTAAAGATCTTGATGTGCGATTTTGCCACAGTGTGTAAGTAAGATTAAGAAAATTCACTTCAGACTTGTTTATTGAATGTTTCTTTGTACAAGATAATTTCTGCCAAACACTGAAAGATTCAACGTCTCTTTTCTGATCCTTCTCCTTCAGGCATATACGGTGAGGAGCAGCTTTGTAGCTCTATCTAAAGTCTAGAAATAAGGAGTCTCCTAGGAATGTGTTGCACATGCTAATTTAATAAAGCCCCCCTTTAAATAGCTAGTTAAAATACAGGACACAAATGTGCTTGAGGCATAGTTCTACTAAAAACTCACTAATTTTTCAATTCTGTATTTTCCTTTTCAAAGCCTAGCAATTCTACTAAAAAAAAAATTCTTAGCATTTTCTGCCAGCCACCATTCACTTACAGAAACATGAAGGCCCACTGGGGAGGGGAGAGAGGCATGCAGAAAACTGGGACAAGCTCGGGAATTTTCCCTAGCTCTGCCCTGGAGAGTCCCAGCTCTTTGAGATGGCGTCTATCCACACAATGGGGTAAGAGAATCAATTTTCCAATGTGACTTCGATGACAGATGTTCAGGGAAAAGTAATCTCATCTCTCGTTCTTTCCCAGTAAAATGGTTCAGCTTAAATTTCGTTTCTAAAGGTTTGTTTTATTTTTTGAAATTATAATATAATTACATCATTTCCCCCTTCCCTTCCCTCTTAACCCTCCCACAAGCCCTTCCTTGCTTGCCTTCAAATTCATGGCCTCTTTATTTCACTGACTGTTGTTACATGCATAAATGTATATGTGCATATATACATATACACGTGTGTGTGTGTGTGTGTGTGTGTGTGTGTATGTGTGTATGCCTAAATACAACCTGCTTAGTCTGTTACTTGTATTGTGTTTTCAGGGCTGCCCATTTGGTATTGGATAACCAATTGGTGTGCTCTTCCCTGGGGAAGACTGTCTCTTCCACTCTCAGCATTCCTTAGTTGTTTGTCTCTCTTGTGTAGGCTTGAGGCCCCATGGTCTTCCCTCGGTCCACTTTAGCATGCCTATTGTTGTCTTTGCTTAGCTCCTGTTTAGACAGCCATGTTGATGAGAGTTTATGGGTGTGGCTTCTGACCTTACTAGGAGACAGACAGTCTTATAGCAAACTCCCTGTATCTCTGGGTCTTAGAATCTTTCAGCCTCCCCTTCCACAGTGATCCCTGGGCCTTAGGTGTGGGCTCCAGAGCTCTGCATTTTGATTGGTTGTGAATTTTTTTTTAACTTTGTATTCATTCTTTGTGAGTTTCCTATCATGTACCCCAAATCCCACTCATCTTCCTCTCCTCTCCTACCTGTCCTCAACCCTTGCAACCTCCCGCTACAACAGAGGGGGGAGATCTCATTATGCAAACTGTAGTGTGTGACAGTGTATTGTGCAGCGTATCCTTTAGTCTACACTTCTTTGCTTGTAAATGTTCATTGAAATGACTCATTGGTCTATGAGGCCTCTGGCCTCTGATGCTTTACCAATACTAGCACCTCACTGGGACTCCCTGGTGATCTGTGGTTTCCCTGTGTCATGGAGATCCTGTAGTTTTGGATCTGTACGACCGGCTCCTTCATGCACTCCAGCAGTTCATCAATGAGGTAGATGTTGGGATGGGTCTGAGAGGTTATCTGAGCTGGTCAGCCCATAGGATCTCCTACTTTCATGTCCTCAGGGCTGGCTCACCAGCAACCCCAGCAAACAGGGCCAGCTCTACCCTGCTTCCCAGGTGAGGTACAGGACCCGCTCTCCTAAGTGTTGCAGCCAATGAGAGACATGGCCAGTTCTCCTACTCTCCCACCTGCCATAGAAGGCAAGGGATGAGGGAGAACAGGAGAGCATCTCTCCCTCATCCACACTACTGCCTAGCAGATAAGAGGCGGGGCTGGCTCTCCTGCACTCCAGCCCTCGGGGCCGGCTCACTGGCAATCCCCACATCCATAGCCAGCTCTACTGTGCTGCAGCAGGTGAAGGGCAAGACTAGCTCTCCTGTTCTCATGACTGCATTGGGGTCAGCTCTCATGTCTTCGGCCAGTGGTGAAGGCAAAATGGAGGGACGAGATCTCTCCCTCATGGATGCTACTACATAGCAAACATGGCAGGGCCAGCTCTCCCATGCTCACGTCCTCAGGCCAGCTCACCCGAAACCTCCACAGCCAAGGCCAGCTCTACTTTGCTACACATGGCTAGGAAGTAGCCAGGCCAGCATAGTTGCATTAGAATAGATGACTATCAGCCCAGCTATAGTGCTTAAAGCTTATTAATAAATGTAATAGGTCTCCATGTCATTTTTGGGAGCTAGAACACGCACAGAAAAGCCCATGCCATATACTTTTACAGTATCTCATATATTTGCCCATGACAGAGCAACTTTAATAAACACATTTGTTTCATATCTTGTAATGCATAAGTAGAGTGCAGGTTTAATCTGGAATTTCAAATAAAATGCCATTTTCCCCATTAAACACACGCATTTATTATGCTGGAGTATGTGTGTCTATTCTCTTAGCAAGACTTTTGCTTCCTAGCCCAGTCAACATGTGCCTCCTTTCCAGTTGCCAAGGAGACTAACTTTGCTAGCCCTCTCAGGCATTGCTGAAAGCTCTGATGGGCCCCCTGTGTGCATTCAGAGAAACCATCCACTTGGATGGTTTTCAACTGCAAAGTAGAATCAGCAACAACGGGGGCGGGGGGTGTACTGCCTAGATTGTTCTTCTTCTGGGACCCTGGAGAGTAGGAACTTTATTCCTGGCAGGAGTGAGGCAGAGTGGAATGACTGGGACTGTATTTCTTGGCTCACTGTGGGAAACCAGTGACTATCAGGGAAGGCTCGGAGGGAACGTAGAAGGAAGTGACAAAACATTTGGCTTCCCAAACCTGTTCTGAAGTAGAGCGTACAAAACAGAAGTTTAAAAGGGCTTTAAGATGATGCTTAGAACACACTAAAATCAACATTCCAGGGCTGTGGCGATGGCTTAGATGGTAAACTGCTCACCTTGCAAGCATGTGGGCCTGATTTTGATGTCCAGAACACAATTACTGCTGGACATGGCAGTGTGGACCGTAATCTCAGAGATGGGGAGGCAGAAGCACAAGGGCCTTGGGCTTGCTGTCATGTTTGTGTAATCTAATTGGTGAGCTCCAGGCCAATAGTGACTCTGCATCAAAGAAGGCTGGTGGCATTCCTGAAGATGACACCCAAGGTTGTTCTCTGGCGTGCGCGTGTGTGTGCACACACACACACACACACACACACACACACATACACACTGGCATGTATACAAATGGACACATAGCTACAAATACATAGACCATTTTCAACAATATAACTGACTCTTCCCAAGCAGGGTGGAGTAGCTACTGTGAAGAAGTAGCCCCTGTGGAGGAGTAGCTCCCGTAGAGGAGCAGCCTCTGTGGAGGAGTAGCCCCTGTGGAGGAGTAGCCCCTGCAGAGAGACATGTAGGGACAGTACTGGCAGACTGTAAATTCTGAGCCAAGAACAATGCAGCGGCCAAAGTATACACATTTCTGGTGTCAGAGGCATAGATTTGTGCAGAGGGACAGAGTGATTATAATTCTATACAAAGCCTGGGAAGCATGGATTGAAAAAAGGTTGAATCCACACAGTAGATAAGCTGCATCCTAAGGAAAGAATTTGGCTTCTATGCTTTGAAAGAGAAATGCCCCCAGCTGTTGGTGCTTTGGGGGAAGGTTACAGAACCTTCAGGAGATGGAGCCTCGCTGGAGGAAGCATGGGACTCTTCTCTGCTTCCTGAAGGTGGTGCATTGTGATCAGACAGCACCTACTCCCACCTGCTGCCCTGTCTTCTCTACCATTACAAACTCTATCTTACAGGAACCGTAAGCTGAAATAAACCCTTTCTATCCCAAACTGTTCTATCAGGGTATTTTTGACAATGACAGAAAAAAGAAAAGAAAAAAAAAACCCTAGTACAGTTTCTATTGATAGACAGTCACCTAGGTTTTGAGTATAAGAATGAATATAAACCAAGGGGTAGGAGAGATGCCCAGTGGTTAAGAGCACTACCTTCTCTTCCCAAGGACACAGGTTCCATTCCTCATTCCCAGCAACTACAATGGCAGCTCATGCCCATCTATAACTCCAGTCTCATAGGATATGGCATCCTCTTCTGGCCTCCATGGGTACCTGGCATGCACATGGCACGCAGACATGTGTGTAGGCAAAATCCAAGCGTGCCTTGCTCAACCTGTCTGGAGAAGATGACGCTGATTGTTACCAGTAGTGGTAAAACTAGGAGAGAAAAGAGTTGATGGGAACTTGGAGGACATTCTTCATTTACATCCATCTCCAGATGATGCGTCATGGGCAGCTGTGGCGATTAATCTTGGTTGTCAATTTGACCTCTTCTGGAGTTAACTAAAACCCAAGCTTCTGGGCACTTCTGGGAGGGGTTTTCTTATTCAGATTATTTGAAGCAGGAAGATCCACCTTAAATTGGGCCACGCCTTCTTGGTGGCAACCCAGATGAAAGGGCATGGTAGAAGGACGCTTTATTTATTTATTTTTTTGCCTGCTTGCCCTCACTCGCATTGGTAAGTTTGTCTGTCCTGTATCTGTGGCCAGTGTTGAGTCTAGTATCTTTGAAATTCTAGTGTAGGCTGAAGACCAGCAGCTCTCCAGGAATTCCCCAGGGTTCAGTACCAGATAAGAGTCTGCTATACAATTACCAGATTCTTGACTTGTTGGTTGTGAGACAGCCATTGTTGGACTACCCAGGCCACAGCCTGTGGGCCCATCGAATACATACATACATACATACATACATACATACATACATACACACACACATACATACATATGTGTGTGCGCGCACATATATGCATATATGTATATATATGTACTATCAGTTATTTTTCTTTCAAAATCTTTATTTTAAAAAATATATACACTGTATTTTGATTATATTCTTGCCCTTCTCACAGCTCCCTTAGATCCTCCTCCCCGCCTCCCTACCCACGCAACTATGTGTCCCCTCACTCTCTCTAGCTCTCAGAAGAATGTGTCAGATGGTGGCATCACTATGTAGAGTTGCTCTGATTTCCAAGTGTAATTCAAAGTCTGTACTCATGGGCCTTCTGCATCTATGACTGAGGGTGATTCCCAGAGCCCCTGCCACCAACTGATGGGGTGTTGGTACCCATCCCACAGATAACAACTGTTGTAATGATAAAAAAGTGTGATGTTTGAGAATTGTCCTGTGTCTCATAAAGGGCTTTATAACAGGATTTTGCTTGTATGCGGCATCTCTGTTTTCCCCTGCGTACTGATAGAGAAGTTTCTGGAGTAGAAGGGGTCTCCAGAGGAGAGGGCTTGAAAATAAGACACATTAATACAGAAGCTTCTCAGACAAGGGTTAGTGCCTCCTAGTGTGCTTCCTGATCATGGCCATTAACTCTCAGGACAGGCTACTTTTGTTCCCCATGTTTCTGTCACTAGGGTCTCCTCCAGGACGATGCATGTAGAGCAGTAAGTGCTAATGAGTCACGGAGAGAATCAAGGCAGTGGGTTCCTGAGTGGTTAGTGTGTCTGTTCAGTGGAATGAGAACATAGGCCTCTTTCCTTGGGGTAGACTTACCCAGAGTTTAAGTGCCCTGGGTAGTGGTAAATCCAGGGCCGATTGTGGCCCACTTGGCTCATTGCCTAGGAAACCACGTGTAAGTTATAACTCCCACAGTACAGGCTGGGAAGCAGTGGTCATTAGCTGAGAGTGCACTTCCTCCCACCGTCCTCAGTGCAGACTCACAGGGTAACCACCACGTATTACGTCACACCCTTGGCCATCTTTCTATGACTTTCTTGGGTCCACACCTGCAGAATAGGGTTGACACTTAACAGAGGCTCCAAGCCTGTTCCCTTGAGATCCGTACCTCAAAGTTGGCGTTTCAGCTGTTGTGGTTTTAGTGTGAAGTGTCCCTCAGAGTTACAGTCTGAACAGTTTGCCTCCAGCTGTGGTGTTGTTTGGAGTGGCTATGGGACCATCAGGAAGTGGGACCTCATTGGTATAAAGGGGATTGCTGTGAGATAGGCTCTAGGGGGTATAGCTGGCCACTTTCAGGCCAACGTCTCTGCTTCCTGGCTGCTGAAAAGGAGCAACCAGAGTCCACACGTGAGCTACTTCCCCATCACGACTTTCTCATCCTCATGGCGTATATTCCTTCAGACTGTGATTCAAAATCTTCCTGCCCTTTAATTGCTACTTGCAGATATTTTTCACAGAAAAAACAAACAAACAAACAAAAAACAAAAAACAAAAAAAACCGAAGTAACTAATAAATTAGGATTCTCTTAAGTAGTTTTCTTGTACCTGCCAAGCTAAAACAATATATTCCGGGGCTGGTGAGACCGCTCAGCTAGTCAAATGCTTGACTGCAAGCATAGAATGGCACAGCTTTGTAACTCATCTCCCGGAAGGTGGAGACAAGTGGGTTGTTTGTTTGGCTGGCAGCCATCCTGATCGTGCTGGTTAGTTCCAGACCAATGAAAGGCCCCTATGTCTTTTTCCTCTGAGGTCGACAGTTCCTGAGTGTTGCCTCTGTTTTTTAACAATTAGACTTTATTATACAACCCAGCTATCCTATACAGGAGGGGGGAAAGGTTAAAGGGAAACAAGAATAAACCTTCCAGGTATCAGCTCCATGGGACTCATCCCTGGGTGTCTCCAGGCCTCTGGCCTGGTGGAAGCAATCCGCACCCTGTGGTCCGAACTTGTAGCCTTCTCTCTGTCTCTCCACCTTCAGCTCTCTCTAGGGCCACAATCTCTGGTCGCTCCTCCGCTTCCCTCCTCCCATAGATGTTCAATTAGAAACACAATATCTGGAGTCCCTGGTGTGTTTCCTGAATTCCAGACCCAGGATGGCTCCTCCCACTCTATCACAATGTCCATCTCTGTGGGGTATCTGTGGTGTTTCCAAGGGGCAAAGCCCATCAAGACTGCTTTCACCTGGGACAAAGCCTGCCATCCTTCCACACCTGAGAAACAGCTTCTGAAGATGACTTGAAATTATCTACTGGCCTCCATGTGCATACACATGTGCACACCACACACACACACACACACACACACACCTTATCCACCTTCCCCTTTCACACTAGTATATACCACTATTTAGACTTCAGGGCATGATATAAGCGTGTCTCGAACTTGGAAGGAGGGTGCTGGCAGGAAAGGACAAACAACTCGACATGTGCAAAACATCACAAAAGAGGGACCCCTTCCTGTTCCTGTCCTGACTGCTGAGCTCGCCCTGTGCAGGTGCAGAGGGCCAGTGACTAGCAACAGGCTGGAGCCAGAGCACTGGCTGAGCAGGGTGCATCTATTTTTGGCCTGAAGCCTGTTGAGTGGACATTGGCAGCTCTCAGCACAACATGACACCTGCTGAGTGGGAGCTATGGCAGATGTGGTGGCACTTTTCAGCCATTTATGAAATAGCCTTGAGTCTCAAAGCAGTGGTCCTGAACCTGGGAAAGGACTCTTCATTCACATTTCTGGGTGGGAAACAAGGACCATTGTGACTTCTCCTCATGTTCTGATGGAGATGCAGCTTTTTTTTTCGTCTTTAGCATTAGCATCAGTTTTATAAGACAGATTTGATGATCATCATCGTAGTACTAGGCCAGAAATGTCACACAATGGATTTATGACAACCCTCACTACAAGCTTGGATCTGTCCACCGTGTCCTGTGCATAGAGGTCACTCTAGACTCCATCTGACTCTTTATCTCTTCTTATTAAATCGTGTCCCCCTCAGCCCTTAGATGAGAGCATAGGCTTGTTGAAGAATCTTTTACATATTTTATATAAATCTTTGCAAATGCTTGCTTTGGTTTTTGTTGGGATTTGTGTGTGTGTGTGTTTGTTTTTTGTTTTTGTCATTAAGCAGTAGCACTGTTGGACAAAAGGTACTCAGTGTTATGAAGCCAGCTTTAAAGATCTTCTACCAATGTTTTCACTGATAGTCTTTCTTTAAAGACTTATTTATTTTATTTATTGCATATGAGTGCTTTATCTGGAGAAGAGGGTATCAGATTACATTACAGATGATTGTGAGACACCATGTGGTTGCTGGGAATTGAACTCAGGACCTCTGGAAGAGCAGGTGACGCTCTTAACCGCTGAGCCATCTCTCTAGCCCCTACTGATAGTCTTAAAATATCTACTATGATTCTACTATTCTATTAGAAACTTTGAGATAGAGAAAACACCCTACTAGACCCAGATTCACATTCACATATGTATCCATCATACAACAACCAAAAACCTTGATGTGTTTTGTTCTTTGCCACACCCCACACACCCCGCACATCACATTCACTCTCCCAGTCACATACCCGGTATATCATAATGATATGGTTTAGCTGAAGGTAAAGCAGGCAACCTTTTAGCATAGTAATGTATGGTGTGTGCATTTAATGACATTGGGTCATGTTTTTCTGTGTTAGGTAAAATTTATCAGAAAACAACTGTGTTTGTGATCTAATAATAATTCACAAGTGGAAATATCAGTGTTGACGATCCACAGAGTCAATACATTAGTATTTACTTTTTTATGATATTTTATTTTGTGTGTGTGTGTGTGTGTATGTGTGTGTGTGTGTGTGTGTGTGTGTGTGTATGAATGTCTTTGTATATATGTATGCCATGCACATCTGAGTACCCATGCAGGTCAGAAGATCTACTAGAGTTGAATTTCAAGCAGCTGGGAACCTAAGTTGGGTCACCTGGAAGAGCAGCGAAGACTCTGAATCCCAGAGCCATCCCTTCAGCCCACCCCTATATAAGTATTGAAAAGCACAGAATCAAACAGTGAATTTGGGTGAATCCCCAACCACGTGGCAATGTGTGACCTCAGGCAAATGTCCTTCACCTCTTCAATCCAGATAAAATATCATTAAACAGGGACTCACAATAGTGGGAGTTGGTAAGCGTGCCATGCCATAAGGGCATTTAGCGAAGGAAGATGTGAATAATACATCACATATACGGGTGCAGAAGATAAACAGCTGTTTTGTGCTCACTAGTTTCACACAGCTGCGGCTGTTAACATCATGGCCTCAAACTTGCAATTGCAGGGCTGGCTTCAGCTCTGGAGTTGACTTTAGAACGTATTCCTGACCTTCAGCCATCTCTAGCATCGACATGTTTGTGAAGACCTGATGAAGGAACATCGACAAACTCACACACTGTCTGAACATAGTCAACATTACTGTTTGTTGAATCAGAAACCTCAATTACCCTGAAAAGACGGCTTGCTGTCCCACTATTATCACAGGTTTCTGATTTCAGAAAGGTCTGGAGGTTGATTGTTCAGCCCGTTGAGACAAAAATTGAGGAAATAATAACACTTTTACCTTGCGGTGTAAACCAGCACCACCACTGTGAAGGATCATTAGGCATAGTAAAGCCACAGTGCATATTTCAACCAAATAATAGTATCTCTAGAGATTTCTTAATACATATGCGAAAGAAAGAAAGAAAGAAAGAAAGAAAGAATGAAAAAAGAAAGAAGTTTACCCCAGAAGATGTGTACAAGAACATTAATTGTAGCACAGATTGTGAATTTAGAAAAGTAAGAAAGAAGCCATGTTACTGGTTAGACTTTTGTCAACAAGCTACAGTCATCTGAGAAGAAGGAATCTTAATTGAGAAAATGTCTCCATCATATTGGCCTGTTAAGTCTTTGAGGCATTCATCATCATCATCATCATCATCACCATCATCACCATCATCATCACCACCATCATCACCATCAACATCATCACTATCATCATCATCACCATCATCATCATCATCATCATCACCATCACCATCATCACCATCATCATCATCATCACCATCATCATCATCACCATCACCATCACCATCACCATCATCATCACTATCATCACCATCATCATCACCATCACCATCATTTATCAATGCTTTGTCGTGGGAAGGCCCAGCTCACTGTGGGGAGTGCTACCTCTAGGTGTGTGATTCTAGGGTGTATAAGAAAGTAGGGTGAGCGAGCTATGGAGAGCAAGAGAGTGAGTAGCATATCTTTTTGCCATCTGTACTTCAGTTTCTGTTGGCTCTGTTTCTTAACAATTAAACTTTATTATACAACCCAACTAACTTACACAAAAGGGAAAAAAGGTTAAAGGGAAACAAGAGTGAACCTTCCGATATCCGTTCCACGGGACAGGTCCCTAGTTGTCTCGGGCCTGCGCACTGGTCTGGCCTGTTTGCTGATCCTCTTCTTGATCCACGTGTGCTGAAGCCCCGTCTGAACCTGCTGCTCCTCTCTGTCCTCTCCGCCTGCCCGTCTCTCATGTGCAAAGGGCGGTCTCCCTCTCCCATTGAGGGAGGGTTGATTAGAAACACAAAAGTCCAGGTGGAGTCCCTTGGTCCCCTTCTTGAATTCCAGGCCCAGGATGGCTCCACCTAGTCTATCTCAAGGTTAATCTCAGGGAGTATCCATGGTGTGTCCAAAGGCAGAGCCCGCCTAGACTGCTTTCACCAGTGACAAAGCTTACAATCCTTCCTACAAGTTTCTGCCTCCAGGTTCCTGTTTGATTCGTGCCCAGCCTTGTCTCGGTGATGGATTATAACATGGAAGTATGTGTGTGTATGTGTGTGTGTGTGTTGAGACAGAATTTCACCTTCACTTCAGTTGGCTTAGAACTTGTGATTTTCCAGCCTCAGCCTCCACAGTAGCTGGGATGCATGTGCTCACCACCGTACCTGCTTCTCTGAAACAATATCTCGGCAGGACCCTCTCTCATGCCAGCATCTGCTTAGGAAGGCTGCAGTGCACAGTTAAGGGAAGGATGCTCTTGGCCTCACTCTTTGTCTCATGTTTTCTACACATTTTCTGAGAGAAAGTGAGTGTTTTTCCACCTGCAAGTTTTTGTTTTATTTTATGTGTATAGGTGCTTTGTGTGTGTGTCTGTGCATCACCTGTGTCTGGTGCCTTTACAGGCCAGAAGATGCTATCAGATCTCCTGAAACTGTATTTACATATGGTTGTGAGTTGCCATTTGGGTGCATGGAACTGAATCTTAGCTCTCTGGAAGAGAAGCCACTAATGTTCAGTGCAAGCCATCTCTCTAGCCTCTGTGAATTTTTTCTGTCCCAATCACTATTTTTGATTCTGACTACTCTTGTTACCCCTTGTATAGTCACGTGAGATCCCCAAAAGGCATCTGAAAGCTGGACCTATGTTTTATATCGATTCTTTATTTCTATTGTGTCTTATATTACTTGGTACATATGTCTGAAGAATATGTTTGACTGAATGAACATCTCACTCACAATGCAGTCAATAAAAGGATACATAGGAACAGTCTGTTTCCAATGAGTGTGGCAGTTGTCTGCAGTGGAGATCTCTGATGACTTCTGTGAGCCTGTGCCTTCAACCCTGAAACCTCCAAACTCAGGGGCACAGACTACAATGTGTCATTCATAGGCTTGCCATAGTCTGGGTAAATAGAACACTAGCATGGCTTGTGTCTTCCTTGCAGTTTTTGGAGTCTAGTCTATCCTAATATATTCGATGCCAAGACCTCACTTCTGTGACCAAGCCCTCATCTCACTACTAAGCAGGAATGAGCCTTCCACATTTCCATGCGGGATGGAACTACACATTTCTCCAGTTCCTAGAATGCCACAGTACACGAAGACCCTGTCCAGAGCCTACACCTCCTATATAGAGCAGCTGTGTCCAGTGACCATCTGAAAGACTGTTGTATAGGCTCAGGCCCGTCGTCCCCCTATTCAGATCCCTTTAGAAGGATGGCTGTCCACTTCACCTCTTCCTGGAACCCAACATCTCCCTTTGTCAGCTCCATTTCCTTCTCTTTCCATCAAAATGCTGCTTCCAAGAACGTTTCCTAGAAGATGGTTTCTGTGGTTTCAGATGGTTTCAGTCTGCTTTCCAAGAATCCTAGCCTGAGGTAGTTGATGCCAGGAACAGTCTGAGAAAGATGTTGAGAAGAGATTTGGGGTTCGTATCTCTTACTATCCCCTGGCCAAGAAACTACATGTATACTCCCAATTAGCTCCCAGTGTAAATGTCATTAAAATATAGATCCTGAATACTCAACTGAAATTCTTGTACTAGAGAATACACAATCAGAAAAATGCTGTTATTTTTAAAATATGTGAAAGATATTACATTTCCTACTGTGCATTATATTATGTATGTTACATATATGTATGTATAATATATGTATATAACATACATAATGTATATGTAGGTTACAAGGATAGTGAAATTGTATCACTGTTGTTAGATGTAACCAATCTATGGAAAAAGAAGAGAATTCTTTTTTAAAAAATAATTTATTCAGATTATACCCTGTCCCCTCACTTGTATCTTCCTGCTCCTCGCTCCCTCCCTCTTTCACTCTATTCCCCTCCTCTAGGCCTGTGACAGAAGGGAACCTCCTCCCCCACCATATGATCACAGATTATCAGGTCTCATCTGGATAGCCTGCTTCCCTTTCCTCTGAGTGTTGCCAGGCCTCCCCACCAAGGGGAAGTGGTCAAATAGGGGGCACCACAGTTTATGTCAGAGGCAGTCCTTGCTCTCCCCACAACTATGGATAATGTGCTGCCCATTGGCTAGAGCTGAATAGGGGTCTATGTTTACTGCATGCATTGTCCTTGGTTGGCACAGCAGTTTGTGCAGGCCTCCCTGGGTCCAGATCCACCAGCCTTGATGGTCTTCTTGTAGGGACCTGGACCCCTCTGGATCCTTCTATCTCCCCATTGTCCCATACCACTCTCACAGGAAGAAAATTCTAATCATGGTTAACGAACAATTAAAAGCTTAGAATGTTAGCATGTACATCATTTCTTGTTTTTATAGCCACAGGGAAGATGAAGCTATGGACCAAGATGAGCTCTTTATTATAAGAGAAGAGAAAGTCTGAAAATCATAGTTTCATTTAAAGTGGATTTTCTATGATTACAATCTTTTAGGAAATAATGAATGGGACATTGGTTTGTGGGATCTGTGTTGACGCATCTCAAGCATTACTCATCTTGAAGTGGCTCACGGTCCCTTTTTTAAGGGTGCCTTGCTTGAGAATGATACCACGCTCTGTGAACTTCAACATGAGAACTCTCCTCTGGATCACTCCTACTTCCTACCCAACTACAAGGTCAATGGCTTGAATTACATTATGATAGACCTGGGTTAGTGGCATGCTAAATGAGAGAATGGAGCAAGAAAGCCATTTGTCGCAGGAGATGCAGGGTCTAGCCAACATCTTATGAAGGACAAGAACAGGCGGAAGAGACTGGACTCTGTGTGTGGGTGAACAAGGAGACAAGTTTGGAAAACGTTCAGTGCCAACGGCAAGTAGGACTCGTTGGTGCCTGAATTAGGTTTGGAGTCACTAGGACTCTGCTTCCTCATTTCCAGTGAGACCCAAAACCCAAGTTCTATATTCCTGGATTACTCTATATTCAGTTAATTATTCCTAGTTGGAAAAATCCCTCCAACTTGGGGGAAATGGTCAGATTCCCACCAAATCATAAGCTATAGCTATTGGTCAGATCATCTAAAATTCTTCTTGTAAAAGGAAGAGATGGAAACAGCAAGTTACCATATATGATGATGAAAATTAAGAAGAAAGAATACTGCTGTGATGGAGTTTACTATCCCAATAACACCTCTGGGTGCCCACTGTTACACCCTGCCCAGTTTTCATAGTCATTAAACAAGTGCAACAGCCTTGCCTCAAGCAGGCTGCTGTAGCCAGAAATTCAGTATTTTATTATTATTATTTTTATTAATTAATTCTTGTTACATCTCTATGGTTATCCCATCCCTTGTATCCTCCCATTCTCCCCTCCCTCCCATTTTCCCCTTATTCCCCTCCCCTATGACTGTTCCTGAGAGGGATTACCTCCCCCTGTATATGCTCATAGGGTATCAAGAGTATGTGGGTGTGGATCAAACCTCAGTATAAACATTGAGCCAACTAGAATGAACAGTAAAGGACCTTCTTTTCTGACCTCATGTATTTGAATGTGGAATTCTACCTCAAAATCTTTCAGTAGGTCACACATGGCCAAGTAAAGCAGAGAGGGCTACATTTTCCCTTCAGATTTGAATATGGTGCCTGGCACAGTGGTGCACACCCAGTGGCACACGCCTGTAATCCCAGCACTCAGGAAGGCAGAGGCAGGTGCATCTCTGTGAGTTCGAAGCCAGCCTGGTCTACAAAGCAAGTCCAGGACAGACAGGGCTACACAGAGAAACCCTGTCTCAGAAAAAAACAAACAAACAAACAAAATATAAACAAAAAAAAAAAAAAGAAAAAATTTGAATATGGCAAGAGGTATCTTTAGTGGCACCAAGATTGTAGAAATTGAGGGGTTTGGCTTCTCACAGATGGAGAGTGCTGAGTAGCCTGTTCTCAGATGTTCACTTTCTGTGGGATGTACTTAGGTTGGGAGTCATTGCTCGGCCACTCTGGTGACTGAAGGGGAGTAATCAAGGTTCAGAATCGAAATGCTGAACATCAGCTTGTGTAGCTTCAGGGAGCATTGGAGCACAGGTTGAGAACTTTGTTGAAAGAATATAGACATCCAACTTCTCCTCCTCCTCCTCGTCCTCCTCCTCATCTTCCTTCTCCTTCTTCTTCCTTTTTTCCTCCTCCTCCTCCTTCTTCTTTCTTCTTCTTTATTTGGCTTCCCTGTTGTCTTAAGAATATCCATTGCAACGTTCCCTCAGAGCAGCCTTTCTGGTCCTCCTAATCTGCAATAAGAGTCTTGTGGGGCAATGACTGGATCTTTCTGGTCTTTGTCTTTACCAAGCCCTTAGCTTGGCCTTTGGGGCTCCTTGGAAAGTTGGGAATCCATATTTTTCTGGATAGCCCCAAAGAAGGACACCCTGTTTTGTCTTTGGCCATCCACACCTCAATATAGAATTTTATTTGTTCAAAGCACATGTCTTCCCACTGTTCTCTCCTCTTTAAGCAATCCTGCCTAAGTCACACTGTGGTCACCAACCTCTGGGATCACCTTCTGTATGCAGCTTTTGATGCTGACATCATCTTTCCACCAGCCTCCTTGGTTTGAGGGTTGCTGATGAAATGCTACTAAATGAAAAATCAGGGTGTTTCCCCTTAAAATATCTTCCCTCTGCGGGATCTTGAAAGGACTAGACTCTGCTACAGGGTGAGTTGTAGATCTGCAGTATATAAGACAGAGAAAATATCCTTGTGTGCTACAATTATCACAGAAAACTCTATAATTTTGGAAATTATTACATGAAGGTGTAATAGGCCATTGGTTACAACTCGTGAAGCTGGGAGCAGAACAGAGTGAAAACAAAGCAGATTTGGTGGGAAGATGGGATTTTAGATGGGATTTGGGCTCTGTAGAAAATCCCATGGCTGACAGATGAGCTAGAAAATACTTATTTCTTCAGTGCTAGCTTTGTCTTCTGGTTCTTTTTTGGCCATAACCTCTCAGTGAAAGCATCTAGGACACCCAGATGCATCACAGGTATATATAAACTCTATGCTGCTTAGAGTTGACTATAGAATATAAATTCTGAGTGACAAACTAACATTTACAGGCTCTTTTTTTTACTCCTTAGAATATGCGATCTCTATTCTCCATGCTATCCCAATAACATCTAGCGTGTATTTGGTACAGAATTGAGAACTTAATTATTACACTTGTGCTGTCTTCCACAAACCAGACATAATAGAGTTGGTACAATAAAAGTAAAAGAAAAGGGAAAATTCTATGAATGTATTACACATAAAAAATTGTAGTATCTATAATCTTATCAGACAACTTATGCTTTAAAGCATAGAAAATGAACAGAAGTAGGACTATGTTACATTATGACAAAAAGGGCCAGTTCACTAAGCAAAAAACATTTTAAAATATGCATTAGGTGTCAACATCATTCCATTTACACCCAGCCTTATAAACTCAAAGGCTCATGGGACTGAAGTGGAATATTAACACATCAGATTCACAAACACCTTTCAGGCTTCACTCTATTGTCTAAAATAAAATAAAAGCAATAAAAATATCATCCAGGATGCAAATAGAGAACACATCATTAGCCAACTTGGGTCAAATTGAGAATTACAGAGCATGCCACTTAACAGCAGCACAAGACACTTCCTTCTTAAATCCAGATGGGACACTTTGTCAACTGCTGCCACATTTGGAGTCATAACACAATTTTTAGACATTTGACAATAGTTGAAAACATACAAATTTTTGTTATTTAATGGAACAAAACAAGAAACAAGTAACAGAAAATCAGCTGGAAGATCTCAATATAGTTGGAAAATAAATATTCTGCTTTGTGCCATTTATTAGTGACCCAAGGGTCAAAAAAGAAGTCTCAAGAAAAAGCATAAAATATTTTGACATAAACAAAATTGGAAAACTAAACCAGCAAAATTTATGTCCTGTAGCTCAAGCAATGCTTTAACTCGGGGGAAGTCACAGCCCCGGAAACTTACGTTTGGGGACTGTGGCATTGCTTGGTGACAAGCATATGACTAGCATTTGAAAGTCCCTAGGTTTTGTTCTCAGTGTGCCTGAAAGAAAAAACAAAATGCAAGTTTGGTTTGATTTGCCCAGTCTGAGAGGACAAAATAACATAGACTAGAAAGCATAAATACCAAACAGCAGTTCACAGATCTGAAGGCCAGGCATGTGGGGTCCGAGAGTTCTGAGGGGGAAACCTCTTCCAGGACCTTCTCCTTGGCTGAAGCTGGCTTTTTTTGTGTCTGCATGGTTTAGCTACGTGTGTACCCATGTTCTGTGTTTTCCTCTTTATGAGGAGAAATGTAATGAACACCATTTTGGACTAGGGGTTACATTTCTTCAGTATGATCTCATTACCGACTTATCTAATTAATGTCCCATCTATCCCAAATAAACCCACATTTCAAACACTTCCAGGTTTCAACATACAGGCGATTTGGGGGGGACACAACTTAACCCGGGAAATCTTATACCAGAAAGAGAATCTCAAGTCAACAACCCAAGGGTCTACCTTAAGAGATTCCCAAAAGAAAACCAAAGGGAGAAGAAGAAGCAAAGATAATGGAAGAAATCAGATTAAAATCAATATTCATAGCTGGGTGCAGTGGCGCACACCTGTAATCCCGGCACACAGAGAGGCAGAGGCAGGCAGACCTCTATGAGTTCGAGGCCAGCCTGAAGGTCTACAAAGCAAGTCCAGGACAGCCAAGGCTACACAGAGAAACCCTGTCTCAAAAGAAAAAAAAATCAGTAATAGTGAAGAGTATTTAAGAAACCAAGTTCTTATTTTTTTTTTTAAAAAAAGATCAGTGTAATTGATACACCACTTTATACGGTAGAAACAAAATAATCCAAGGTGTACAAATAACCATTGCAGGAGATAAGCATGAGTAACAATAGAGACCTCTCATCCTGTGAAAGGATAATAAAATATTTCCAAGAAATGCACAATTAAATTGGACAGTTCAGACAAAGTGCTTTTACTTTTCAAAAGTTGTGACATTTATAGTGACTGTCAACACCTTGACAGGACCTAGGATCAGCTTGCAGACAACTCTGGGTGGGTCCGAAAGGGACACCAGGGACTTCCTAGACTGGACCATCTGTGGTGGGAAGATTCACCTTTAATGTGGGTGACATCATCGCCTGGGCTGAGAATTGGACAGACTTCAAACAAGAAAGCAAGCTGAGTATTCATTGCCGTCTCCTTGCGGACTGGATGCAATGTGGCCAGTTCTCCAGCCTTCCTGTCAGCACATCTTCCCTTCTGTGATGAGCAGCACCTCCAAACTGTGAGCCCAGACCCCACTCCCTTAAGGTGAGTTTCGTCGGGTTATTGTCATTACCAATGAAGAAAGTGACCAACATGCTACTCAAACCCCAAAATAAGTTAGTAAGGAACTTAAAACTATTGACGAAATTGAAATAATAGTTAAATCAAGTGAATAAATGAAATTTCAAAAGTAGAAACCTCCTGGATTGACAAGCTTTGCTGACAAATGCCTGCATGGCCAGGCTGTCCGCCCTGAGCTCGAGACTTCTGTAGCTCCATTAGGCTCTACACCTGAGTTACAGGAGACGCAGAAGGCTGCCCCCTGGTGGTGGGGAAGGGAGAATCCATTCACATAGATTTCCTGCGCAGCTCTATATACCGAGGACCTTGGAATTCTTCCTGTGATCCTAGCTGGCTACTGGGTGCCCTGGGCTTCCTCCTGTGTGTGCCTTTCTACTCAGTGTTTCCTTTCGGAATGTGTGGATGGAGCTTGAACGTTCTTTGAAGCGTATACACTCATGTGTCCTAGAGGCAGCGGATCCCTTTGCATTCATGTCTGTGTATCTTTAGTGTGGAGCCACCGTAGAGGTTTAATGAGTTAAACCGAAATGACTAAGATATCACTCACTGTCTGTCTTGCTTGCTGATGTGAACTCGATTCTTGGAAGAAACTGCCTCAAGAATGCCACTTGAACTTTTAATAATCAGAGCACTGCTGTAATCAATAGGATCCCTAGAAGAATATAAATTCAGGGACACGGTAGGAGAAAATTTAGGGTCGGGTAGAACGTGCTTGCTCCATGCTGGTGAAAGTTCCCCATTTATCTTTTGAATTTAATTGAAATAGCATTTTAGAGTATTGTCAGGCAAGCTTTGTTCCGTTCCTGCAACCCACAGTCATGGCTATTACTCAACTTCAGGGTGAATTATTCCCAGCATTCTCTTTGTCAAGGAAAAAAAAAATACAGCAAACAAGCATGCTAATTATTTCAAGGAACCCTGAGGTAATTAAGCTCTTGCTATTAATAGCACACAAGGGAAACAGGTGGAAGGTAATGTATGGACTGTCTGCCATTCCTATGGCTCCTTGAGGCTCCAGCAGACCAGGCTTCAGGTGGGATGTTTACTTCACGTTCAAATTTGGTGGTTAGAGAGGATGGGCAGCAACTTTCACAGAGCTCATTGGCTTTCAGCCTTTCTCAAGGGGAGTACTGAGCACTCCCACCTCACTGATGCACACACCCACCTCACTGATGCACACCCCCACCACCTCACTGATGCATACTTAATGCTTTCATGATGTGCTTCTTGATGAGTTATCTCCTCAGACAAAATAAGCCAATCAAAGCAAGACTGTAAGTATAAAAAGGCAGGTTTACTTGTTAACTCAAGCTCCTGGGTGAGTTCAGCAGCCTCAGGGGACTAGGCTTCCTCTGAAGTAGCACCCCTACTACGGTGGGCAGGTGGGCAGGGCATGGGGGTGGGGGGGTGGGCTTAAGGATTGCAGGTTAAGGAAGATGACTTGTTCACCACTTGCTAGACTTGGAGCTCCAGGGGAGGGGGTTGGGACATCCCCAGGAATGCTAAGAATGTGCAGAGGCTTTCCTCTGAGGGGGCAGGGTTGGAGAAAGCATTGGGATTTAATAGACCATGTGGGGGAGGGGGAGGGCAACCCGAGATGCCAGCCAAACACTCCTCAGTTCTGCTAATTCTTCCATTAAATAAGTGGTTATGCCTACAACTAAAAAAATATTTCTTTAAAATTTTAAAGTGTGTGTGTGTGTGTTTACACATGTGAGAGTGCAGGTGCTCTGGGAGGTTAGAGTCATCTGATTATCCTGGAGCATCTGCGAGCCTCTCAACTTGGGTACTAGGAATTGAACTCAGGTCTATCTAGCTTTTGCCTATACTTTAAAATTTAAGATAATACAATTACATCATTTCCTCTTTTCTCTTGTTCCTTAAAACCCTCCCATGTGCCCTCCCTTCTTTTTCTAATTCCCAGTCCGTTTTTGTTAAATTGTTATTATATGCATACATGCATATATGTCTCTAAATACGTAAATACAACCTACTCAGGCGGTATAAAGCTACTTGTAAGCATATGTTTTCAGGACTGGCCTTTTGATTGTGTACCCAATTGGTGTGTCCTTCCCTGAGGAAGACTATTTCTCCTACTCTCAATGAGACCACAACCTGCAGCAACTTTTAAATGTTTTAGAATTTATATAATTAAAATATATAATATATAAATATATTACATTACATGTGTTATAATATATATTAAATTACCTGGGGCCACAAACAGGGTCGCATTTTTTTCTTCTGCTTTTCACATTGTCTTTTTCTCCTGACTAGGTTTCTTTCTCTTTTTCTTTTTTTTTGAATGTTATCTCTGGCTCCCTGCTAAATGTTCTCTCAAATAGCTGGTCACTCTTGATTCCAGCGTACCCTAAGCTGATACTTGGAGTTATTCTTTGAGGTGGATGAGGTGGGCTTCTTCCAGGGTGAGACAGGCGTGTCTAGGGTCTCCAGTGGGATGAGTGGACATAGTCTTTTAAGCTGTTAAATGCAGTTATTGCTCTTCAGTCCCATCATTTTTGTTTGTTTGTTTTTTGTTTTTTAAGACAGAGTTTCTCTATGTAGCCTTGGCTGACCTGCACTCACTTTGTAGACCAGGCTGGCCTCGAACTAACAGAGATCTGCCTGCCTCTGCCTCCCAAGTGCTGGGATTAAAGGCATGTGCCACCATGCCTGCCTTCAGTCCCATCTTGATTCTCTCATTTCAGAAATGCCTCAATGGGACAAAAAATGTGTTCATTTGGGAATGAATGGGGCTGCAGCAATAATTCTATTGTTTCTTTCCTATTTTCATATCCCTTTAGCTCAGGTTTTATTTAGCCTCCTGTGCTCTGGAACTTGAATAGTTTCTATTCTTGTTAATCCTAACCCCTTCTTTCTTCCTCTCCCCTTCCCCGCCGCCTCATTCCTCTCTTCCCTTCCTTCTCCTCTTCCTCCTTATCTGCCCCCCCAAGCATGTCTCTGTCATTTTAATCAGGCATATAAATTATCAGAAACAATAGCAATATCATTAATACACCGCTTTATAAGACCTTTATAAAAAAACAAACATTATTTGAATCAAAATATAGTGTTCTGAGACTTTACAGCAACAGGGTTTCTGTTTTTGAGGAGTAGAAGGACGCGTTGGGAGACTTCCCTTTCCTCAGTTTGCCCAGCTTTTTCTCCATTGCTTTTCTTCAAGTAAGCTAGAGAAACAGAACAGCCATTCATACATACTCATCAAAACAACCGTTCTCAAGTAATTCTGCACTTGCAGATTCCTGAAATTTAGGGTCACTGTTTGCAGTAGGTATGGTAAAGTTAGGACTTTGAATGAGAATGGCCCCTATAGACCCCTATGTTTGAAGGCTTGGTCCCCAGTTGATGGAACTGTTTGAGAAGGATTAGGAGGTGTGGCCTTGTGGGAGGAGGCCTGTCACTGGGGTAGGGCGGTGTGGTTTCAAAGGCCCATGCATTCCCAGTTAGGCTCCTTGTTTCACGGTTATCTCAACATGTAAGCTCTCAGCTTCTACGCCAGCACCATGCCTGCCTGTCTGCCACCATGCTCACCATCATGATGGCCACAGACTCTCACCCTCTGAAACCACGAGCTCCAAATCAAATGCTTTCTTTTATAAGTTGCTTTGGTCATGGTGCCTTATCACAAAACCAGAAAAGAAGCTAAGTCAGACCTGTATCCTCATCTTGAAATGAACCTTACAACAGTTGGAGGAGGTTGTGATTGGTGAGCGATGGTAGCTATTCAAGTGCGTGGGTGAGCACTCCAGATGTGAACTCCAGAGATCTAGTCAGCTTCATCTTGTTGAAGGCTAAAAGCAGGAGTTCTGTAGAATCTTGTGGTTTCTGGGTGAGCATGGACCTAGCTTCACCCATACTGCATAGCTGAGCCTCGTTTGTCTTGGCCAGCTTCCCCACTTCCCACCAAGGGCTTTAAGTGTGAGGTGCCCTAGGGACCTTGTTAATGCAGATCCTGATGGAGCAGGTCTTTGGAGGAGAGGAAAGATCTGCTAACCATGTCTCAGGGGATGGCAATGCCGTGGCCCGTGCTCAGTTCCCAGACCAGTGCAGTTTTTCCATGACATCACCAGTACAACCATGTGACACTCACCCACAGGGTGCTTCCAAAATGTGTGAAAGATATAAATACTAGTTTTCCAAACAATTTCAAGAGCTGTGTGCATTTGCCTCCTCTAATAGAAAAAAAGAGTGCTAAATGAAGTCTAAATATTATGGAACTTTTATGATAGAAAAAATAATCTTCTATCCTGCAAATAGCCTCAGGAGAGCATGATAAGAGAGGAACTTTGCATAGGCAAAGAAGAATAAGATTTGAATATGTAAAAACTAGAGGAGTCACCCCAACAATGGAGAACAATAACAACATAGTAAATGCATACATGCCAATTTCTATACATATTAACCACCACCAAAAAACAGCTCTGTGTAAGAAGGCTATTATTTTCAGCATTGTAAGTTGAACCTTGGGACTACTGTTGAGCCTCGGTTCCAACTTCCTTTTAAAGTCTGACCCTCAGAAGTAGCTGTGTATCATCTTGCCTGGAAGGCACATGCTTTTGTTCAGTAGTTTCATGGATGTGATTGATGAATCACAGAGCATGGGGATGTTTGTCCAATGTAATCCAGCTAGTAATGTCATGGAGTTGGTGTTACATGTAGGAAGGCATCACTATTCTAGAACATTCCTCCACACTATACTAAAAGATATGAAATACGGGCTGTTCCCAGGGTCCAGCCTCATGTACCTGAGGTGGTATGAAGACTGCATAAAGTGAAGAAAGCAGTAGGGGCTGATGCTGAGAAAGAAGTCACAGAGCTGCTAAGAATTTGGAATAATTCAGTAGATTAAAAAAGTTTTCAGTGGTCATCAGGGAATTTGGGTCTTTGTGTAGCTTAGGTATCAAGGTGACTGTGGCCTCATGAAATGAGTTTGGTAATGTTTCTTCTGTTTCTATTTTGTGGAATAGTTTGAAGAGTATTAGTATTAGCTCTTCTTTGAAGGTTTGGTAGAATTCTGCACTGAATCCATCTGGCACTGGGCTTTTTGTTGTTGAGAGACTTTTGATGACTACTTCTATTTCTCTAGGATATATAGGACTATTTAATTTAATTTACCTGATCTTGATTCAACTTTGGTAAGTGTAATCTATCAAGAAATTTTTCCATTTCATTTAGATTTTCAAATTTTGTGGCATATAGATTTTTGAAGTAAGACCTAATGATTCTTTGAATTTCCTCCATGTCAGTTGTTATGTCCCCCTTTTCATTTCTGATTTTGTTGATTTGGACAGTGTCTCTCTACCTTTTGGCTAGTTTGGCTAAAGATGTGTCTATCTTGTTGATTTTTCTCAAAGAACCAGCTCTTGGTTTCATTAATTCTTTGACTTGTTCTCATTGTATCTAATTTGTTAATTCTAGCCCTGAGTTTGATTATTTCCAGCCATCTACTCCTCTTGGGTGTGTCTGCTTTTTTCCCCCTAGGGCCTTCAAGTGTCCTTCAAGTTAAGTTGCTTATATGAGATGTCTCCAATTTCTTTATGAAGGCACATACTGCCATGAACTTTCCTCTTAGCACTGCTTTCATTGTGTCCCGTAAGATTGAGTATGTTGTGCCTTTATTTTCATTGAATTCTGGAAAGTCTTTCATTTCTTTCTTTATTTCTCCCCTAACCCAGTTGTCATTGAGTAGAAAGCTGTTCAGTTTCCATGCATGTGTAGGCTTTTTGTCTTTTTCTACTGTTGTTGAGGACCCAGTAAGGGACTGAAGCAGAAGCCAAGTCTCACAGCCAAACTTTGGGCAAAGAGCAGGGAGTCTTATGGAAGAGTGGAGGGATAATAGAATCCTGAGGGGACAGGAGCTCCACAAGAAGACCAACAGAGCCAACGAATCTGTGCCCAGGCATCCCGGCAGAGATTGATGCACCAAACAAAGACCATCGAGAGAACCTAGGCCCCTGCTCAGATGTAGCCAATAGACAACTCAGTCTCCATAGGGGTCTCCTAGTAAGGGGAACAGGGGCTGTCCCTGCCATGGACTCTGTTGCCTGTTCTTTGCTCACTTTTCCCTGGTGGGGTGCCTTAACAGGGCACAGAAGAAGAGGGTGCAGGCACTCCTGATGAGACTTGGTGGGCTGTGGTCAGCTGATAGGGCAGGAGGACTCCCTGTCTCTGAGGGCTAGAGGAGGGGCCTAGGGGGTAAGAGGGAGAGAGAGAGCAGGACTGGGAGGAGATGAAGGAGGGCCTATGATTGGTATGTAAAGTAAATAGAATTTAAAACTAAGTTTAAATTAAAAACAAAGTTTTTAGTGCTGGCTCTTGACTCTTCGGTGAGTTCTTTGTGAGTGAGTCCCACTCTTCCCAAATGATAACAGTCTTTGCCTATAAGAACAGTGATGTTCAAAGACATTGATCTACATTCCCACCCTTTGCCACATTAGCAGTGGTCAGTATTAACTAAACAGAAAGTTGCAGCTGCTCTTGGACAATATGAACTATTATTCTTTTTCCTTTTACTGTCTGGTGATTTTTATAAACACACACACACACACACACACACACGAGAGGGGGGGGAAGGGAGAGAGAGAGAGACAGACAGACAGGCAGACAGAGAGAGACAGAGGCAGAGTGATAGGAAGAGAGAGATGCGCACATGCAAGCATATAGATCCCTACATATATTGAAGGGAGTATGAACAAAGGCCAAAGCCAAAGCTAGACTTATTGATGGCACTACATGGGAAGCTCTAATAGAGACCTACAGGTAACAGCTAGGCCTGAAGAAACACCATTCAGTGCTAATACTAAATAGCTAGCCTTTTGAGCAAAAACGGGTATCTAATTAAGGGTCCTGCCACTGAGCATGTCACAACTCTTGATGCCTGGAGAAATAAGGGGTGGCTCCCTTCATCCTGTCCGTCCCTTGTTTCCTTTTCACCAACCTTAGGGACATCAGAGAGCTGAAAGTTTTACATCCGGAACTTCTAGTGTTCCATTCTTTGCCCTGCCTGTCATTTGAGCCTGGCATCTGGCTCTTTCAGGGAGCTCGGTCCAGTGGTATCTGGCACGGGCTCTCAGGCTGTCTCTGGGAGAAAGGAGAGAGGCTGAAGTCCTTCATGTTGCCCCTGATTGGGATGGGTTTCTCCAAAGACCTGCGAGGCCTCCTCACAGCAGCTGTGAAGAACCACACAGCAAGCCTTGTCCCAGCTTCGCAGTGATTCTCTGATCTTTTCACCCTATCTTCTCATCGGAATGAACGGCACCATCTATATAACATAAGAGTGTCCCAGCTATAATGCTTCTTCTCCTGACCCCGGCGGTGGCAGGGTATACGGAGAGGAGCCGATGTCCCAGGGGAGTCTGCAGACCAGGCTTGATGATCCCTGCACTGATGCTACTATTGGATTCTGCCCTGGCCAGCGGGGGTTCGACTAACGTTCTGCCACACCAAATATTTTGCTATCATTATCTAATCTGTTAAACTACAACAGGGTGGCTCCGTCTAAATCTTATCTTTAGTCTAACTGCCAAACCACGACAGGGTCAGCTGGTTTCTGGTAAATGACAGACTGCTGGAGAGATAGAAACCTAGACTCTGACAAGATGGCTGAACATTGGCTATATGGCCTACTGTCCCCAACAGGACTCTACATCAGCAGCTTCCCTCTACCGCAGGGGGCTAGCTTATGCGGTGAACGATGTGGTTATCACAGTACTTGATCAAATCCTTGTAATTTAGGTATAATGCGGATGACTTCCTAAATGTCACTGAAGCTGGAGAATAAAATAGTATCATTAACTCTGTTTTACAGAGGAGAAAATTTAAGCAAAGTGCTAAATGACTAAGGGCTTGATGCATGTTGCTTATGCTGTTATGGTAGTACAAAGTAGTTTAAAAAATTTTTGTGACGCTATTTAGTCTGTCATGCATCAGGCATCTCCATTTCTACACGGGAGACAGGCATATCCCGTTCAGGTGAAAATGCATTTTTCACCTGTTTCAGGTAAAGATGAAAGGTGAAAATAACTTACTGACACTGAGAGCTGAGTGCTTATGTATACCCCAAATTCCCATCCTGAAATACTAATCCCCAAAGTGATGATGTTGAAAGCTGGGGTTTGGGAAAAGTGACTGGATCATGGGGGCAAAATCTTTCTAAGTGGAATTAGTGCTCATATGAAAGAGGCTATGGAAATGTGTTTTCCTTACACTGAAGGACCCAGTGATATGGCATTATTGTGGGACACAAATCTGTCTCGAGTTTGGACAGACTGGCACTCTGTTCTGAAAAATAAACTTGTGTGTTCTGTAAGGCTTCACGTGTAAGGTGTTTTGGTTAGAACAGACTGAATGGACTGAAGACAGATGCTCTCTGATGTTATAGTGGGAGCAGGTCTGCTGGCTCAACTCGGGTTCAGATAGTGCATATAGAGTCGGGGAGGGGAGTCACAGCTGAGCCCCTCATCCCTAGTTCAGAGAGGTGTGGACACAGTTTGGGAGTCATGTAGCTGGCATTTAGCATGTGGAGGCAAAGGTATTGAGTTTCAGCAGTACTCCATGGCTCAGCCAGTCGTCTTCCATAAGTTGATAAGACAGCCTTGCCGATTTCTTTGACCTCTTGTCTATGGATAATTAAAGAGGCTGTCTAACCTCCTTTGTCCTTTTAGTTTTGTAATATTTTTGAGATTATAATCTGATTACATTTCTCCCTTCCCTATTTTCTCCTCTGAACCCCTCTTTGTCCCTCTTTGAGTTCATGGCCTCATCTTACACTAATTGGTATTACATGAATAGACGTATATATTGTATAAATACAATCTGCTCAGTCCATATAATGTTACTTGTATGTATGTATGTATATATGATTGTATGTATGTATGTATGTATGTATGTATGTATGTATGTTTGTATGTTTTCAGAGCTGGCCATTTTGGTGTGCTCCTCCCTGGGGAATACCAGCTCTCCCACTCCCAGTTTCCCTTTGCTCTCCATGTAGGGTAGAGGACTCGTTGACTTTTCACCATGTGGGTTGGCATGCCCACTGGTGTTGTCCTCGTCTGTCTCATCTTTGGGAAGCCATTTCAGTGAGGTTTTATTAGTGTAGCCTCCGATGCTAGTGAGAGAGACCCATTCTCACAGCTGGCTCTTACAATCTTTTCCCTCCATCTTCTGCAATGCTCCCTCAGCCTTAGGTGAAGGAGTGTTTTGTGGCTGTATCCACTGGGACTGGGCTCCATGACTTTGCATTTTGTTGATTGGTTGTGGTTTTCTGTGGTAGCCTCTGTCTGTTGCAAAGAGAAGTTTCCTTACCCCTTAATGTGGATTCCATGTTCTTTGCGCCTTCACATTTCTTTTTTCTTTTTCTTTTCTTTTCTTTTCTTTTTTCTTTTTTTTTTTTTTTTTTGGTTTTTCATGACAGAGTGTCTCTGTGTAGCCTTGGCTGTCCTGGACTCACTTTGTAGTCCAGGCTGGCCTTAAATTCACAGCGATCCACCTGCCTCTGCCTCCCGAGTGCTGGAATTAAAGGCGTGCACCACTACACCTGATGCCTTCACATTTCTTTGGTCCCCATCTCTTGCCAAGACACATTACTTGATGCACACCATTTTAGAACTGGTTCATCTTCCCATCATTTACAGTCGGCTCCTGTTGGCTCTGGTGCTGCTTTTCCTTACGGTCTATTTTGCTTGGAGTCATGGGTCTCTTACTGAGGGGCATGTTCCAAGAAACACGGCCTTATGCCATCTCATTAATAGAACGTGATACAGTGAATAAAGGAAGTTACAGTGCCACTGGGTGACTCAAGTCTTATATGTGGCCCATTATTGACAGGAACATTTTATATGGCACACAGCAGTGTTGATATATAGTCACAAAAAACTTTTTTGCTTTTGCGTAATGCTTGCAGGGTGTGAGTTTCCAGTGTGTTATTCATTTGAACCTTAAAAAAAAAAAAACATTTTTGAGAGAGGTTCTTGCTTGTTGCCTGTACTGAATTAGAGCATCATACCAGACTTAAGAGAGAGAGAGAGGGAGAGAGAGAGAGAGAGAGAGAGAGAGAGAGAGAGAGAGAGAGAGAGAGAGAGAGAGAGAGAGAGA
>OU015755.1:11130190-11155054 GCA_907169655.1 Acomys percivali | reverse complement strand
AGAGAGAGAGAGAGAGAGAGAGAGAGAGAGAGAGAGAGAGAGAGAGAACAGCAATTATTAAAAGACAATGTACGATGTCCTGGGCTCATATGCATATTTTCTGCTCTAGTTTGATAAGTGGGTGTTTCTCCCAGCACTGGTTCCTCTTCTTGCCATTAGGATTTCAGACACCTGAGTGCTTCTAGCTGCCAGATTCATGCTGTTTCTAGGTTGTTTGAGCAGCCAGCATGTGGAAACACCCGAGTGTGCACTGAACCCATGGAGAACTGGTATCCGTAAATATTTGTGATCATCTGCACTGACAATTAGCCAAGCTTCAGTTTGCACCGATGTGTCCAAATTTCAGTCTATAAACCTACTTATGTGTCTTAGTTACTCCTCTGTTGATGTGAAGAAACACTATGACCAAGGCAACTTAATGAAAAGAAAGCATTTATTGCGGGGCTCACGGTTCCGGAGGGCTAGAGCCCATGGCCATCACCGTAGGAAGCACGGTGGCAGGCATGGCGCCAGAGCAGTGGCTGAGAGCTGCAGCCTGATCCTCAAGCATGAGGCAGAGAGAGCGAGAACTAACTGGGAATGACGTGGGGGATGGGCTTTTGAAATCTCCAGGTCCACCACTAGTGACACACTTTCTACAAGGCCACGCCTCCAATTCTTCCCAAATAGTTCCACTAGCTGGGGACCAAGCCTTCAAGCAGGTGAGCTATGAGGCCATTCTTATTCAAAGTTACCACAGAACCATCCTAGCCTCTTCCTGTTTCTTAGCTGTAAACTTCCACTACAACGCTAAGAAACCCAGTCCACACCATCTCGCCATCATTCATGTACTGAACTGTTTAGTTACAGCTTTGCACAGCAGGGTCAGAATGGATAACTTGCATTCCTCCCCTAGGGGAAGGCTTTACCAACCTGAGAGCGGTGTTTCTTCATAGTTTATTTCTCCTTTAGGTTTACAGACTCAACTCAGGTCCAACGTCACTTGGTAAGCACTTTCACCCATCTTCCCTTCTGGTGAAGGTGCTTTATGCATTGCTGGGGCAGCCAGGTTCTTTCATCATATCACACATTCAACCCTTGGATTATCTCATCTGTCAAGTTATTTTTTTTAAACATTGAATGCAATAAGGATCAATGCAAAATTCCTTGGGTTTTGATTAATTCTTGTTGTCATGCACTCACCATATTACCACTACCCTATAATAGTCCAGTGTGCTTCATACCTTCCTGTCTGGCTCTGGCAAACCACTGCTAATCCCTGACCTTTATACCATCGTTATAACTTCACTTTGTCCAGCACATTAGAGAATCAGACTCAAAGGTTTATTTTAAACTTTCTGGGAGGATTCTTTCCTTTTGTAACATTCATTTAAAATCCATCCATCTCATCTTCTCATTTGATAGCTATTATCTATTATATATTATTTAAATATTAATGGGGCTAAGGAGGTGATGAGGTTGACAGAGTAATTGTTATGCAAGGTAGAAGATATATATATATATATATATATATATATATATATACACACACACACACACACACACACACATATATACATAGATACACACACACACACACACATATACATATGGCACAGGCTTATGGTCTCAGTAATGGGGAGGCAAAGACAGGTAGATTCCTGGGGTTCATAAGGGATCCAGCCCCACTGAATCACTGAGCTCCAGGGCCCAGTGAGAGGCCCTGTCTCCAAGACAAGGTAGGTAGCATTTGGAAGGACATTATTCAGTGTCCATCTTTGGCTTCCACATTCACATATACATATGCACATGTACACCCCTATATAAGTTACACACACACACACACACACACACACACACACACACACACACACTCACACTTAGGGTTTAAGATATACATTTTGCTTCATATAATTCTAACTTCAAATAACACTATACCACTTCATATGTAACATAAGTATTTTATAAGCAAATTTTTAAAAAAATTTTAAAATTTCGTTTTTCTTTTCATCCCTTATGACATTATTCCTATTAATTTTATTTGACCATGTGCTATAATAACCCAATGCATATTTTATCACCATAATCTTAAGCTAGGAACTTTTAGTATATTAAAAGTAAAACGTTTAATTTGAATTACATTCATCCCCTATTTCTTCTGTAGCACTTTTCTTTATTCAAGAAAATTTCCAGTCTTTATATTAATTATTATTCAAGGAAAGTCTATTGATGGTCGATCTCTTCAGTTTATTTCTGCTTTGTGTCTGAAGGACAGGCTAGTCTCATTGAATATACAGTCCTCTGGCAATGAGTTTCCTCCTTCGCCCCTGAGGTTGAGTCTTCGGCCTCATAGGGCCTCTGACGAGATGTCTCCTAAAGTTGCTCTTCACCTTCCTGTATCAGTAAAGCTTTTCCCCACTGGCTTTCTTCAAGACTCCCCCTTGCTTTCTGGTTCTTTACAATGTGAGTGTGAGTTGCCTAGTGCTGAGAGCTTTGGTATTTCTTGGGTGGTGGTGTTCTTTGAATCTCTTGGATTTGTGATGTGGAATCAACCATTTATTTTGAAGAGTTTTCAGTTAATGTTTCATTAAATATTTGTTTTGTTCTATATTAAATTGTTATTTGAGTATTTCAAATAGATTTGATCATATCTACCCTTTATTTCCCTCTTGCAGTGCTCTCCAGAGGTCCTGGCCCCAAAACATATCCTTTCCAGCCTCATTTTGTCCTTCTTTTCTTCAAAAAAACAAAACAAAATAATAATAACCCACTAAGTTTAATTGGTGCTGTCAGTATGTGTAGGGGTATGGGACCATCAGCTAGAGCAAAGGCTGTGAGTTCTTAGCCCCAGACAGAGCATTTTTATCCATATCTTCACTTACCCCTGCAAGGCTATGGGAACATTATTCAGGAGGAGGCAGGAAGCATGGAAGAACTGAAGGATGAGGTTAACTGTGAGAAATATGTCTTTGACCATAACATCCATGAATTCACCACTGCTGTGGTGACCTACACAAGACCTACACCAAGATCAAACCTTCCTACAATTCAAGCGTGAAAGATGAAGGACCTCTTGATGTCCTACCTTAATTAATATATATTTCCTTATTACATATATACTTATACATAATATATATATGTATATACATCTTAGTGTAATATTGTAAGGAATGAAAATCTTCCTAAAGACCAGAATAAACTGAAAATGAGAGTATAATGCATAGTGAAAGCAATTTAGCACATGTATAAAATATTTAAAAATTAAAATCCAAAATATTAACATGATATGTGGCCTAAAAACACACATTAGCAAGCTTTACTCACGAATTAGCAAACAAAATTACTCTCTAATATGATCATTAAAGCCAATCTCAGTTTTTTCAGTATAGGAAGACAGACTCTAGAAAGCACAGCTTTGTTTAATTTTTTTAATGGAATGATTAGAGACATGGTAATGGTGAGCAAGTTAACTCAACCATACATTGAGAAAAAAAATCTTAAGGACACTTAAAAAAAACCACATTTATTTATTTGCTTGTGTTGGGTATAGGTGTTTGTAGGTATGTATGCCAGGGTATCGTGTGAGGGTCAGAAGGACAATTTGTGAGAACTGATCCTCTCTTTCCACTATATGGATTTCAGGGATGTGTACCAACCAAGGACAACGCCTGTAGTAAACCTAGACCCTCTGCTCAGATCTGGCCAATGGAGAGCTCATTCTCTACGGTTGTGGGGAGAGTGGGGACTGCCTCTGACACGGACTCTTGGGCCCCCAGTTTGATCACTTCTCCTTGGTGGGGAGGCCCGAGTGGCAGAGGAAGGGGAAGCAGGCTATCGGATGAGACCTGAAAGGGCTGTGGTCACATGGAGGGGGGTGTCAGAGGTCTAGAGGAGGGAAATAGAGTGGAAGAAGGAGAGAGGGTGGGAACAGGGAAGATACAAGCTAGGGGATAACAATCGGGAAGTAATCTGAATAAATTAGGATGTAATCTGAATAAATCATAATAAATTAAAACAAACAAACAAAACTGAGGTCCTCAGGCTTGGCAACGGACACCTTTAGACAAGCACCTGACGACCAGGAGAAGACGGAAACTTAGAAACAGGAGACTGAATGTAAAGAGTGCTGCTTCTACACGACTGGGACTGGCTGGTTCAGAATGAGTGAGCAGGGTCTGCTGCATGAGTTTGGTGACTGACTGTGCATGTGAGTTAAGAAAGGAAAGTCAAGTGTCAGAACTGTTAACATCTGAATGTGTCCTCTCAAACCCGAGTGTTGGAATCTCAGTCTTCCCTGCAATAGCAGAGCAAGGTCTCCTGGGTGGTGTTTGGGATGTGAATAAATCCATGTTATTGTAAGAAGAGCTTGCAAAGGCGGGAGGGATTGCTCTCTGCTCTCCAGTGGGAGAGAGGGTGGCATGGGGCGGGGAAGGGGCGGGGCTGATTTCATGCCCTCTACTGCTTCCCCTATTGCTCTCCACCTTGTTGCTGGAGCAGGGACTCTCACTGCACCAGAAGTTCACTGTTTTGGATAGTCCGGCCTGTGAGCACTTACTCTGGCACAGAAACATGTTTCTATATCCTAATGCTGGTGTTACAGGCGCATGTAGCCATACTCAGCTTTTTTACATGGGTGCTGCTGGTTAGAACTCAGGTCCTTGTGCTTTCAAAGACGTGCTCTCACCCAGTGAGCCATCTCGCCGTTCCTGGCATTTTTTTTTTTTTTTAATTACAAATATGACACACATGACAAACAAACCTACATATATATTGCTTGCTGTACATAAATATCTGTCTACGTGTACAAATACACCCAGATATGCTGGCAGGGCTTTAAATGAGTGCACAGATTGTGTTTGATTTGTAGCCATGACTATTAAACCAATTTAATGTAAGTTAGCCTCAAACACAAGTACTACACGGCCACTGTGCTTGAGCGTTTCCACGCTTATAAAGTGCTCTAATTCATATTAAAAGAATGACAAATTTGTTTGTAAAGGATATAATTTCCTAACTCTGAGTAAAAAAAAAAATATGATAATAGAGGCAGAAGTCTTTCAGGAACACCACAGGACATGGGCCCTTTGTTTCTTTGTAATTTCTTTCTTTCTTCCAAGTCATTCCTACTGAGCAGAGACTGCCACCAAACACGAGAAAACAGAGCATGTTTTGCCCGCCCGCAAGGGTAGCACAAAGCACTGTTTTCTCTTTGAGGCACAGTAGACAAAAGAGGGATGTTTTAAGGCAGTTAACACACAGCAACACAACAGGACAGGAAGATCGCTCCTGAGCTCCACTTTTGACAACAAAAGTCATTCTCTTAGCTCTGATTCTTTGGATAACAACCAAAAGCCCATATCCTGCGCTGGCTAGGGGCCAAAGTTACAAAGCCTTCATCCTCGCGCCTTAGTCTAACTCCATCTGCGTGGGTTCACCCAGGTGCACTGTGGCAGCTCAGTGAACTGCACACACGCTCCCACCTGGGAGTCTGCCTGCACACGTCACCATACACACACACACACACACACACACTCATGAGTGTTTGTGTGTGTGTGTGTGTGTGTGTGTGTGTGTGTGTGTGTGGTGTTAAGGAGAGTTACCGCTCAGCAGGACCACCCTTTAACCTATGTAAGTAGGAATTAAAAGACAGATGCTTCTTCCTTTATGCTCAGAAGTGGCTAGCTCAGGGCAATGCATGTGGGGTATCTGAGAGCCTTCAGCGTCTTTTTCCTCCTGCAGTGGACGCCCATGTCTATTGGCCCTTTCTTCTCTCCCCCACATCCTACCTGCTTTCCTGCTTACTGGGATTGCTTGAATAAATGGAAATCAATGTGAAGAGACAGATGCGATTAACCTTTCTGGTGACACCTTGAAGTAGCCTTCAGAGCTTGACATGAGGATTTCAAAGGAAGAATTGCGTTATCCTGTGGGTATTTTGGAAGAAGAAATACAGAAGCTCAACTGCAGATGATCCTTCCTGTGAGCACTGAGCAGACGCAGTTAACACTGAAGGAAGTGGACTGTTTGCCTTTTCAGCTTTTTGGAGAAAAAGCTGACAGCAGAGGGGCCTAAGCCCAGGTCACATGGCATGGTGCTAGTAAAGACAGAATAAAATTGAGGCTGCCTGGAAATCCAGGACATGAGCACTTTCTTGGCCTGCATGAGCCCCTAATAGTGTCATTAAGTGGCGACAATGGAAGTGGCACTCATAAGAAACTCATTGTAAAGCTGGGTGTGAAAACAGTGAGTCCGCTCTCCGGGCAGGAAGGAATGGTGGATTTTACTACATGTGATGATGGGGATGGTGTCTACATGCTGGAGAATGTTCTCTTTCTCCTCATGAAGATTCAAAGCTGAAATCCTCACTGCGAAGATTCCAGCAGTAGGGTAGGGCCGTTGGCAGAGCACTTAGTTCATGGGAGTAGAACTCTTATGGATGCAATCAGGCCCTTTATAGAGGAGACCACCAACAGCTCGCCTGTTCCTTTCCCTACATGAATGGCAGATGGTTATCTGTAATAGGCAGCCTCTGTCAGGAACTGAATCTGCGGGTCCCTTGTTTTTGCACTGTCTGGTTCCCAGAATTGCAAGGAACATAGTTTTGTTCTTTATGAGCCATGCAATCTACAGTAGTCTAACAACTCACACAGGCTGAGGGCACATGTGGCACCTTAAAAGACAAAGCCAATGTGAGCATGCTTACTACACTAAGCATTTCACTATAAGTCATATGCATATATACATGAATATACACACATATGAGCATGCGGACACACATACATGCACCGTTACACATTTATTTGCTTATGTGTTGGGGAGATTGGATTCTCAATGTAGAGAGAAATATATAAGCTTTTAGTACCTCAAGTTACACCTTTCAGAATGTTTGGATTATTTTTTTTCCCCCAGGTTGTCTATAAAGCAGCTTCTGCTACTTAAAATAGAAATTCTGTTCTAGCTGCATCCAGGCAGCTACATTTCACGTCAATAAGTAGATTCTAGATCAACAATGCTGTTTTCACCTTCTGTGAAATCCATACAAAAAGTATTTAAGAGTGCTGAGTGGGTGTGCTTGAGCTCTGCTGGCCAGAGCTGCTTGGCTTCCTGGAGCATGCCCAGTGGCTCAAAGCCAGATGCGATCTGCACCTGTGCACACCCGCGAGCCATTATGTGTGTGTGTGGGGGGGGTGGGGAGATGCAGCAGCTCACAGCTGGAGCCAGAGGAAGGAGGGAGAATCCAGGCTTAGACCCCAGGCACTTTGGGTGTCATATCTATGTACAGAACAGTGAAAGAAGCTAACATGCGTGGAGTGACCTTGCTGTGTGTCCTTTTGGAAAGTGGGAATGAGATTTGAGAGTGGCTGTTTGTCTTGGCATTTTTATGGCCACAAATTCTGAGATCATTATAAACACAGCCCTGGTCTTAACCGTAGAGTGCTCTCCCTCTCTGCAAACTGTGTGTGACACTGCAGCTTTGCACATGCTTGCTGTGCAGTCATTTTCAGTGTCTAAATTACCCTCGCTAGAGCTTTTTTGGCTCTGTGATGGAGTAAGAGTGGTGATGGCAGGCAGCAGGCTTCTGGACAGATTGCTAAATTAAAGCCTGATGGGACCAGGATCAGTGTTGACTGTGTGCAGATGTGCAGACAGAATCCACCTGCTGCAGATTTACCGAATACAGTTTTGCTGAGGGGAGCTTAAACTTAGAAAAGGGAGTGGGTATCAACATGTAGGATACCTTTATGCAAATATTTCCAATATAATTCTCACAAATTACTTACTTTGAGATAAAATATTGGAAAAAATTTTCCAGGCCAGTGAACAAAAGCAGAAACAAATGGATTTAGGACTATCAACTGTGCTTGTGGGGTTCTCACAGTCCTAAACAGCTTCCAGCCAAGGGAGCAAATAGAATCTGAAATTTAACAGATTCTCTGCCTCTCAACTGTGCACACAGCTGCATAAAAGCATTAGCTTAGAAGCAGCCAAGAGGCTCAAAGCGGTGGCCCAGGGAGAACTACTTGGAATCACTCTATTTCTACTAATGTATTTGCCAATTGTGATGAAGTCCAAATTGACCACAAAGCCAGGCTATTTGTCCCCAAGAGCTTGAGTGTGCTTCACATTTTGTAGAATCTAGGTTGCTCTTGTAATTTGTTTTGACCTGTGAAACAGGTAATACAATAGCAGGCGTTTAAAGGGTTAAGCCCCCAAAGCCCTGGAACACCTGGTCCTTTACCTCTGAGAGCCCCAGTGCTGCTACCTGCAGCACTGGCTAATCTCCTTGAAAACATGTGCAGAAAGGAGCCCAAGGCAAGCCAGCACCAAGAAGTGGATGGTGGGCGAGTAGAAACCATGCCTAATCAGGCTGCGACGCCAGATTGCTGCAGTCACTAGAGCCACCTGATGTAATAGAAACAGGGAGATTGTCTGGATGACTGCAACTCAAATAGTTATCTTTTCATATTGGAGTGAATGAATAATCATTGCTTTAAGACACAAGATGGGGGGTGGCGGGGGTCATTTGCCCTCTAGTGGTAAAACCAATAAACTAACAACATGGAAACAAATATGTTAGGTAGGATTAGTCAATTATATTTTAAGAGTTATCATCTCCTACTTCCTAACTCTAAGGGCTTCAGCAAGTTATTCACCCTCTCCAAAGAGTTTTTGTAATGCCACCAACTATTAGGAATGATGTTTTGGGGAACCAGTAATAATATAGTTCAAAAGCTTACTATATTTGACACGTAGGAAGCACCAAAAAATACCAGTGATTTTTAGACAGAAAATTGATTTGGAGTTAAACTGTAATTGACATGGAATCTTTGTACTGGATCCTGTTGTGAACTTGGAGAGAGATCTCAGTGATTAGAATGCTTGCCCCCTCTGTAATTATAGCCTCAGGAGGCTGAGACAGAGGATTCTCAGAGCAAGCTGGCTGGCAAGAATGGCCAGGTAAGTGAGCTCTGCGTTTGATTGAGAGACCTTGTCTTGAGAAGTAAGGTGGCAGAAGTGAATGCTCGATGATTATTTGTGGCATGGACCTTGGGACTCCATATATACACTCACCATGCCCCTTCCACATGTGGTATGGCCCACCCACATGTAATTGTGCACATATACACATGCACCTCCTCACACAGGTGCTTGGAAAATGATAGTTTTCTACTTAAATTCTTGATGGATAATAAGAAGCAAAACTATCAAACAACGAAATAGTAAGTTGAAAATATATGTTTTTGAAAATTAATGTTAGAGCTTAAACATCACAGCCAGTGTTGAAACTACCATCACACAGCTTTAAGAAACCTATCATATCACATAGTCATCTGTCACAATGGCAGTTGCAATTTCCCTGATGCTAGTCTTCAGTGACTCTTTAGACTATTAGAACATTGGGTTATCTAACAATACGTCTTTTATGTATTTATTTATTTATCTTGGTTTTTCAAGACAGGGTTTCTCTGTGTAGCCTTGGCTGTCCTGGACTCACTTTGCAGACCAGGCTAGCCTTGAACTCACAGCGATCCACCTGCCTCTGCCTCCCGAGTGCTGGGATTACAGGCGTGTGTCACCACACCTGGCACAATAAGTCTTTTAACTGCTTCACTTCCTTAAATAATAAATGATCACATATTCATTTATTTACTTATTATGCATGTGTGCCATGCCTGGTCAGAGGACAACTTGTGGGAGTTGGTTCTCTCCTTCTACCTGTAGGTCTTGGAGATCAAAGTCAGGCCACCAGGCTTGGTTATGGGCACTTTTACCCACTGCACTATCTCACTGGTCCTTACCTGCTCACCTCTAAGGCCTTGGCTTCAGAGTTCAGCCTCCTGTTTCAAGAGCTCTCAATTTTTTCTGCTATGGAATCTCAATGTCAGCCTCATGCTAGAAGGTCTTATGCTTAGACAACCTCCTTTACTGTCTTCATTGGTCTTGGCAGTGATGACAGGAGTATGATTCCCAGCACCCACACTGGGTGGCTCACAACTGCCTGTAACTAGCACCAGGGGATATGATGCTCTCTTCTTGCCTCTCTGGGCATTCTTGCATGTGTGGGAGCACACACAGACAACACTCTCACACATACATATGCAACCAACAAAAACATATAATCATATAGTAAGTATATACAGAATAATTATTAGAATATTATATGTACTTAAGTGATTTCAACTATAATTTTCCTTAAATTGATTATACACCCTCAAGGAAAGCATTTCAAAACTCAGAAAAAGTAGAAAGGGTGTTAAAGAGAGATATTTCCAACTGTACTGTGGTGCTCAGGAAAAGATCCCCAAAGAAAGGACTGCTCCAAGCCTGCCTTGTTATTCTCCTGCTGAAATTAATGATAACGAGATAAAGAAGGGCTAACTGAGTTCTAGCCAAGGTTATGTTCCAGATCTCCAGAATGTGCTAATTATGCCGTGCTGCTAATCGTGGCAGACCACAAATTATCCCATATGAAAGATTAATGGTATTCGGAATAAATGGAATTTAACAACTTTATGATGATGATTAATTATAGACAAGTCAAAATTATGTAAAAGGATGAATGGCCCCAATTCAGGCTGGGTTTAAGTAGGCTAGCTCAGAATTACAAAACCATCACCCTGGAAAATAAGAATCAGAACAAGGAGGGGAGCCCTTAGTTTAGAAGATTAATATCAAGAGCCGAGGGGAATTTGCTTGTTCATTCACAGATTCTTCCTCTTGGAAGTTTATCAGGTGCAGAGAAAGTGCAGCGCTCAGAACTGAACGAAGGCTGTGTGGAGAAGTGTGCGGACCAAGCTTCTCCGATGCAGCATGCTCGGACCAGAGCTCAATCAATCCAGGGCAAGAAAAACATGCTCCTGGGTCTCCTCTTGGTGACTAAAGAGAGCTAAGGGGATGCAGAGAAATGTTTAAGAGGACTTGAGAAAAAGGATGTGACTGAAGAGGCTTCAAGGGGAAATTGCTTCATATTTCTAGAAAATGGGGTTAGGCGACATTAGACATACCTGGAAATTGGAGTCCTGGAAATAGTAATATCCTCCCAAGGACTAAGTAGATGATAGCATTTAACAAGACGCATGGAACTTTCTAGCCATATAGTTAATAAAAAGAACAAAAGGAGTTCTTGATAAAAATTGCTACTTGTCTTGAACACTGCCCGGAAAAGCCGGATTAATGGGCGATGAGTTGAAGTGTGTTAAGTTTAGAGAGAAATATTTTAACTGTGGTTTTGGGGTGTGTGTGTGTGTGTGTGTGTGTGTGTGTGTGTGTGTGTGTCTGTGTGTGTGTGTGTGTGTGTGTCTGTGTGTTTTACCTAAGAGACATTTGCCAGAGTCTACTATATCCTAAAATCAGTAGAGGGGACTGTCCCTGTCTGGTAACCACCCTGAAATAAATGAATATATTCTAAATCTAAAAAGACACTTTAATTATCAGATTACCAATATAATGAACTCTAACAAATTTGTTATTTCCCTGGGAATCTCCTGCTGGGAGAAGAAAATCCTGGAAATGGTTCTCCTCAGAAAAGAGATTCACAACCTTTTTACAGAGATCAACAATGGATGGACCACACCTCAGCCAGGACTAATTAGCTACACAGATTCCAAGCTTTCTCTCTTTTAACCTCACTTCAGGATCCCAAAGATGGACTTGGCAGGTTCCTGCATCAATTTGTTCCTGTTTCCAAGTGGCCACACACTGAATAATTTTTTTTCCTGCCATTTCACTATTAGTTCAGCTCTTTAAACTGGCTTCTGGAGAGTGGACCGCTAAACCTGACTTCTTGGGGTACACACTGTGACCCACACGTCTGTTGACAAAAGTGTAAAACATAGAGGACCAACGAGTAAAAGGGCGGGGCTAAGATTGCAAGCACAGCAGGAGGAGCAACATGGGAGAGGCTCGAACCAGATATCTGGAGGCCCAGAGAAGAGAACTTGCTGCTTGCTCATAGGTTGACAGAAAACTTGCCTTAGTACACTTCTGCTGTGATGACAGAGTACTTTAGACTGGCACATCTATAAATAACAGAAATCTGTTTCTCACACTTCTGGAGGCTCAAGTTCAAGGCAGCAGCTCATTGGGTATGGTGATGTAGGTTATCACCAGAAAAAGATATAACAACACACACACACACACACACACACACACACACACACACACACACACACACACACACACACACACACTCGTATGGTAAATCATTCTGAAAGTCATTCTCTACTAAATCCACACGTTCTTTTCTTATACTAAAGAGGAAATGGTGGAGCTAAGGATGCTTTTAGTTGCCAGAGTCCATAGCTGATTTTCAAGCATAGCCAGGTATAAACCGATTTGTGTTCTCCCATCACCCACATTTTTTGAAAGCTGTAACTCCAAAGAATCTAAGCCCAATAACATATCTGAAGTTGTGAGGCCAAAGGAGAGTTTCCTTCCTTTAATGTATTTGTGTCAGGTATTTTGTCACAGTGATGAAAAGCTGGCTAACACTGTGTTGATTTTATATATATATATATATATATATATATATATATATATATATATATATATATATATATATGTGTGTGTGTGTGTGTGTGTGTGTGTGTGTGTGTGTGTGTGTGTGTGTGTGTATGTATATGTATATATCTGATTAGGAGAAGGAAGAAGCTTGTCATGTGTGGACTCTGTGTGACAACTCTCACCGGGAAAACAGAGCTTAGGTCTGGGGAGTGTGGGGGCAATTGCTCTTTATTATTTCGTCATACTGGATCTGAACAAGAAATGGAAACTTCTGATTCTAAAGGTTTGGAAGCCCAGGAGAGAATAAGACTGTGAACCAGCATTCAGCAAAAGGAACTGGAAGACATTGATTCTAGAAGGGGGCCCTCACACACATTTCCTGAATCTTTAGGTTCAGGTTCAGGAGGTAGATTCTGGCCTAGCAAAGGCAATGCTTCAAACAGCTATGTTCACATCAGAGTCTTAGATTTAGTCTACGAAGATGGTAGAGAGAGGCTCAGCTGATAGGTGAGCTCGGCAGTCACAGGAGGGGTTCACAGCTGCTGTGGCCTAATCGATTCTAGCTTTGGTAGCACTGGACAGATCTATATGCAGTGAATAAGCTGCTGAAGAAATGTGTTGAATGCCCCAAGGCTGCAGATTGATACAGTTGAAGCCCACCTATGTTTGCTTGCTTGTTTGTGTTTTCAGGAGTAGGCAGGCACATTGCTCAGACCCTTTCACTTCCCCATGAAATTCTCCCATTGCATGTGCAGTGAAGCGGTTTTCTATCAGCTTCCATAGTTTGTGCAGCTGTCTTGGGATGGCTTGAGTAGAGCCCGAGGCGTTCATATAATTTCCCTTAACTAGAGCCAAGTTGTCCATCCCATATTTTATTCCTAGGAAGGATTTGAATTGAGCAAAAAAGCTCTTGGCTTTAAAAATGTTGAAAAATATTTGCCTAGAACATTTACAAACAAAACTTAGTGCCTCATAAATACATTTCATTTCTGCACTTCTCAATGCACAGGAAATTCTCTCATGGCTCGGAGTCAATAACTCACCTATCCATCCACTCATTACTCCCTCCCTCCATCCATCTATCCATCCATCCATCCATCCATCCATCCATCCAACAATCATTAATTAGACATCTACCCTGGTCCAGGTACTCATTTAGAGACTAGCAATGGGAGTTCGAAAAGTAGCATTTGCAAAATTTTTGTTTTTATGAGTCATGCATTCTAACCAAAAGAATTAAAAGCAAATAATTTGGAGTCAGATGTGTCCAGCCCTTTGACATCACAGAAGGACATTGTCATCCACACAGTTTGTTCTTGGAAACTGCTAAATTGAGTGGTAGAGATTGCAAAAAACAAAGTCCCAATGTTTTAACTAAGTTCATAATTTTGTGTTGGGTGGGATTTGAAGCTGTCCTTGGCTGAATGGGGCTGCATGTGGCCTGTAGCCATAAGTTGTAACCACCTGATGGTGTAAGTATAATACAGGAAATAAAACTATGGCTTGAAAAAAAAAAGTGCAGATATACAAGCAATATTTAGGTCACTGGCCTCATGATCAAGTCACTCCCTTATGAGTTAGAGAAATGACATCAGTAATGGAGGCCAAGATCCAACTGTTGCTGTGACCTGAACAATGGCATCACTTCCAGGCCTGCCAACCCTCTCTGCCCTCACTAATTCTCAGATGAAGACTGTGATCTTAAAGTGGCTCAGAGGTCCCTGGGCAAAGGATGGCTAATGTGAGAATTAAACACCAGTCACCTTGCTTTCTATCATGGAAAAAATAACCTGTTTGCTAAGGAAAGAACAATTAGAAATAAAAGGTTAACAGGAATGGCAGAGACAAAACTCTGCTCGATTTAAGACTGGGGTTACTTTGTCTTGCTGGAACACCTGAGTATCTGCTTTTTAGAAAACATATGAGTAGGCCAGAGTTCCCTGAATGCATGAGAAAGCCCCCGTGACCTCAGTTTAAAACTATACTAATCACTTATGTCTGAGAACCAGCTCCTAACTGGCCATTCAGCTAGATTTTTCACTCCTTTTCTATATAGCATCAAGTTTGGCTTTTCATATGAGAAATCCAATCATTTGCCTTTTAGCAAATATGCTTAGAAGTTGATCTTTACCTTTCTGTCCCCAGTGGCCTTTCCTCTGGGTCCCATGTTCTGGTCTGTCCCTTCTTGCTGACGTGATTCTCCCACGGACTTCCATGCTGCTTCACAACCTTTATGCCATTCAACACTTGGCTCTGATATAACTTTATCAAAGAGTTCCTCTCCAGTCCCGTCATCTTATGTGCCCAAACTGCTTATCCATAGACCTTCTTGTGATTCTGCAGCAGGGCTGATCAGCATCTGCAACTATCATGCTGCTGCTGTTGAATGTGTGTGGACTTTCTGTCCTCTAGGATTGTAGGAACCAGGCCCGACTGGGCTGCCTGCCTGTCTTGCTGTTTCATGTCCTGTTTCTAGCAGCTTCCATGTCTGTGTTTATCTTGGTTAGCTAGTCATGTTTACTGCTCTGAGAATGCGCCCCTCCCTTCCTCGAGACTTGTCCTCCTGTGTGCAATCACCTCTTGAGGGATTTCACCTGGGAGGGGGAATTCCTGTTTTGCTGCCTATAAGAAGGCTCTTTGGAACTCTGGAAATGAAAATAATAAACTGCTGCCGTGGCTGCTGCTCTCTTAGCACGAAGGACCCGCTGTGTTATTGTGTGTGTGTGTGTGCACTGTGTGTGTGTGCATGAGTTAAATCCGCAGTCCCTCGCCCTCGACTCGGTATCGCGGTGGCGCGGGCGCCACATAGGATGGGGGATGTATGAAGACAAATGTTCCATTTGCTCCCTTCTGCTGTAGCTTCAGTCTCTAAGTAAGTGGCTGCCCCCACACAGGAACTCATCATACCCATAGAATGAACACACCAGGCAGAAAATTTGGACCCTATAGAGTCAGAGTTCTCTTGAGTTCCAAGAAGCCAAGTTAAAGTGTATAGAGGAAATTGCCTTGTTCCACTTGGTATGTGTGTAGCCGTCTGCTGCAGGCTCAGCTTTATTTTAGCTGTTTCCCCCAAAGAGACCCCTTGATTGGAGGATGTGAGCCTCAATTGATTTAGAATATTGCTGAGGTAAGAGCGTATAGATAACACTGAAAGTAATTGTGCATCCCCCACATGGGATCCCTGTTCACTGTCTGGCCTACTTCAAAGTCAAAATCTAATAGTAATATGAAATGCATAGACACAGACAAATGTAAGGTTTTGCCCAAAGAAAGTGGCTAGATGGCCACAAAGGGGCTTCTTTCCCTAGAGGAGACATGTGCCAGGTATTTGATTTCTGGAAGTTTTTTATGAATCTGCACAGGTCTATCCTGTAGAACACAAAGCAATGCACAACAAAAGAATTCTATAAAACAGTGCAAGGGTCTGCACTGTTCCCACGTATTACATAAAAAATCCCTACAAATCCTAGATGAATTTCAGCCATATGGATACCAGCCTTGGGACCTTCTACACATTGCCTCAGCAAGAGCACCGCCAAGACCTCAGTCCCATGTGTGCCAGATGGGCAGAGTTCAATTAAGTGTGCCAGTGTGGCATGAAGACGCATGTTAGGGACTGGCTAGTGAATGGAGAGAAGAGACAGAGAGGATGGGGACACTCACGTAGCTTCCTCATTGGTAATGAAGTTGTCATGTCCACCGATGGTGTCTCTTAAGGATGTGTGCTCAGTCACACCCTTTGCTGTCCATTTCCCACCACCCGTATGAGTATACTAGTCACTTCTGAGCAGCTGAAAATGAGTTTTGTTTCGGGGCCAGAGGTGAAACAGCTTTCATGGACACACAAAAGTCAGGCTTCTATGTGGATTGAGAATTATCTTTTAGGGGCACTGCCACCACCCTGAGACCTACCTTGCTCTGGCCTTTGGTTCTTTATGGTAGTTTATACCTGTCTCCCATCCTCATTGGTCAGAAACTGACCCTGATCTCCAGTATCTCGTGGACTCTCTGCTACTCCACTCAGAAGGATGTCCTACATGCGGGGCTCAAATGCTTCTCTTTGAGTTCAACCTGAACCTACACGCCTTCTCAGGCCTCCAAGGTCATTGGTGCTCACAGACATTCTGTTTGTTTGTTTGCATGTGTCTGCATACGTGGTGTCCTTTTGTATGTATGTGTGTAGGCTCGTGTGTGCATGCAAATATGAGTGACAAGCCTCTGGAGGTCTGAGGCCGACGTCCAATCTTAATTTATCTTCACTATTCATTGAAGCAAGGTTGTTCACCAAATGCAGTATGTTAAGGTCTCTCACCGGACCCAGTGTAGTTAGTGTGGCTGGCCAGCTTGGTCTCAGGATCCCCTGTTTCTGCCTTCCTTGGAATTACAGGGGAATAGGGGGTCTTTCTACCCACTCAACGTTTAATTTCTTGGAAATTACACATAGCAGTGTGTGTGTGTGTGTGTGTGTGTGTGTGTGTGTGTGTTCATACATGTATGGCAAACACTTTACTCATCGAGCCGTCCCCATACAAGCATTGTGGCATGACTGTGCTCCAATAGGAACACACACAAAAATAACAATAAAAATTAAACTAAAAAAAAAAAAAAAAAGGTCTGTGTTTGAATTAAAAATTGAATCTGTAGGTGTCATTAGAAGAGCCTGTGAGCACATAAACTGCTAAAGGGCTGCACAGATCACTCTGAGCATATTATGGGCTGCTCAGTGTGCTGAATGCAGAAGGAGCTCCCAGTGACCCCAATTTATTGCTATTCTCACTGATCGCCTGACATTTCCAAGAATAGTGTTAATTAACCTTCCTCTAGCCCGAGACTTTAGCTGGCCTGCACGTTCTTCAGTGCTTCTGGTAGGTGGCACTCTGGCAGTAGTTGCGCTGAAATGCTTGGTTATTGTGTCACAGACAGCTAACTGGGAGGCAGAGAGGCCTGTGGACTTGCGCTCCTGTGTAGTGGGACATTCAGGTGTGAATGGGTACAGTTTGGAAGTAGCTGTGTGAAGCATCAAGTCACACCTCTCTGAAACTGAATTCGTGTTGCCAAAGCAATGAGCAGAAAGACGCGTCACTGGGAAACTAGTTCGAAGCATCATTGTGAGGTTTACATTATAGTGGGGAGACTCCTCAATGATTCTGATATTCTTGGAAATTACACATGGTTTTGTGTGTGTGTGTGTGTGTGTGTGTGTGTGTGTGTGTGTGCATTGCATTGAGATTTTTGCATATATATACATATATTTTTGCACATGCTCATATAACCTTGTGAAATGGAATAGTAGAATAAAGGCAAAATATCCAGGAGAATGAATTAATTTCTGAATTTTCCCCTTTATCAACGATAAGAACCATTTATATACTTATAGAATTATGAAATAAGGGTATTTACCCAGGACTCATGACGTTTTGTTTAATCCTTCATGTTGATTCCTGAGAGCTACATGGTAGGAGGAGATAACTGACTCCTGGGTCCTCTGAACTCCACAAATGTGCCATGGCAAACTTACACACATACAGGCACACACACATACAATACACACAAACACAAAAGTTAGTGCAAATTAATTTGCAAAATGATTATTATATCCAAATGTGTTTATGGGCTATAGATATTATGTAGAAATCATGTGTCATGGTCTTTTTTGTAAGAATGTACACATAGATATAAGTGGTATAAATTGTCAGATAAATTTCATTAGACTTATTTTCCAAACCAAAAATAAGATTATATGATTAAACTTAAGGTTATAGCATAAAGAAACAAAGATACAAGTATATTTGTTGAACTTGGATATATTCTTTGCATTATGAAAGATGTTTTTATGTTATTCCACACAACTGAGCACGTAATGCTGTCCTTCTCAAGGGGGCCTGGAGGTGCACGGAGGCTGAGACTAGAATATTGCAATTGCAGGTCAGCCTGGTATATAGCGCAATAGTAGAGCATGAGGAAATATTCATAGCAGAAACAACATCTGGCCAGTGAGAAGGAAGTGAGTCCACCAAGACCAGCAAGGAAGACAGATGTGACGGAAGGACAGACAACAGGGCCCAGAAAGAGAACAGAGGAAATCTGAGTACTTAGCCTGGGTTAGCATGCCCTGTGGCTACATGCAGAGACACTGAGACACTAAGCGAGACTTTGGATCATCCCACACAGGGTGTTGAAGTTGAAAGGTATTTGGGGGATTTCCAGTTTATAGCAAACACATGGCTTTGCTGATTTGTAAGACCTTGTTTAGATATTGTGTCATTTGCCTATATATGGCACCTAAGAATTTATGAGTGTAAACCCTATTAATATTGGTTATCATTGTTTTGTTTTCATGAAGAGCTTTCTGTCCTGAGAATCAGAAAAGATATAGAATGTAATATATGCTACCGCCATTGTTGTTATTATTATTATCATCATCATCATCATCATCATCATCCACATCATAATCATCATGGGTAAAGGCCCTTACCATGTAAGCCTAATGACATCAGTTAGATACCCAAGGTTCAAGGTTGAAGGAGACAGCTGACTCCCAGAAGTTGTCCTCTGACCTCTACACGTTCACTATGGCACCTGCATCTGCACTCTCCCACACAATGATACTGAATCCACCTAACAGGAATGTGGTGGTTTGATCCCGCCCGCCCCCCTGCCCTAGATTTATGTGTATTTGTGTCACTGTGGAGGTGGGTTTTGAGGTCTCACATATAAGCTCAAGTTGTGCCCGGTGTGGAATTTCAGTCTCCTCCTCCTCCAGCACATGTCTGCCTGCACGCTGCCATGCTTCCCTCCATGGTGACAATGGACTGAACCTCTGAAACTGAGCCCAATTAAATGTTGTCCCGTGTAGGAGTTGCCGTGGTCAATGGTGCCTCTTTACAGCAATGAAGCCCTGATAAGAAAAATGGGGGTTACTGACACAGTACTAGGTTCCAGAAGGCATACCTGTAGCCAGACTTTTGGCTACTTCATCGGGTTCTTTTTCCTACCTCCCCACACCACCCCTATCTCTTCCAGTGCCCCAGCAACAGTAGCAGGATCAAACAGCCAGCAGCAGCAGGAGGAACAGCAGCCACCACCCTCCCTCGGGGCTCTGGCATTGATGCACCCTCTGTAGAGTCCCCAGAATTCCAAACACAAGCAATCTTCAGCTGATACAAATCATACCTCTGCCAGAGCATGAGACAAATCATAGTCAGCTGCTGTGGACAACCTGAAGCAGCCCCATAGCCCACACCTGGGATTAAAGCAAAAAACATATTCCCAACACAACTGAGTTATTTTTTTAAATATTTTTTTATTGAAAAATAAAATCATTCATATTACATCTCAATTGCTATCCCATCCCGTGCATCCTCCCATTACTCCCTCCCTTCCGCTTTTACCCCATTCCCCTTCCCTATGACTGTGACTAAGGGGGACTTCCTCCCCTTGAATATGATGCTAGGGTATCAAGTTTCTCCTTGGTAGTCTGCTATCCTTCCTCCAAGTGCCATCGGGCCTCCCCATCAAGGGGACATGGCCAAATGTGGGGCACCAGAGTTCATGTGGAACGACTGAGTTTTTAATGAAACTAAAATTCTCACTGCATATGCTAACCTGGTGGGAGTGCTATGAGTTGCTACAATAATTCCTATTTTATAATACTTTCATATTTACAGAAATATTTGATATTGGTAAGAGAGCCTCATGGACATTGAGTTTCCTGCATTATTAACCTGTGAGCTATGTTGCAATCCACAAGAACACGGACTACTTCCCAAATTTATTTAGATAGTCTAAGACTTCTTCATTAGCATTTTATACTTTTTTTAACTCAAATTTTGCATACGAATGATTTCTGATTTTCATCTTTTACTTTTATTGCAATTTAATTATTAATCTTAATGTCTAATTTCAATCTTCTATTGCTGGTACATAAGAAAACAGTTAGAAGCTAGCGTGATGGCTCAGTGTGTGAAGGGTGTCTTCTACTAAACCTGATAACCTGAGTTTAATCCTCAAGACTACGTTGAAGATGGAGAATTGACTCTCAAGTTACTGTCCTTTGACTTCCATTTGCATGCCATAGTGTACACACACACACACACACACACACACACACACACACACACACAGAGCAATGTAATTAAAAATTTAAATTAAAGAAACAATACACTAATATTATTCCTATAACTTTGCTATACTGTATACCTATGAGTTCAAAGAGATTTTAATGATTTTCTTTTTTTTTTAAAATGATTTTCTATAGAGACTATCTTTGGATAAATCACTTTATTAATTTCTTTTCCAATCTGAATACCTTCTCATATGTTTTCTTTTGGTGTTAGTTAAAGCTATCTATATGGAATTAAGGGAAATAACAGAAGAAAACAAATTGCCTTCTAATATCAGGGACAAACCATCATGCTACATTAAATATGATGGTTGGTTTACAGAAGATGGAAAATCCAACAGCCTCATGAATAAAGCTCAGTCTTGCATGGTCATGGAGCTCTTCCATCTTAGTAAGTCCCTGAGGCAGCACCTCCCACTTCATGAGGCAGAAAGAATGCTGAGAGCCATCATGGGAAGAGTGACTTTTCTCCAAAGGGCATGGAGCTCTCGTAAAGCCTTTGCCTATGAAAGCAAGACTTCGTGACAGAATGTCCTAGCATATACTCATCAAGCCTTACATCCGCTATATGGCCTCAGCCATTACTCTTCCACTTCCTCTGCCATAAGCAACTGTCTCAGATCTTCACCTCAGGGGCCAGGAAAGTATTCGAGAGGTAAACACCAGGGCCTTGTGTGAGCACTCGAGACTGAAGTCCTCAGAAGTTCCTAAGCACTAAGACACTGGTCAATGCTCAGATTCTAGAAAGGGACAGTTACCAATCACTATTTTACAATCCCTGAGACTCTAGAAAATTCTAGTGCATTGAAGCAGATTTATGCCGCCCTGATTTCAGAAGAGCAGCTTGTTTCCCTGAGATCTCCATTCTCCAAGGAGGCAAGAAAAACCATCAGCTTTGAGTTAGTTCATGTTTAGCCCCGTATTCCTCAGGCAGGAGAGTAAATGGCTAAGTTCTTACATGCTGGAATTTAATACAGAAATCTCCTGGTGGTTTAGAGATAATGCTTCCCTTCAAGAGTAGGGTTGAGATTTCCATTAGACACAATCTAGTATGCACTCCGAACTCAGTCATGGAGAGGACATGGGTCCACACACTTCACTGTGCTGCCTCACTTTAAGGGCAGGCTATTTCCCTGTCTATAGGAATGGACCCATCCCGTGTGTCTGAGAGGCATTCACTCTTCCACAGCAATGTCTTGACCCTGTGGGTGAAACCCTCAGTTTAACTTGCTGATCTCCATCAATCATGAAAAGAAAATCCTCCTGTTACAAAGCTTAAGTTCTTCCTCTCTCTAACTAAGCTGTCCTACTTCTGAATAGAGGTAGCCATGTGATGTCCCCAGCAGAGTTTCACATGGCTTCTGTGTCACACTTCTTGATTGAGCACCTCTGTTGACGCCCTCACTTCTCCCCATGCGATGACCTGATTTCTATTCTGGACAATCTTCTTTGGGTGGCTTCTCTTATTGTCCCATATTTGATGTCACATCCATGATTAAAGGTGTTCAAGCATACCAAAGACTTGTGGGTTGGATTTCTGTATAATCAGGGATGGTGTGTTTGGGACACTTTCTGTTGTTCATGATTGATGAACATTGTGATAACTGGACACTTAAACTCCACGTAACTGAAACCCAGAATCATCTAGCTTTGGGATGACATTACACAGTTTATTTTTCAGATGATATGTAATTACTTGATGACTTTTATGATTATAATCTTTCTCTTACTAATTTTGGCATGTATGGGGTCAAAATATTTATGGAATGACAACTTAGCCTGGAAATGTTTCTTTTGATGACTGTGTGTATGTGTGTGTGTGCGTGCATGTGTGCACACGCATGTCCTTTGCAGAGAGGAGTATTTGTTACTGTCTCTTCAAATTCAATTTTTATAAACCAAGTTAATAAAACAGTTATTTTTCTGGGACAACTAGGCTAAAAATATTCTCCAGTCCATCGCCTCATGAGTCTTTGACCTTAATGAGTTCAGACAGGAAGAATAAAGAAAATAAAAGCAGTGTGCCTATCATCTTCTGAGATCTGCTCCTCACCGCTAACCTTTACTGGACTCAACATCTGCCACCTGATGGTTCATACAGAGACTCTTAGGATCCTGCTGCTCCCTAAGACTCCAGTCCCAGGACCTTTCAAGGGTTCACATATACCCTACCAAGGCACTATTCTTCCTTTCTTTACCTATTCATTTATTCATCCATCCATCCATCCATCCATCCATTCATCAAATATATAGTAAATTCACAAGCCAATAATCAAGTACTTAGAGGAAACATGGGGGAATGAAGAGCCATGTTTGAACATCTTTGTGGTTAGTGAATGAATGTGATTTTGGTATTTTTTAGCCACATTAAATGATTATCTCTTTTTATAAAAAATAATTTTTATTTAGTTTTTTTATTTTATGTGCACTGGTATGTAGGTGTCAGATGCCTTGGAACTGGAGTTACAGACAGTTGTGAGCTGCCATATGGGTGCTAGGAATTGAACCCAGGTCCTTTGGAAGAGCAGACAATGCTCTTAACCACTGAGCCATTTCTCCAGCCCCCAATGATTATCTCTTAAAGACTGTATTACACCCAGTGTTTTTGGCCATAAAGTAACCTGCCTGGACAGTTCCTTCCAATCTACTACCCATAATTCTGCTTAGAACCTTCCAGGCCACTCTCATTCTGCTTTTAGGCCTTTGACTATTTGACCTTCCCTCTGTTCCATACTGGAATTTTTTTTTCTGTCTGACAATATCTCTAATGTTTCATTTTGGCAGTTTATGCTGTATTATTATTTAAAAGTCTGTCAAAATCTTTCAAGTGGCACCATTATGTAGCTGCAGTTTTCAGCTTATTACCTATATTAAGGGCCTTAAGATGCCCTCAGTAACGCTTGGCCATGTAACCAAAACCCACACATCACTATGCAGAAATGGTTTGCTTGAAAACCCAGTGCTAAGGAATAGCTATATACAACAGACTTGGGAAAGTCTGTTCTCACTAAGTTCTATGTGACACTTGCTATTTTTTCAGTTATGGATTTAGCTGCACCCCTCGATGGAATGAACAGTCTCTACTGCCTGGTCACTAATAGAAACAGCAGATAGCTCTACTCCTATTGCAGCTGTTGAGACTACCTCAAGACATTGTGCCCACCTCATTGTGCTATTTGTTAGAAATGACACCCATCCTTACTGTGTGATGCATCAGCAAATGACACCAACCTCACTGATGTCCTACATCTATTTCTCTAGTGCTGAAAACCTTTATTTCAGTCTAGCTTACATGTTTTATTTAATGGATGTAAAAACCATATTCTAGAATGGAATATGTAGAATTAAATAGAATAAAGAGTTGCTTTATGGTGCAAAAACACCCAGTGAACCTAGCTCTTCACAAAAAAATTAACAAGAAAGTAGACCCTAAAACAAGTAGCATTAGAATGCAGGATCTAAGTCTTTTATTTTCTACTTTTTAAAATACATTATCATCATCATCATTATTATCATCATCATCATCATCATCATCATCATCACCATCACCATCATCATCACCATCATCATCATCATCACCATCATCACCATCATCACCATCATCACCATCACCACCATCATCATCATCATCATCACCATCATCATCACCATCATCATCATCATCATCATCATCACCATCATCATCATCATTACCATCATCACCATCATCACCATCATCATCATCATCACCATCATCATCATCATCATCATCATCATCATTATCATCACCATCATTCTATTTGTGTGTGTGTGTGTGTGTGTGTGTGTGTGTGTGTGTGTGTGTGAGAGAGAGAGAGAGAGAGAGAGAGAGAGAGAGAGAGAGAGAGAGAGAGAGAGAGAGAGAATTCTACATGTGTGCGTGTGCCTGAAAGAAGCCAGAAAATGGCATCAGATCCCTGAAACCAGTGTTACAGGTGGCTATGATGTGCCTGACCTGGGTGCTGGGAACTGAACTCAGGTCTTCTGGAAGAGTAGCAAGTGCTGTAAAGGGCTGAGCATCTCTCTAACCCATATTTATTTATTTATTGTCCCCCAGAGAACAAAAATGAGTTTTGATCTCAGAGGTATGCTGATGGCACACTGACTATCCTTACATCTATATGCCAAGGATGGAGTCTTCTCTGGCCATGCTTTCTCAGTAAAGATCCTGGCACCATTTGAACTGGTTTTAAAACACACACACACACACACACACACACACACACACACACACACACACA
>OU015755.1:11100513-11122515 GCA_907169655.1 Acomys percivali | reverse complement strand
GGGAATAACTATGAATGTCCAAAAGGGGTGATAACTCACAAGTGCATGCACACATGCACACACACATGCACGCACACATCTCACACACATACACACACATCTCACATACACACCTAACACACAATACACATATATACAAACACAAAAACACACACATAGCACACACACACATATTCACCATACCACTCCCACTCAGAACACACACTCACAGAATACACATAAATAAATGCAAAAACATATACATAGCAATACATACATATACATACCACACCCACTCATAGAACACACATATATACATGCATAATGCAAACACAATGCACAACGTGTGCGTGCACGCGCACACACACACACACATACACATACACACACTGATGGTTTTAACATCACAGCGCATGTAGAACTGAGACCCAGGTTTGCCTTGCCCTAATCATGAGCACTTTGCCTTGTAACAGTTTCTTCAAGAATTCTGGCTCCTCCTGGCTATGTAAACTTGAATGGTCCTTGGTTTGCATTCATTTTTCAAAATGATGTTTATGTTTCCAAATCTGTAATTTTAACTTGGTGCAATGGCACTGTGAATGTGGTCCAGGCAGACTGCCGTCTGTGGGCTTTAGGAAGGAAAGGGGATAGCTGGGAATTTTCTCACAAAACCCAAGGGAAGAGAGCCTTAGAATTACTGCAGAAAAGGTTACGAGCAAACCATTATAGCTTTTTTCTTCTTTTTGTATCCTGCAACAGACAATACAAACAATCTCCATTTGACATTTTTGCATCTCACTCTAAGTATTCACAAACAGATTTCTTATTTTATACTGTTCCCATGACAACACCTGACATTTCACATACGTTTTTTCAAGGAAGAAAAGGTGAAAATTACACTCAGTGTTAAATTGAATATTTCTCCTTCTCCTCAGCTATTTTGTTCACAGACACTTAGGAGACATGGCAATTTCACATTCCTTTCAGAAGTTCAATGCTATTTTCCTACTTGCGATGCAGAGATTAAATGACTCCAATTGCAATCGCTTTTGCTAAGTCGAGTGTGTTTGTGGAGACCCCCAGTCTCCATAAAGCTGTGCTGTTTTCCAGCAGTAGCTGTTAGTACAGCAAGCTCCACAATTACTTGCTCTCCATTTCATCATGACACTGGGGTCTGTGAAGGGCTGAGAATCATGTTGCCGATGTGCTCCTGGCTGTAGTGCAGCAACTGTATTGATTTGTGCAGTTTCTCTTCAATTTCAACTTCCAGTCAGCAATGAAATGAAGGACGTTACAAATATGTGTGGTATATGAGTGGATGTGGGGGCATGTGTATATATGTATGTATATATATATATGTGTGTATGTATGTATGTGTGTATATGTATGTATGTATGTGTGTATATGTGTTTATGTATGTATATATGTATGTGTTTGTATATATGTGTGTATGTGTGTACATATATGTGTACGCATGTGTGTGTATGTATGTGTGTACATGTGTGTATGTATGTATGTGTGTGTATATATATGTGTGTATGTATGTATGTGTGTGTATGTATGTATGCCTCTATGTATGTGCTGAATTTGAACTATTTTGAGGCCATTTTTGTTTGTTTGTTTGTTTATTTGTTTGTTTAGAAAACAGGATCCTTTGAGAGTAAAATACTTTTGGAAAGAAAACCACCAGTTCTTTGTTTTGAGAAAGGTTCTCACATAACTCAAGCTGGTATGTAACTTACTATGTAGCTGGAGATGCCCACGGACTTCTGATCCCTGTCCACCTCATAAGTGCTGGGATTACAGGTGTGTGCCTGATATACCAGTTTAGAGTGAAACACTCATGTCAAAGAGGGCCTTCTGTTTTACTCAAGCCCACTGATTCACATGTTAGTCCCATTCAAAATCACGTTGAAGCAAACACCTGTGGCCCAGGCATGTTTAACGAATGGATACATTTACCAGTATGACAGTGTGCTGCTGAGCTCTATGGTAGCAGCTGGCCTTTTAAGGTGACACTGACAAGCCAACATGTCATAGCAGTATCTTTTGGCCTCCACTTCCAAAGTTCTTGCTCTAGTGTACTTATTAACTGTTGACTGCCTACAGTGCTGCATTGTACTTGGCCTGATGAGGGAGTCCTTACATTGACAGAGGTACTGAGAAGTGTGGGTGCCTTAGGGGCTGCATGCCTCGCTTTGCATCAAAGGGCTCAGTTAAATCAGAGAAATATTGCCTAGAAAACAACCCTTTCTATTTGTGTGCGATTTAAAAGTGGCTCCAACACTTTAGTATGAAACTTCTGACACTGTGCTCTGCCACCTCATACGGTGTTGGGTAACTGAATGTGACAGTAGTAAAGAGTTGGGAAACAGTGAGAGGTTTCTCAGAGTCCAACGACCGAACAGCTAACTAAAAGTCAAATGCTGAAGGAGTCCAAGGTGTTTCTGACAGCGCTCGCTGTTACTGCACAGCCCAACAACCTTGGTTCTGAGCACACGGTATGCACAATTCCTCAGCATGTGCCAAATTAGCATATCTTAGATTATTTTGTGTTAAACAAGCACACCCATCTCACTAGTATATAAACTTATTGCCATCTTTAAGAAATGGTAACCTTGTATGTATGCCATTTTTTAAAAGGTTGTGCAAGTGTGTGTGTGCGCGCGCGCGCACACACACACACACACACACACATGCACATATCTGCAGGCCTCTGCAGAGGCCAGAAGAGAGCATTGGAGCCCTTGGAGTTGGGGTTACAGGTCTTCATAAGGTTCCCGATGTGCACTCTGGGAGCTGAAGCTTCATCCTTTATAGGAACAGCTCTTACCATTGAGCTATCTGTCTAGCCTCAAGAATGATTTTAGAAGATCTTTTTGTGATTTATTGCTAGTACATGCTTTGTTTATGTACCTATTTTAGATACCTAGGGTATATAAAAATTTCACTAGGTAAGAAGGGTCATGAGTCGAGCCTGACAATTGATCTGGGGGTGTGTATGTATGTATACATGTATGTATGTATGTAACTGTCATCAATCTGTCTGTCTATCTATCTATCTATCATCTGTCTATTTTTCCATCATCTATCATATTTCTATGGATTATTCATCTGTTTTATCATTTCTGGTCTTTGAACTCTCCTTAGAATCAGCGATATTATCTCATTGGTTTCCTTATTAATTTACAAACAAGATACAATCTTTCACTTTTCGCCTCATCTGTCATAATGTGTACAAGAGGTAAGTTATACTTGATTCTGGAAAGCATCTGGTTCTAAGTACTGTAATTGATTCTCATAGTTCACTGTTCTTTATAGACTCAGATTTCAACACAGTCATTATAGTGAGTGTTTGATGAACAGAAGTCAAAGGTTTTCAGATAAAAGAATAGAAGAACTGTCACACTGAAAACAAGGCAAAGGGTTTTCTAGGCAGAAAGAACAAGAAAACTCCCCAAGATAAGATGGTTCTAGAATGCAAATAGTATGGGAAATAAAAAATACCAACAGGTAGAAGCATGCAGACCTGTGAGAGGGTTGGGCCATCTGCTCTTGAGGACTCTATGGCAGCCTCTAGATAATCAAATATATACTGGAGAATGCTCCATGGGGAGAAAACCGGCTGACAGGCCAACCATTGAAAACCTATAGTACCAAGCACACCGAGTGAGCTTGCATCTCAGTGTCAGGAACCTGATTATCATATCACAGTGTCCCAGTTGCTCTGTGTCATTTGCCTCTGGAGAAGGAGTTGTCTGAGGCTTTCAGTCACATTTCAGTGGCTCTGTCACAGTTCTCAGACACCTGTTTGGATGGGGGACACAGGGCTCAGTCTTCAGAGGTAGTTTCCTCATGCTGTACTGTGCCAGTGCCTGTTTGTGGGAGCTCCCAGGCTACATTGCTGTTATTAAATATCCTTGTTTTGACTTATGGCTTAGCTTTATGCACTCAATATCAGTTCTATCTTTGTACAGATAAAATGATACTCAGATTTCAGCACAATCATTATAGTGTTGTTTGCTAAACAGAAGACCCAAGTGCCATCCATTCAGTTCCAATCTGATCTATATTTTGGAGAAGCCAACAATGTTTAAATCCATATAACTCTTAATTTCAAACTATGACTGTATTGGTTAGCTTTTTGTCAACTTGACACAATTCTGAGTCATTTGGGAAGAGGAAACCACAGTTTAGAAATTCTTCTCTCAGATTGGCCAGTAGGCAAGCCTGTAGAGGCATTTTTTAATTTTTATTTTTATGAATGATTGATATAAGAGAGCCCAACCCACTAAAGGGCTGAAGGTGGTCCCACCCCTAGGTTGGTGGTCTTGGTTGTTTAAGAAAACAAGCTGAGAAGGCCATGGGGAGCAAACCAGTAAGCAGTGTTCCTCTGAGGCAGCGATTCTAAACCTGTGGGGTGCAGCTCCTATGGGAGTCACATGTCAGATGTCCTGCATATCAGACATTAACATTACTGTCCCGGCCTGCAGGGTTCAACTAAAACTCGGGAGGAGATTCACCTGTTGGAATGCAAGACACAAAGAAGGAGAGCAAGTCTGATTGATCAAGCTCTCAAACTTTATTAGCCAGGCAGCAGCTTTTATAAGTCAGAAGGCAGGGAAACATATTGCTATAGCAACCCAGCTGCATGTTTTTCTCAAAACACAGGGAATTCTAGGCAGGGTCATACTGTCCTGCCACACAGGGTATCTGGCTCCCTCTTTGTCTAGTCTAACTGCTAAACCATAACAGGGTCGCTCCATCTCTATCTGTCTTTAGTCTAACTGCTGACCCACAACAGGGTCAGCTAGTTTCTGGTGAAAGGCAAGCTCTGGGAAAAACAGAGACTTAAATGTGCAGGCTCTGACAAGATGGCTGAACATTGGCCATATGGCCTCTTGTCCCCAACACATTACAATTCATAAAAGTAGCAAAATTACAGTTATGCAGCAGGAATGAAATAATGTTATGGTTGGGGCTCACCACAACACGAGGAACTGTATTAAAGGGTTGCAGAGTTAGGAAGGCTGGGAGCCACTGCTCTAAGGCCTCTACTTCAGTTCCTGCCTTCAGGTTCGTGTCTTGCTTGAGGGTTTGTCTTGGATTTCCTTCATGAGGGACTGTTTGCGAAACCTAAGACAAATAGGCCCTATCCCCCTCAAGCTGCATCTGGTCCTGTCTTTATTGTAGCAACAGAAGGCATGTTCAGAGAGCGACTCACAGCGCGGCCACTAGGTTCATTTTATGTCGTTCCACAAAACCCAAGTTTATAATGTTCAGAATGCACTTACAGCCTTAACCCTGAAGCCAAGGGCAACAAGGAACGATTTATGTGGAATAATGACTCAACCATAACGGGAAGAGAGCAGAATAAAGAAATATGGAAGGTGACTTGTGTTTGCTTTGCAGAAGAATAAGATTAGATTGGCTGCTCCATCCTACTTAACAAATCTCGACTTATAGTATGGCCCTTTCTTCTCACAAAGAGAAATTCTGATATTCTGTGATTATCAATAAGATAAAAATGCTTGCCAAGGCCTCCAAACTGCAGACCTGCTCCACTGGAACACCCTTCTCCCTCCGGCTACCACAGCGTATCTGGGTGTAGGATCTTAGTGCCACATGTTCATGCTTCACATGCCTGCTAGTCCAAGTTCTGTGAAAAACACTGATCTACTTATGTGTGCCCTGACACCACATTTATTTCCTCCAGTTTGGGTTTCTGAGGCTTAAACTGTGTTCTTGAAAAGGTTGCGTATTAAAAAGGAAAGAATTAATTGATAAAACTGTGAGTGGGACATTTTTAAGGAATGAATTTGTCAAGCTTCGCTTTTGTCTCACTGAGCCATTGAAATGATTAACACAAGAATTCTGGAAGAGTTTGCATTCCCCCACACCCTACAGGCTTCTAGTTCATTTTGTTGATTTCTCTATAAAGTTTCCAAATCAACAGAGCTGGTGGAAAGCTGGTTTTTAGAGAAGGGGGGGGGGGCACAGAAAAACTTGAAATGAATATAGATTTTGGCGATCAAAAGAAAAGAAGAAAAATAAGACTTTTATTGAAGTTAGGATAATAATTGACAGATTCCCCTTTAATGTGAATGGTGAAATCAACATAAATTTACATGTTTCATCTAATCAGTAAAGAAGCACAAGTGAGACGCTAAAGAATAAACAGGAATATTAAGAGCCAAGGAGTGAGCAGAACTCCCTTCACTCACAGTATTCCTAACACTTGTGAAGCTCCATTTTGTCCCATTGTGTGTGTAAGTGTGTGGTGTTATACTTGCGTGTGCATACGCGTGTGTGGAAATATGTGCACCTGAGTGCGCCTGTTTTCGGGGAGGACCTTAGTCTAAATAGGGTGATTCCTCAACTGCTAGCAACCTTCATTTGTTGAGACTAGATCTCTTTCTGAACCTGATCTGATCAAATTCAACTAGGACAGCTGGCCAGCGAGCTTCAGGGACCTTCCTGTCTCTCCATCCCCAAAAGTACATTTTTTTTTTTTTTTGATTTTTATTTGGATTCTAGTGATCTGAACTCATGTCCTCAAGCTTGCATGGCATGCACTTTCCCACTGAGCCATCTCTCGGCCTCTTCTTTTTGTGGGGACAGGATATGTCCTAGGAAGTGAGAGAGTGAAGTTAGAGAATATCTAGTTTTGTAATTGTACCTATGATGAGGATGGCAGATCTTCTATCTGCTGGAGTTGCTATGGTTACCTTATAGTAATAAAATACCCGGACTAAGAGCAACTTATGGGAGAAAGGGTTTAAGTTAGCTCAAAATTCCAGGTCACAGGCCGTATTTCTGCAGACGTCAAAAAGAGCGAAGCAGTTAGTCACGTCCACAGTCCACAACCGGGAAATGAGTTAATGCAAATTTCTTGTGTGCAGCTAGCTTTCTCTTATTCAGTGCTGTGCACGCTGGGTGGGCATTCCCACCTCAATTAATATAACCAAGATAATCCCCCTAAAATATGGCCACAGGCCAATGTTAGACAATCCCTCTCTGTGATTCTCTGCCCAGTGACTCTAGATTGGGCCAAATTGATATTTGCTATGGTTACATTTCATTGATCAAGAGACTGGGGCATCAAACAGAATTGTCTCACTTATTTATTTATTTAGTTTTAAATTTCATTGGTGTGTGGTGTGTGTGTGTGTGTGTGTGTGTGTGTGTGTGTGTGTGTGTGTGTGTGTGTGCAGGTATCCACAGAGGCCAGGAGATGGACATTATATAACCTAGAGCTGGAAAGGTGGATGCTGGGAACTGAACTTGGGTCCTCTGGAACAGCAGCAAGCTCCTTTAACCCTTTAGTCATCTCTCTAGGCTTCCCTTCTAAAAAGTTCCTTTCTTTGGATAATTCTTGAATTACTGTTTACAAAACATATCAAGATTCCCTACTTTTCTCTCAAGTTTACCCTGTTGTTTTGAATTGAAAGTTCATGCACTGAGAAGGTAAGAGAGCCAAGCCCTGAGAAGATGGAATAAACTACTTAATGTCTTCAGGGTCAGGATTTCAGATTCTAAATTGTTTTTGCTCTACTGATGCACAATTACTGAGACCTGAGGAAAAATTGTCTATTATTTTGTTTACTCTGTGAAAAACAGAAGATAATTAAGTCTACCTGCAGATCTGAACATGTGATTTATAAGACTGTAAATGGCTTATTTTGCTGAATAAAATTATTTATTATGATTGAAAATGTATATAGTATGTGGAACTGGAGAGATGACTCGGTAATTAAAAATGCTTCCTACTCTCAAAGAAGACTGAAGTTTAACTCCCAGCACCTGTGTACCTCTGTTGGGTAGTTCACAAAAGTGGGTAATCCAGCTCAAGGGGATCTAACATTTTTGTGATCTGCAAGTACTGCACTTAAGTGTCTCTCTCTCACACACACACATGAATCAGAAAAATTAAATATAATATATAATATTATATATAACTATAATAAGCCAAAACCAGAAGACCTGCAAAAAAAAGAGATAATTTTGTTGTGTGATATAAATTCTCCTAAATCTCAGATTAACTTAGGCAGTTAAAGACCACCAATGAACAATTCAACAAAAGCTTACAACAAATATGCACCTGGGCTGAATTATTCATTAACAAATTTACTTTAGTAGCTGTGACAAATGAATTTACACACAATAACGCTGTATTCTTTAAAATAGCTGGTGGTCACATAAAATAGGTTTCTAGGGCTGTAGGTCTTCCTGTGTTGAATGTGTTCAACCATCTTTTCTGTAGTGTCAAAGGACTGTATCACACTAGTGGGTCAGTTGGCAGCTAGGAGTGGGTACCTTCTGACCATGTCAACTGAAAGAGACTCACAAACAGGAAGCTGTGTGCCTGGTAATTACAAATATTGTCTACTGGCTCATTAACCCTTAACTTAGAAAACACAACAGGGAAACAGCAATGATTTTGATCAGAAAACAGTTTCTATGTGGTGATTAGGTTTTGTCGATTGGTTAGATATAGGCTTTGATGTTTTCAAAACCTACTTTGTTTTGGGGTTCTTTAATGCCTCCACCTGCCTTCCAACCCACTGACCCTATGTAGGAGAGAAAGAAAGCAGGGAGAGAGGATGTGGACCTTTTTAGACTCACTTCCTTGGGTCACCAGGATTCCAGCCGTCCAGCATAGCAACAGCAGACACAGCAGCAGGGACCAACAGCAGCCTCTGTGAAGTCTTCTCCAGAGCGGTTCTCTCTAGGAACATCTCAAAGCAAAGTGAAATGAAGCAAAGCGAAGCAAGGTGAAACAAAGCAATGCAAAACCATGCAGAGTGATCTCTCTTTTTGAGGGCTCCTATTTTATACCCTCCCAGAGTCTGCTTGAGGCGGTCCCCAGCTGACAAAGATCAGGTGCCCTCTCATGAGGCCGTTTCACATCCCACACTTGGGATCAAAACAAAAACATGTTTACAAACCATAACCAAAACTTCTACTACAGTTACAAGCTAGAATTATCTGGGGAAAGGGAGCCTAGGAAAGAAAATGCAGCCTTCAGATTGGCCTCTGAGCAAGCCATGGGATAATGTCTTGATTAATGGCTAGAGATTATTTCTGAAGGTCTGGGGATTGAACCCAGGGCTCTACTCCATCCCAGGCTAGTGCTCTGTGACCCAACTACACTGTAATTTACATATTTTCTGCTTCCTGTTCAATGTTGTCAATGATGTTATCCCATAGGATATAGCATGAGTGATATAAAGTATTCATAAACCTTCCCAGCATCATGCCAGGTGCAGTGACAGCCTCACCACCAGTATTAACCACCCCCCCCCCAGCACATGTTTGGGCATCAAAAGTCCTTGCAGATGGAGATCTCCCTGTAAATTCATTAGTAACAAAATCAGGCTTAAGTCAGGCAGTTAAAGACCATGCACTATGTGGTTTGTCTCCAATGACCAGAAGAGGGGAAGCTGTGAAGACAGGAAGCATAGTAACATCTTCCAGGGACTGGAAGGGCAAAGGGCAGCTTGCTCATGAGGACAAGGATTCCTTCCACAGAGATGAGGATATCCTGGAATTAGATTGGATGAGGGCTTGCATAGCATTATGAGTTCTGAAGCGCACTCAATTGAATAAAGTGCTTAAAACGGTCCATTTATTGTTACCTGGAATTTATCTCAATAAAAGCTCATGATATGTTTTAAAGTCCGAGACATTCAGATATAAAATACAGATGGAAACAGGAAAAGGTTATGTTATCAGTTAATGCATCTCTCTTTTGAAAATTATATCCATTATCCTCTCAAGTCATTTGCTCTTGTTTACCGAAACATCTCGCCTCATGGATTCTTTGTTCCCTTTTCCAAACTGCTTTTCACAGCTTTGCTCCTTTAAATTTAACCACAGGCTTTTTGTTTGTCTCTACCTGCCATGTTCTACCTGTCTCATTTCTAAGATTCCAATTCTCTATGATATTATGGCTCCTTATCATCAAAACGTGGGTGGGGCCTGTTCTACTTAAGCTAAAGATCTTGATATTTCAAAGAAAGTTTCTAAAGACATGACCCCACTCGAAGTAATTTTGCAGAATACCTATATGATAATATCCAAATCCTACCACCGGCATTTACTCTAAATTGATGCATACCAGCTCTACAAAGCACATCTCTGTCCATCCAGATCAGCCCCTGGAGCAGCCACTTGCCTTGTCTGGTGTCTTGAAAGCACTTGATGTTTCTGACAATTACGACTTAAAAAAAAACTTGTCATTTCTCATTATAGGCCTCATCTGTCTTTACAATGTTTGGTCAGTGAGCAGGGAATAAGCAACTGTGGAGTATTCATGCCTAAAGGAGACGTGCACATCACACCCTCTCCTCTCAAGGCTCAGGGAGTTCTGGGGAAAGGGCGACACGCAGATTTTAAGAGAGAGGGGAGGTGAATGACTACAGCAAACACTGTATTCCAGAAACAAGAGAGCCATTGCACATACGACCTCACAGTGGCTGCAACTACATGTACAAGACCGATACATGGTCAAGCCAGACAAAGGCTCAACATGGTCAGGGAAGGGCATCACAAAGCCCCGCCCCCTCACTGAGGAGATGCTGGAATTGATGGCTGATGAGAGAGGGAGAGTCTAGTTTTCTTTAGAGATAAGCTGCCCAACTTCCAGTAACTGGCCCTACACTGGTGCCACACTGACAAAATAAGTGGACTCCATAGATTTTTTTTTTTTTTAATTAAAGAATAAAACAATGAGAGCAGAAGGAAATAGCAATGGAGGATATGAGAAGAATCAGAGAGGAAAGGGTTGAGGTAGACTTGATCAACAATGACATATTATACTAGGCATGCATAAAATTCTTTTTTAAAACTTCAGATTTTAAAAGTATATTTTTATTTCTCCTTTAAGAATTATACATGTATACAATGTATTTCCATCATATCTACTTCCCACTACTCCACTCCAGCTTTCTCCAGATCTCGCCTCAAGTGTGTTCACTTCTTCTACCTACTCCACGGCCTTTGCTTTTTTCAGTAACACACCGAGTCTACCCTCAAGTGCATGGCTGTGAGGCCGTCCACTGGAGCACGGGAAACCTATCAGTTGCTACACCCCAAAGAAAAATGATCCACCTTCTTCTAGCAATCAACTGCCAATCATAGATCCATAGCCGCAAATGGAGCCAAGGGGCCCCTCCCTCAGCCATGGTGGAATTTTGACTGGCTTGGTTTATGCAGGTGACCATAGTCACTGTGCATTCACAAGCATGCTGGTCATGCTGGCGTTCTGAGATTACCCAGATTGCGAGACACCCCCTCCCCCCCAAAAAAAGACCACCAGGACTTGATACCAATGTAATATACACAGGGTCCTGTATTACGGGATCAGAGCTTCGGGTCACAGTCCTTCCTGATGCAGCAGGATAGGAGAATGATACCGGAGCTTCAAGGGTAATGGGCTTATAAGGAAAAGCTGTAATTAGGGGTTGGGGTCACAGGAACGTAAGGAAAAAACCATAAGTGGCAGTTGTGAGTCTTAGGAATGTAGACCTTCAGGCAGGTTGGGTCCAGGAGGCTGAATCTTGAGGGAAGTTGTTTTATCTCAGAGGATCATTGGGCATTAACTGTATCTAATTGTTCTGGTGGTAGTTTCTGGAGAGTGGTGGCAAACCCAGTTTATGGCAGTGCGTGATCATTCCCGAAATGCAGGAAGGAGCAGATCACCTGAAGGACAACTTCTCACAGGCGTTAATTGTAGAATATACATTACATATAAAATATGGCATTAATTTTGCCCTTACAATGCCTTGCCTAAAAGACAGTATTTCCTAGCATTCCTCCCCCTCCTTTGGCTCTTGTATTCTTCTTGCCTGTTTTCTACAATGAACACAGAGCCTTGGAGACAGGGGCTGATAAAGATGTCTCAGTGAAGGCTCAGAACTCAAGAGTCACTTATTCTCAGAGCTTAACTACTTATGAATCTCTGCATTAGCTGTGCACATTGCAAAATGATGCTTCTCTGATCAAGGTCGTCTATAGCTATACACAAAATTATTTGGAAGGCAGCTTGTCAACATGACCATTTAGCAAAACCATAGGTTCCCACCTGGGGTTATTGACTTCCCTAGTCACTAACTTTTTACATCTATGCTAATTTCATCGCCTAGCTAACATCACTAGTGTAGCAGTGACCATAGGTGTGCACATGCCCCTCTAGAAGGGTATGAGTGCTTCGGGTATATGCTGAGAAGAGGTATAGCTGAGTCCATGCTAATTCTACTTTTAGCTCTTTAGAAACTTTCACTGATATCTAAAGTGTCTGCATCAATGGGCAAACATCTTTTTCCTCACATCCTAGCCAGCGTTGTTGGAATTTGATTTCTTGATGATGGCCACTGTGACTAGGGCAAGGTGAAATTTCAAAGTAATTTCAATTTGTATTCCCTAGTGGCTAATGATGTCAAATACTTGTTCATTATCCATTTTATAAATTCTTTTGAGAGCACTGTTCAGGTCTAACAGCCTTTTTGTTGTTGTTGTTGTTTTGATTGGTCATTTGTTTTCTTGATGTTTAGTGTCCTGCATTCTTTATAGGTTCTCCATAGCAACTTCCTTCACGTATTAGCTGGTGAAGACTCCCCCCCCCCCCCCCCGTTCTGTTGGCTGCCTGCTTACTTCACTGGAAGTTCCTTTTGAAACACAGACACTTCTGATTTCATGAGATCTCATTTGTTTGTTGCTGAGTTTATTCCCTGAGTCAGAAAGCTCTTTCTATAAAGTGTTTGATGCGTCCAGATCTCACTCCCTTTCCACATTGATTCCTCTTTAGCATCCCTTCATCTCAGAGAGTGCTCCTTCGAGGGACCATTGTGGTTTTAAATTTATTCTTGCACATCTGCATTAGAGCCCACACTCTACAGACTGGATTCACAGTCCGATCTAGGTTACCAAATCCATCTACCATTCAGTGACTCCTATACTTCTCTCTGATGATAAGGGATGCTATTCCAGAGCCAGTTCCCCCTCTTCAATCCAACTACACACACACGCACACACACACACACACACACACACACACACACACACACACACACCCCTCCCACCATTTGCCTGGGCTTTGTCTGATTCTGAGCAGGTCATCTTTGCCAGTTTGTGCCACAGAAGAAAGAAACTGCGGCATACTGGAGAATTCCCAGTACACAAAAAGAAGTGGTCCCAATATCTTGTTTTTAAGACCTTATCAATAAAAATTAATAATAAAACCAAATAGTCCATAATCAAAATAAAACTTGATGGCACGACTCTGTGAAAGTGACTAATGAGTGTAATATATTCTTGAATTGGAGAGGCTGACGTGGGATGGCCCAGTGGTTAGGAATGCATGCATACTGCTCTTCCAGAAGTCATGAGTTCAATTTCTAGTACTCACACTGAATGGTTCACAAACACCTATAACCGCAGTTACAGCAAATTTGAAACCTTCTTCTGGCCTTCATAAACCCCTGTGGTTATTTGCATACTCCTCGCCCCATCCCAACACACACACACACACACACACACACACACACACACTTTTTAAAAATCCAGGTTTGGCTGAATTCAGTTTTTCCTTAGGATCACAGCACCACCCATCAAATTCTTCCTTGTTTTTCTTCTTGTTTGTCTTCTTTGCCCCACCCACAGGCCATCAAAGACCTAGCGTAGTGCTCAGAATGAAAGGCAACCAACGTGCATCACATCGAGCCTTCTTCCCAACTTGTCCTCCATCGTAGGAGTTCAGTTGCCCAGCAGATGCATAGGTTTCAAATATCTCAACCTAGGAGGGGTGGGCATTCTTCTTCATTCCTAAGCTGCCCAGCAGCATCTGTAAGATGCTCCCATCTTGCATTCTGGCCTTGCAGTGGCAGACAACACCGAGGGTTATGTAGAGAACCTTGCTCTCAAAGCAGGCTATCTGGGTTTGGGGCTCTTAGCTATTTATTTTCCCTTAGTCACTAAGACAGAATGACTCCACAAGGCTGCTTTCTACTTTCCAAACAAGCCTGGCCTGCACAGCCATAAATTCTCTCTTTATTTATAATAAACAATCTAGATGACCAAGTGCATATGGTTAAAAGCTGTTTCAGGATGTCTTTGGCTGCTACTAAACTCAGTCGCAGTTGGAGACTGTTTACTAAGAGGTCTGACCAGGGCCAGCTTTTATGGGCTCAGAGAACCATAACCCTCCAAAGGGCACTATGATTGATTTTTGGAAAGCAGGCCCTCTAAATAGACATTGCTTCTCATTTGAGTCCTTGGAATTTTTCTTACCATTCTGTTGTTATTCTTTACAAAGTCTCAAAGGCAACTCATTTTCTGCTTTTTTTTTTTTTTTTTTTTTAAATCTTATACAGAGCAGAAGTGCTTAGTGACATCCACCTTATTTGTTTTTGCATTAGAATCCATGTCAGCTTTCTGGGAGGGGTGAGGGAGGGGAGACTAATCAGAATATATTGTATGAAAAAAAAATCAATTTTCAATAATAAAATTAGGATCAGTCCTCTGTTTTGACAGTTCTATTAATTCCTAATGCTGGATACATTTTTCACATCTTAGTGTGACGTCCATAAATTTCTTGCTTTCTTATTCTGAGGGTTGATGGCTAAGTAGAGCTCTGAGCAGCTTGGCAAGACTTGCCTCTAATTTTAGACTGTACCTTTCTTCTTATCGTGCCATCAGGCTGAAGGAACAGCTATTATTTGGAGCACATCTGGTCACAGTGGAAGAAGTCTGTAGACCCAAGGGAGGTGCTGGGGAATACTATCTCATCCATAAGATCCAAGAGAGTCAAGGTGTTAATACCAGAACAGATGGCTGAGAGGACCAAGACCACAATCTAACAACAGTAGACAGAGTATCTCTTCCTCAGTCCTTTGATCCTGATTTTTATTATATTTATCCCTTGGTTCCTTCATTTATTTACGTTTATCTTTGCATATGTGGACATGTGTATAGATGCTCATGTGGAGGGCAGAGGATAACTTTCAGGAATCTGTTATCGTCTCCCACCACATGGGGCCTGAGGATTGAATGCGAGGAGGCTTCAGGCTCTGCTGCAAGGTCCTTACCCACAGAGCCATTTTATTGGCTCCACCCTTTGCTTCTCTCATAGTCTGAGGTGACTACATGATACCTGCCTACACAGGGACAGCAATCTGTCTTCCTAATCCATGATTAGAATGCTAATATTATCTGGAAACATCTTCAAAGACACACCCAGAATAATATTTAATCACATCTCTGCATCCTCCATTGTTTTCTGATTAAAAAAAAAAAAGGCTCTTTACAGCTGTAGCTAATACCACCTTGAGCTTTTCTGCTGGGAACAAAGCCAGCATGGCAAAGAAGCAACCAAGGATACAGAGATGGACAAAATCATGGGTAAATATAATGCATTTAAACTTTCCATTGTCTAATATAATTTGTTTACTTCATTTTCCACGGGAGTTTTATCTTGTCGTCATTTCCTAAGTTTGAGCCTTACCTTTGAAGGTGCTACTGACCACTGACGTGTGCTGTGAGCCAAGAGCTGTCTGTGACAGGGATCCTGGGTGACCTGCTGGTTTTATTTATTTATTTATTTATTTTTTCATCTTTCAGAACAGGAGGTCTGAGGATGTACAGCGCATCCTTCTTTTAGGAGGCATAAGGAACCTTAGCCAAATTTGGTATGGATCAATTTCTTCTTGCCATTACCTTGACTTTATAGAGTTTAAAGAGGGCGGTATCAACATCTAGTATTCCAGGAGCCAAAATGAACCTTTCCTCTTATCAGGGTGTCTAGCTGAAACGTTTTGTCAGATGGAGGGGAGCTGAGGGACAAAGCCAGTGTTAGCTTCCAGGATGGCTCTCCTTTGCTGTCTGTTCGTAGCTGTTAACCCAGCAGTTTTACAGTCAATGGGACTCAGCTGATCTGAGTTTAGCATTTGTGGCCTGGTTCCCAGGGTAGATTTTTTTGGCTACAGTTCATTGAGAGACCAACACACAGGTCAGCCTCCTTAACCTGGTCATTTTGAACTCTGAGAATCATTTCTTCATGGGAAAAGACTGTTCAAATCCCCCCTCTGACACTCAGTCATTTGACAGCCAATAAGCGTGACATTTGCCTTTGAACAGAAAAAAATTTAAAAAATGTTTTATCTCAGAGTGAATTAATTATTATATGTTATTAAATAATTGTAGCAATGGGTGGGAAATTCAAGAACTCGGAACAAGGTGAGCATGTAGAAGGAAGTATAACCAGATAACAAAAATATCAAAGCAGACTGGCGGACCCCAGGAAAACCCAAGGAAGAATTTGTCTTTGCTATTCTCTTCAGAAGGTGTAGGTCAGGTCTGCTTTGGGGAAATGATGCATTCCAAAGCAACGGCACCAGAAAAGCTTCCTATGCCAATAAAAATGCTCTGCACTTGTGCTGCTCACTAAAGTAATAATTAGCCGCATGTAGTGGCTGGGCCCCAAGAATGCAGTGGGCATGGCTGAGGAAATGAATTTTAGATTTAAATTGTAACCGATTTAAGCAAAACTGTTTATTCATGTGTGACTGTCAGTTGCCATAGTACTCAACAGAGTGTTCAGGTTTGCTTTCCATGAGTTTTTATAGAATTTAGGTTTAGGTAGAAATACGCGCGCGCGCACACACACACACACACACACACACACACACACACACTGTGTGTGTGTTGAAATACTATGCTGTCCTTGTTAGGGTTACAATTCCTCTGGTGAAACACTATGATTAAAAGCAACTTGGGGAGGAAAGGGTTTATTTGGTTTTCATTTCCGTAAATCAGCTCATAATCAAAAGCAGTGAGCACAGGGATCCCGCAGGGCAGGTACCTGGAGGCAGGAGCTGATGCAGAGGCCATGGAGGAGTACTGCTTACTGGCTTGCTCCCTGTGGCTTGCCCAACCTGCTTTCTTACAGACCCCAGGACCACCTGCATAGGATGGCCCCACTCACAACAGGTTTTGCTCCCTGTCCCCTCCCCCCCATAAAAAACTATTAAGAAAATGGCCTACAGGCTTGCCTGCCTAAGTCTGATCATATGGAAATAGTTTCTAAAAATAAAAACAACAATGAGCTTTTATTCCTTTTTATCTAGGAGAAAACAGTGTTTCCTGAAAGTGAAATTCATTAACATAAGTCCTGTTACATGGCATCTTCAGGAACTCCATTCCCATACTTGCTTCATTCTATGTCTAAAGCAACTTACCGATGTCACTACTCGGTATTCTAATAGTTACGACCCTGGCCAGACACGCTCAGGAAGCCAGTCTTGAGTGTGAGTCTCTGCACCTGCCCCAGTATTAGAAAAGCCACTGCTTTTCTGTGTGCTCTTTTTCTGTGTGCCAAGAAACAACACTGTGAATTCAATTTGCTCAGTTGTTTTGAGTCATAAGGCCAGGAATGACAACTTTCAAATCCATTCTATGTTATAGGTAAAATTAAAAGGTTAAAAAAAATAAAAGGTAAAACAAAACTTTGTTTTGTTTAATTAAATATTACTATTTAGATACTTGCGTTATTTTTCATATATTTTTTTTTTAAGTTCCAGAGAATGTTCACATTTTATACAAGTTGTAAAAACTGTCACAAAGCTTTTTCTAACATCTATAATTACATGTATAAAGCCTGTACTGTCTGTTAGTACTACCCCTCCCTTTATCTCAAAGATACTTTTTATCCTTTGTTTTGCTTTTTTAATCTCTTTAAATATGATTTTATTGCCTTTATTCATCTTCTTAAACACATTATCATTCTTGAGCTAGGGAGGTGGTTGAGTGGGCACAGTTGCTGCCTCTAAGCTGAGGGACCTGAGCCTGAGGCCTCGTCCACACGCGGTGGAAGCGGAGAGCCCAGTCTCACCGAGTCGTCCTCTGCTCTCCATGCACAGCATGGCGTGTGCATTCTCCCCTGTGTGCCCAAACCAAATGAATACATTTTAAAACCCCAACATTTCCCAGTTCAATAAGGTCATCCATCTCTTGCCTTACTGCTTTGATTATGCTTTATGGCATTTGAAAGTCCCAGCTTGCTACTTTATAGCCTTTGTGTTTCCTTAGATTGGCTTCTATCTCCTTATGTTTCTGTTCCTCTTTGGGTTATAACATTCATCCCTTCACATGTGCAATGGTTACTGACACTGTCAAAGGTCTGATTCACTATGTTCACTTCTTAAATATTAATGTTTATTCTGGCAAACACATTACTAGTCAGACTTACCTTGGTCTTGACAGTGCTTGGTATTATGTTTCACTAAAAGTCTAGAATATTCTGCATCCTTGTTCTACTTTTATTGTTTTTTTTTTTTTTAATTGGAAACAGAGTCTCATGTAGCTCAGGCTGGCTTTGAACTTGCTTATGGACCTAAGAATGACCTTGATCTCCTGCCCCCTTCCTTCCTACATCTTCTTTTTATTTTTCATTTTGTTTTAAATTTATATATTCACTTCGCATCCTGATCGTAGCGCCCTCTGCCCTATCCTCCAGGTCCCTCCCTCCTATAGTCTTCCTCTATCCCCCCTCCCCTTGTCCTCAGAAAAGGGGAGCTCCCCAACGCACCCCAGAACATCAAGTCACATCAGGACTGAACTCATTCTCATCCACAGAGGCCAGGAAAGCCAACCCACTTAGGGCAAAATGATAGAAGAAGCAGGCAACAGAGTCCATGTCATAGACGGTACCCGCTCATCTTAGTAGGGGACCCACATCAGGATCGAACTGCCCATCGGTTACATATGTGTAGGGGGCCTAGGTCCAGTGCATGCATGCTCTTTGGTTGGTGCTTCTGTCTCTGTGAGCCCAATGGGTCTAGGTTATTTGACTCTGTTGGTTTTCTGGCAGCATTCTTGTCCCCTCTGGGTCTTTCTATCTTTCCCGCCTACTCTTCCACAGAACCCATCAGAATCACCCTGACTTCTCATAAAGACTTTCTCCATCTTCTAAAGGCTTGAATGTCAGCCCTGTGTGACCACAGTGGAGCTGGCTATGTGCCTAGGAGGCTTGCTTGGTCTCTGTTGCCTCCACTAGGGTGAGTGTGGAGCTTCTGGTCCATGTTTTTATTTTGGCCTGGACTAGGGTCCTGAAAGTTTCACTCCCCTGTGCTCTCAGATAGACACCTCAAATCAGACACCGTACCTACTACGTAATTGCTCACATGTGAGGGGAACAGTTGTGATCACGATCAGAACAAGAGGTTGCTACTTGTGTTTTATTTCATTTCATTTTCATTTATTTGAGCAAGCATGCCAAGTCTGTTGTGAAGTAAGTAAGTGGCTTCTCGCAGCCGGAAGGAGGACTCCAAAATGAGTGGCCCAATATTTGCAGTTTAAAGAAATATTTTGAAATCAATTGACTCCTACGCTGATTTCTTAAACATATTTTCATTTAAATGATCTTGATTTTAGTATTGACATTCAGATATTTATTTTTATGTATAGTATAAACTAGTATGTAACTTCAAATTTTATCATGTGAAATAATTGCTTATCAAGAATTGAGGGTTAAATTTTAATTTTTTTTACACAAATGTTTTGCCTGCATATGTGTATGTACACCAAGGGGGTCACTGTTGCCCACAGAGGTCAGAAGGAAACATTATATGGGAGTTACAGATGGTTCTGAGTCACAGTGTGGGAGCTGGGAATTGAACCCAGGTCCTCCGGAAGAATAGCTAGTGCCCTTAACCACTTAGCCATCTCTCCAGTCCCTAAATTTAAAATTGTTAATCAAATAATGACTATCAATTAAATAATTGTTTACATGGCACACATTTCACTATTTTTGTCTCTTCTTTTCCATCTTTCCCATCACTGTGTAGCTAGAACAGGGGGAAACTAATTCAGGTTTATCCAAAAATAAATATTAAAGGGGTGAAATGTATTGCCTAAATATCAATATACCACAAACATATTACTCATACAAATTTAAAAGAGAAAGTGCCTGAATGAATGGAAAATGAGGATATTTAATATACGTACTCTCTCACCAAAGAATGTCACCCTTGTCATTTCATTTCCTTGGGCTTTGGGAATAATGTTTAATTGCAGATGGCAATCCTCTTACTAAGACACTTCTTGCAAGGGTTAAATTTTAAACAAGAGGCTTCCCTTGGTTTTCTTATATGTGTCCCTAGGGATTAAAGTATAAAATGCAGCAAAGACTTATAAGTCAAGAACAAAACCGGACAGCTTTGTTCTAACAGGTTCCTAACTCATTTGTTCCACAGGCTACACACAGGTTTGAAGTTCAAATAATTTCATATTCAAATTTTTATTTACTCTTATTATATGATATTATCTAATCCTTAAATTATTTCATAAGAAATGAATATGAATACAACACATACACACATATTTGGCTTTTTGAGACAGGGTTTCTCTGTGTAGCCTTGGCTGTCCCGGGTCTCACTCTGTAGACCAGGCTGGCCTCGAACTCACAGAGATCCACCTGCCTCTGCCTCCTGAGTGCTGGGATTAAAGGCGTGCGCCACGACATCTGGCTCGCTTTGCCTTCTTTATAGACAATGTCTGTGTCTCTGATACTTTCCCTGGAAGACTGATAATTCTGTGCTTTCTCTTGCTACCAAGCTCTGTCCTAAGCCATTCTGAGTGAGCACACAAATGGAGTAAAGATGGTGTTAATGGGGCAGCAGAAATTCTGAGGCTAGATGAAAGGGCAAGTGCTTCTGAGACGCCACGGTGGCTTTGGTTATGTGGCTCACGCTTCTAGAAAGAGTGATGGGAACACTTAAGGAAGGAAGGACGCTGGTAGAAATGGCCTGGGAACCCACAGGGACTTAGCTAGTTGTCCTCTGCCCGTTCCTAGTCACCACTTCAGACTCCTGACCCTACACAACTGCAGAAAACTAGGACACGTTGTGAGGAGGTTCGGCCATTACCCTTTGGCATTCTATGTCTACCGTAAAGAAAGTCTGAAGGAATCTGTGGTTTTGTATATTTGAACCAGCCTTTTTTTTTTCCTTCCTTGTTTTGTCATTTTTTAAAAAAAGAAATATATTTTGGCTTTTGGAAATAATGTCTTTTATAGTCAAGACTGGCCTTAAACTCCTGACCCCTCTGCCTCCACCCTCAGGTGCTGGGATTACAGGCACGTGTCAGCACACCAGGCCTATGTGCAGGAGCCTTGATCCGTCTTTTCTGGTTGACCTTCCTGAGGCTCTCAAGAAAAAGGGAAAGCTAACCTCTGTGTAAGGGAAAGCCACAAGCAGCTTCTGCATTTCAAATCTCGGGTTTATCTAAGTGACATTTCCTGTGGTTTCCTATGACTTTCTTTGCCTTAACAGAGGATGTGCAGAATTGATGAGACCGGAAACAAAGGGCAGAGATGAGGTAACCGCTAAGGGAGAGTGTGGAGGTTTTGTGATAGTAGAGGCCTGAGAAAGAGCAGTTAGAAACCCCAGTGCCACACCTGCCCATTTCTAGAAGGCTCTTTTGAGAGGGCTTTTTACACCTTCAGTGACTTCTCGCTGTGCTGTCAGTGGAAAGTTTCTCCCTTTCCTGAGATGTGCCTGAGGAGATCAATCTCTTCAGAAGAATACTTCAGGATGCCATGTAGTTAGTTCAGAAACACAGCAAAGCCTGTGGATACAGCCTTTTTATCTGCCTGTGGTGAATGGTATATTTGGGTATCAGGAGGATTTTCTCAATTTTCGATGCAATTGGAGGTTTATGTAAATAGGACTACAGTTGTTAATTGTCTTGAGAAACAGATCAAATCCAGTGTTGGGCCTTGTCAGATGAAGGCAAATAGCCATTTGATTTTCTCTGATTTACACCGTTGGTAGAAACGCGCTGAAAATAGCTAGAGAACATACACAGAAGACTCACTGACTAAGGAAACTCACACAGAGCTCCTAGGAAGCATGCTATGAACAAGGAAGGCGGCTATTTTAAGCACCAGACAAATGATGTAAAATACTGTAATAATTTTCTGTGCGTATACACACACACACACACACACACACACACACACACACACAC
>OU015755.1:11073752-11100503 GCA_907169655.1 Acomys percivali | reverse complement strand
AAAAAAAAATTCAAACACACACATGTACATAAGCATTTGACAGTTTTGTTTCCAGAAAGAAACAAGTGAGTAGAGGATGCAGGATTTTGCTTAGGACATTTTTTTTTGCTCTGATTCATAATTAAAAATACATGAAATGGGGAGATGGCTCAGTTGGCAAAGTGCTCACCAAATAATCAAGGGTACCTGAGTTTGCTCCCCAAAACCCAAATAAAAAGCCAAACATGGAGCAGGCCATGGTGGCACACGCCTGTGATCCCAGCACTCGGGAGGCAGAGGCAGGCAGATCGCTGTGAGTTTGAGGCCAGCCTGGTCTACAAAATGAGTCCAGGTTAGCAAAGGTTACACAGAGAAACTTTGTCTCAAAAACAAAACCCAACCCAACCCAACCAACCAACAACCAGTCAAATGAATAAAAAACCCAAAACCCAAACCCAAAACAAAACAAAACAAAGGCCAAACATGGTAGCGTATCCAGGGCTGGGGATAGAGTCCGGAGAATCCCTGGTGCTTTTGCCTAGGCAGTCTGTCCTAATTAGCAAGCTTTAAATACCAGTAAGAGAGTCTGCTTCAAAAAAATAAAAAAATAAATTAAGATGGGTAGCTCTTAAGGAATGAAATGGGAGATTGTCTTCTCTTCTTCATAAGGATATGTGTACATGTGCACACTAGTGTGCAACAGTGTGCACATAACCATGCCTACATATTTGCAAACACCCAAAATATCACTACAATTTTATATTACACAGAGTGACGGGGGAGGGAAGAAGTGGTGGACGGGTGGGGGGATGGAGAGAGAGAGAGCGAGAGAGCGAGAGAGAGAGAGAGAGAGAGAGAGAGAGAGAGAGAGAGAGAGAGAGAGAGAAATATGAACTCCCAATTCTCTAGGTACTAGGATTACCATATTTGAACATTATCCACCTTTTGTGTGTTTGTGGTTGAATATATATCTTCCACCACTAGATATGACTGTAGACTCTCTCTCTCTCTCTCTCTCTCTCTCTCTCTCTCTCTCTCTCTCTCTCTCTGCAATCTGAATGTCTTTAAGACCCCATTTCTTTTCTGTTTAGTGGACTGTGTTGCTTTGACATGCCTTTGCATGGTAGCACAGAAAAGGTAAGAAAACCCACCCACTTCAGAAAAGCAGCTGGTGTGTTGCTTATGTTTTTAATCCTCCCCCGTGTCTTGCTATGGAAATCCAGATTGAGATTTTAGGAGAGCAGGAAAAAGGTGAGAAAACACTCCCCCTGGAAGAGACATTATTTTAACTAAAGCAAATAAAGCAGGGAATATTCCAGAACATTCTGGACTTAGAGAGAGAAGAACTTGCCACTATCGAGCCTGAGAATCCCAGGGTAGATTTGATGAGTGATGTTAATGTATTCCCGTCTGGTGGGTGTCTATAAATAGCACCTGCCAGGCACAGGGTGCATCCTTCATGGTTAGTCGCTCCCTCTTGACTTGCTTCATCAGGCAGTGCCCTCAGACTCTTGACAGTCACTGCTGCTGATTAGTGGGGGGGATGAACCAACCTCTTCAGGCTGAAACACGGCTCTTAGCACAAGAGGTAGACTCTACCCGGGCCCCCAAGTGACCCCTCGAGCAGATAGGTACTTCTTCTAAGAGGCATAGAAACCTCCAAGTACCCAGGGTACAATGGAGTCACAGCTGATTCTTGAAACCTGAAATGGAGGCTTTTGGAAAGAAAGGCAGCAATCCTATTCTGACTCTATTTCTGTGTGCACATCCTTTCAGATTCTTCTGATGGACTTGGTATTGTGCAGCTCAAAGTAGTCGGTGACATGGCTGTGGAAGGGGTGTAGCTATAGTTAATAATTTCCTAATAGACAAATGATGGGGGTTGGGAGAGAAAGCCTGACATCTGGGGTCTAGATCCATCACCCAGAAATGCAATGAGCACAGAGATTTTAAATGGGCAGACAAGTACTTATAGTCCCCTTAGTTCTGAACTCTGGTAGAGCCAACGGTCAGAAGACAAAGAGCCAGGAAGCAAAGCAGGAGAGAAGGTGGGTCGAGTGTGTGTCTGCCACAGAACAGGAGGCTCTCCCTCTCCACTTTAAAACTATTAGGTAGCAATCTGGTGCTTTGCCTGGCTCATTGTTAAGATATTCTTATACTAGAATCCCTTGAGTATAAGTGTCATGAAATTTTTAAAAACCCTGTTATTCATGATAATTTCAACTTCACTTAACTTAGTATTGTTAATAAAGGGAAGAGGAGGCAATTAAACAAAGGAGGAAATGTAGAGGCTGTAGGTTTGAGGCTCCACGTTTCTTAGGAAAACATGAAGAAAAAGAAAGAAGCTTCTGGTCTCCGATATTTGTTTACCTACTGTGGAACTTTCTAGAAAGTTGTTTCTGGACTGCGTGGGCCTGGTTTCTGCATGTAGGGTTTAATTATTAGTAAGAATTCACACTTCTAATGAGCACCTGCTGTCTTCTTTGGGTCAGTACATTTTTATCAGTTCGGGACAAACGCTAATCACACATGACAAACTACTATCAGGTTTGATGTATTGCTTTTTAAAAAGTTATTCTGAGATAATTTTAAACTTCTAGAACAGTAGAGTATATAATCACCCCTACCCCTCCAGTACATCCTCACGTTAGCTTGTTGTGTAAGTAGAGTGCTCTTGATAGAGCAGACAGGTGAAGGAATGGTCACACAACACCATTAATTACATTATAACATCCACAGGATTGACACACCTTCTAGAAGTGACAAATAGGAAACAGCCAGTAGTTAGGAAATATGTTTAGCAATACTTGGTCGAAGAACAAGATCTAATAAACTACAGCATGCAAGCCATACGATGGAGAAAGATAAATGTGAAAAAAGAAAGTTTGGGGTAGCATAGGAAGAAATGAATTTATCTATCAGTCAGTGAGAATGGCTGAATAGCCACAGACAACCAACTGCATGTCATGTGCTATGTATGTTGTTAGACTTGCAGTGTCTGTGTCTCTATGTACCATGGACAGAGCTCTTCTTGTCATTATTTCCTGAACAATACAGTGTAATAACTATTTGCCTAGAGTTTACCTTGTGTTAGGTATCATAGGTGATCTGAAAGTGACAGAAAACATACAAAAGGAGTGTGTAGGCACTATGCAATCATTTGTGCCTTTTTTATAAGGAGCTTGGGCAACCTTGAACTTGGAAGTCTGGATAGTTCTTAAACAAAATGCCCACAAATATCAAAAGACAACTATACATACTTTCTTCTCTCTCCCAGTTTTCAGGAACATATGCAATAAAACCTTTAGGCTCTCTGAAGTGCTATTTTCATGCTTTTAAAATATATTATTTATTATAGCAAGATACTTTGTAAAGGAAAGATGGTTATTTGAAGTCGAGGTTATGGACTTCATGGTAACAGGGTTCCAAGGCAGTGCAGGGCAGCACAGAAGTGACAGTGTGTTTCTCTGTCTCTCTGTCTCTGTCTGTCTGTCTGTCTGTCTGTCTGTCTGTCTGTCTGTCTGTCTCTGTCTCTCTCTCACCTCTTACAGTGTCACTCCAGAATTCACCCACAGGAGATTCCACTTTTAGGTCTTAACTAATCCTAATTTTATTGCTTACCTTAAGATCCATCATTGCAATACATCCTCGTATCAGCATAGCTCAAAATTGGTTTAAATCATAACACAGTGAGGCTTAGGAGATGGCTGAAAAATTTGCCAACCAGAAGTTTTAAGAAGATGGTTGGTGCCTGGGGTCCCTTGTGTAACCTTAGAAGTTCCTAAAGGCTGTTTGTCATAGGAACGATGTGATTAGACCTTTCAGGCCCTTCACACAGCCTGTGGAATGATACAGCCACTGGTGGATGGTGCTCTAACCAGCAGTTCGCTGTACTAACATAGCCATATACCATCACAAGGATGGAGTTTAGGGAGTTTCCATGTCACTGGACATGTGGAGCAGTGGGCTGGGAGGGTGGTAGTCCCAGAGGACATGGAGGCCTTCTTCTCTGTTTCTCTCCCACCTGCCTATCACGGATGTTGGTCTCTACATGACAAAAAGGAAGGAAGGAAGGAAGGGAGAAAGGAGAGGAAAATGTAATAACAGGTCTTCTCTGAGAAATTCGAAGAGTGAACCTGAGACCACTGTTGTGAGAACCTCTGTTGGAACCAAAGCATACAGAAGGGTGGACAATCTAAGGATCGATCATCCGGTGTAAGGCTCATGACTGGCGATTCCACAACAAAAGATGGATTAACGAGAAAAGACCCTTGACATGGAGGCTTTCAGAAATGGAGACACCAAGCCCAGGGAAAAGTCTCCATTTTATGCTAAATCCAAGGAAAGCAGTAGGCACATGGAGAAGCATGCACATGAAACATGGTACATGGAAACTGCCAGGATTCAGATGGGGACATGGATTGGGAGATGAATGAAATGTTGATGTTCTAAACACCCTTTTTCTTTTTTTTTTTTATGTTTTTTAAAAATGTTTTAATTTTTTAATTAATTTATTGTTACATCTCAATGGTTATCCCATCCCTTGTATCCTCCCATTCTTCCCTCCCTTCCAGTTTCCCCTTATTCCCCTCCCCTATGACTGTTCCTGAGGGGGATTACCTCCCCCTGTATATGCTCATAGGGTATCAAGTCTGTTCTTGGTAACCTGCTATCCTTCCTCTGAGTGCCACCAAGTCTCCTCCTCCAGGGGACATGGTCAAATGTGAGGCACCAGAGTACGTGAGAAAGTCATATCCCACTCTCCACTCAAGTGTGGAAAATGTTCTGTCCATTGGCTAGATCTGGGTAGGGGTTTAAAGTTTACTGCCTGTATTGTCCTTGGCTGTAAACACCCTTTTTCTATTCCAGCACAATGATCCGGTATTGATTTAGATATTAGATTCCATATATTCATCTGCACATAAAAATCAATGCAGGGTAGTGAAAAGCCCTTACAAAACAGTGCCGAAGAACATCCACACACGCTTCATGGAGGAATATTGAGAAATGTTAAGGCAGGATGCTAAAGGCACCAGCAGTATTTAGAAGTCAATACAGTCAACTTCACAGTACAGTGGAGATAACTTTTTAAGAGGATGCCCAGCCTAAGAGGAGGCATTGGCTGTAGATATGACAATACTACAGATAATAGTTACGGATGACTGAGGAGAAATGTCAGCCTTGTTTATAGTTAGGCAAATGAGAATTATAATCACCATGGAATGCCACTGATGCACCCATCGTGATATCTAAAATTAACACTCACTAAACTTTCCAAGTATTGGTGAGGCTGTGGGACAGTGAGCATTTCAATAACTTATAAGCATATTTTCTATGCAAATTAGCTTAGCAGTGTTAACATGAATGTGTTTTGTCATTTGCCAAACCCACTGACAGGTATGCATCGTAGAAACATATTTGCTCCATACATGATGTGCTTTTAATGTGACATGTCCCCCAAATGCTCATGCTTGAATATTTGGTTCCTAGCTGCTAGTGCTATTTGGGGGAGACTGGAACCTTTAGAAGGCGGTGTCTAGTTGGAGGAAGTGTGTCTCTAGGCATGAGCCTTGAGGCTTGATGGCGCTCTCTCACTTCTTGTGCATGCTCAACTTCCTGACTGTGGACTCAATGGGACCAGATGTATCCTGCTTCTGCAGCTGTGATTCCCCACCATGATGGACGGTGTTTCCTAGGATGTAAGCCAAATAAACCCTTTCTTACATAGTGGCTTCTCCTCGGGCACTGTGGTCATGGTAACAAGAAAAGCAATTACTACTCATACCTATATTCACCAAGACACATGCTCGAGAATGCTCACTGAAGTTTTAGTTAAAAAAAAATCACCCAAGCTGAAAACAAGTCCTAAGCCCATCAACAGCGAAAGAAATCATCAAGTTGTGAAGTCAAATTCAGTACAACAACAAAAAATTGGCATTTTATGCAATGTCTCCAATGCATATTACATACATCATGTCAATCAACATACCGAAAGTATCACGGAATGATACAGTAATGCAGACAGGCCAGAGGTTGATGTCAGCTGTCTTTCTTGATCGCGCTCCACTTTATTTACTGAGACAGGGTCTCTTGCTTCACTCAGGGCTCCTCGATTCCGCTGGTCTGGCTAGCCTGCTTGCCCTTCGGTCTTTGTCTCCTTCTGAACACTGGGATTGTAAGTAGGCTGCCATGCCTGGACTAGAACTTGGGTTCTCATACTTGTGCAGCAAGCCATTCCCAATTGTGTGTGTGTGTGTGTGTGTGTGTGTGTGTGTGTGTGTGTGTATGTGTGTGCCTGCATGAGCTTCTGTGCATTGTGTTTATGCAGGAGTCTGAGCAGGCCAGGAAAGGGTGTTGGAGTCCCCAAAACTGGAGTTACAGGCAGTTTTGAGCTGCTTAATACTGAAGACTGAACCTGGGGCTTCTGCAAGGAGCAGCAAGCACTCTTAATCACAGAAATGCCTCTCCGGCCCTACCACGGCTTCTCTATGTTGCAAAGAGCACTTTTGATAAAGCCCGTCTACGCTTAAATAAACACTGACTTAAGACACCCCACGTGTATCTACTTGTTCCTGTGGAACAGTGATACAATTCATGGACCTGCTACTTGAAATGATTAACATTGATATAGGTGGGCGTGGTAGAGCTGACAAGTAACCAGAGCAGTCTGGGGCTGAGGCAGGAGAATTAAGAGTTTGGAGATGACCTGGGCTACATAGTGACATCTCTCCTCAAGGGTTAATCTTAGAGCCTGGATAAAGTTTAGATTTGGGAAGAGCAGTATTATTAGGATGAGGTCAGCCTCTAACTTTAGAGAGATTCAATCAACTTTCTTGACTTCCCTTCTACAAACTGGGCTGCCCCGAAAAAGTCCCCTCGCACAGTGTTTCTCAGATTCCTTATGGAAATCTGTGGATAATCGCATACCTGCATTTTACATTGTGCTGTCAATTTTATATGTCAATACAATTCCAACAAAAGGCCACCATAATTCTCAATAGGTAGCAAACATGGAATTTTCCATGAGGGAAGAACAGTCTGAGATACAAACGGGAACTAAATATTTCAAAGGAAAACATTTAAAATCCCAGATGAAATTGCTCATTTCTAAACTTGATTTCAATGTGATGGAAAATCAAATTAGCCTTGACTAAAAATGTATAAAAGATATTCAGGTTAAAGTGTGAGGGACCGTTGGAAAATATATAAACAAAATGAGCGGCTCAGTGGCAGGAGATAAAAGCGGCAGATGGAAAAGTAGACATCTAATCTATAGGTAGCTCAAGCTGTTGAGCAAAACACTTGAATGGAAGGATTCAAACATTGACTTGAAAAAGTTTCTTAGTGGAAGAAAGATGTGTGAGCCTGGAGTGTGTACTAAGTACTCCAAAAGCTACTGGCAAGAACACTCACACCTAGAATTAGTTGTGTCAAATGCTCAGATTATAATCAAAATGAAATTATATTCATTTTCATTCAAACATCCAAAAAGCATTAAAAAGGCATTAAGACTTCTGCTAGGCAATATTAATTTTTAAATTTATTTTATTTTAATTTTTATTGATATTTAAATTTTTTTACATATATAAAATAAACTACATAGAGCAAGAAGAGCCACAAAGCAATCAAGCATTATATTAATGTTTCATGTACAGTGTTTTGGCTATCCGTATTTGGCAACCTTGAAGGAAGCATTTTCCTATCTTAGCGAGTCTAAAATTCTGAATGTAAATTCATATCTATCTTATCTCATCTCTATCAACTTAAATCATCCTTACCCCCTAAACAACTAAGCTTAATTGTGAAACTAATCTATTTGTTCTTCAACCCCATCTGAGAGTTGAAAAGTAATAAAATTATTACCTGAGTAAGGAGGAAGTGCAGATTAACAGCTTCCAAATTGGAAAAAAATGACAGAGATGGTTTGCTGCCTGAACAGTCACCCCAAACTCTCTATAACATTGGGGCATCATCTTCAGCCTTCTGGCCCAGTATATCTGACAGACATATCTGTGAGGCAGGAACTATTGAGGACTTGCTTACCCTGTCTTAGCAGAGTTTGGCTGTTGACTCTACCTTCATCCAATCTTGCCTATCTTTAGGCAGAGTTCTGTCAGTGATCAAAATGAGACATTTTGCCCAGTGGTTGTTTTGCCACATTTGAAGCTGTCTCCATAAGGAGGTTCTTTGATGTTCATCATCTTCTTTGAGGTAGGCTGGGTGTTGCCAGGAGTTAGCCTGTCTTATTGTCAAAGAATCCTTAAAACAATAAAAACATCTTTAAATGCCATATTCTGTAAGACTCTGATGTTTTTGAAGACCTTATCTATTTTACCTTACTGTCTATAGAACCATACCTATCTGTTACCCCTAGGATGTATATTCTTGTGATATAAATAGACCAGCAATTGACATGACTACGATTTGATCAATTGACAATTACCTTGTCTAACTGACTTATCCTAAATAGCCAATAATAGCACTTTCAAGGTATTGGAGATAAACCTTGTATTCTACCTGAGCAATATGGGTACAATACCACATATTAGAGTAGAAATATATATATATATATATACATATATATATATATATGTATATATATATATAATGTGTGAAGAATAATCTTAGATTGAATTCTATACCAGTGTATCAAAATTAACCTTATTTTGTGTCAATATATAAATTTCTATATTAATCAATTAAAAATAACCTTGTGAACACAGATAAGGCCTTAAGTTGAGGAATTGACTCAATCATCTACTTTTTGTCCTATTATCCCTATATCTTTTTATATTCCCCCTTCTTTCTTTTCCATCCCTATCTCCAAACCTAAGAAAGAAAGATAAAGCAAAAGAAAGACATCCTGAGTCCAACCTCGTTTTCTCTCTGGATAAGACCAATAGTAACTTATAACCAACTCCCAAAGAAAAGAAACATCCATAGCCCAAGAAAGCAAACAAATACCTACCAAACACCTCTAAGGGAAATGGGGGTGTCGTTGTTCTCTTAAGGTTTATTCCAGCTGATTTGGGAAAAATAATACCTTTGTAAGGGCCCAAATAAAACTGGGGAAAATGGTTAAACAAGCTAGAAATAGCATTTGTGGTCCAGTTTCTAAATGTTGAGAAATTCCAGGCTTAATAGAAGTCCTGTGTGTGACAGTCTGAAATGCTGGACCAATTGAGATCAGAAGCTTTCTTTGAAGCTGTCTTGGGAGCTGTCCTGTTCTGATGGAGAACAGCAATTGAAGCACTTGGTGCTGGAACATGAAGGATGCAGGATGTCAGCATCCAGCATGCTGAGAGGAGTGAATCCTGTCAGGTCTGATACACTTCAAAGTCCAGATCTTTTGTTCTGAAAACATATAATTTCTCGCATGCATTATACAGTCCTAAACATTGTAAGTGTATGAGATGTGCAGGGTGCACAAAACAATTAAGGCAAGTTCTCTGCTCTTGGCATGAACAGAAGAAAGACATCTGTAAATCTTTATTCATGCCATAGGAAGAATGGCATCTAATCCTAAACCACAGGGATTCTGTAGCCAACAAGAAGCGTTGTCTATGCATAAACATTCATGTCTCAGCCAGTCTCAGAGCTATTCCCATGTAGTGGGATTAGCAATATAAGTTACCTGCTTGTTCTGCAGTTTGAATTCTTTACATCTTGATTGTAGTCCCCTCCCTCATGACCTCTTCCTCCCTCCCCTAACCCTCAGAAAAGGGGCGGGGCCTCTTCCCCTAATACCTGATCTCAATCTCATCAAGTCTCATCTGTACTCCCTGTATCCTCTTCCTCTGTGCCTGGCCAGGCCGCCCAGCCAGGGGCCGTGTCAGAAGTAGTCCCTACTCCCCATATTGTGGGACCCACTAGGAGACTGTGCTGCCTATGTGCTGCCACTGAGCAGAGTGTCTAGGTCCTCGCCATGCATGGTCCTTGGCTGGCGGCAATGCTAATTTTGAAGATGTGTGCAAACAATACAGTTTCTTAAGGTTGTTGGGGTTTGTTGATTTTAAATCCAGTCAAATGATCTTTCAGGTGTTAAGATGACAGGAGACACTGACAAGTCACCAACATTGACTGAAATAGCCTACTTTTCAACATAATAGAGATATTAAAAACAAGATTAGGAAAGCCACGACGAAAAGAGGAGTGTTAGCAAATGTCAAAACAGTTTAAAAAGTTTCAGCTCCAGATGGATACTTGAGAGATGGATCAGTGGTTAATGGCACTTGTTGCTCTTTCAGAGGACCCAAGTTCAATGCCAATAATCATATCTGTAACTCCACTTACAGAGGATCCGATGTTTTCTTCTGACCTTGGCGGTACTGTATACACGCTGTTTATACACAAGCATGCAGGCAAAACACTCAGACACACATAAAACAGTAATTCTAATTTCCTTAAAAAGTTCCAGCTTCAGATAACTGGTGAAAATGTAATATTTTTAGTCGTGTGTGTGTGTGTGTGTGTGTGTGTGTGTGTGTGTGTGTGTGTGTGAGCATGTATGCCATGCATATGCAGGTCCCCAGAGCCCAGAAGAAGGACTTCGTCTGTGAATGAAGATGAAATTTTCTATGTGTGATTTTTTTAATTAAGAGACTATTAGAACAATGAATAACTCTTACACATTTAATCATGCTTAACATATGGATAGATACAGTTTCTTTCAAAATCTTTAGAAAATAAATATTAGCAGGAAGAGAGGTCTATAAAAACAGAAAATAAACACTAAATAATATAGCCGTAAGGATCAAACACTGATATGTTTGTATGTATATGTATATGATTAAGAAAATAGATATAAGTGACTATGCATGCACAAAATAATCTCTATGCCTTCTTGGTGCATCAGTTGTTCTCTTTATTAGCACACAGTGGACTTCTTTCTCTCTTCTGGCCAAGTGGCGTTTAACACCTGGCCTATCAGATACTGCAGAGCTATACCAACTTGATTTCAGCTTTTGTTTGATATGCTGACTTTTGATACACATCCTTTTGGACATACCATATAAATGTCTTTCCTAGTTGGAGGTGTTTCCCAGAGATGGGTCTTGTTACTCCACCTCTCTTTACTAATGGGCTGGGGTCATCACATTGAAGGTTTTTTACTGAGAGTGGTTCGCTAATGCCTGTGATTTTGTTGTTTGCTTTTCTGTTAGCTGGGCTTTTGTTCTTTTCTTTGTCCTCCTTTGGTATTAAGAGCTAGGAGAGACCCATGCGTCAGCCTCGGCTAGGGTTTTTTCCTAACAGGATCCAGACTCTAACTTGACCCCATACAGAACCAGGATGAAGCCTTCCAAGCTCTCTGCCTCTGCAGGAGGTTGATGGCCACATCAGGCCAGGCAGCATCTTTCACCATCCTCAATGAGTGCATCTTCCTGGGGACTTTCTTGTCCTCCTGGTGTATACCCAGGATCCTCTGACTTTATTTGGGTACTTCAGGAAGGTGAGTGGGAGGCTGCTGCTGGTATAGTGGGTGCAATGCTGGGATACTGCCCAACCCCTACTCCACACAGGGCTACACCTCACAGAAAGGACCTCTCCTGATTTCAGGAGCAGTAGTGTCAAGCCTGAGAAACATAGTCTCTGGCCTGACCAACGTAGTCTCAAGTCTTCGCACAAAACAAATCTAAATGGAAGAACCCTGTATGGAGTCAGGAGCAGAAAGCAAGGGGCATTCATTTACTTGCATTTCGACTAACTCTTGTGCCTTTGAGAGAAGAGATCAAGCTACTTGTTTATGCAAAGTGAGTTTCTTCTGAGAAAATGCCTTCATGTTTTCTATCTGACTGGGAAAGAACTGAGGAGAATTTTCATCAGAGAGTATGACCCTTCAAAATTGAATTTTATCCACGTGGAGAGAGAAGCCATAATGCTTTCCAGAAGCTTCCACTTACAAGGACACTTTCAGAAACCAGTCGGGCTTTCACCTGGGCTATATTATTTTCTTTAAATTTCACCAACTGCACATAGACATCTTCTGGAAATAGAGATGAGCACACTGAAGCCCTTTCTTTCGAATCATAATTGAGGAACATAGGGTGCAGATGGCAGATAGCTGAGCGAGCCCACAGCAAAACCTTCTATACCCAAAGTCATTTGAAGTTTAGGGCTGAGCGGAACTGTAAATCAAGATCTGTCCAGCTTTAGTCACCAAATACTGGAATTAAACAGGTTGGCAGAATTCTGGATATCGCTTTTGTCTCAAGTGCTGACGCGAGACCCACAGCAACTTGGCGCTAGTGCCATTAATTCATTTAACAAATAAGAAACACGAGGAGCCGGCACAGGGTCACCTGTGCTAGCTCACAGAATTTGTGTGCTGTTATTAGAATTTAAACCCAGGTGTACACATTGTGTGTGTGGGGGAAACAAGAGCAAATGCCCATTGACTCTGAGTTCCTCTCGACTCAGGAGATGTATTACCCTCTCCAGTTGTAGGATCAGGCGTGTTTTTATGGTGCTCACCCACCTAAGGCTGGAGAATCAGATACAGAAATCAGGATGTGAGTGCAAGTGGGCTATTTGCTACCAGGTGTCACTTCCTAAATCCATCTCTGAGTCAGGTTAGAGAGAATGAAGTAATTCTGTCTGCAGTGGGCTTAGTGGTCCGGACCGAAGCATGACCGTGGTGTAAACACTACCAAACTTATTTGTTCACCTTTATGAACCAGTGAAAAGGAACTTTATTGAGATTGCTTTGCATCTACACATTCAGTTGGCAAGATCTGACATCTTTGCCGAGACTTCCGATCCCCCATCCTGGTACATGTTTATATAGATTTTTTTCTTTATTTATCAAAATTTTATAGTTTTCCCCAAAGATCATATCTATATTTTTTATTTTTATTACATATCCTTTTATGTTAGCATTATGCATATGTCATACTTTAAATTTCACTTGGTGAGTCTTCCTGAGTTTGAAGGGGACATGCATTCTGCTATTAATAACTGAAGTATTTCTTTTGCGTCAGCTATCTCGTGGGTGCCGTTCATGTTAACTTATGTCCTACCTGCTTTGTTTAACAATCACTAGAAGACAATGTTGACATCATTGACACTTGCTAACTTCCTCCGTGCATTCTACCCACATTTGCCTCAGGTTACTTCCTTAATTATATACAAATAAAAAAAAAGTGTTATGTTGGCGAGAGAAGATTAAAGGTGCACCTATATAGAAACCACCAGAATACCATAGGAATCTGGTGGGAATGGCTGAGGCGGACTTTTTCTATGAGGGGAAAAACACTAGCATCAAAAAAACAAAGAATGAGGGAAAGAGAATAGGAGGGGAGTCGAGGATTCTTCTGGAGGGCTCAGCTGTAGTTATGGCATGCTGTCATGCCAGGGTAAATGACGGCAGCAGCACAAAGTCAGGACCGTGGCTTAGCACAAGAGCCACAGCATGCATGTGGAGTCAGAGCACAACCTATGGGAGTCCGTTCTCACTTCTATCAGGGTAGGTTTCAGGAATTGAACTCTGGTTGTCAGGCATGGCAGCAAGTGCCGTTACCCACCGAGCCATCTCACTTGGCCTCCTCTTTACTGTGGAAGGGTTTCTCTACTGGCGTGCCATTGAACTCCTGAAATATTGCTTTGATTTGCATCCAGTCTGGTGACAAGCTTATTAAAGATGTCCTAGATTTCTGCACTCATGGTTTGTTTTGTTATTTGTTTTGTCTGGGCGCAGGGCCTCACTATGGAGGTCAAGTTGGTCTCAAAACTGTGATCCCCTGCCTTAACCTTTCGGGTGCTGGGATGACAGGAGTGCACCACCATGCCTAGCTCTTTAATTTGCTCATGAATTCTTGCATTTCCCCATTATCTGACTATGAGTTTCCATATCTCTGTGACACACCTGTGTGTTCTTTCATGCTATGCAATTCTTGCATTCCCATATATTGTAATTTCAATACTGCAATTTCAAATTATGTGAAAGGTCTAAATATGATAATAATGCTTGTTTCTCTCTTTAAATTTCACTGTTTCTTGAATTTTGAAGTCTTTTTTTTTTTTTTAAGTAAAATTTGATTTTGAGAGTTTCAGGCATGAGTATATTGTATTTACATCATTTCCACCTCTCCCTTCCCCCTTTCAACTCTTCCAATGTGACCCCGTTGCCTCTCCAATTTATGACCCCTTCTATAATAAGCATCATTACATCTGGATCTATTTATAAGCCTGCCTATAATCCACAGAGTGCGATTAATGTTGCCTGTATGTATACATGTTTATGTCTGACTGCTTAGGTTTGGGAGACTCTATGAAAGCTCCAGATGCCTTGAGTGATGTTGAGTTTGCCAGGCAGATGGTTGGCTTGGTTGAAGGTTTGCTATAGAGGTTGCCACAAGGTCCTGTGGACTTCTGTATGGTCCTGCTTTTTGGTCCCATGTTGTCTTTTTGTTTCTTTCCTAATGACTCCTTGAGTAGAATTTGCATTATTCTCTGCTATTTCACTGGCACTAGCTCCAGCCCCTGGGAATACAGGGAATCACCCTATGGTTTTTGGGTTACCTTTTAGACTTTTACTGTGTCTATGTCTCTAGACTGTGACCTTCACACAAGTACCCCAGTTTGTACATACTTTGTGTAGGTGAACTAGTAGACCCTTTAGAAGGCAGAGACTTGCAGGCAGTCTGTAGGAAACTGGAAAGGGGATGGTGGCACCCACACTGTCCAAGTCATTTGTTTTCCTTCCTATACACAAAGAAAAGAGCTTTTCTCTGCTCTGTATCTCTACCACTACCACCCTGTGCACCAGTAGATGCCGAAAACAATGGGTCTGTTTGACCTTAGATTAGACCAATGAACCAAAAGAAACCATTTCTCTCCCACATTTTCATATAGTAACAGGACACTGATTAATACATTTAGGACGATAACTTATTTTGAAAGAGAAAAATGGAAGAAAATTATTAAATATTTTAGTAACTGAAGAGGAGGGTTCATCATTCAGTGAATAACTTAGTTATATTTGCATGTGACCAAGATAAATTTAGAAGCTTACTTCACTTGAATTTTGGGTACAATAATGTATAATGAAACAGTCATTTTCTCTGTGAAAGATTACAGCCTGAAATACACCGAGAAACACATCCATCTCAAAGGTCTCCTGGATATACCCTGGGAGCTTGGAAAGCACTAGGTCTTCCTATTCCATTGTAGGATTTAGGGGTTAGTTCAGTGTATTTTAACTAGATTTCATGCATCTGTAGAACCACAGTGGCTCCAACAGTTTAATTTACATTAGCTATTTTCTTATTTAGTCATCACCTAGATGACAAAACTAGAGCCCAGGCATGCTTGAACTCTCTTCAAATAAGGACCGGTGCCTTGTTCTTCCTTTCCTAAGTCACAATGTCAGGATTGCCACCCCATATGGGTGCTCAAGACTCTTATTTATAGCTACCATAAGCCAAGGTCACTGGCTTTGCCTGCAATGCTAGGAAAACCAACCAGGAAGGGTGAGATATCAGCACTTCTTGAAATGTATCTCGTTCAAGGATACTAACATAAACTAATGTTTTTTTTAACATGTTTCTATGAGAGAAATAGTCAAGAACACTTCTTATTAGGCAAAATATTACAATGGACAAATAAGTATTTTATTTCATGCATTTTAAAATATGCTTTGTCTGGAGAGAGACACAGTTTCTTATAGCCTAGGCTGTCTTGGAACTTGCTGTGTGGGTGGCCCAGTCATCCCTCAACTCCTGTCTCTACTTCCCAGGGTTAAAACGAAAAGTAGTAAGTGATAAATACCGGTCCTAGGTTGGGATACTTATAATTCAAGACACACAACTGGAGGTCAAATGAGCTGAGGCAGCACTGGCTTAAATGCGGCTGCCAGTTACTGAATACTCACATTTACCCTCACTGCATCCATGTTGCCGCTCAGTGTGCATATTTTGTGCTAGCTGCCGTCCTCACATTTGGCAAAGTTTGAATAATAGAGAATTTTCATAATGAAATAGAGAATTATTATAATGGCTAACATTAGTTTCCATTATAACACATCTTGATTTTGCTTTAGATAATAATTAGTGGGCCAAGACTTCTTTTTGAGTTCCCGAGTATCCAAGTTATTTAGAATTAGGTCAAAGACTACAGTGGATGGCCCTACAGCCAAAGGAGCATGACTCATTCCCAAAACTGCAGAGGAGAGAGGGATGGGGCTGGGCCATTCAAACAGCCAGTCACTTGCAGTCACGTTCCACCTTTTGATATTGGGACATCGTGCTGTCATCTATAGAGTTTACGCTATAGAACTGCATAGTCAAGTTCCAAAAATTATTTACAAAAATATCTCTTGTTCTTTTAAGTAAGTTTATGGCTTTTGTTGGGTCATAGTCATAGATATCCCGGAGCACGGGTGGCCCAGGGACTGTGGGCTGTGAGTTGGGTACACCTGGTGAGTTTGTGTATCATCCAAAAGGTAACATGCTCCTCTAAGGGGAGGCCATGCATTGGGAGTCTGGGTGAAGAGAAAGGCTGTCTGCCTGGGTTCTGGCCAGGTGTGCCTCAATTGCACACCTGCCTTCCCTCTTAGCAGATTCACAATTACTCTTTTGAGAAGGATCCGTTGTTCTGTGCCCCAAATTTATCCATGCATTCATGAACTAACTTACTTGTTGATTCCTAACTTCTCATCTCAGAAATGCATTCATTTGGTGTTATGCAAATCTCACAATCAGTTATTCATACATTAGCATGAATGATTACAGATCCTGATCAAGACTGATTCAGTTTGCCCGTCCTCAGGGAAGAGGGCAGGTACACTTTCTTTTTTTTTTTTTTTCTTCTAAATAGTGTGAGCAGAAAGAGTGAGCTCATGGGGTCAAACTGGGCATCTCATTGAGTGCCTGCCTTACCTGCTGAGCCATTTCTCCATTCCTATTTACTTCGTTTGCTTGTTTTGATGAGGACAATGGCTTCCTGCAGCCATATCGAATGTTTTCAAAATGAACATTCAGATACCTTAGGTCTCTAACCAAAGTACAGCCAAGCTTGTGCCTGAATTCTGGGAAGGAACACAGTAGAAAGAAGATGCTGTCAGCAGCCAAGGTGACAGCGGAAAATGAGGAGTTGACAGGCAGTAATAAATCCAACTTTTCCCATGAACTAAAACAAATGCAGAATGCAGATTGAACTTGTTAAGTTTCCCTTCCAATTTTTTAAATGAAAGTCACTATTCTTATTACACATCTATAATAAGCTAATTATGTTTATAGTTTCTCATTCAGAAGGACTTCAGAACACCTGCTTTTCACTTGTGACCAGATGTTTTTCCATAACGGCAGTCATGACAGAAACAGAAAGGTTATTTGTTGTTGTTTGTTTTAACATCTTTTTTATCGCTCTTCTCCCAGCTGTCCTTCAGGGCTGGCAAAATGACTCAATGGGTAAAATGTTTCCTGTGCGAGCATGGGTCCACAGAACCCACAGAACCCACAGACAGACCAGGCAATGCGGCGCACATGGGTCTGTGATGTCAGATGTGCAAGTGCCCTGAGGAGATAGGAGGAGAGTCCCTGGATGCTCACAGGGCAGCTAGCCTGGAGTACATGGTGATAAAGTACAGAAGGCTATGTCAAACAAGACAGAGGATGTGGACCAACACTGGAGGTTCAAAACACACACACACACACACACACACACACACACACACACACACACACACACACAAATAGCTTTCAGTGATGATAGTAGCATCAGCTACTGGTGTGGCTCTTCATGGCCACAAGAATAACACGCTTTACATTAACTTTAAGCCTCTCTGTCTTTCAATGGAGGCACCCAGCACTGCCATCCCTTTAAAAGAGAGAAGTTGGTGGAATGGTATCTTTTTTTTTTTCCGAGACAGGGTCTCTCTGTGTTAGCCTTGGCCGTCCTGGAGTCACTTTGTAGACCAGGCTGGCTTTGAAGTCACAGCGATCCGCCTGCCTCTGCCTCTCGAGTGCTGGGATTAAAGGTGTGCGCCACCACGCCCGGAGTGGAATGGTATCTTAAGCTGACTTTTGACAGAAACCCTTTTACAGTGATGTTGCTAAAACTGAAATGAAACATACAGGTAACAACAACACAACTAAGGACAGTACAGACACTGGGGCTGTATAATTGCTTTTATGTAACTGAAGAAACGTAAATGATTTATAGATCACCTTGTTACATAAAGAGGAACTTTTTTTTGTATCTCCAAAACAAAAACCCTAATGTTTCTATTAAGTTGGAAATAAACCACACATTATTCTCAGAGATCAACCAGGAACTAGCTCATATTCCCATAGACTCTAAAGTACAATGGTGACATGTTTCCCACAGAGTCCTTCCAAAACTCACTACTTTTCATTGTTATTTTACACATAAGTTAATTGTGACCAAAGATAATCCTGGTTACACTGTGATCTGCCAAAGGCTGCCATCAGTGGAAAGTTTTGATCACCACTGTTAAGGCCTATAATTTTTTAAACTTTAAGGGTTTATTTCCCTTTGTGTGTGTGTGTGTGTGTGTGTGTGTGTGTGTATGTGTGTGTGCATGCGTGCGTGTGCATGCTCATACATATGTGTCTACAGGTACATGTGTGTAGGTACCTGGGGAGGCCAGAAGAGGAAGTAGAATGGCTGGGAACTGGGATTAGAGGCATCTGGGAATTGCCTGATGTGTGTGCTGGGTTCAGCTCTGGTCTTCTGCAAGAGCAGCAAGTGCTATTAACCACTGAACCATTTCTCCTGACACGTGAAACACTTTTTACCCCCTGGGGCGTGGGGTGGGGCTGTGGGGCTGATATATACAAGCTGCAGTGAGCTCAAATTCCCCTTTTGTACTCCAGTCAAAACATTAATCTCAGCACTCCAAGAGTCTGGGACAACTTCAGGGGAGCAAAAGTGTACAATTTTCTCTCTATACAGAAATTGGGGAGAAAGTAAGGCAGGCAGCGTGCCATTGCTTCCACGGGGGCTGGGATGTGGTGGTGGTGTGTATCAGTTAGCAAAAGCCAATCTCTGACACACTCTCCAGTGTGTCCCTCATGTGGCCCTGCAGACCCTGCAAGGCCAAACTGCTGACAGCCATTTTCCTCCTCTCGGGCTCCAGGCTTCCCTCTGGTGGGTGGCATGGCCCCCTCCTCCATCCACTTGTGGATTTCTCTACTTTTGTCAGCCTAAGGCTCTCCTATGCATCCTTCAGAATCCAGGCTGCACTCCTTTATATCGCATGGGGTATCTGACCAACGCTGAGCCAGGACAGTGGAATCCCTCTCCCCATCACCTTTCACATCACACTCACACTCAGATCTGGACCGGTCTTCTATGTTTGTAGGAGGCTTTGACTCAGGGTCTTGAATTGCAGAGTTCTCAGGACAATCCAGTGAATCAAGTGAAACTACGACACTGTATTAACAGATAAGCATCTTTTGGCCACTGTAGACACACCATTGGCCATGCACCACGGGAGATCCCAAGCAACTGCTTCAGGCTGCCCTAACTCAGAAGAAAGAAAAGGAGAGCACTGCCCTCTAGAGCCGTGAAGAGAAGAGATATTCATGTTTGGTCTCTGAAGCTAAGTAGATGGCAGCTTCATATTTGAGGAACTCCGAGACAAGCAGGCACATGCCCCCAAAGGCACCTGTTCACACGAAAATATTTTAGAATCTTGGAGAAATCTGAGACTGGAACGTGAGATGAGCTGAGGAGGGTCATTACTGAGACTCCTGTTGTCTACAGGAAGTGCTCAAATATGCTTGAAGTCAGGTGTCTTGAGAGAGTAATCCTATCTGTATGGAAGAAATATGAACAAAACAAAACAAAAACAAACAAACAAGTCAAATTCAAGTGGAAAAGCCAGGGAGCAAAGAGTGGTGGTCCTGGCCTTCAGGAGGCAGCCTTGGGATGGTTAGGAGTTCAAAGCCAGTCTTACCACATAATGAGTCCAATGCTAGATTGTTCTACAATGAGATCCCAACCCCCAATTTTATTTTCAGAAAAAAAAAAAAAAAAAAAAAGCCCAACAGGTCTATGCGATATATTTCTTAATATTTTGACAGAAAGAGTAACGCCTAAAGCTTGTTTCCCCTCTATAGAGCTGTGCGGTAGTTAACCAATGAAATATTTTCTGTTGGGGCTTAGGAGAGTACAATTGTGCACGAGGCTCCCTGGAGTGAAAGCCCAGTATCATAAAAATAAATAAAGTTAAATTAAATTAAAACAGTTTTCTATTGGTCGAACGGAATAAAAAGAGAAAAGGGAGGGGCACTCACCTAGAACAAGATGGAGGAACAAAATGGCGGTATTGCTTATACCGGAAGAGAGGAAGGGAACAAGAGAGAGTGGGTGGGTATCCCGGTGCCTCTGTAAGCCTGCAGGCAGGTAGAAGGGCTTGGATAGAAGCTGCACGGGCAGCAAGCAACTTCACGTGAGGCAGTTACCTGTAGTTAGCACTTTTCCTGTCCATAGGTGTGCCTTCATTCTCAGGCATGCTCATGCCTGAAAGCTCAGGGCTGGCATCCTGCCCTGTGCTTGCTTCTTAGTGAATTGTCCAAGTTCATCCTGGAATCTGCAGCCAGGAATTCAGAGCTCCCGTTTCAACGTTTTATCTTTTCAAACTCACCATACAAGTCCTTAAGGACTGCCCTTCCCCTGGTTGGAACTTCCTACCACTAGCAACCCATAGAAAAATCAGGCCGGTTTCCTGCCCAATCAGGTAAAGGATGCTGAGCTGTAGTTGGAAACGCCTGAGCTCGAGCTGGTGGAGAGCGCCACCTGCTGTCGCGTATGGTGCTGTGTGTTCCCAGAGCCCCAGCCACCTGTTACCAGGAGAAGCCTGTAGCTCCACAACTTTTCCCAAGATAGTCTTGATTCTGTTGGCCCACTGTGCCCAAATATGAATGCATTTGCATTGTGGAGGATGTCGATAATCTAGAGGAAAACCTCAAATGGAATAAAGTTTTGGCATGTTCAACCCATGGTAAAGAAGAGGAATAGAACTGTCCAGCATTTTGTTGTTGTTGTGGTGGTGGTGGTTTGTTTTTCAAAGCAATTTTACACGTTCAGTTACAGAATTCAATTCTGCATCTCAGGAAAAACATCTAAAAGCCATTCTCCCGGATGTATAAGATAAACGGGTTGGAATAGCCTCGCTATTGAACACTTTCAAATTAGCAAACAGCGTCTTCCCGGGGGCTCATGCAGGGAACCTATTCAGTCTGTCTGACTCTAAAATTCTCCTGGGTTCGTTTCAGCTCCATTACCCTCACCTGCACATCCCACGCCACTTATGTTTGCAAAGAGAGGCCGACGGAGGGGGAAAGACAGAGAAGTAGAGTAAGAAGACCCACTAAAAGCGGAAATGGGGCTCCCAGCTCCCATGCATCATCTCCTTAATACATTTGATTGTAATAACAGCATCCTTGACAACAGTGGAGTGGAGGGTATTTTATTGGCTTGTGGTCCCCGGCGTTCTCAGCAGCCTTTACTCACATACCACCTTTGAAGCTGTAATTACACAAGGCATCCTGTAATATGTGTCAAAATGCAGTGCACTAGCAATCTGAACTACTGGGTTTAGTTTCAGGGCCTTTACAGGAACGGCAGGAGCGGCCTCAGGCAGGGGATACCCTCATAGATTCAGGCACACCACCAGTGTGCATCCCGGAGTTTGAACTCAGGTCATTAAGCCTAGTGGCAAGTGCCTTTGCCCACTGAGTCATGTTGCTGGCCTCATAGAAAATATCTTACAATGAAAGTCCATGGAACTTTATTCTTTTGATTGGTCTGTTTAAATATCCAGCTTAACTTGTTGGGCTCATAGAAAGTAGGTGACGTAATACTAGTCCCAGAAAATAATGCTTTATAGATATGATTTTGGCTTCATAGTTCCAAAATAGCTGAAGCACCAGAAAAACTACCCTATTAACATGACTCCTTGAGATGACTTCATAGAATCCTGTTGGGTATCCTGAGATAATTACAAATTGGGTGTGTGAATAGAGAGTTCAAGTTCAAAGCATGATTCGTGTGAAATATCCAACAGAGAAGATAGTTTCGTTTCACAACCATGCTGGCACCCTGAGTGGAATTACCGCTCTTGAAAATTATCACCATAAACCACAGAGACAGGGCTTTGTATCCGTGTCAGTATCAAATTATTTAGCCTGTAATCAGTTAAGGCTGTCTTATGTTGGCCCTCATACTGCAATACAGACATCTGTTTAGGGAAGTTAATGTGTGTTACTATGCTATTTTTGATTCGTGTGGTACATTTTAAAGAAAAAGTTTTTTAAAGCCTTTTGCATGTACTTACTGGTTGCCAGTGGGGTGTCACGCATGTGTTGTAGCACGGCTGTGGATATCAGGGAACAGCTATGGCAGTCGCTTCTCCCTGCCACCACATGGGCCCTGGTGATTAGCTTCAAGTTGACAGGCTCGTCAGTGCCTCTGAGCCATCTCACTATCCCCATGGATAATTAAAAATAAATAAATAAATATAAATATGTCTTTAAGGTTGGGAGCAATTCTGGTATTATTTTCCAAAAAACTTACATGAAAAATTTCCAAAGAGAACTAACTGAATATTAGCATTTCCAAGAATAGTTAGTGATGTAACAATGATCATGTTGAGTTAAAAACAAAAACAGAAACAAAGACAAAAATCCCAAACTCAACCAGTATTTAGGGCTCTGTGTTGTGGGGCAATGGTTTCTGTAAAGTCCGCATGGTTCACAGTAACTTAAGACAATGCTAGAATAGCTACCATTCATCCTTTTCTGTATTCCTTATTTTTCTTTAGGGATCAAGTCATCTAAATTTAAAGGAAAATGGTAATAAAGCAGCATCAGAAAAGGCATCTGAAATGCTTAGCAATGCACCAAAATGTACCCGTGGCTGCTTCTTTCCTTTTTCTTCTTCTTCTTCTCACGTTGGGACCATTTCATGCCCACTATTGAATCATGAGTGGAGGTTAGGATGCCTAACACTTGAAGATGTGCCCCTTTCTGCTTCTGAGCACCAGGCAGTGTGTGCAGGGGCTGTAAAAATGTTAGGCTCTCAGTTGCATTTGCCCCTCATTGTCTTACTTCCTGCTGTGCCTCCTCCTCGCCTTCAGCTGCCCTTTTCCACTGCCCAAAAGCCTCAGACTCAATCAAATGATATACCTGTCCTTCCTCAGCTCATCCCAATCTACCTTTCTGCTTCAAATAACTTTCCTCCCCAAAGTGACTGTAAGTACTCCCAGCACAAACCCATCATAGAACGCTTTGGATAGAAAATGTCACCTTTACTTTTACTTGGCTCCTTTGTCCAAATGCCCACATCATGACCATTTGCATAGCTTTGCATAGCTCATTCACTAGAAATAGCATGGTCTCTATCTCCTGAAGTCACAACAGTTAGAACATCTTGCAAATAATCCCCCTCGGTGTTCTGTAGCACCTCAAATTCTGGTTTAATTGGCTATGCCTTATAAAGGTAACTGGGCTTGCTTTAGTTTCTAAAAATAAATGAAACTATTCAGCTAAGTCTAACTTTTTCTTATTAAGTTCCCCACTACCAAGAGACTTTGGTCCACTATATGAAGCTGAAAGCAAGTTCGAAGTCTGACATTTTAAACAAAAACAAAATGTATTTTCTATTTCCCAAACCAGATAGAACATCTTTTCCTTGGAAAGGTCAGTTTTTAAAAGTGGTCTGATAACTTGCCAATTGTTGAATTAACTATATGAAAAGAAAAAAATAATATTTAGAAATATGTAGGCCATCTAAGTACAGAGTAAGTAGCAATTTTGTTTTTTAGTATACCTTCCAGAATATTCTCTTGGGAAAAAACAATAAGGGGAAACCTACTTTTCATTCTTTCCCATGGTTTCTTAAGTTTCTTTAGGGAATCCCATTACTTAAACCCAAGGCAAACAAAAAAAAAATCATAAATTATATCAAAGTAAAACAAAGTATATAAAATATTTACTGATGGCCTGGAATGTATTCATGAGTTTACTTCAGTTTTTTTTTCCCCACTCTTTTCTATTTGGAGATGTTTACTTTTATTTTTAAGATTTATTTTATTTTATATGTAAGAGTGTTTTACCTGTATGTGTGTATGTGCACTGAATGTTGCCTGTTGCCTGATGTGGGTCCAGAGGGATTTGGATACCCTGAAACTGGAGTTAACGGCTAGCTGTGTATCACTAGGTAGATGCTGGAAAGCAAACAAGTACTCTCTGGAAGAGCAGCCGGTGCTCTGAAAGGCTTGAACCATCTCTTGGAGCTGTTTTGTACCTTCCATTGAACCCTAAGTTTGAGTCTACGGTGTCTAACAGTTCAAGATGCCCTGGACCTCCTCTTTACAAGATACTAACTTTTAAAATTGGTGTCTGATACTTTTTCTAATGTAGCCCCATTAGGGCTAGAGAACCAGTTACCAAAAATACCAAAATTTTTGTTGATCTTGACAATAAACCGGCACCCATTTGCAAAGGTGCTTTGCTTCCATGCAGACTGTGGTGAAAAACTTTAACTGTCAACTTGATGTAGCCTAGAGTCATCTGAGAAGGGAGTCTCAAGGGGCTTCTCAGATCCGATTGGCCTGTGGGCGTGTCTGTGAGGGGATTGTCTTGACTGCTGATTGGTGGAGGAGAGGGCAGAGCACTGTCAGTGACACCTTTCCCCAAGCAGGTGGTCCTGGGCTGTATAAGAACCTTTGCTTAAAATGAGCTTATGAGAGAGACACCAAGCAGCCACTTTCTCTGTGGCTTCTGCATTAAGCTCCTGGGCTGACTTCCTTCAGTGGTGATTTATGACCTATAGGATAAAAATAGACACTCCTGGCCTTGAACTGCTTTGTCACAAATTTAATAGTCGGTCACCTTGAAGAGGAGGTCTGCAATAGAGGTCTGTTTCTCCTGCCCTTTCCATTCACAAAGTTGCTGTTGTGTGTGCGGTGTGCTTAGACATTTGTTGAGCCACTGCCGTAGCTATGGTCACCATCATCACCATCTGAGAAAACCAAAGCTAGCTTTCACTCAGAGAGATCATGGGGCCAAGAGCTGGTTAGAAGAATAAAGCCGAGGAACACTGTCCGAGGAGCTTCTGCACAGGTGTAGAAAGTGGCATAGAAACAGGCATCAGTCCTGATCTTTACCTTCCTATCTCTCCGTGTTTCCTCTCCTAATATGTTCCCTCTCTTCAACCACTACCTCTGTCTATTCTATTTCTCCTTCTGAGTGAGATTTAAGCATCCTCCCTTGGATCTTCCTTGTTACTTATCTTCTTGGGTTCTGTGCATTGTACTATGTTTATCCTGTACTATATGACTGAAATCTATTTATAGGTAAGTACATACCATGTGCATCTTTCTGGGTCTGGAGACCTATCAGGATAGGTTCCCGGGGGATATCAGAAGGGTTCTAGCAGAAACTCCTAGTAGCAGGGACCATAGAGACTGAAAGGGAGGGGAACACCAACACACCCACCAAAACTTCAACCCAAAACTGACCCTGCCTACAAGACGTGCCAGGGATAAAGACAGAGCAGATAGAGCAGAGATTGAGGGAAAGTCCAATCACTACCTGGCCCAACCCAAGACCCACCCCATTGGAGAGAACTAACCCCTGACACTATTAACAATACTCTGCTATACTTTTAGACAGGAGCCTAGCAGGATTGTCCTCTGAGAGGCTCCACTCAGCAGTGCTCACAGCCAAACATTGGGCAATGTGTAGTCGGGAGCCTTGTGGAAAAGTAGGAGGAAGGAGAAAGGGACCTGGAAGTGACAAGAGCTTCACAAGAGGACCAACAGAGCCAACTAACGAGGGCCCAGAGTGGTCTGCTGAGACTGAAGTGCCAACCAAGGACCTTGCATGGACCAGATCGAGGCCCCTACAAAGATGTAGCTGATGGGCAGCTCAGGCTTCATGTGTGTCCCCTAGAAAGGGGTATAGGGTCTCTCTCTGACATGGACTTTCTTGGCAGCTTTTCAATTACTTCCACCTGGCAGGACTGCCATGCCAAGCCACAGGGGAAGAAGACATGCTCAGTCCTGACATGATTTGATGAACTGGGGTGGATGGGAGGGGGATCCCCCTTTTCTGAGGAATAGGGGATGGGGAGCAGGAGAGGAACGGTGGGTGGAGTTCGGAGGTAAAGTGGGTTGGGGCTATAACCAGGTGTAAAGTAAATAAGTTTTAAAAAGAAGAAGAAGAAGAAGAAGAAGAAGAAGAAGAAGAAGAAGAAGAAGAAAAGAAGCATCAGAGTGGAAGGTGGGTTTCCATGGAGTTCCAGTCAGTGACTTTAGTTCTGTTAAAGGAAATAGAATCCTACAGTATGAGTTAAATGTAAAAGGAAGGAAGGGAGAAAAAGAAAGAAAGAAAGAAAGAAAGAAAGAAAGAAAGAAAGAAAGAAAGAAAGAAAGAAAGTTCTAAACTAGTGAGAACCAGTTCTGGGGGGTTTTCATGCCAGTATGGAGTCATCTGCCCCCAGCCCCTGGACCGTCCCTTGACTTCAGGGTTCACTGTTTCAAACTTCTTATCTCCCTTCAGTTTGTAGTGATGTTTGCTGATAGGAAGCAATTTATGTTAATAGGACATTTTAAGATTATACATTTGGGGCTAGAGAAATGGCTGGGTAATTAAGAGCACTTGCTGGTTTTGCCCAGGATCCAAGTTTGGTTCCCAATACCTAGTTGTCACTTCAACTGCAGGGTATCTGTCACCTTCTTGTGGTATCCTCAGTCACAACACACACACACACACACACACACACACACACACACACACACACACA
>OU015755.1:11058016-11073742 GCA_907169655.1 Acomys percivali | reverse complement strand
CACACACACACACACACACACACACACACACACACACACACACACACTTATGTATACACAGAGAGAGACAGAGAAATTTAAGAAAGAAATGCCTAGGAGTAGTTGGCCAATAAAAACAGACTCTATGATTGTGTGTGAGTGTGTGTGTGTGTGTGTGTGTGTGCGCACGCTATTTGTTTTGTTTTGATTTTTGTCTGAACATTTTTTTCATTTTTTTCTTTTGATATTTTGGTGTTTTGAGAGAAGAAGAGAACATGACATTGTGTGGGTAGGGAGGTGTACAGAATCTGGGAGGGGTTGGGGGAATGGAAAGAATACGGTCAGAATATATTGTGTGAAATGTTTTAAATGGTATAAAAATCTAATTTTATGTTTGACTCCCTAAAATTATGCCTGCTCTGGAAAAGTCACTATAGAAGAACTATGAGAAGGGAGAGTAAGAAGGAAGAAGGGAAAAAAGGAGGAAAGAAGAAAGGAGGGGCTGTTTACAGTGCAAAAAGCAGAAACTTTAAAATGTTTGAAACATGACTTTATAGTGATATTCAAGTATGTTAATATTATTTTAACTGAGTGTGAATGAATAGCACCATCCAGAAAGTGATAGGAAAATGGCATGAAACTAGATGCATATAAGTTTTCATTTTATCTCCAATATGCGTAAAGCTGTTTGTTTTGATAAAATCTCCCCTAAACCATACCATTTTGTTAATATAAAATTGATTCTCTCTGTCTTTCTGTCTTTCGGTGTCTCTGTCTGTCTGTCTGTCTATCTGTCTCTGTCTCTGTCTCTGTCTCTGTCTCTGTCTCTCTCTCTCTCTCTCTGTGTGTGTGTGTGTGTGTGTGTGTGTGTGTGTGTGTGTGTGTGTGATGCTAGGGCGGGACCTTGCACATGCTCTGAAACTGAGTACTTGTTCCTTCTTGTTCTGAGGCTTCACTTTCTCCTGGTTTCTTAGCTTACCAGCCTGAAGACAGCTGTTGCAGGACCTCAGAATCCATTCCAGTCGTCTGCTCTTGTAACGAGAACTCTCTAGTCCATTGGCTCTGTTTCTCTGGAGGACTCAGTGGCTCCTTTAGCCCAGATGGTCATTTGTTGGGCTCAGGGTCTGCTCTTGGGAAGCACCCCTTAGTTTAAGTAGCACCCACTCTGCTCAGTGCTGGCCCTTCCTGTACCATTTTTTTTCTCCTTGGCTACCCCTGAGGAAAATGTCAATGACACACCTTTCTGCAGACACATATTTCCCTCAGTCTGCATTCTGCTCATGAAAGATGAGTGTTTAAGACTTTCAAATGCAGTACCATGATTTCTTAGAAATATAAGTCTCTGAAAACGAGACTGTTCTTTCAAGTTTCATGGGTTGCCTATGTCTTTGGGAACTAAAATTTCATCTGCGTTTTGCTTCTTTGCTTTAAAAAAAACTTCATTTCTCTCTAGCTAGTCTGAAAATGCTAGGTCCTTATTCTCATATTTGCTTTGAAGCATCCTAATTCAATTAGATATTTTAATACTGACACTAAGAGCCACATCTCTAATTTTCTTTACTCCAATAGATTAAATTTTAATAGATTCTAAGGCTTCTTTAATTTTACTTTTTACATTTTAGGCCTAAAAGTGATCAGCCTTCCTAACTCGTCATTGTCCCAAATTTCTGAACTCTATTTAGTCCCTTTCATTTCTGCTTTCAAATTATCCAAGCATTATAGCTAGCTTGCATTTTTCATTTAATTCCTTGCCAAATGTACCTAATTGCTTTTAGATCATTGCCCAAGTGGTATGCCTAACAGTATATTAATAGCATGGGTTATTATTTATGAAGTAGTTTTCATTAAGACATGAGCTTGCATTTCCAGGCTTTAATATCAGTTTCTTCTACTTTCCACGCTAAGCCGATGCCACTGTATCATCCAGTGCTCTACAGCGGACGAGAGTGAGTACAACCAAGATTTCTAATCATAATGGGATGATTAGAATGGTTTGTAAGGTCATAGACCGAGCAGTACCGCGGTGGCTACCTTCAGACTGGTTGTTCAGCCCAAGAAAGTAGAAAAAGCCCCAGAATAAGCTCCAGAGGGTTGAGTCTGAGGATACAGTACTGTAGGCTACCCTTCCAGCTTCCTTTTGGTCCCAGACTATTACAAGGTACGGCCCACATTCAGGACCAGTCCATCCAACTCAGCTGACTGATTCAAGTGCCATTTATCTCTGAAGACCAAACTACAGACACACCTTTATCAGTCTCCTGGGTTTTTCTCTATCCAGCTAAGTTGACAGTTACAGTTAAGCATCTCAGCGGCATAGCTGGCACTATTACGCTGATTCTGTACTTACTTACCGGCTCACTAGTTGGGCCAAGTGCGATGGATGTGAGGTTGGAAGTCAGGGGCCCTGTGAAGCCTACGGCCTTGAGTCAGATATGTTTGGGTCTTCACTTCAGGGACTGCTTCATAGGCATTTTTAAAGGTAGGATTCAGGGCTTCTTTCTTTATGTAGCATTTTGATCAATATTTTAATTTTTCAGAGAACCTTATGGTAGAAATTTGGGGCAAAAATAATTGTTCAGCTATGTTTTGTTATATCTCATAGTTTAAAAAAATTAAGGATATGGGTATATATTACTTATCCGATTTCCCATTGATTACTAGAAGATACACTTCCTGATTCTACCTTCATTCTTGGCTTAATCTACATAGAATTTTTGAAATTTCAATTGTGTATTTATAGTATAGCTTTTCAAAAATCCTATATAAACATTACAGACAGAGTAAAAGTGGGTGAACATCAAGGACTGAGTGCTGACTGTAGACTGGAGTTTACAACAGCTCTTGGGGAGTTAGAGTACCTATTTAGTTGGAATAAAAAAAAATCTGAGAATTCCACTGTAGAAGCCCCTCAGAGTCTCACGGGCAAAGGCAACTGGTATCATTAAGGTTAGACACGATTCTTGGGGCTGAGAACAGAAACATGGATGCATATTTTTATGTATGGAATGCTTATGTCTTCAAGAAATATTGTAGTAGGAGGTTTTTCCTTCCTACCCCATAAGCTCCTAGAATAACAACTCATAAGATGCATTAAATATTATACAAATACCTAGTCCATATAGATAGACTCTTCTTTGACTAGCTCATAACTTAAAATAACTTCTTTACATTAATTTATATTCTGCCATGTGCCTGGTTACCTGGGCTCAGGTACCATGCATCATCAGTCCTCCTCATATCACACCAGCTATATCACCCATTCTTGTCTCTATTACAGAATCCTCTCTGCCTGCTGGATGTCCCACCTCCTATTTCCTGCCTAAACTATAGGCCATCAGATTTATTATTGACAAGTCCTGCATCTATATTATGCAGAAGATATTCCTTCTACAAATTATTTATAGTTGAACATAGTCCGTGGATTTCCACCTTCCCCATCTTTGCTCAAGGCTAGAGACCAAGAAGGTTAGTGGAGAAAGCCCACTGAGTGAGGAGCAATAAAAACATTAGAGAATGGAAAAAGATAGCGTCTGAAGTGGTATCCGATGAGGTTATGACCTCACCTGCTGGCAGCCAGACATAAGCCTTAGGTAGTGTGTTAGAGGTGCTAGGTGTAAGACCAAGATCAGCTGGATCTGAGATTATCCTTCAAAGTGTGCTTGTTCTAAAGTTAATTCTATCAGTAAACACACCCTTTCCAGGTTTGCAGAGCTTCATCTTCATCATCGTCATCGTCATCATCATCATTAAAATCATCACCATCGTCCTCAGTACTAGTTTGGTTTTCCTGAGATAGGATCCTATTTCATATCCAGATTGGCTTGGAACTCACTATGATCTCTGTCCTAGCCTCCTGAACACTGGGATTGTGGGTATGCTACCACTGTGCCCAGTTTTGTTTGGGGCATTTAGAGTTTCAAAACTAGCTAACAAATATTTTGTGCTTAAAGAGATATGAACAAACAAGGACAATGCTTGGTAGGTGAGCATAGATTCCAACTAGGTAAGCAGAACCACAGCAAATAAGTACCGCCCCTCCCCCCCTCAAAAAGAAAATTTAGATAACTCAGAGGAAGTAGAGTTCATGAAAGGAGCAGAGGAGATGAAACAGTGTTGGCAACACAGACAGAACCTTCCCTGTGTCCTCAGGAGATGAGAGGATAGTGGCTCTGAAACTACAATTTGTTAGCAAATTTTAAAAAGTTAATACAATTTATTTTCTCTGTGTGTATATGTGTGTTTATGTGTGTATATGTGTTTATGTATGTGTATTTAATGTATATATGTGTTTATACATGAGTATATATGTGCGTATGCATGTGTATACATGTCTGTATATGTGTGTGTGTATATATAAACATGCACACACATAAGTTTGTGGGTATTCTTGTGATCTTAGAGGGCAGAGGACAACTTGCTGGAGTTGGCTCTCTCCTTCCACTGGGTGGGTCTCAGATATTGAACTTGGGTCTCTGGGCTTGGCAGCAGGCACTTTAACCTGCTAACCTTTTCACTGGCCACACAATATGCTTCTCAAAAGTGTGTGGGGAGACAGCGTGCTGCTGGATTACTGAATTTTGAACATAAAAACTGATGCATATCACCAACCCTCAATTGAGGCAATATCAACAACAGAAGAAAAGACACAAAACGGATAATAGGCTCTGTTGTCTACGGCCGTCCATCTCACTTGATCCCCTCAAGTAAATAATGCACAGTTGTAGTAATGCAGCACACGACACAAGAAAACACCGGAAACTCATAACAGGGAAGGATGGGGAGGATGGTAACAAGCAGCCAAATCTTTCACACTTGATTGAAAGTGCTTGTTTAGCACGAAGAACAAGGACAATGAAACAGATCCTCTCGAGGCCCATGGGTGCAATGTTTCAGAACATCAGGAATTAGCTGAAAACTTTAAAGATTTCATAGACTCAAACAAAACAAAACAAAACAAAACACACACACAACAGATTACAAGATATCAGAAATGAGAATTTTGTGCCTTGTGGCAGTAACGCAGGGAAGCAAAAGAGAAAAATACATCCGCATTTCTGAAGGAAACTAATTTTTGCCCTAGAATTCTACATCCAGTTAAACCACTGTCAAATTTCAGACTCGAGCAAGCACAATGTCCGACAGCAAGGTGAAATTTACCATGTAAGTGTCTTCCTTCTCAGGGAACTTTGGAGAATATGTTCTGCTTAGATGTAGCAATAAAGCAAACAAGGAAACAGGGTCCAGGAAGCAGGCAATCAATACCAAATCGTGTAGAACAGTGCTACAGTATGTGCTCCGCTGCTGAGGATAAGCCAGGTCCAGATCTGAGAGGAAGCCGAGGCAGAGTCCATGGGAAATGGGAAATAACAGTCGGGAATGCATCTGTTAATGATTAATTGAGGATAATGGTGGGGATACTCTGGAATAATGTTTGATAAATTCATTCTAAGGGAAGTTGGTTTCTAATATGTAAAATGTAATCACATTTCACTGGTTGGAATAGACACTTCCAATGGGGTCTCTCACTGGCAGTCACTAACTGTGGCTAATGATTTCACCAGTGTGTATTAAAAACAAAAAACAAAAAACTGCTCGCAAGCTGGAGAGATGGCTCAGTGGTTAAGAGCTCTGTCTGCTCTTCCAGAGGACCTGAGTTCAATTCCCAGCATCCACATGGCAGCTTACAACTATCTGTAACTCCAATTCCAGGGAATATGGCATCCACACATGGACATGCAGGCAGGCAGAACACCAGTGCACATGAAATAAAAATAAATAAATCATCAAAAAATAACTTAAAAAAAAATAACTGCTTGAGGCCACTAATCAAAGGCAGGTGGAGCGCTTTAACTTCAAAGCTAGGCTGATCTACATGGTGCATTCCAGACCAAGCACAGTTAACCTAACAACAACAGCAACAACAACAAACAACAACAACAACAACAACAACAACAAACTGTTTATAATAAAGATGTACAATTGTAACTTGGATCATTTCGTTTTGGATAAATCCTAATCTACAGATAGTATTTAACTGGGTAATTCCATAAGTAAACATTATTTATAAATGTCAACGTAGAGACATAAACACACAGTTAGCAGAACTGAACTTTTCCCCACCCCCTTATCAATGACACTCTGGTGTAGAATGATAGAATAATTAGTTTGGTGTCTTTGTTGTCTCTCAGCCAGTTGGAACAATTTTTAAAAGTGAAACCCAAGTTAAAAAGCAGAAAGTGGCATCTGGTTAAAGTGTGAAGAGTAAGTGTCTGTAGGATGATCAGGTATGTGTGGGGCATCTGCATCATATCCCCTGTATCCTCAAGGCCCAGGGAACATCTCAGAAGAGAGGGCAGAAAGACTAATGGAATCTAGAGATCAGAGAAGATTGATGTGAAACAGTGTCTTCTGGATGTGGCAATGAGTGCCATGCTCATGAACTCACTGTGCTGAGCCATGATTGCCTGCACAAGACCCAGAGAGTCAGTGTCCCAGATGGAGAGTGAAGAGGCTCCTGAGCCCTCACCCTTAGCTGATGTGCTCTTAACAGTTGACGGCTGATACAGGAGGGCAAGTCAGTTTTCTTTAAGGGTGCGGTGTCTGGTAGGTAGACCATGTTCCAGTGCTTGGTCTCATGCTCTGATGGCAACACTAATTGGACTAAGTGAGTTATAAAGAAATGCCCTCAAGGGGTGTGGCATGAAGTTTGGGGTAGGTGAGAAGGTGGGAGATGGATCTGGGGGGAAATTAGGAGGAGGAATGGGGTCTGAATAGGATCAAAGTAGATGGTTTATCTGTATCAAGTTCTCAAATGATTATTAAAACTATTGTATCAAAGTGCAACATCCTTTCTTGTGTTTGTGGGGGAGGTTACACTACCTTTTTCTGGTCACAGTTACTTGAGAGATGAGTTTCCATTCTGCAGCTGTGATTTTTGTCAGAAATCTCTGAGATTTTTATAGCCACTCTACTAACGCTGCCATTTATTATTTAAGCCACCGACAATGACCCCCATTAGAGGATGGCTAAGTGTATTTCTGATGAGCTTAAACGAGCTGCTGATTCCTGCTGCAGGAGCCACGATACCGGCAGGACAGTATGTGCCTGCCAGTATCCTGAGATGCCAGTTGTAGTGCTTGTGGTAAGAAAATCATGCTGAGAGGGTACCAGTGAGAAAACCAGGGCCAGGTGGAGGACGTGATTCTGATCAGCAATGTGTCAACATTATCTTGGGACATTCTAAGAGCCCCTGGCTCTCCTGTAGATAATGCCATCCTCTCAGGGAGTCATGCTAAATTCCGAGATGGGACAGGAATGGTTTCCTTCCTTGTTTATCTAAGTTTTAAACATGAGGACCAATCTCTACTCCCTGCCCTCCGTTGAAGGTCTGTATTTCTCATCTGCAGGATAACTGATCCCTGTTCCTCCCTTGAGACTGTGCATATACACAGGCAATACTGCTGATATCTAATTAAAGCTCAAATACATGGCTTTGAGAAGAGGCTTTGGCCATAAAGCCTCAAACCTGCATAACTGTCTTCTGTTGGATGAGTCTGCCCACAAGAGAGTGGTCATTTCCTTCCCTCTCCCATTGGCTCCATCTCCTTAGACATGATAACATAGCAGGCAGAAGGAACTTAACAAACCGTTGCATACTAACAAAAACAGGGGCTTTGCAAGCAGTCAGGGCTCCGGTCTTCACAATGCCACCACTGACAGCGCCATCAGCAGAGAGGGAAAGTGTGGAGAATGCTCCCAGGGCATGGCCAGACGCAGCTGTCTCAAGAACAGAACGTGCCTGTGAGTGGTTGTGTTCTCAAAACATTCTGTACAGCATTAGGGATGACTTTTGTGGTCATTTGATGACATTCTTTGTGTACACCATTAGTGATGACTTTTGTGAACTGACTTTGCCGTATGTTGTACCACTCACACCATCTCCTCTTAAGCTTTTCTAGGACTCCTGATAATTCATGACTGTCTCCATGCCTGTGCCATGCTCTATAGCTCTTCTGGATACTTGGACACCAGAGAGAGCCAGAGTTTTAAGAGCGCATAATGGTGATTATTCATGCCAAGTCATGGGTCACTACACTGGGGACATGGCAAGAAACACAATTTTGCATATAGCCAAAAATAAAAAATCCCATGTCTTATCTTGTCCCCTTTGAGAAATAGCTCTACCATCTGACTCTCATTTTCTCTGAGGTCACAATATGGCTTTACCTGCAGGACAAAGATGAGGCAGCATCAGGCACATAGTGAACATGGTCAGGCGTGGTCAGAGAAAGCTTTGTCCATGAACTGGGTCTATCTCTATTCCTCTCAGCCTTCATTTTCTAGGATACCTGACCTTTGTCAGATATTTGGGGTACCATATTCTTCCAGAATGATGCCCTATTCTCACAAATGTTTGCCTCACGCTTCTGCCCAATATTCTACAGTAGCAGTGAGGAAATTAAAAAAAAATTTTTCATAGACCTGGAATAACCAATATCATCTATGTTTAACTTATGAGGAAGCATGTTTTGAAATAAAAACAATACCAACACAATACATTATTGGAAGGACAGGAAAAATACTAACCATTGTATTTTGCAAATGTTTTGCTAAGCAGTAGACTGCTGCCAGCATTGGTGCCTACTGTGCTTTGATATATGAAGATTCCTTAGGACTGTGCAGCATAGGTTCCCATGCCTGGCAACAGGAAGCTGAGCTGAGTGGAGAGGCCAGAAGAGTCAGTGCCTTGTCATCAGGAAGAAAAACCTCCCCAGGTTGGGAAGGGAAACATAATAAAATAAAAATAATGATTCTTACATGCATAATTGACACTGCTTATCAACATCCCCATTTCTTCACTAAGTAATTAAAAAAAATCTATTTTGTCTGCCAGTGCATAGGAGCAGAAAATAGAACAAGAAAAGTTTGAAGGTAGACATGTGTTTCAAAGATGAAAGTGAGATTCGGGCAGGAGGTCCCTCCATGGGCTCTGACTCTACATAGTCACAGAAGGAAAACGTGCTGACAGTGAAGAGAGGTAGGGACCTGTCTCAGAAAACCAGACACTGGGTCTGATGGGCTATGAAATGCAGTCCCCAGATCTCAACAGGTGCACAGACAGAAGCCATAGCCGACCATTGAAACTTCTGTGCCTGGCCTAGACATGGGCTGTGTGCACCATTCAGTAGTGAGCCAACGGAGATGAGAGGAAAAGACAGGGAGGCACAGAGACAAAAAGAGAGACAGCTGATGCCACGTCCATGTGTGCTTGCATTCAACTGTCGGAAAGTCCTACAAATGGTAGAAAAGAAGTTTTAGAAAAAAGTGCCCAGTGCTTCGGAAGCTAGAGACCGCCTTTCTTGGTTGATTCCTCACAGCCAATGGTAGCCCTTTCTATCCACAAGGAGCTCAAAGGAACAAAGTGTGTGTGTGTGTGTGTGTGTGTGTGTGTGTGTGTGTGTGTGTGTATGTGAGTGTGTGTGTGTGTGTATGTGAGTATGTGAGTGTGTGTATGTGTGTGTGAGTATGTGTACGTGAGTGTGTGTGTGTGTGTATGTGAGTATGTGAGTGTGCATTTGTATGTGTGTATGAGTGTGTATGTGAGTGTGTGTGAGTATGTGTGTGTGAGTATGTGTACGTGAGTGTGTGTGAGAGTATGTGTATGTGAGTGTGTGTTTGTGTGTGTGTGTGTGCATGTGTTCATGTTCCTGTGGATGTTCATATGCATAAAGGTGGGAGGTCATCCCCTAGTTTAAGTCCTCAGATGCTGTCCATTTTGATTTTGAAACGTGGTCCCTCACCAGGACCTGAAACTCCCCAGATAAACTCTTCAGGCTGGTCAGCAAGCCCCAAGTCCCAGAGTTTCTTCATCTCTGCCTCTCTGATGCTGAGCTTCAAGCACGTGGTGCCATATTTGGCTTTATATGTGAGCTCTGGGAATAGAACTCAGGTCCTCACGTTTACGCATCAAGGACTTTATTCACTGGGTCATCACTATAGTCCGCCTGCTGGATGTATGTGGTTCAGCCTCATGAGGCTGCACGTCACAATGCCAAGTCCGAGTTTCTTTTGGTACAGTGGGCACACTGTTTCCATCTTTTCCCCTATCCTAGCCCAAATTCTTCAGAGTAGAGTCTCCTGCTGGAGATGAAAATGGGGATAAAATCTTTTCCTTACTGTTGGGTTGTTTCTTGATAAAGATATTCCTGGTGTCCGTTTACTGATGTAGATGTTATTTGAGTGTTTGCATCTTAATTCTTATGCAGATAAGATAATATGGAATATGTGAATATATAGCCCATTGTTTTTTTAGTTCGTGTTGGTTCCTGAATGTTGGAGTAGTTTGAACGTGGATCTTGGTAGAAAAATATACAAAGCAATTCCATCTCATAGTATGTTTTCTACTCCAGCCTCAGGGGAATGGCCCTTCTTCTTAAGGGCCAGTTGAATTTCAGTACTCAGTGAGGGGAAGACCAGCCTTACCTCTTCTGAGAGCACTCGGCACCTCCAAAGAGCTTGAGCGGGTACTGTCTTGCTCCTAGAAATCTACAGCCTGCCTCCTCCCTGAAGCAGTTCCTTAAGAGCAAAGTCAAGGCATCTTTTATTTCCCAGAGCTCTTAAGGTAACAGCCTTGATGCACAGAGCAAGTGGATAGTGAGTTGCTGTTATAAGCTGAAACTAAATTGACCTAATTTAATTACAAGCCCCCTTTAACAGAATTTCAGGCTATATCCCTCTAACAGCTTTGAATGCTTCTCATTCCTCCTCGGTGATTCCATCAGTTTACCCCTAATCTCCTTGGAAAGGTGAGTTTAGGACCAGAAAGACTCTCTAGGGACTCCATGGAGCTCACCTCTAATTACTCAAGAGGTTGAAGAGGAAGGATTGCAAATTCAAGGCCAGCCTGGGCATCTTGGTGAGAACTTGTCTCAGATAAAAAGTGAAAATAGACCTGGAGATAGAGTTCGGTGCCAGAATGCTTGCCTAGCATCCCTGGAACCCTGGGTGCCATCCCTAGGACATAAAAACAGTGCTCAGAAAAAATCTCTTGGGATTCTTGCTTCATCAGTATAGTTCCCTCAAGTCTTTCTCATCCAGCATGTAGAACTTTTATGATGGAGACAGGCCCAGGAATAAAACGACCGCCTTTTAAAGGAATAATTAGTTATGATTATTATGAAAAGCAGAGTCGAAATCATGTTCATGTCCAATTATATTGCACAGCATTAAGAAGAATTATAGTAATGCTTGTTGAAGTAAGATGTGTTCCGTTCATTCAAGAGAAATGGTCTACAGCCAATATTAAGAGAGTAGAATTTGCAGAAATTTGAAAATGAGAGCTTAGCCTACCTTGCTTTCGCTAAACTCTATCCTCATCTAAAGGGTCCCTGGCCGTGGCCATCTTCTATGGAGACAGATAAATAGTAAGAAGACACTGATGCTTGGCTGAAGTCAGAGACAGTAAAAGTTAGGAGAATACACACCAGATTCTTCCAAAGTAACTGTCTTAGTTAGGGATTCTATTGCTGTGATAGAACACAATGACCAAAAACAAGGTGGGGAAGAAAGAATCTATTTGTCTCGCACTTCCCTATCACTGTTAATCAACCAAGGAAGGTAGGACAGGAGCTCACACAGGGCAGGAACCTGGAGGCAGGAGCTGATGGAGTGGTCATGGAGGGGTGCTTCTTACTGGCTTGCTCCTCATGGCTCATTCAGCCTGCTTTCTTCTAGAACCCAGGACGACCAGCCCAGTGATGGCACCGGCCACAATGGGCTAAGCCCACCCCTAAATAAGAAATGCCTTATGAGCTTGCCTGCAGCCTGCTCTTATAAAGGCATTTTCTTAATTGAGTTTCCCTCTTCTCAGACGGCTTTTGCTTGTGTCAAGTTGACATAAAATCATCCAGCAGAGTAACAAACAGGTGAAAGCCTGACCTCTCTGCCTTCATTGTGTGTCTGTCTGCCTCCATTACTCTCTCGGTCTCTGGCCTGACTCTGCACAGGCACATGCATCACTACGGTGTGTCTGTCTACCTGTCTGTCTCCTCTCCCTCCAATGCTGAAGGCATAAAGATATGATCCTAGGAGGAGCAAAGCCTCAAGAAACAGACTGTCTTCAAATGAGTGTAATTAGCCACATGGCAACAGTATACCCTGGATAATTCTTTCTCTGTGTCTCTGTCTCTGTCTCTGTCTCTGTCTCTGTCTCTGTCTCTGTCTCTGTCTCTCTCTTTTTCTGTGTGTGTGTGTTGTATGTGTGTGTGTGTGAGTGTCTGTCTCTCTCTCTGTCTGTCTGTCTGTCTGTCTGTCTGTCTGTCTCTCTCTCTCTGTGTGTATGTGTGTGTCTGTGTGTGTGTGTGTGTGTGTGTGTGTGTGTGTGTGTGTGTGCGCATGCACACACATGCATGCACATGCAGGTGCCTGTGAGGGCCAGAAGAGGGCATTATTGGATCTCCTGAAGCTGATGTCACATATATGTGAGGAACTAAACCTGGGTCCCCTGCAAGATCAGTACTTGTTTTTACCCACTGTGCCACCTCTATCCCTGGTCAACCAAACTGAGTCTGAAGAGGAAGTTACTGGAATCTTCTGGAATGAGAGATTTTGTTTCCTGTACTCACGTGAACTACACTCAGGCTGCTTGTCGGAGCTTTGTGGGAGTCTTACTGGAAGTTCTCCGCTGACCACCACCATCCAGGTAGCTGTGGGAGCTCTCCTTCCCTCACTGACTCTCCACTTCTTCCTGTGACTTCCTTTCACTAATGAGTATTAGTGGACACATGAAGAGCAAATAGTAATGTAATTTAACATTAGAGTCCTGCAGAACCACAGGGCGTGGGGGGATGACCGTGTGTGCAAGGTGAGCACACAGGATGTATGCTGTGCAAAGCCATCCACTTTCCTGGGTAGGAAGAGAAGTTTCTTCAGAAGACGATCTGTAAGAACTTCCTAGGGTGAAGAAAGTACATTTTCCCTTGAAGCTATGTGAGTACAGAAAAGATGCGTCCTGTGAAATCTAAAGAGTTTGTCAGCATTGTAAGCAAGCTTTGGAAACCCATTCGTATCCGAGGCAGAAGATAACTTGGCACCCACCTACCCCTGGCTGAAGCACAGGGCTGCCATTTCATCTAATGAGATGAAGGACCATGGGGCTGTCCTGTAACAGCTCCTATAGCTACCATTTCAGTGTCTGCAATCTGCCAATATGAGACAACACTGATGGCACAGCTCCCCACTTCCCCAAGAAAGTGAGAGAGCAAACTGAGTTTAAAGGCTTTAGTCAACTTCTCGTGAGCCAGGCAGAGGACAGAGGAGGTGTCTGTTTCTAGAATATGCTGCGGGGTCCCGTGGGACCCTGGTCTCTGTTTTTTTGAGCATCATGTTTGTGAGTCAGTGTGAACAGGCTTGAGTCTCCACCTCGAGCAGGTGGCGGGATCTTGCTGGTCTGGTGTGTCTGGAATGGAGGCTGGGCCACCATATAGACTGTTGTCAGGGAAGCACAAGATGCCTAGGCTGGACCACTGGGGCAGTTAGCAAGGCTCTCCACAGCAGCTTGCTATGCTATCTATTCAGTCTTCTCTCCATACCTCCTGCAACAAGAGGCATTTGGCTAAAAAGAACAACAAAAGGATGCTGGTGGGCCGGACCATCAAGCATGTGGGCAAAAATAGCAAGGGCAGTTCTGAGCCGGTGATGACACCATTCAAAAGTCAATGGAGAAGTAAAGACCTGATGCTTGTCCTGGATTTACAGGCCTTTAACAATAGGGGGCGATAGGATCCCATGTTGCCTGTAGTCTTTGTTATGCATGCTAAAGCTTTCACCCTTTTTCTGGCTCCCCCAGGCAGTTCCCAGGGAAGTATGCATGTAGGCCCTGGTACCTGTACCTCTCATAGGTCTGCCTGATGAACCGGCAAGAGACTCCACGGTGATGACTGTTCCCACAACATCTTGAGAGCAATACCGTCCTGCCTTCTCATAGCAGCCACAGATACCGGCTATAGCAAGAGGTTTCAGTGCCTCTGAGCTCTAAAGTATCCCATGAGCCCTTTCTCGCTTTCACCCCTCCCCCGAAGATGTACTTTTTGTTGCACAGTTCACACTAGCATAGGGAGGACAGACATTTACTTGGGAGTTGATGTAACTCACCTTTTTGTTTGTCTATGGGGGCTTCTTTTCTCTGCTCTCTTCCCAGGGCATGCAATCATGTCTGAAGCCCTGAATACTGCCAATTATTGTAATCTTGCATCTGTCTACGGGGGGGGGGGGGGGGGAGAAGTCACTCTGGAACACAAAAGAATGTGATCGCGGGGATACAAGTGCAGGGTGGGACACGGTTACACCAAGGCCTCTGGAAGCTTCCAGCTGGTCCCTGAGCATTGAATTCCGAACATTCTCAGCAATAGCAGAAGGCAAAAGAGCCACATGTCGAAAGTTCTATATTTGGTGGCTCAGCGGCTGCGTTCTCGGGAGAAGACGCCACATCTGGAGCCTAGCTATCTATCCCTTCTCATTCTCTCCTGTGAACCACGAATACTTCAAAGGATGAAAACTCTAATGGCAGAAGCAACTCCAGTCCTGGCTTCATAAGATGGGGGGTGCCTTGATTTTCTGGGCTCCTGTTTTAAACATTTAACTAAACTTCTTGGTGAAGGACCCGAATCCCCTAAGGTGGCTTCATGGTCAAGGGGGGAAAAATAAATAGCTCTTAAAAGAAAGTTATTTTTTCCTTCTCCATTCTCTCTTCCAAACCAAATGCTAGTATTTTTTTTTCTCACTGTGCTAAATATACCAGTATTTACCTTGTGGCTTTTTCTATGACTACAGGCAATGTTAGAGGCTGGCTTCTGATTAACAGATGCCACAACGGGGACTCATTGCAATGAGCCAAACACATTATATTCTAATGTAAAACTTTTACAAGCAACTACTGCTGTTTCTTGTTGAAGAAATGGCAAGTGTGGTCCACACTGATGGGAAAGGAAGGGTTGCTGGGGTGTGGATCATCTCTGAGGAGTCTCTCTAAACAAAACACGGTCATAAATACCACGTGCAGAGTCATATGCAGCATCCTTTCAGATGTCTCATCTGGTTATTTTCTCATGCTTTTTTTTTTTTTTTTAAGGTTGAAAAATAACAATAAAAAGAGCCTTGTTCAGAAACTGCCTTAATTGACAGGGCCTCACCTCCTTCCCCATTTCTGTTAATGAAACATCTTACCTTCCGCTTGGGAACGGGCAAGTGTGTGATGATTTGTAGCAGACAGGGTAAATGGTCCTTATCCTGTTCTTCCCGGCCTCTTGAGTGGGGCCTTTGAAAAGGCCCCGTCGCTGTTTTCATCATTGGCAGGATTCTCTTTATTGGAAAATAGACAGCTGGGAGAATTTGTGTTGGGGACGATTCTTCTTTCTTGAGAGGATGATAGCATGGCTGAAATTATAGAAGCATAAAAGCTGCAGGTTCTCTATAATGGGCCCTGCTCAGTATTATTAATAACCATACACAGGCACTTTTATGTTGGCAACTGGCTTCAATCATTTTTATCACGTAATAGCTGCAGAGGTTGAGTGAGCTTCTCAGTCTCTTTGCAAGATTGGGTCCCAGTTACACATAGTTTTAGAGCTGGGAGGTAAATCCCAAGGCTCATTCAGGAAATACTTGTGAATTATTAATTCACGAAATAGTTTATGCATACCTGCACACACACACACACACACACACACACACACACACACACACACACAC
>OU015755.1:10963969-11058006 GCA_907169655.1 Acomys percivali | reverse complement strand
ACACACACACACACACACACACACACACACACACACACACACACACATATACACACACCAGGGCATATCAGTAGGAGAAGCCAGTCGGCACAGTGTTGTCTCATTTAATCCACACAGCTGTCCTCTGAGGAAGATGCTGTGGCTCTGGCTAGGTTCTGTTCCAAACTGCTGCTCAGACCACACCCACCAGCAGAAACCTCTTTCTTCTGTTAAAGAAATAGCAGGACAGCTACCCAGAGTCTGTCTGACTCTCTAACCTCAGCAAACAAAACCCCTTTGTGATAAGACTCCTGGGAACCAGCAGACTCCTGTCTCCAGGGAAGTTTGCAGAGCTCAGCCTGTAAGACTCTGGGACATCACTGACAAACCAGTGGTAATACATCCCTCCCTCCCTCCCTCCCTCCCTCCCTCCCTCCCTCCCTCCCTCCCCCCTCCCTCTGTGTAATGGGTATGCTTCAACTAGATGCATCTCTCTCCTCACTTCCTCTATTGCCTTTGAGCCCCACATTCCTTCCTGACAATGTAGTGTCCCCTTCCACTCCTCTACCACCACCTGGGGAGCCAGAGACAGCCTGACTGCACCCTCTACACACACACACACACACACACACACACACACACACACACACACACAGAGAGAGAGAGAGAGAGAGAGAGAGAGAGAGAGAGAGAGAGAGAGAGAATGATTATTCAAGGACCTGAGCTTTCTTTAGAGGCCCTGCTGTGATGCTGTCTGTCTGTCTGTCCAGTGTTAACACCTCTTCTAATGAATCTCTTACCCAAAGGAAAACCCACCTCAGTGTTCCCTCAAGCCCAAAGACCATGTAGCCTCTTCATGGATGTGTAAGATGGGAGTCAGAAAAGGTGTCATTATCGTGTAGGTAAATGAAAGCCTGGATTTCAGTCTAGGTGTCATCTCAGAGCACAGGCTGTGGCGAGGCTGAGAAACCGGCAACACCCTTTGACAAAGATGGCTCCTTTCCCCATGATCCCTGACACAGAAGCTCAAAGCCAGCACAGCACAAATGACAGAGACATGAAACGGCTCTGGGGCAGGCAAAGGCCAGCTAAGGATGAGGACTGTCTGTGGGGAGCCTAGGAATCCTGAGTGAATGCGGATTGTTGGCATGGGCACAGCCATGACAAACACCAAGGTTTTAGAGCCATGGGGCACTGACAAAGCTGTTCCCAAATGGGCCAGGCTCCAAGTTGGCAACATCTCTTTCTTGATGATTGGTCAGTGTGCATGGAAAATAGCAGCTGCAGTTTCATCCTTTCCCAAATCTTTTTTTAAAAAAGTTTATTAATTTATTCATATTGCATCTTAATTGTTATCCCATCCCTTGTATCCTTTGTATTCCTCCCTCCCTCCCATTTTCCCCTTACTCCCCTCCCCTATGACTGTGACTGCTCACCTACAGAGACCTGCTATCCAGACTAGCCCCGAGCCCCAGTTGTACATACACAGGCTGGTTCTAGAGGTGCCACTCCATCAGAGTGCACACACCCCAGCCCACTTCAGCTTTTCTGTACGTGTGTCTGTGTGCTGTCCCTTCTTTATTCCTTGCTTCCTCTAGTCAGGGAGCCAAGCCACCAGGAGAGGGTGTTTCTCAGTCCTTTCTCCTGCTCCCTCCCCATAGCCACTATGCCTTCTTAACCCAGCAGCAATGCATTCTGGAAATAAACATCAGAAACAGGAAAATAAATCAATCAAGATGGAATCAATAAGCTAGGAATCCAAAGGGGAAAAAGTGAGAAATGTTTAAGCACCTTAAATTTTAAGAATTATGTTTTGAGAAATACTGATTAAAAAAAAAAAAAAAAACTCCTGACAATATAGAAAATCTAGAGTAGGAGACAGAAAGGAAATATATCCAGCAATTCTGAAAGAGTTATGCACAATTCAGTGGTACATTTAAAAATATTTCACTGCAATAGTCAGTGCCTGCACTAATTGCATTGAATTTATCTAGAAAGTCGAGATCTATGGGAAGCCCTGGAGCCTGGACACACATGGCAGAAGGAAGCCAAAGCTGAGGAGGCAAGATGCATTAGAGATGCACCGGAGTTCCATGAGTCCTAAAAGTTTAAGGTACAAAACATTCTTATTTTTTGGTTTGTTTTTCGAGACAAGGTTTTTCTGTGTGGCCTTGGCTGTTCTGGAACTCACTCTGTAGACCAGGCTGCCTCAAACTCACAGAGATCCACATGCCTCTCTCTGCCTGTGCTGGGATTAATGGTGTGCGCTGCCACTACCTGGCAAATTTTGTGTTTTATTTTGAGTGTGTGCATATGCATGTGTCTGGGCCTCTGTGTGTGTATTCAAATAGCTATTGAATGCTTATTAATTGACACAGACTCTTAGTTTACTTAGGACTATCACTTTACATGATACTTAGGGGACCACCTGTGTAAGTGAGCTCTCCCCTTTTACCAGGAGGGTTTCAGGAACTGAACTCAGATCCTCAGTCTTGGGATGAAGCTTGTTTATTGTCTGAGCCCTCTCACTGGCCCATGACTAGCACAGACAATGCACCACGGTGGGGGAGACTCTATTCTTATCCCTTACAAATGGGCAATGAGGTAAGGTTTATGACCAAGATGACATAATAATTAGTGTAATTAGATTTCTTACCCACATCTGACAGATTTAGGAGTTTAGAGTCTTGATCAATACCTTATGTTGCTTCCAGAATACTAATTATAGAACTGGTTTTCATAAATCAATTTATTATAGATAAGATAATCTTCCCAATAATTACCTCTGCAGAAAGGCTTTTTGGACCATTCCCATTATCAAACATGGAAACAAAACTCTTAAATAAAAGATTGATAGGTCAGTTACAGCAACATAATAGGATGCTGTACCCTAGCGGGCTCACTTCAAGTAGTTGAAGCAAAGATATTAATGAGTCACAATGGGTCCTTTTGCTTGGAGGAAGCACCTGTTTTAGGAATCCTAATAGAGTAATTGGTTCCCCAAGTGAATTTTGTTCTGATTGTACCTTTAATTTGTCTTTGGGACCTTAGGAAGGTAATAAATGCTATTTACTTGTCCTGGGAATGCATCTTAACCACATTATTTAAGGAATTTTTCTTAAGTCATTATAACATGATATTGTAACAACAGAAAGCAAACTAGGACAACTTTCCTTTTGGTTATTGTATGTCATTAAATATTACCATAATAAAAATAACTTCTCAAGGGCCCATAAATTTTAATATTGTCAGAAATAATGACTGTGTGCCCAACTGTCACCTGCTTATAAATCTTTCTCAGTATAACTGTTGTTAGCTGAGTGATACTGAGTTTTGAAATATAAATGGAATTTTCCTCCTCAGTCTAGGAATGTCACATCGGTCTTCCCAGTAGGTTTTCCAGGGCACATCCAGAATTCTAGAACACTTCTAACTTGCTGCAGTCCCAAATTTGTAGAGTATTCTCCGAAAAGTCAAAGGCTATTTAGTGCAGTCTACTGGAAGGCAAGCTTTTTTGGACATAGGATTAGTAGAGGCTGTGACAAATTGATCCAAAAGGAACACCCAACTTCACTCCTAGAATACTCTGTAACCTGTAGCCTCGGAGCAATCAGTTTGACAATTTTTTTTCATACTTCAACTGTCAAAGCAGCCATTGTACAGGTACCAGCAGTTCATGGGGAAAACAGTTTTTTCAGTTGGCAGCAATAGCAAGAGTTCAACTCAGCCATTTTTGAAGGTCAAGAATTGATCGAAAGCAGTCTGAAAACTATTACCTAAAGGTGGAGAAAAAGGAGAGTAATCCACGTGATCACTATAGTGAGAGTCACTGTTAATTATACTGAGAACTGTGATTTAGAAGATAGGGCTATTAAGTCATTCTGAGCCCAAAATATAAGCATTAAATAACTGATGTATTCAAACAAAATATTGGGCACCATGACATGAAAACAGATGAAGGATGAAATGGTTAATCACAGATAGGCTAATCCACAGTGATACAGTGTTTATCTTTTTAAAGAATGAATGCTCAAAACTGCAATGAGCAGTTTAATGATAGAAATCTAGATAGATAGTTGAGCATGGTGGCTCTTGCCTCTTAGCCCACCCAGCAGTTAGAGGGCTGAGGCATGCTCATCAATGGTCAGCCTGGCCAAGGGAGGGAGATATTCTACCCTGCCCTACACCCATCCTGTAAGAAATTATCAGGTATACAAAGAGGTAAGATCCTGTTAGCAGTCTTCAGTGCTGTGAGATCCAACTGACGGTAGTGCGATTTCCCGCTTCACTGACTCACTGAATATAGCACCTCATGGATGGATTTGACCTCCAGGAAACACTGAAAAAACTATAGACCTCTATCCACATAGCTGCATAGTTCCATGTGTGCCCTTGAGTGACCGTTCTTTGATTTTGAAAACACAGTCTTTACCTCAATACTGTTACGTTACCCCTTCTAGAATGTTCTTTTTTTTTTTTTTTTTTTAAACTTCCTTTCTTCACTTGACTGTTCTAGTTTTCATTCTGGTATTTCAGGTGTCAGTAATCTGGGTTTCTTTAAGCCAATATGGATTGTATACCAAACTCTAATACTACTTTTATCTGTGCTATTTAACAGAATGGCATGATAAGCATGGAGGACTTTGTAGCCAGCAAGATTTATTGGCTATGTATAGTTGAAATTCTGGCTGAAGACATATATGTCCCAGTCAGTCTCAGAGCTGCTCCCATGTGCAGGGATCAGCAAAGTGCATTACCTGTCCTGTTTGGTCTCCTTGATTTCTTTCTTCTTGTGTGTGACCAAGACCTTCAGGGGGTCTTCCTCTGTCATATCTGATATTTATTACTTTGGATGGAATCAAAGCCCTTTTATTTTTCTGATAACAGAAACATAAGGCACCTCTCACAAAATAACATAGCCTTTGTCCTCCAGTTTGAAGCCATTGCAGGTATAGAATGATCTAGTTCAGCAGTCCAATTCTTATCCAAGTCTGCTATATTTTGACTTCCCTCAAAGGGGATGAATAATATTATCATTGAATATACAAACATCTTTATAAATAAATTAGAACAAAATTATATGGAGCTAAATTATACTCTTTTACAGAAATATAATTATATTTTTATTGAGATATTGTCTCTCTGTGTAATCCAAGCTGCCTTGGATTTGTTCTGTAGATTAGGCTGGCCCTGAGCTCATAAAAAAAAAAAAAAACCTATCTGTTGTCCATGTTCTCTAAGTATTGGGATCAAAGGCATGTTTTTAATTAATTAAAATGTAAAATTATTAATTATTTTGTGTTAGTCTAAGTGCCTATTGGTTCCTGTGGAAACTCCACACCAAGGAGACAGGTAGGCCATTCAGAGCATAAATTAATTATTCATCTTGCAATAGTCTGAGTTCCCTAAGTTTCATCCTATGTGTGGACCCAAACTAAGCTGTTGTCTCCAGGAAGTTTTCCTAGGAGCCATTGGGTGAGTTGAGTGGTGATTGTTCCCACTGGCTCTGTGCTTATCAGTTTTTCAACTCCCTGTCTGCTGTGGTCCCTGCCTTGTGAGAGCCCACAGGCAGTACCTGCTGTGTCTGTGAGGTCTGTGGAAGCTCATGTGCCAAGTTAGTGTCTGTGCAGCTACACAAGGTTTGGAGAAAAAAACAGTTGCTAAGCAATTGCCATCATCCCTTGTCCCCATGTCATCCTGTCCCCATGCCAGACAGCCCTCTCTGTTTGTCCCCCACCTGCCTGCAGCAGGCTGCCTTTTATCTGCAGGCATGCCTATGAGTCTCTCTTAAAGAGAGATCTACGAGTCTGCTTTTGACCAGGGAGATTTTAGGGTTTAAGCTTTGGATTTAATTGTCTTTAATCTGGGCACCATTATGCTGTGAAAAATTGATTATTAATGTTTATTATTAACCCATAGATTATGTACCACAAGGCACTGATCTAGCAGTATAGCAGAATGTTATTAGGAGCCACTTTAGTAGGTGACAAATCTTAAGTGCATAAGTGAATGGCAGAACAGAGCTACCCATGGTATGACAGAGAAGTGACAAAAAAAAAAAAAAAAGAGAAATATTGGGTTCCCACCATCTCCTGTAAGGACCAACCTCTAACAGCCTAACTTGTCCCACTAGAACCCATATTCCAGGTACTCCATCATCTCCCAGTAGTGCTGCTGCCTTGGAGACCAAGCCTTAGCACATGGATATTTGTTGGATACCCATCCAAGTCACAGTATAGACAAAATCAGGCCTTGTGGTAAAATAAGCCTGTGAGACATCACAAGACAGCTTTCAGTGTTTGAGACAGGGTCTTACTATGTAGCCCTGGCTGGCCTGGAACTAAGGAGCTCCACCCACCTCTGCCTCCTGAATGCTGGGATTAAAGGTGTGTCCCAACATGTTTAGCAACACGGGGCAAGTATAATGGCTTCTTTCTTTCCCTAGATAAGTTTCTATCTAAATGTCATATATACAAACAAAAAGGACACAGACACATACAGACATATGAACACATAGACACACAGAGAAACACACATACACACACACATACATATCCATGCATGTATATATCTGTAACTATGTGTTTATGTATTTTTTAAAAATCTAGACCAATCTGTATATTTCTACTATTGTTTTTGAGGTCACTAGAGTGCTTCTGTTTTCTTTTCTTTTTTTTTTTTTTTTTATTTATTCTTGTTACATCTCAATGGTTATCCCATCCCTTGTATCCTCCCATTCTTCCCTCCCTCCCATTTTCTCCTTATTCCCCTCCCCTATGACTGTTCCTGAGAGGGATTACCTCCCCCTGTATATGCTCATAGGGTATCAAGTCTCTTCTTGGTAACCTGCTGTCCTTCCTCTGAGTGCCACCAGGTCTCCCCCTCCAGGGGACATGGTCAAATATGAGGCACGAGAGTTCATGTGAAAGTCATACCCCACTCTCTACTCAACTGTGGAGAATGTTCTGCCCATTGGCTAGATCTGGGTAGGGGTTTAAAGTTTACCGCCTGTATTGTCCTTGGCTGGTGCCTTAGTTTGAGCGGGACCCCTGGGCCCAAATCTGCCTATCATAATGTTCTACTTGTAAGTTTCTAGGACCCTCTGGATCCTTCTACTTTGCTATTCTCCCATGCTTCTCTCATCTAGAGTCCCAATAGGATGTCCTCCCCTCTGTCCCAGTTTCCTGGTAAGTGAAGGCTTTCGTGGGACATGCCCCTTGGGCTAGTATGCAGATATAAGTGAGTATATACCATTTGAGTCTTTCTGCTTCTGGGTTAACTCACTCATTATGATCATTTCTAGCTCAATCCATTTATCCACAAATTTTGGGAATTCCTTGTTTTTTATAGCTGAGTATAGAGTGCTTCTGAAAAGCTCTTACAATACCTCTCTGTATCAGATTCTTCAAAGTTATCCACTGCATTCCAAAGAGCAAGGCTATGGCAGAAACACACTCAGGTTCCAGGCATAGCAGCACACCCACTGCACTTATCATTGAAAAGCAGCTAAATGAAGATTTAATAGACCTATGAGTGAAAATTTGATCATCTATTCCAAATTCTAAGAATCTTTTAAAATAATTCAAAAAGCAAGGTAGATAACTTTATAATTGTAAAGATTTTATTTCGTTTTGAAAATTAGGTGTATATATGTGTGTCTATGTAGGGGTATGTGCCTGGCAGTGCAAGTGCACTCAGAGGCCAGAAGAGGGCGTTGGATGATGTGAGCCTGGAGTTCCAGGTGGCTGCGAGCCTCCTGACATGTGTGTTGGGTACAGAACTCAGGTCCTCAGTAAGAGCAGTAAGTGCTCTTAACTGCAAGGCCATCTTTCCAACCAGACATCTTCATAATTTAGAATTTAAAAAGGTAATACTAATTTTTAAACATAACCAAAATAAATAAATAAATAAATGAAAGCAGTGCCATTGACCAGGACAACCACAGCACCTGAGTGTAACTGGAAACATCACAGCCATTAATAAATGCTAGTCACAAAGATTCTATAATGTGGATTAAAATACTGATCGAAAAAAACTATATACAAGGTTTTATGTGTAGAATTAGGTAAGTAAAAACAAAACAAAAACCAAACAAGCAAAAACAAAAGAAAGCAACAACAACAACAACAACAACAAAAGAGAAGTCATTTGGCTTGAAGTAGAAAAAAATGGCCCACTTCATGTTAACAATAGTTTTCCTGGAGGAAATGCACTTAGGTGTAATTTATTGTTATTATAGCTCTCAATTTTCTAAAGTTTCAATAACATGCATGATTTATTTTTGTAGAAATAACTTCTTCATAAGCTCAACATCATTAACAAAGTCAACACATTTCTCAACTATAAGATGCTACACCAAAAGAGTACATTTTTATCTGTTTCGACTTCTGTGGTATCTTCATGTCAAAGTTTTTGGGGTACTGTGTGGGGAGAGTTGTTGGGCACAGGACATTGAAAAACGCTTAGTTAAATAAAGCTTTGGAGCATCATTAAGTATAATACTACTTCAGTCTAAAGTGCTACTTTTCTCTGACAAGAAGAAGCCTGAGGAAAGGAAGGGATTACTTGACCATTCTGCTGGTGCAGCCTGTCACTGCAGGGGAAGACAGAGAGGAGCAAGGAGCCCTGTCAGCAGCAGTGTGAGGCAGCTGGTCACACACTTGGTCACACACAGTCACAGTAAGGAAGCAGAGTGCAGAATGCTGCTGCCCATCGCTGGCTTTCTCCCACCCATGGGCTGGTGACGCCTTCCTTCAGGATGAGTCTCCTCTCCTCAGTTATATCTCCCTTAGAAGATTCTAAATGCAGTCAAATCCACAGGAAGATTAGCTACCACATGTAGTGCTCCATTTTAGCAAACCTCTCTTACTGTGGCCACTCTGAAAAAGACTCAAAGATCTTCTCACCTGGGACGACCCTCTGGGATGGGATAATTGTAACACACACAGGGGTAACTACTTATGGAGTTTGTATTAGATTATGCACCAGTTAAGATGCTAACGAATTTTGCAAGAGGCATTACATTTAGTGCCTGTAATAATTCTGCTAGCTAGGCACCATTAGCATCCCCGTCATATAGGGGAGGAAACTGAGGCTATGAATCATCCCCTAATTACAAACCAAGTAGTAAAGACAGACCCAGGATCCAGAACCTGAATCTGTATAGTCTTAGGCACCGTTCCTCGTATGACATAGAAATGATATTGCTGTCTGTGGTGGTCTGGATCAGATTCCTCCATGGTCTTGGGCGTTTGAATGCCTGGTCTCCACTTGGTGGAACTGCTTAGGGAGGCTTATGCTGTGGCCTAACTTACTGAAGTTTCAGGCCTGAGCCTGAGAAATGACACTTGAGGCTGATCTCTGACCTGCATGCATGTATGCACATGAACTCACACACACACATGCTCCCACACACAGGGGCATGCACACACACACACACACACATGCTCATACACACACACACACACACACACACACACACACACACTCCAGGCTGCTTTATATAGGCCTATCTGTCCCTGCTGTAAGTCATAAACTACATCAGCATGACTCACTAAGAGTTAAGCCAGGTCATGTCTTTAATCTGCAGAACAAATGTTTAAACTGAAGACTCTTTCTGACATTTAATTTATTGTCTGTGTTTGAGGTGTAAGAGATTTGAATGCCTTTGGAGATAGTATGATTTGTGTTTCAGATAGGAAGTGCCTTGCCAATCACTCCAGCGCGTCTCTATTGCCTCTAGATGCTCATGGCCAGAGCAGAAAGAATAAACGAAAACGTAACCTGACTCTAATCGTTCTTAGACATCACATTGAAAGACACACTAGTACATGTGAGAGAAAAGAGAGTTAGTTGTACCTTTTCAGAACAGCTAAGATGAAAACTAGCTCTGATGATGCTATTTCTGCAGGGCTCAGGATCTATATTCTGTTTGGGTGTCTCATGGTAGCATGGTCAGTGGGAATACAACCTGCCGGTAAAATACATAGAGAAGAAAGCATCTGTAGGAAGTTGGCCAGGTGGAGCCGTGGCAGGGCAGAGTGGCTCAGACATGAGCCAAGTGGGCTCAGCTGGTCCACAGCTTCCTTTTGACCACTTGGTTCACAACTGGGGTCTGCCATCACTCAGACCTGCCAAAGCACAGCTTGGGCAGCTTTCTACAGCTATTTGCTTCCTGGAAAATCAACCTGAGACATGTTATCCAATGTAACCAAGAGATTGTTAGGGATGGCCGTGTACCCAGAAATGAGAAGAGAGTGTGGAAAATAGTGCTGCGGAGCCATGGAGCCAGAAAGGCTTTGGCCGTCTCAGCTCCGACCTCGACCTCGGTAGGCATTTGAAACCTCTGTTTTTTTCTTCAGCCTCATGTGGGAATTATGTAACATAAATCTGACATGATGATGTATCTGAAATGCATGATGTGGTGTTAGGTACACAGTACACTCTGAATTTCAATGCCTCTGCCTAGACACCCTCACCTCTAGCCGTGGGACGATAAGTTGTGTGGGTGACAGGGAAATATGACAGCTGGGTCGGCACTCCTTCCAGAGCAAGCTCAGCCCTCTGTTTAATTCCGATCACTCTAAAGGCATCGCAAGACTTAATCAGCTGGTTGGGAGGCTTAGGTGGAGGAGCAGTGAGTAGCCGTAGCAGTTTTACAAATGAGAAAAGTATGAGAGATGGTCTAGGAGGTGGTAAAAAGATGGGGATGAAGCAAGATGCACAGAACCAAAGCGGGGGGGAGAGGGGAGTGCTTTACCGGAAACAGAGACTTGAGTTCTGAGACACAGCAGAATGCACAGTGAGATCCCATGACCCTTCAAGCGGCATCTGTCTGCCTACTTGAGCTGCAGGAGTGGGCACTGACTAAAGACATTTCCATCACAGTGAGAAAGCACCCAAGAGAAACAACCCCAGGAAGAAAGAAGGTCGTGGATTCATGGTATCAACAATTTGGTCAAAGGTTAGATGATGACGTTGCTTTTAAGTCTGTGGCAAGGCAGAAATATTATGGAAGGAGGTCATTGCAGTAGAGGAAAGGTGCTTTGCTCATGGCAGCCAAGTGAGGGGGGAATGAGGGGGGGAGAAGGGGGAGGAGAGAGGAGGGAGGGGGAGAGAGAGAAGAAGAGGGAGAGGGAGAGAGGAGGAGAGGGAGAGGATTAGGAGTGAGATATACACTTACCCCTCTGTTTTGAAAAGGGCCAAGAACCTCTGGCTAGGTAGGTCATTGCCTCTAGAGGAGGCGTAGTTTTAAAATGACTCCTAATGACTTGTTGCTATACCCACAGATCAGGGCCTGTCAGCCTTTTCATAGAAGCTTCTCCTTGCAATGGATAGAAATGAACACAGAGACTCCCATTTGGTCCACGTGAAGCGAGTCAGATTCCGTGGAGTGCTGAGTCCTCCCTCATGAGGCACCCGCATCTTAGACTAAGCTCCAAGGTGGGAGATAGGATCAAGGAAACAATGTTTTCCAAACACAACAGGGCAGGTGCATGTATGGCCTCACAGCCACGACAACAGCGTGCACAAGATCTGTGCAAGCCCTAGTCAGGCAAAATCCTAGCACAGAGAGGAAAACGCAGGCACAAAAACCCCCGCCACTAGCTGCTTAGCTATTAGCATTTATTGCTTGCTGGGAGAAGGAGAGTCAGTTCTCTTCAGTAATGTGTCCCATGGTAGGCTGGTTCCACACCAGGGCAGCCTCCAAACCGGTCTCTATGGGGGAAGAGGGAAAGAGAAGGAATAATAACTCCCTAAGGAAAATGGGAGGGGGTGGGATGGTAGAGAGGAGGGTGGCTATGGGATGAGTTGCGGGGAGAATTGATAGATATATTCAGCATATATTGTATAAAACTTTCAAAGAATGAATAAAAGGTTTTTTTTTTTAAAGAAATGTTTTTCCTAGTATTATCAGAAGCTTTTCCCATAAAGCCTCACCAATGTGACTGCTCAAATGTGATTGGAACTAGGACAGCACCAATGCCCATGCCAAAGTGGATGGGGAAATGCCCCTGACAAACCTGTTGCTTGTTCAGTGCCAAATGATTAGCCCTGATAAAAATACGTACGATTAGCATTTTATGACCCGAACAGGTTATATTTAGAAATACATGTACAAACAAGTACATATATGTATGCAGTAACAATTAGTGAAGAAAAAAAAAAAGAGCCCATGAGTTTGAAGGCCGGAAGGGAAGGATATATGGGAGGGCTTGGAAAGAGGAAAAGGAAGGGGAAAATGTTTTAATTGTATTATAATCTCAAAGATAAAAGTTTTTTAAATGACATACACACTTAAGGGCATGCCCCAGTGGCCTGCTTCCTCCAACCAAATCCCGCAAATGAATAGCCCACTCAGCTATATGAATTTAGCAGTGCATCAACTCCTGCATGAAGGTAGGGAGCCTCAGGACGGCTTCTCAAGCCGCCTCCGAACATGCTGCATGAAGAACAGAGCTCTAGCATGGGTGGGGTAGAGGGGGGGTCTTTGGGGACATGCAAATCCAAACCACAGCAGGTTTAATTAGAGTTCTTGGAAGACTTAATTATTTTCTTTCAGGTTCCATTGAATAAGCTGGTCTTCCATGCAAAGCATAAGAGGTTCAGCAATATCGAGTCCAGAAAAGCATTCCCAACCATCTCTTTCGCCCTGTGTACTCAGACTAATATTGAGCAATCTTCTAAAGCTCCTTTTTTTTTTCCTCAGTAAAGAAAGAAAAAAAAAAAAAAAAAAAAAAAAAAGGTTTTGTAGCTCTTTCTCACTAACGTAAACCATCTTTAAGGCTGTAGAAGGTATGAGCAAAGTCTGAACGTCTACGGTGGTACCTGAGGTAGAGAAGACGTGGGACAAAGGAGCCCATCCAAGTTCAACCTCCACCAGCATGACCTTCCTGCTGGTTCTCATGTCTACAGTAGTCGGCGAATCTTATTTGGACATAAAAGGCCCAGACAGAGATTGCATCTAAAACACTTTCTTTCTTATTTGGGGTCACTGGAGAACTTCTTTGTCCACAGAAACAGTGCAAAGCAATAACACGGCTTCACACAACATTTTTTGTTGGACATCAAGATTAGAGGACATGATTCTTTTCTTTTGGGAGACGTATGTGGCACCCCTGGGCACCAGCCCCACCCTGCTCTCAAGGATTATGCTCTTCTAAGGACAACGTGTGACCTCTGTTCTCCGCTAAAGGAAGTAGTGTGGCAGTGGCACTGTTAGTAACAGCTAGCATAGGCACGGTTTAAGTTTTAATGGAAATAACGAGTTTGATAAACAGCAGTGAAGTGAGGAGTGTGGATTCAGTCCCCACATGCTGTGTAACCTTCGCTAAGTCACTCACCTTTCTGTGGTTACATGAAGTAGAAACAAGACTTTAAAGAGATGAAGGAATGATGTAAAATATTTGGCCATTAAAAGTATAGGTCTCTTTTAAAATTAATATGATTTTTCAATGGATTGTGTATTTAGGGAGAAGTGGATATATTATAAAGACAAATCAGTTTTCTTTTAAATGTCGGTATTGGGGTTAGGGGGATGGCTCAGGGGCTACAAGTGACAACCTTAATCTGATGCCAGGAATCTACATAAAAATCTAGATGTGGTGCCCCAAATCTGGCTTTCGTTATTTTAGCAGTCCTACTGGGAGATGGAAGGCAGAGACAGAGAATCTGGCCCTGGAAACTTCCAGGGCCACCTAGTGTGAAGTATGTCTATCCAACAAGAGAAACTCTGCCTCAAGGTAAGGTAGAAAGCAAGAAGTGACTTCTAAAAGTTATCCTCTAGCCCCTATACATGCACAGTGGTACACAGGCCCCTGCATACACACACACAGGCCCCTGCACACACACACACACACACAAAAAAAAACTTTAATAAATTTAATATCAGTATTTACTGAATACTACATATTGTACCTCTCTTAGCTACTTAAAGTCTTAATAAAATGTTTTCTCAAATATCAACCATAAATAGTCACACAGGTTTGGGAAGCACATTGTTTTTCAAAGTTACTTCTTGGTGAAAAAATATACGAGAATGTTGAAGACCACAGTTGAGTGTTCCTCATGTCCTACCTCAGTTAAGAACTGAGAATTGCAGCTGGAGAGATGGTTCAGAGGTCAAGAGCACTGGCTGCTCTTCCAGAAGTCCTGAGTTCAATTCCCACCAACCTCATAGTAGTTCAAAATCATCTAGAACTAGATCTGGTGCCCTTTTCTAGCATGCAGGTATGCATGCAGGCAGAACATTTTATACATGATAAATAAATGAATGTAAACAACAACAACAACAAAGAGTTGAGAGTTAGTTCTGGTGCAGGGTCATCAACACAATGATTCAAGACTATTACAGTAGGTGCTTGTTCAACAACATGATGTCATGTATCTGTAGACAAAGCTACTTGAGAGTCTGGGCAGGAGAATGTCCTGTGGCCAGGAGTATTAGCGAGCCTGGGCAGCATAGTGAGATCCATCTTAAATGAACATAGGGCTGGAGAGATGGCTCAGTGGTTAGGAACATGCCCTGGTTTTATAGAATACCTAAGTTTAGTTCCCAGCCCCTCTGCCAACTTCAGTTCCTAAAGATGCATCCTCTTCGTCTGGACTCTGCAGGTGCTATATTCATGTGCATGTCTCTCCCACCCATACACAGAATTAAAAATAGGCTAGGTGTGGTGGTACATACCTTTAATCCCAGCACTTGGGAGGCAGAAGCAGACAGATCTCTGTGAGTTCGAGGACAGCCTGGTCTACAGAGTGAGTTCCAAGGCAGCCAAGGCTACACAGAGAAACCCTGTCTTAAAAAATAATAAATAAATAAATAAATAAATAAATAAATAAATAAAGTACATCTCAAGAAGCAAGCAAACTATTATAGTATCTTTATTAGAAATTCATATAAATTACTCAGCATTTGGAAATACAATTTTCCTATGAACCAGCATTTATATTTAGTTAAGCCACCCTACGTTCAAAGGCAACAGCAAAGTTTCAAGTTTTAGAACATCTCCCCAAAGTTTGAGAATAACAAGGGTATTACTCAACAGATTTAAAGGGACACTTAGGTTTGGATGCTGGAAGTAGCAGAGTGAACAGCAGCAGAGAGATCAACACCCAGACAGATTGAATTGTGAAACCTTTTCATTCTCCCCAGGAATGAGTTGGCACTCTCTACCTGTCAGTTTCCTTCTCAAATATGTATATTAATGACTGTCTAAAACAGGATGAATCATGGGTAGTGAAATTATGGTCCTTTCACTAGAGATAATAAAGCCAAGAGTGAGACCTGCTTCACACAGCAAGCTTTGTGGGGACGGCATGATTCATTGATGTCGCTTCCACCCAGCAGATTTTATTTCTTCAGGGTGACAGGTGAACACATCCCAGGCAGAACAATGGCAGATCTGAGGTCACAGGGAGGGCACACATCATCACTTCCTGGTTCTGTCTCCTGTGTAAAAGCAACATTTGCCTGCTCTGTCAGAGGGGAAGAAGGGAATGTGCTCCCAACCTGTATTAATGGTTACCTGACATACAGAAAACCTACACAGCCTCACAGATGAAATCCATGTGTTGACTTATCAGCCTTTTAAAATAGCTCACATGCTGAATGAGTTAAGTGAAACATCCTGCGCTGAAAACAGTGAGTTGGCTGTCCACAATTTCTCTTTTTGTTGTTCTTTATTTTTATTATTATAGTGTATGTCTACATGTTTGCATGTATGTGTACATACATGTGGGGTGCCCAGGGAAGCTGGAAGAGAGCACTGGATTCCCTAGAACTTGAGTTACAAGTGCTTGTGAGCTGCCAGATGTGGGTGCTGGGAAGTGAACTTGAGTCCCACGCAAGAGCAACACGTGTTTTCAATGTTGAGGTATCTCTCTAGTCCTGTTTTTTTTCAAAAACATTTATCATCATCATCATCATCATCATCATCATCATCGTTATTATTATTGGTACTGTTGTTGTTATTAGCATATGTGTGTGTGTGTGTGTGTGTGTGTGTGTGTTAAAGGGGTGCATATGCACACACAGGGTCTCTCACTGAACATGGAGCTGTATGGCAGCCCGCAGACTTCAGCAATCCTCCTGCCTCAGTTCTGGGGCTATAGGAGCAACCCACTTGTCACACCCTCTTTTAAATTTCTTTACATGGGTTCTGGGATCTGAAATCGGGTCCTCATGCTTGACCCCACATACAACGCCATCACTCACTCCAGCATTTATTGAGTCTTTAGGAAGGTTGTTGTTACTTTCCTATCAAGTCAGTAAGTTAAATAAAACAAACAGATTTTTTTTTTTAGTGAATTCATTTTCCTGATGTCCTTTTTGTTAAAAAAAAAGGAGCAATACTCAGCTATGGGGGCATTTAACTTCATTATTATTTTAATAAGGCATGATTATTTTGAATAATTTTAATAAGTTCAATTAGTTATTCATACTAATGGGACGTGACCATACTTTCTAATGAATATTTTAGAACAATAGCAGGACAGGGATGCAGCTCATCTGACAAAGTGCTTAATGAGTATGGATGCTCAAGGTACAAGTTTTTCCCCCAGTGTCCACTAATACTTGGCATAATAACAGCTGATGCCCAGAACTCAAGAGGAGGAGGAGGCAGGAGAATTAGATACTTAAGGTCACTGTCTGCTACACAGAGTTTTAGGTTGGCCTGGGCTTTATGGTGGTTTGAATGAGAAAGGGCTCCATAGGCTCACAGGCTTGCATGCTTGGTCCCCAGTTAGCGGAACTGTTTGTGAAGGATTAGGAGGTGTGGTCTTACTGGAGCAGGTGTGACACTGGGGCCTGGCATTAAGGTTCCAAAAGCCCACACTAGGCTCAGTTTATCTCTTTGCCTGTCATGATGGCCATGGACTAATCCTCTAAAACTGTAAGCCCCTAAAAAAAATGCTTTCTTTTATAGGAGTGGCCTTGGCCGTGGTGTTTCTTCACAGTTGTAGAACAGTAAAACAGACTCCATGCGATTCTTTTATAAATAAAATCATAAACTCATAAAATAAAAGGCAGCAACAGATTCTAGAATGCTTAATTTGTGCACCGAGGATATAAGAGGTAGGAAAAGTAATATTCCTATTTCCTAAGCCTGTCTTCTTACAGTCCCTGGAAAGCAAGGATGTCACTGTCAGGATAAAGTCACTAGTGCAAAGGTAAGTGCAAACGGGGACACTATGGGGGGCTCAGTGCTCAGGCTGTGCCAACATTATTCTGTCTGTGTCTCTCTGTCTCTCTCTCTCTCTGTGGCTCTGTCTCTGTCTGTCTGTCTCTCTGTGTGTCTTCCATCTCTGATCTAGTCCTTTTAAAGCTACATGACAGTACAATGTTGAAACTTGAGAGACAGCCATAAATCCAGAGCAACATAAGTCCTGAGAGTTATATACTCCATCCTGCTGACCACACCAGCAAGCATCTGCAACTATAATTTAAAAGCAAACGTGAAGTCTCAGCAGTGAGGGCCACATTCTGTATAAAGGTAAAAAAGCTGCAGTGGACAGAACCAGCTGGGGCCCTAACAAGGGTGAAGGTGACAAGTCACAAGAATGAGGACTGAAATGGTCTTTTTGTAACTTTGTACTGCTTTCATAATCAAACCTTTTAAAACTATTTTCTAAATCTTGATGATGCGTTAGTCAGAGTCCTTCCAATAGCAAGGAGGAAGCAGGGGAGGAGGAAAAGCAGGAAATACAATCGTGTTTTCATAAAATCAATCTTCAAAGATCATCAGGGCTGTCAGAGCAGGCATTTTAAAGTTCCCCTTTCACGTGGAGAGTGGTTCAATGTCTCCATTCACCAGTGTGCACAGTTACCGTGAGTGAAAAGTGTCTTCTGAAGCACGTGAGGAGATGGACTTGCTAACTTCCTGGTTGGATTGTTGTCCTTTGTGTTATACACCAGGTTGTCACTCTGTGCCCCAAAGTGCGTGTAATTAAAACAATAATAATTAATCCCAAAGGGAAGAGAAGGGAAAGGAACCTTCCTAGTCTGCACTTCAGTTATTCTTGTGTCTACAGTGGGAACGTCACAGAGTTGGCAGATTGGCCAAATTACCATTGAGCTGTTCAGCTCTCTCTCTCTCTCTCTCTCTCTCTCTCTCTCTCTCTCTCTCTCTCTCTCTCTCTCTCTCTGTGTGTGTGTGTGTGTGTGTGTAAGAGAGAGACAGAGAGAGACAGAGAGAGACAGAGAGAGACAGAGAGAGACAGAGAGAGACAGAGAGAGGCACAGAGACAGAGAAAGAGAGACTGAGAGAGATAGACAGGCCGAGGGAGACAGAGAAACAGAGAGAGACTGAGAGAGACAGACAGAGACAAGAGAGACAGAGACAGAGAGGACAGAGAGAATAATGTTAGCACGGCCTGAGCACTGAGCCCTCAATAGTGTCCCCATTTGCACTTACCTTTGCACTAGTGACTTTATTCTGGCAGTGACACTTTTGCCTTCCAGGGACTGTAAGAAGACAGGCTTGGGGAATGGGAGTGTTACTTTCCTAACTCTTATATCCTCAGTGCACAAATTAAGCATTCTAGAATCTGTTGCTGCCTTTTATTTTATGGCTTTATTATTTATGAAAGAATCTCACAGAGTCGGTCACTGTCTACAAGGGAAAATGAGACATTGTTTTCTATTTGAAGCTACAGACCCTTGGAGTGCTTTGCTCCAAGAGATTTGCAGTGCTCCAATAGCATGGTGAGATTGCATGTTCCAAGAGCATGATTTAAATATAGGATCAGAGTTTTTAATCTTTGTGCAAAGCAGTTGGTGAGAAATGATTTCAAGGGATCCTTTAATGTAAGTTAGGCAGGACGGCACACCAGTCACCCTCTGTGGATTCAAGTATGTGTGGAATTAAACACGCCTGTACTTTTCAAAAGGCGTCAGAGTAGACAAGGAGGAGACGAAACAGGGTGTCTTGAAGATAGTGACAAACCGCCCATCCTCCTCCCTACTTCTCGGGAAGGCCAAACAGGTTCTTTATGTCACATTCACAACGGATGAAACCTGGAATTCAAACCGAGATCTGACTTCCAAATCCATACCATATTAACAGAGCCCAGATAGGATTTGTATGAAGATAATGTAAGTTTGGAGAGATAGCTCAGTGGGTAAGAACGCTTGCTGTGCACACATAGAGACACAAGTTCAAATCTCCAGCATCTACATAAAAATCTAGCATGCGTGTCTGCACTTGCCTGTAGCCCTAGTGGGTAGGGGTAGGCAGAGGGAGGAAGATCACTGGGGCTTGCTGGCTACCGTCCTAATTCCAGGGTAAGTGAGAGACAGAATCTCAAAGACATAACACAAAGAATGAAAGAGCTGGGCATCCCATCTCCTCCTCTAATCTACACACACACACAAACACACACACACACACACACACATGCACACACACACACGCACGCACGCATGTACACACACTCATATATGTACACATGTATACCACACACATGTACATATATACCACACCCACATATACATGCATACCTACTGACAAAAATAAAACTAAATTTAAACAACCCCACCCAAAACACTCTATAAATTCCTTGATTATCGATTAAAGCAAAAATAGAGGAGTGTTTTCAGTTCATTGAGGGTGGGGCTCTTCTTCCTTCTTGCTAATTACTGGGGGCTCTGTGAATTAGGAATATGGCTTATTAAGAGAGGTATTTAACTGTTCTAGAGGCTCATTGCTACAGGAAGAAGGAAGTATAGATGAAGAAGAAGGGATGTTTCCACAGTACCTGAGAATTTTGTATCTTCAGAAATAGTCTTTTCAATCCTTCAACTCAAATACTTAACGCTTCTTTTTAAGGCCGCCTGATTAAGCCTGACTTACTTGTTCAGATGTTTGTGACAAAAGGAGCATCATGTTCTGTCCACCTGTGTCACAAACTGCACAGGATGACTGTTTTATTTGAAGTGAATTATCAAGCAGCTCTTACAGGAACATCACTAATAAGCTAAAAGTGCCCTTCACAGCATCCGACGCCCCCACTTCGGCTTGCAACTGCTCCTCACCCACCAGATCCCGTTGCCAGATTCTAAGTGACATCCTCCTGTTGCTGACACCGGGAAGCCCAGTGGACCAGATGTTCACCCGGCAGGATGTGGCCTGTCAGGAGGGAAAGGACACTGCAGAAAGGTGGAGGGAGAGCAGGGTCGCTGACCTTCTCAAAGAATCTCTGCCCCAGGACAGCTTCCTGCTTTACATCTTTACCTTATTGCTTTGCATCTTGGCATATTAACTAGTGGGTATGCCCGGGGGAGGAAATTCCTGTGTGTTCTCACCTCTGTTGTGAGCCAGCCACAGCACAGCTTATCATCAGGGAGTGTGAAAGAGACCTTGGAAGCACAGGGGGCATGATTGTGGATTGAATTTCAGCAGGGGTTTGGTAAGAGGTTAAAAAAGGAACTAGTCAGCGGAGAGAGGAATAGGAGGAAGTCACTATTGTGCACCAATTCCCCGAGGCTAGAGTTACCTGAATGTCCCCAGGTCAAAAGTAAGAACACATTTAGACATAAAAGCCAGAATACTTGATGCTTATATCAGGAAAAAAAAATCATTGTGTAATATTGGGACTTGAACAAATAAAGTCATGTGCTCATGGGTAAGGAGTTCATGGAGGAAGAGGAGGAGAAGCGCAGTCCCCCTGTGCATTCTATTCTTATACTGAGAGAATGGGAAAGCAGTGCTGCTTTTGAAGATAAGAATACAGGAAAAACAAAATAAGGCGGAAGAGAAGGCTCACTGGCTAACAGCACTTGCTGGTCCTGCAGAGGACCCGAGTTCTGTTCCTGGCACCCATGTTAGGCATGACACCACCACCTCAACTCAAGTTCCAAGGCATCTGAGGCCCTCTTTTGGCGTCCAAGGGCATTTGTGAACCCCTCACACACATCTATCTATCTATCTATCTATCTATCTATCTATCTATCTATCTATCTATCTTTATATCATCTATCTGTCTACCTATCTATCATTTGAACACTTAGGAAAAGCCTGAGAACAGAACTTGAAGAATGAGCCCATTGCATTATAATGTCTTGATAATCAAACCCCTGCCTTACTGGCTCAGGAATAAACACAAGGCAAGATTCTAAAATGCACACAGGAGCATGGGCCCTCAGCATACAGCACAGAGATGTAATGAGAAAGGACTGGATTAGCTTTTGAAAATGTGATACTAGACAGCTATTTGGGATCCCATATATATCTTCCATATAATCCACATATATCCCGTATATAGTCACATACACACACACTTACACACGTATATACACATATAAAAAACACATTTTGCCATCTACCAAGTGTTCCAAATTCATCCATATGTTTAAAAAGAAGATATCTAGTTAATAGAAGGGCAATGGTTGCTTTTCCTTATAAAGCAAGAATAAAATTTCCTCTATGGCTCAAACATTCAGAAGTACTTAAAAGAAAGCAGCTGTAATTTCAAATCACACTGCATAGCATTTATAGATTAAAAACGTTGGCAAAAATTAGAAAGGAAATGAGAACTCTTTTGTAGAAGCACATGAAAAAGGATATTTAAACAATCATACATACAAAAATTAAAATTAACAAGAGAAATACTAGGAGAAAAGTGGATAAGATATATGGATAGACAAGCCACAGAAAAGTAATTTAAATGATCCTTAAGTATATGAAATGATGCTCTCACTGATGAGAAAACTGAATTTTCATTTGATGGTCATTGCTTATAAAAGGAGTTAGTAGCGAGGTTCCGTTGTACATACGAACATACATACAAATATTGATAATACAAAACAAAAATAATCACCAGATTTTGATACTAGGGAGTGAAACATTAAGTTAAAAAATAGAAGAAAACTGTCACTTGGATATTTATATTCAAAATTATGATAGAATTATTCTGTATATAGTGAGAAATAGAAATTTCCAATGCTTACCTATAAATAAATAAAAATGCATCTAAATCATTATAGAGCATGTATAAAGACTACCAACAATATGTCGGCCAATTGGCCAATTAAGTACTAGATTCAGATAACTTCTACTCTATAGATCTTCCAATGCCTAAATCGTTTCAACCCTGTAATCAGAGAGAAGATATGAACATGTATGTGTACAACATGACATTACTGACAAAAACAAGATAAAAGTATGATCAAATTTTTCAGTATTGAGGCAAACCAGTAAGTTATGAGATATTCCATTATTGGTCCAATTTTCTGTCTGTTGCTGTGAAATACACTATTACCAAGAGTAACTTGGGGAGAAAAGAGTTTATTTTATCTTTCAGGTTATAGGGTATCATTGAGAGAACTCGGGCAGGAACTTGAAACAGGAGCTGTGGGGAGGCTACTGCTTCCTTATTCAATCCCTGCTTCCACTCAGGCAGAGGTCTCCTACAGACCAGGACCACAGGTCCAGGGGTGGGACCACAGGCCCAGGGGTGGGACCACGGGACCAGGGGTGGAGCTACAGGCCCAGGGGTGGAGCTACAGGCCCAGGGGTGGAGCTTCAGGCTCAGGGGTGGAGCTACAGGCCCAGGGGTGGGGCCATACTTCTCAGTCAAGTAACAATCAAGAAATTGTCCCACTGACAAGCTTAATATACACCACTCATGGGTAAGTTTACTACTGATCTTGACACCCTGAGTTCCATTCTTGGCCCCCACACAGTAGACGTATAGAACTGACTCTGGCAAGTTATCCTTTGACATCCATCTACATGCCATAGCTCACATGCACTCATGCGTGTACACTCACACGCACATGCATGCACACATGCACACACACAAAATAACAAACAAATAAATAAATGTTAAAAAAATAAGCAGAGGGCATGGAAGTGGGTCAATGGTTAAAGTACTAAGCATTCAAGCGTGGAGACCAGAGTTCAAAGTCCAAGCACCCATACGAGAGTCAAGTGGCATCGTGGCATGGCTGCAGTGTGTTCAAATGAGAGACCTGTCTCAGTACACAAGGCAGAGAGCAGCCAAGGTCAACCCCCCCTCCGGCCTCCACACATTTATATATGTTAATCTACACACACACACACACACACACACACACACACACACACATGTATACACACATATTCAAAACACTGTAGATAGAAAATAGTTTCTGCCTACATTTAAGAAAAAATTTCAGAAAATATTATTAAAATACTCCATTCTTAATTGTCCCCATGATACACTACCCGAAACAAAAAGCATAAAATGCTCATTGTGCTGAATTCTTTTTAACATAAATAACTTTATTGTGAAGAAATCACAAAATTGTCAAGCAGATAGATTGGATGTTTTGATAGCATTAATATATATAAGTACTGGTTTGAATTTTTAGACATTGAAAATAAAAATATAATTAGATGTGACAAAATTGAAAAAATAATCATCTCACAGTTAGAGATGCCTTGGAAAGAGTATCAAAACACTCAGAGGAGAGTCTGAGGTGGTGTCTCATTCCTGTAATCCCAGAACTCAGTAGGCAGAGGCAGGAGTATGTTTCCAGGCCAACCTGGGCTATAAGAACTCTCTTCAAGGCTATATACTGTCACACCCTAACTTCAAAACAAAGAGAAGTCTACTCAGAACACACAGGAACAAATCTATCATTAAATCACATTGGAGATCATTTTTTATTCCCATGAATAGCTAGGGAAAAACTATTTTTGCATGGTTAATAGACTAAATTTGACCAAATAGTCTACATAAATGACATTTAATGAAAAGCATTACTCTGAAACACTTTCCGTTGGGTTCACACTGAGCCCCACTCACATGTGAGTTGACCCAGGCTGTAGATATGCAAACCAGGGAATAGATGGCCACCATGTTGAATTGGCTCACTGAGTATGCTAAGAGTCACAGCAATCCCGAAAGTTTCCTGTAGGTAATCATTTCCTGAGCAGAGTTAAAAACTGCTTCATAATACCGACTCCCACAAAAGCTCAGTCATAAGGGCTTGGTAGCATTTTATTTTAGCACCTGATTGACAGGCATATTATGCAGCTATTACATTTTTTTGTGCACAGAATGTTCTTGACGTTCACTTCCCTCATACTTTTTATTAGAAAAAAACAATGAAAAGAATTCGCACAAAAAAACTGTCCTTTTGACTGAATGAGAATGGGAGGAAAGTCCGTTATTTTTTTAATGACTTGTGTACCATTGACCCAAGCTGAACAACCCAAATTTCATTCAGAAAACATTTCATTCATTCGAGCACTTGCAAGCTCATTCATTTGTTATTCAGTCATTTCTTAAGTCTTAAAAAAAAAATAATCACCTTGTGTGGTCTGGTGACAAGCATCAGAGATATGAAAACAAGGGCCTTTTGTGACTGGAAAGAGGACAGACACCTTCAGCGTGAAGCAATGGTAGATGTGAATTGTGCGAAGTGGATATGAAATACAGAATTAGAGCCGAGATGAGTGTGCGAGCCAGGAAAAGCCTGCTCTATGGCAGAGGGTCCGTCCCACTCTGGGTAACCATGGAAAGAAGTATTGGAGCCCTGAGGAAATTGACCATAGAGAGTTGGCAAAGGAAAGAAGGACTTGAGAAGCCTGGGTACAGGGGGGTCAAGGATTGCACATGAACACTAAGTCATTTCCGGATCAGCAGAGACCTTGACTTCTGAATCCACTAAGAACCTGTGTGCCCAAGTGGTCTTCACCTTTCAGGGCTGAGGAAACTCATAGAAAGCAGAGAAAAGTTACTGTAAAGTGGGGAGTGGGGTGGGAGGCTAGCAATTTAAGGGACTACTTCCTTGTTGGGGCTGAGGAGGATTATTTTTTCAAGCCCACTTTCTTTCCTGCTACTCCTCAGAGAGTCCCACAGGCAACCAACCTTTCCTCTCCAGAGGCCCCTCTGTTCTTTCTCTGGCTCCTTTTTCTCCCTGTCCTCCAAGGCTTGCTTCCTGGCTTTATTTACATCTCTGCTCCGAGGTGTGTTCTTGGTCCTTGGAGGCTTTCGCTGCTCTGACTGTATGTGTGAAATACGAGCAGCTATTGCCTGTTTCCCCTAGGTGATTCTTGTACCTGTCTCCAGCTGTGTTCAGCAAGTACCTCAAGTCCTGTTAGGTAGTTTCCATTTCCATTTCTTTTATTTATTCCTCACTGCAATATGAGTCCTACCAGGGCAGAGGTTTTGCATGTTCATTACCGTGGCACCAGTAGCTAAGATAGCATTGTCCTGTGCAGAGGAAAGCCAATTAGTGGTTGCTTGATGATTAACTCAACAAAGGCATTTGTTTTGCATGGCTGTGAACACGTATAGGGTTGCCACGGCTCCCCCCTGGAGACACAGCAGGCCTGAACAGCAGCAAAGCGCAGAAAGTCGCTGACTCCTGTCCTTGACTTCCTCCTCTGTCTATTTCCATAAGGGGAGAGGTTGGGGAAGGAAGGGCCCTTTATCAGCATGAGGCAATCAGGTCAGCAGAAAGGACAGCTTGTGCCCGTGCCCGCAGTCCCTCTGTGGCATGGAAGTGGCCTCCCTTCCCCACCATCGTCTCCCGAAGGGTGACAGCCCTAAAATAGGGAAAGACTTGATAAGCGAGTGGGTTTGCCAACTAATTTCTTTCCCTCAGGTGTTTAGTTGAATTTGATCCGGAGCTTAACAAAGGAGCCTCTATCGGGACAATCTCACCCTGGTTATCTTGGTGGAGCACGCACTCCCATGACTCCATCAATCTCCACTCTGATGGCCACAGCCGAATCCTCTCCTCCAATAACCTGTCAAGCTTCCTTCTGAGTGTAGACAGTTCGCCTTAATCAAATTGTCCATTGCCGAGGAGGAAGTGGCTGCTAGGAGCCCAGGGAAGAAAAAGAAGCAAGGCACCTCTGCTAACACTTTGAGCAGCTGCTCACAATTCTTTCACCTTTACTGTGCTCCAGCTTTTCCTGGAAAGTGAGTGTAGCCACAGTCGAAGGCTATGGAGAAAGAGGATGTGAGTTAACACTGACTACCACCAATAGGTTGCAATAAAGCAGTTGGAGGGGCCGAGACTATGTACATGATATTGCTCACACTCAAACACTGGGTACTTATCTCTAATCATGGAGTCAAGTCAAGCCTACCTGTGGTTTTTAGGAAGTACAGATTAAGAGCCCAGCCATAGAGCTGGAGGAGCAGTTGATTCGACTAGAGGCACTTTTGGTGACTCTGTGTGAGCCAGACTGATTTGCAAAACTGAAGCCCAGCCCTCAGTGCACCCCACCCTGCTCCACCTTCTCCCTCCCCTCCTTGCCCTGCCCCTCCCTGCTCCTGCCTCTCCTGCTCTGCCTCACCCCTGTGTGTGGATTGAAAACCTTAAGGTATATTATCTTAGCAAATTTTCAGTAGATGCCACACCATTAACCCATATTCTTTTTAATTTTATGCATGTGTGTACATGCACATATGAGTGAGTTTGTGTGCTACATGTGTATAGGATCCTGTGGAGGCGTAAAGAGGGCATCAGATCCCCTTGAACTAGAGTTGCAGATGGTTGTGAGCTACTGTGTGGGTGCTGGGACCTGAATCTGGGTCATTGACCAGAGCAGCACTGAGCCATCTCTCCAGTTTAACCATGCTGTGTAACTGGTCTCCGGGACTCAGGTTGTGATGGATAGTTTGAACTCTGACCAAAATTACTTCATTTCTCCCCAAACCCAGCTCTTCCTTCTACTGTGTGCTTCTGTGAGCTAGGCTTCTATTTCTTACGTTGATCCTCGCTTCATTGGTAATTCCCGTCCCAACAAGAGACCCTGCCTCGAGAAAGAAGGTGAACAGCTCTTGAGGAAACAGCACGTAAAGTTGACTTCTGGCTTATACCTATGCATTCCCAGTGCGTACCGCATCTGTACACGTATGGTCATACACACGCATGAGCACACATTCACACAGAAGTCCCATTAGCAGTCAGCTCTAAACTCACAAAACTCACACTTACAAAACAATACAGAAGGGAGGGGAAGAATGTCACAGAAGCTTTGCTGTCCCTCCTGATGAATGCTGTGTCGGTCATGTCTGTGGGGTGCGAGGCTCAGCATCTGCCCACCTTGTCCTCCATCTTCTGTAACTCCCATAGAGAATGACTCACAGATCCACTGGGGCGGGGTGGGGTGGTGGGTGGTGGTGGGTGCCACCTGTTCAGTTAACGCAATCAGGAAACAAATGAGCAATGAGTGAGAAGGCCTAGGTGACGTCAATGTTTAATGAGCTTGGGGGCCTTGCCTGTGCACCCCCAGCTTCCACGGCCTGCCGAAGAAGCCTGGACTCTTTTGTGCAATAGTATCGCTTCCGGAGATGAGCTTTAATAAAGTTAAAAGTGCGTAAAGAAGCTCTACAGGGAACTAATGAAAGCAAAAATGAAAAATGGAAAAAAATAACAAATGTTTATTAGGCATCCCTACCAGGAAGACGCCAAGGGGGAAGCTAATTTACTCTCACTAGGAGGAAGCGTTCCGAAGGTTGCTGTGTTCTTCTTGAATGGTAGGAAACGGGCACCTAAACCTCAGAACATTTTTAAAGAGCATCCCAATTAGTTCTTATGTTTTTTCAGGTGAAGCCTCAGCTATCTGTCAGGATCTCCATCTCCCTCTCCTTCTTCTTCCTTCCTTCCTTCTTTCTCCTCTGTGCTTTCAGCATCTGGGGAAAGGAATGTTGTAACTTATTAGAAACACAGGCTTGTACAGAGGGAAGCTGAGAGGAGGTGACCTCTCAGATGAGTTTTGTTAGGACAGTTACAGCATTATCACCACGGGCAGGCGTGAAGACCCTGAAGAGAGGTGTCATGGATAGTGCGATGAGTCTGCATCTAGTGTTGAAATCTCTCAGTCCTTATCTCTAGAGTCAACCTATGTGCCCATGAGTTAAGATAGAAACAGACACTGGATAAAAGTTATAACTAAAAGTTGTCTTGGGTCTGGGCAGAAGGCTGCTACCGGGGGGATGGAAAAGACTTGTAAGGTCGCAGCACACACTAGTTATCAATGTCTGGAGAGAGCTGCAGGCCTGATTTCTTGAAAAAGGAGGCAACAAGAGGATCTGTGATCTAACAGGGGGACGTTTCTCTGTAGCCTTGCAGTTGTGCAGCTACTATGGGGTTGTCTTCGGGTTACCTTCCCACCACCCCCCTATGTCTTACAGGGGCATCTTTGGTTTTATGTGCACCAAGACCAACCCAGGAAGGACCCCTACAGAGCCAAGCCTCTTACAGGGGTGGGTCTCTCGATGGCAAAAGAGATCTTAGTGTGGTATTGAAGAAAAGTCCACAGGCTTATCACTGTGGGAATATAAAATGCCTGAGGCTTTAGTGCAGCTATGGAAAATCTTGAGACACCTTTTTCTTGTGGACAGGACAAAGGGGGAAAAAAAGCATACAGTGATTGAGAAGAATCAACCTTCAAAGCAACACAAATGCAGGGAGACTGGACCCAGGTTGCCATGTGTTGCCAGGAGGAATGGAGGGAGGGCCACCATTAAACAGGAGCCCAGGTTGCCTCTGGAGACAAGGCCTGAGAGATTTGAACATTAAATGTAGTGGCATTTAAGATCACCAGAATTCCAGTATGAATCTCTACAGTTTCATAATACCTATTCTAACTGAGATGTATAGACATTGGCTCTGGTTAAATTCACTGCACGATGCTTTTTATTTGTGTGATGTTTACAATAAAGTTTTAATAAAATAAAGGAATGATTTCTGCAGAAACAACAGTGAAACCTCTGACTAATTTATTTATATGACACTGAAGAGAGATGGATTGGACATAATTATTATAATTAACTAAACATTTGTAGTAAGAAGGGGGAGTGAATATGTTGGGAGGAGTTTGAGAGGAAGGCATGTCAGGACAAGCTTTTAAGGTAGAAAGAAGAATAGCATAGTCAGGAGCTAATATGGATAACCAGTTTGAAAGGGAAACTGGTCATGCCAGCCAAGGAAGAAAGCTGATGGAAGGCTGTCCATGTGGGAGATGCCCTGGGCAGTGATGTAGACAGATGGTCCACAGGAGCTGAGGCAGTGTGTTCTATGGAGATGGATGTTAGATGTTGGCAGATTTGCAGGGATTTATGAATCTTTTAATTAGGCAGAAACATCTTGAAGTAAGGATTGAAATTGAAGGAGGTGTTGGAAGAGAGAGGGGGACTTATGACTTGGTCCACTTAGAATAATCTTATGAGTTAAGTCTAAGAGAGAACACACAAGAATACTCTTAAAGCTGAAAAGAAAGTTTTTAATCTCTGGCTGGTGGCTGTTTGGGGAACTTGCCCAAATAATGCAGCCTTGAATGATATTCCTCAATGCTGTCCATGTTATTTATTTATTTATTTATTTATTTATTTATTTATTTATTTATTTAGACAAAGTCTCTCACTGGGACCTGGGGAAGCCAGGTTGGCTGGACTGGCTGGCCAGCCAGAAGGCTCCAGGTCTCCCCTTCCCCAGCTCTGGGGTCACAAGCATGTGCTATCGGCTTCAGTCTTTATGCGAGGGCAGGGCTATCCTGTTACTCTTTATGCGAGGGCAAGGAAATAAATCCTGGGTAACTCAAGGGGGTTCTGTTCTCTGGGGTGACATGTCCACATTTCTGAGAGGTTAGATGAAGTCCTCATCACTGTCCTCAGTCAAATGTCAGAAATGCCCCTTGGTATATTGATAGTTTCCACTAGGTGACAGAGTTTCTCTTTTTGCTTTAAATGTCCTATATCTAGAAGGACAGATAACATGGTCCTCGTTAAATTTATTAATAATTCACAGTACAATCATTAACCAAGGTGATTTGCTTTTATATGGATCAAACAGATAAATTGATCAAGAATGCAGCAGTGTTCACCTTTCTACACTTTGAAAGTGACACAAACCTGTGGCCTCCCTTGACCTAGGTGAGATGTTCTTTTTCTGTTGGGGAGATTGCGTTTCCAAATGCTTTCATGACACTTCAAACTACGAAAACCCCTATTCTCCTCATAAAAAGAGCTTATGAGAAGTCAGCCAGGTGCCAATCAGTGCAAAATAAATCTCAGGTCTTTGGACCTGCTAGATTAGCTGGGAAATTGATTTAATCAGAGACTGTATTGTCTGATGCCTATAAATTTCTGCTTTACCCAAGACCCATGGAGCTTTTGAGTGTTTATTTCAGATTCCAAATTTGTCCTTCGTATGTTTACGCCTGGGCATTTTTGTTGTTGTTGTTGTTGTTGTTTTTCAAATTTAACTGAGGGAAGGTCCAGGCAGCTTTATGACATTCCTGTGGTGGCACCACCCAAGTGTCAAATCTCCCTTCACCAGGGGTCTCTCTGAATGATCATTTACGTTTACGAACTCAACAGCAGCCAAAACGCATTAGTTTCCTATGAAACAAGGTTGTGCACACTGGTTTTGCACACTAACTTGTACACACCAGACTAAGAGTTTTGTTGTCGCTTATGTAGACTAAGCAAGGAGTTACATATGTCACTTCTAGGGAAACAGTAGAAAGTCACTGGCACAGACCCAGGCAAGTCAGAAGACATGGGCTATTGCTGTGGGGTGGTAGATGGGATTAGCGCCCAGGCAATCTGATTTCCAAGACACATCAGAGGGACTGTTTCTCTGGAAATGAAAGGGAAGTGAATACAAAACTACCTTCCCATGCTTGGGAATAAAATAAGGAGAGAGTATGAACTCTCAGACTGTATTTAAAGGAAACAGATATGAGACCAAATATAATGTGGTGTTTAAGGAGCTGAAAGGAGAAGTGAGCGACTCAGCAAGGGGCTGGGAGGAAAGATAAGGCCATTTCAAAGAAGCAGCACCAAAAGCAGAGAGGAAATAGGCATTAAGGTGCTAAAAAATGTGTGGTCACGGAGAAAAAGTTAGAGAAATGTGAAAAATAAAATGAAAGGATCTAAACAGAAGAAAATAAACAAGTATGGCACAGAGCAGAGGCAGGCACATTTGTACCCACAATGCACCCGAAGAACATACTAGACAAAACTTGAAAGGAGAAGCATTTAAAACAATGTTTCTGAAATAACAGAAGAGCTGTATTTTATTTTATTTTTTTACTAAAAATCTTCTAGGTTTCTTTGTCCCCCAAAGAAGGATGCAGAAGGATCTTTACAAAGAGCTGCTATGAATGAATGAATGAATGAATGAATGAATGAATGAATGAACGAATGAATGAGTGAGTGAATGAAGAGTGAATGAGCGAATGCCATGGTAAAGAGGTGATTCCATGAGAGATACTAGGGAAAAGATGAATTAGAAAGGGAAGGGGAGGGAAGCGCATTTACGGAGGCTGGCCTTAGATGGACATTCAATGCCACAGACCAAGTTGCTTTCTTTGAAGTTATTAAGTATTCGACATAACCCAGAGCCGCATAAACACAGCAACCTAGTTTTTGACAACAGTGTAAGAACTATTCAATGGAGAAAGTATCTTTTTGAAAAATCAGATTTGGACACCTGTGGGAAATGCAAAGACCACTCCACATGTCTCCTACCTGACCCAGAATGAACTCAGAAGGGACAGACAATTGCCCAGCATGCCTAAACCGTAGGGCTCAATCCTCAGCAATGGGGAGAAAACAATTTGTTGATTAAAACTAAAATAAGACAATAGCATGGAGTAATAAAGATTTTAAAAACCATAGAACTTTTAGAAGAAATTATAAGAGAAAACTCTGTGGGATCTAGAATTTGGGAGAATTTCTAGTGATGACGTCACAATCATGATCCATTTAAAAAATCAGCACATAGTATTTTATTAAGATTAAGCAGTTTCCCTCTGTAAAAAGAACACTTATTGTTATGAAAAAGATAGTTTATAGACTGGAAGAAAAGATTTGCAAATCACATATCCGACAAAAATTAATGACAAGAATACATGAAGAAACCCAAAACACTGCTATGAAAACTCACATAGTGCAGATTGAAAATGGATTTTGAGACTGCTGACGTGAAATTCACAGAACTTTCACCATCATCAGAGAATAATTTCTTTCCTCATCTCAGATCTGTGAGGAAAGAGGACTTTCAGCTTTGCATTGCCCCTTAGATTATTCCAGAAGACATTCTTTTTTTTCCTTTTTTTTTTATTAATTTATCCATATTACATCTCAATTGTTAGCCCATCCCTTGTATCCTCCCTTTCTTTCCTCCCTCCCGCTTCCCCCTCTACTCCCTTCCCCTATGTCTGTAACTGAGGGGGACCTCCTCCCCCTGTATATGCTCCTAGGGTATCAAGTCTCTTCTTGGTGACTTATTATCTTTCCTCTGAGTACCACCAGGCCTCCCCATCCAAGGGACATGGTCCGATATGGGGCACTAGAGTTTGTGTGAAAGTCAGATCCCCTTCTCCACTTAACGGTGGAGAATGTCCTGTCCATCGGCTAGTCTGGGTAGGGGTTCAAAGTTTACTGCCTATATTTTCCTTGGCTGGTGCCATAGTTAGAGGAGGACTCCAGGGCCCAGACCCGCCTGTATTTTTCCAGGACCCTCTGGATCCCAGAAGACATTCTTTAGACCGGAGCCATGGTGGAGACATGACTAATCATGTACTGGAGAGTGGGATTGGGGATCAGCAAGTCAGCTGGGACTGCAAGTACAGGGCAGAGAAATGTCCAGTTTCTTTAAAAATTATCCAAGGATTTCAAGGTCAGTAGCAGAGAGGTTGCCGTGCTCTGTAGCAAGCAGGTGCGCAGTTATCCAGGTTCAATGAAGAGCAAGTGATGCTATCAAGAATGGACTGAGAGCTGAGGTAAGAGTTCATGGCACAGCATTTGTCCGGCATGCATCCGGCTCTGCATCTCATCCCTGGTACTGACAAACTAAGTTAGTTAATTAACTAATTGAAAGTTAAAATAAAACAATAGCGCTGAGGAATAGAAAAAAAAATGGCTGATGGTTACAGAGAAGAAAAGAGTGCTCGGTGGCCCTGAGGTCCAGCGTGCACATTTCAAAAGAAGAAAGACTAAGTAGAGGCAACATCTGAACAGTGAGTAAAGGAAAAATAACTCTGAAGAGGAGAGATGAGAAATCAGGATGTACCATATAATACCTGTGATTTGTAAGGGTGATCCTATATCTGACAAAAAAGAAGCAGAACCACAAAAGAAACAGGCAATCTGACTCCTATCAGATTCCTCAGTTGTAAAAGCCGATTTAGAAGTCAACAGAGAAATATAGCTACAGCCCTTTCCAAGACAAAATGATTGTAATGTCTGAGTGTGGTCCCCATAACTGTAACCCTAGAACTAGGGAGGTGGAGGCAGAAGCATCAAAGCTTCTGAACCGTCTTTACCTATATAGGGAGTTCGAGACCATTGGGTTACAGGGGATTCCGCCTCGAAAAATAACAAAGCAATGTAGAGAGAGTCCTAAGTGAGGAACGCCTTATATGTTTGCATCTCTATCTTTCTGCCTGTTGTCTTTGTCCATCCGTCCATCCATCCGTTCACCCACCTGTCCATCCATCTGGCTTTTAAGATGACTTTTGCGAACTTCAAGGAATTCCTCCTGAATGCCTATTAGCTGAACCAGGACGTCTCTGAATTGGGAAGTTTGCAAAAGACAAGATTTACCAAGAGGAAAGCTAAGCGTAGAGGCGGGAATGCAAGCCTTGATCTGTTTTCCCTGACGATGGGGCTTAGGCTGCTTGTGGACAGAGGGGGTGAAGTATATCATGTGAAGAGGTGATGGATGCTGGGATGATTTGCGGTCTGCAAGTGCTAAATCCGTCCTCATAACTGTAGACACACACTCGCAAGAGCAGGGGAGGTGGAATTCTTCGTTTTTATTGTCAAGTTGATACAATCTAGAATCATCTGGAAAGAGACTCTCAGTGAAGGACTGGCTAGATCAGGTTGAGCTGTGGGCACGTCTGTGAGGGATGGTTCTGATTGCCTTCGACGAGGGGAGACCTGGCATGAAAGTGGGTGGCACCGTTCCCTGGCTTTGGGGCCAGACTGTGTCAGAGTAGAGAAAGCTAGCTGATGGCTTACGGGCACTCATCTCGGTTCTTGACTGTGAGTGTGATGTGACCAGCTGTCTCACCTCATGCCACTGTGACTTCCCCCTGTGAGGGATTTTAGCTTGGAAATTCTGAGCTAAAACAAACACTGTCTTTGCTATGTCACTTTTTTTGTTGTTGTTGTTGTCAGAGTATTTCACCACAGCACAGGAAGCAAGACTAGGCTGACAGGCCCGAGCTGAATGATCTGAGGGTGGTGTTTGATGCAGAGGAGTTCATCCATCAGACACTTGCCCAGATCTCAGGAAAGTCAGTGCTTCCAACCAGCTTAATGCTGACAAAGGTTGCCTCCAAATCCCCGAAAAGCATCAAAGACCAGGAGGAATTGCTACCAAGAGCCACACACAAGAGGTCTTATCTACAGCAAAGCTGTGGGAGGCTGGAAATGCAAGGCTTGCTTCATGACCTCCATGGTTGGTGCTTTTAAGTCTAAAGCCAATGCAGTGAATGAGGTCCAGAGGGTTTGTCAATGCTTTCAGAAGCTTGAGACCAGACCCTCCCCCCAAAAAAGAATTGAATATGCTTTTAACCCACAAATAGGATAGAGACCACACGAGGCAGAAAGCATGCCTACGAGGAAGATATACAGACAAGCCAGGCTGGCTCTTGTTTGTGCTGGCTGTGGAGATATGGAAAGGCTTTAGCTGGTTGGCATACAATTACTTCTGGTATCTCTGAACTTCCTTCCAAACCCCGACCTAGCCACCTGGATCTTCCTCAGACATCCCTGGGGTCATCTCCCAGTCCAACAACTGTAGTTGTAATGTCAGAACCATTAGGGTCCAGGTCTATAAACTTGTCATAAAGCAGATGTCCATCTGTCCATCATATAATTCTCCTATTTTGTGCATCATTTACTCATATTCTTTCCCGTTTTTATCTTCTCTGATGCTCACTCTCTCCTTAGTGAGCATCAGTACGGATTCATGTATTTTTGCAGCCTTTCTTAAGCAAACATTGCTTGATAGAACTAGAATTGGTCTGCAATGCTTGCTAACAGAGACCTTAATTGGTATGCCCATAACTCCATCACCCAGGAGCTGACTCTGCTGTGCCATTCAATCCTCCTGCTTCTGAGACACGAGACAGATAAACACAGAGACAGATCAAACTGGAACCAGACCTTCCCTGTTATATTCAATCTACCTTTTGGATATACTAATAGTATATGTTGTGGCTCAATAAATACCTGCAGACAGTACAGTTTTACCTGTACAACGGTTTCTCCTACTGATAACCTGCTCTCAAATGCTAAAGTCAGACACAGGTGCAAATGTGTGTTCCTGCATGTAGAGGCAGGATGCAACTTCTGTCATTCCTACTCAGGTACCGTCCGTCCACCCACCTTCCTTCCTTCCTTCCTTCCTTCCTTCCTTCCTTCCTTCCTTCTTTCTTTCTTTCTTTTCCTTATCTCTCTTCCCACTGGGACATGGGCACACCTGATTAGGCAGGGCAGGCTGGCCCCGCCCCCAGGAGCCTCCTGTCTCTGGCTCCAGGGCTCTGGGATTACAGCTCCTGGCCTTTTCTTATGGGTTCTCCAGTAGCACTTAAATTAAATCCTGGTGCTTCTGCAGCAAGCACTTGATAGACTCAGCTCAACTTCCCCTTATTTTATAAACCTTGCAGCCTAGTCAAAAGCGCTCCATTTCTGCCCTCCTCTACAGAGACAAGCATCCCCATCCTCTTTGTCCTCCCCTTCCCCTCTGGTATGTTGAAAGAGGTGGTGAGCTAGATGGGAGAGCTAGATCCTGGAAGGATCAGGTGACATGTACATAGTCTCTCTTTTCCCTCCTTATCGGTATGAAATAAACACTGTCAGGGATTACCAGAGTGAATTCACAGCAGCAGCTGCCAAGACAGGCAGGGAGGCGCCGCTGACTTTATCCACCACCACGAGGGTGAAGCAGGTCACGAGGGGGGCTGCATCTCTCCTGCCTGTGTTGCTTACTGAATTCATTACAGCCCGTTTCCTCCTGTGTGTCCACAGAGAAAGTCTGAATGATCCACAAAGCCTTTGTAGAGGACACTGATGGGTTTTTCCGAATTCAATGCCATGAAAGCGAATCGTTTTTCTATTTTGGCTGTTCAGAGTGACCGGGGACACTTACGTGACTGCTACATTTGGACAGACTTTCAGCATTCTGGAGACAGACCAGGAAACCCCCTTTGGCTCCCTGTAGAGTCTTATTAAGACAGTCAATTAGCTAAACAAACAAACAAACGTGTAATCTATAACTTCCAGTATAAATTACCAATTTAGCCTGCTACAGAGCATGAAAGAAACGAGAGACAGCCAAAGAGATTCATTTGTGTAACTCCATCCACTGTGGGCAAATTGATGGAATCACATACTTAGCTCATTAATGAAGCCACTGACCTCTGAAGGGCAAAGAAAGCGTGTAGACGCACTTAACTAGCGGGGGGGGGGGGCAAATGCAGCACTGACTGCTGGACTGCAGCTAGATGCCAGAGATGTCACCAATGGTATGGAAAAGTCTTTCAAGGCTTGAGTTCCCAGCACCAGCATCAGAACAGGAAGCAGATACTAGACAGATAAGGCAGGTGGTAGCAGTCCTGAGGATGTCCCTGCTGGAGGTCAGGAGGGACAGAAAAGTGTCCCCGTTCTTGGTTCACTGTCATCTTGTACCCTTGCCTCAAAGATGTATGGTCTTGACACAAAAACGTAGAGGAAGCACCAGGATACCTCGTGTTCAGAACTCTTTTGGCTGGCTCTTTCCCCTCCCCATAGCTCACCTAGTTTCTGCCATCAGCCCTTTAAAAGGCCCCCAGAGAAACACCGTGTTGGTACTGCATTTCTGGGAACCGGGTCCTGCTACATGGAAGTTCTGCCTTGCCCTCTGCATCTCTTCCTTAAGCTCCTGCTTGTGAGTCTACAATGGCCAAAACTCATCCTCTGTGGCCCTTGAGTTTCATTCTTTAAATTCCTGATTCAAGAACCCGGAAGCCACTGGGGTTGGGTATCTTTGGTAGCCGTAGACTTTTCTGAGTCCCTGAATTCCCGAGTTAAGCTTGTTAAGGGCAAGAAAGACTCAGTTTCTCTCAGAACACTCAGGAATCCTCCCAGGTCGTCATCATCACCATCAGCTGCTGCTGCTGCTGCACCTGCTGAAATGTGGGTCTTGGGACCACAGCAGAACAAGCAGAGTCACACAAAGAATCATGTTGGAGAAGCCCTGTCTCGAGAGGCCCCCAGACCCACTCGGGCCTATCTGAAGTCTCAGGGACACTGAATATGCATATTGCTTCGTCTGGGTTCTACAGTCAGACCAGAAGACCTTTAAGAATAATGTGTCCTTGGATAAATTGTCAGTGTCTGTAGCTTCAGCTTCCTCAACGAAAACATGAGATAATACTTTTTTTTTTCTTTTTGAAAAGAATGCACAATGTTCCCTCAATACACATCTACTGCAAGCGTCCCTGTGACTTTGAGATACAGACAGATACAGAAGGAGTCAGTAAGGAAGGCATGTTGCCTCCTGCCATAGGCCTCCGTTACCTCTTGATTATAACTGGGTCCATTACTGCCTGCCTCCTCCTGGCTCAGCTCTCTGTAAGAATATATAGACTCTGTCCACTTCAAACCTCTTAAAGCTTCTGGGAAGTTGGTTCATTTTCTATCAAAATTGTATTGAATTTATTATCTTTGCTGCTTTAAAAGTAGAGCAAAATGAAAAAACTCTTCAGTTCCTCTTCAGTTCCTTGATATATTTCCTATCCCTTTCAGGGAGTAAACAGATAAATAAAAAGCTTACAACAGCGAGAGGATATTGGGCACAAAAAAAAATGAGAATTCCGCAGAACTGGGTGCACTTAACGTGTCTCTCCATGTCTCCCTGCACTCCTCTGTAAAGTGGATGAAATCACATCTACTTCTTAGGTCAAAGGTCAAGTTTCTATAATCAACACAGGAAGCAATGGTCAGAGAGTCGGATGTATCTGGATGAGGCAGGCAGGGAGCGTGTGACATCCCATTGTCTCTCCCCACCACAGGCTTCCAGTCCACTGAGCTGGGAAGGGGGTCTAGGCAACTCTGAACTCTCAGAAGGTGCCTGAATCTTCTGTGGCGTGTTCACAGACTTCACTCTGGCTGGCTTTGATCTGGTGTATGTCACATGTTCGTTTCACTACTTTTCTTCTTTGACTGAGTCGAGAATGTTCCAGCCTTTGTGGGAAGATGGCTAAGTGGTTAAAAGCACTGGTTGTTCTTCCAAAGGTCCTGGGTTCAATTCCTAGTGCCCACATAATGGCTAACCACAACATGTAACTCCAGTTTCAGAGCATCAGCTGCTCTCTTCTGGCCTCTGCAGACACCAGGCATGCGTGCAGTATACGGACATACGTGCAGGAAAAACATTCATAAACATAAAATAATAAAATAAAACCACAGGCAAAAAAAAGCATGTCAAATTACTGGAAGTCACAACCAATACAAGTTTGTAAATCCTCAAACCACATGAAGAAAGGACACAATTTAAGGGAAAAATCAACATAGCATCTGATTTTAATGTATCATTCAGCTTGGCTGATCTTGACAGTGATATAGCAATGTGTTGAAAATTATATAAAATAATGGGCTGGCAAGAAAAATAATAAAGGAAATACATAAGGTTGAAAAGGAAAGAATGGAATGACCCAGTCATGTGGTGTTATTGGTCGGTCAACTACAAAATTTATTAATTTATCAGAATTTTTGTCATTATGTGTTTGTTCATATATGTGCAGGTACATATATAGTGTGCATGTAGGGTCAGAAGATGACCTTCATCACTGTGGTGGGTTAAATGAGAATGGCTCCCATAGGTTCATATGTTTGAATACTTGGTTCTTAGCAGAACTGTTTGGGAAGGATTGGGGATTGTGGTCTTGTTATAGGAGGGATGTCCCTGGAGTTGGCTTTAAGGTTTCAAAAGTCAACGTCATTTCGAGTTAGCTTTCTCTGTCTTGTTAATGGATTAGGATGTTGGTCCAGGATCATGTTTGCCTGCCTGTTGCCATGCCCCTTCCATGGTCAGCGACTCACCCTCTGAAATTGGAAGCACGTACCAGTAAACGTTCCCTTTTATAAATTGCCTTGGCCATGGTAAAGGGAAAAGAAAAGGTAACAGAGACAATTGTGATTCCTCAATCAATTATCTTTTTAAAAGACATGTTCTTTCAGTGACCTTGAACTCACCAAGTAGGCTATTTCCACAGCACAGTTTATTTGAATTTTATGAGTTAATACATAATAGAATTGTTTGCCTGTAAGCAAATGATAGGCAATTCAAAGAGCGCACTCCCAAAGGCATATTTAAAAGAGAAAACAATAATATATAGGCATACATCTAATAAAAACCATTTATAAGAAAGCAACATAGAAACTGCATCTAGACCAGTCACGGGCTCTAAATTTACTACTGCTTTTCAGCTAAATGGCCATAGCATTGAACTGACTCCTAATAACTTAGCATTATATCTATAAATCAATGTTTCTCTTATCCATCATCATAGAAGCAGAGGCTATGGAGAAATGAGACTTGATGACCTGTACCCTATGGCTTGTTCAACTTACATTTTTATACAACCCAGCATCTCCTTCCCAAGAATGGCACTGCCCACAGTGGCCTGGGCCTTTCCTTGTCAATCATTAATCAAGAAAATCCCTCACAGATATGCTAATAGGCCAGTCTGACGGAGTCAGTTTCTTGGCTAAAGTTCTCTCTTTCCTGATGATTCTAGTTTGTGTCATGTTGGTGAAAACTCACCTCTCCAGCTGGTTAATGCAGAAACTCATGGCTGTTCAAGATACTGCAGACAAGTAATTTCTGAGTGCACAGCCCTCAAAACCCATCCGTCTTGCCTCTTTTAAGGATTAGTGTGAGACTCTAATCCGGAGAATCTATACTGGGAAGTACCAAATGAGAGAGACAGAGACCAGGTCGATGCAAAAACAAGAGGTTTTATTTGTCCGACGACGTGACGGGGTCAACCTACACCCAAAGAAGAGGCGACCCTGAGCAACAAATTTATGAGGTTTATATACTTTTGCAAAGGCAAACTTCAGCAACAGTACCATAATTGGCTAATGCATATTGGGTGAGAGTAAGGGTGTATTTGGAATGTGGGATTTTCTGCGGGGCCCTGCAAGGCAGGTTTTTTGGTGGTTCCGGTTCCTGGTAGGGTGGGGTAGCTGTAACAGCCCGTGGCAATGGAATTTTACAGAGATTTGTTCTAATTTGGGAGTTAATGGTATCTAATTGTTCCAGTGGAGTTTCTGGAGGCTGCTAGCAGTTCTAGTTTACAGCAGTAGGTGGTCATTCCCAGAATGCAGGAAGAAGTGAGGTCACAAGTTCTCACAGAAAATACTGACTATGGTATTAGATACAGGACATACAGAACATGGCATTAACTTTGCCCCTACATTAGCAAATACAACAGCAAAGGGGTAGGTAGAATGTTGTAGGCATAAGGTTATTGTGTAATTTAGATGCTGACTTCTGCACCCCCATATCTAGTTGCAATCTCTTTTCTGAGAATCTCCTGTCTAGTGCTGTATAAATACTGTCCCCAATTGTCCCCTCACATGCCAATAAAACAGCTTACAGCCAATCACTGAACAGGGGAGAATATGGGGCTGGACTTCCTGCCAGCCAGGGCAGGAGGAGTTAAAGGAGGACGTAGGGGATTCAGTCATGGGCAGAGGTCCAGGAGACATCAGGAGGGAGAGCCGGAATAGGGAACGCTACAAAGTGCAAGTATCTCCGGAATGTAAGCTGGGAGGAAGTCAAATTAGCTTAGAGGGTTAAGAATACAGTAATAACTGCTCAGTTCTTGTGCTGTGAAGCTTGTTTAAATAACATAATAGAGTCTGAATTACTGCTGTGATAGCTGGGTTAAGAGAGAAACAAATACAATTTTGTAAAAATACCTTTAACAGAATGTAAGTGACACAAGATGGGGAGGAGGGCTATGAAACATTGCCTCCTAGGTCTGACATGGCTGCTGCATTCATGAACTCGCACAGCATGGGATTACCCATCCAAGACTGGGCCCATCAACATTCATTCATCAATGGAGGAGGGGACTGCAGGCCCCATCTCTTCCCAGGAGAGTTACTGGCAGTCAATAACTGCTGAGAAGGAAGGGGTGCCATGGCCTTCAGTGGAATAGCCACGGATGAGTTAGCCACTCTCTAGTAGATAACCACACCCATACCCATGTGGACATGCATGATAAACTCAGTGGATCAAAAAAATAAAATTAAAACAAAGCAAAAGGATCTGATAGTGGGAGGGGAAAACTATTGGGAAGAACAAAAGACTTGGTATGTAGGAAAAAATATGAGAAAATGAGTGTTGAGTAGAACCAGAATGTATTATATGCAAATATAAAACAATCAAAGAATAAAGTAATTAAAACAAATAAAGGAACAAAAAAAATTAAAACAGTTTTTAAAAAGCCATGCATGCTGTCCTGTGCTTATAATCCCAGGGTAGTGTTTCCAGAGATAGACAGATGCCTGGGGACCATTGGCCAGATGTCTAGAATAATCAGTGAATACCAAGCTAGGTGAAAAATCTTGATCTCAAAAAAGAATATGTACATTTCCTGTAGAACCACATTCAAGGTGGAACTCTGTCCTCCACACACACACTCACACTTGTACATATATGCAGGTGTGTGTACACACATATGCACACATATGTGTCTGTGCCTCTACATGCACACACACACATATACACAGACACACACACACACACGTTTCCAAAGCAAATGTCAAAGAACTCAATTCTCTATCTACTGTGTGCTTCATGAGTCTGTGTGGCTTTTGCTTTTGTTTTCATTCATTCACATACCATTTATTTAGAGCCATTGTATTGTGAGTAGTGGTCTGACCTTGCCCAGTGAAGAGCTATACTCTAGTTACCCACATCCATACTAGTCCTCCCCCATGCCACATAAAATAATAAACTATTGGGGGAATTGAGGCTATTACTACTGAGTATTTATTGAATAAGGTGTCTAGATAGGCTATAGGCCCTAGGGAGAACCTTCTATTATTTGTTTTGCTAAAATGGCATAGTATTTAAAAACCAAGTCCTAATGACTTAATGTCATACCTGTAAACCCACATATACCTCAACCCTCCTCAGAGAAGTTTCTTTTAGCAGTATATGGTGGTTAACACAGAGACCCACAACTGGTTTATGTGCAGAATAAGAGAGTGCAGGGTGCCCAGTCCTAAATGAGACATCTATATGACTGTCCCTCCCCCCATGGCTCAGGGATAGTAACACAAGAGGTGGGGTGGCAGATCACTAGTCAGGAAGATTGCCAAGAGTTTCAGACCTAGCTTGACTACACAGTAATATTTAGCAGACTTGGCTACAGAGTGAGAGTGTGTCAAGACAGAACAAGAACAAGAGACCCAAAGCCACCCAACTACCCAACCATACAACAAAGCAACTTGATACAGAAACAAAACCTACACAAGTCATCACATTTGGGGTAAACATCTACTAGGCCTGTCACAGAGGGAGAATAGAAAAGGATGGAACGTAATAGAAGGAAAATAATTGGCACCAATCAAAGCCAGCAACCTGATGGTTAAAAAGGACCCCTCTGGTCTATCATGATAATAGGAATTCAAGCCCAGCCAGTCAACCAAAGAAATGTGGAGCTTTTGTGGGCCCCAAAACTGCAAGAGCAAACCATCTCAATGAGAAAAATACATAGTCACATCAATACCAATTTTAGCCTATCCAGTACGAAGCCTGCTGCTTTTCATGAAATAAGGTCTGCTTTGCCATTTCTTCATTCAAGGGCCTCTGACAGCTTGATGGGTTTTTGTAGAATTGGGAGCAAGTAAGGCCACTAAATTAATTGAAAGGGCTGCTTCAAAACACCTGTTTCTCAGCAGTCTTAGAGGCACAAGCATGTCAGGTAGTTGGCTGGATTTAATTTGCCCCATTTCTTGACACCAAGCCATCAATCATGGGTTGGACATAAGGGAGAAATAGTAGTATCTAACAAGAAACCGAGTGAAGACACAGCTCGTGCATTCCAGCATGGTGTCTTTTCTCTACTGCTTACGATAAGCCGTCAATCCATGGGAAGCACAGCCTCAAATGGACATTATCAACAGCTTAGTCAAAACTCACTACGATGGCCTCTGTCTGAGAACAGTGAAACACCTTTCTAGGCCTGTAGGACCAGTTCTTGGGGAGTATTTCTGCATCTTTTACACATGTGTCAGTGGAGGCCATTAGGAAGCCAATATGGATGATGTCAGGGAGGCAGAGACATGGCAGTTCCTAGGGACTAAGTCAGTTCTGTCACTCAGGCTGGACTGGTCTTCTCTTCCCATAGGACATGAGCAGAGGCAGACACACTTGCTTTTCCAAGTGTCAGCAGTGCTGGGCCCTAGGAAGAGAAAGGACATGAGTCAATCAGCTAAGCTATCAAAAAAAGAACAGAGTGGCAGGGAGGATGGGTACCTGAGTGGGTGATGTTTGAATGACGTAAACACTGACTCAAGTGATGCATTTCAAGAAAGAAAACGAAGAGGTTGGTGAGTTCTGTCCTCCCTGCAATATCTGAGACCCGTAGAGGACAAGGTGGACTTTTTATAGGAACAGAAAGCAGAACATCATTGAAAATAAGTATTTGTTAGGACACTTCTCAGGGCATGGGCTGGGGCTCAGATGGTAGAGTGCTTGCCAAGCATGCAGGAAGCCTTGGGTTCGATCCTCAGCACCACACTCCATGATGCCTGCAATCATTCTCAGCACTTTGGAGGTGAAGGCAGAGAAGGCAAGAGCAGTCCAAGATTGTCCTCAGCTACAAAGAGAGCTGAGGCCAGCCAGGACTGCAGCCAGGATTCCATGAGGCCTTGTCTCAAAAGACAATAAAACCAGGTAAACAGAGTATAGTTCTTTTAGTAAAGCTAAACATTCCAGCCATGGGGTTAGAAACTCTACCTTCTACATGTTGGCGAAGCCCAACCTGAAGGTTTCCTGTCTACTGTCTTTTTCATAAATGCCACTATTTGCCATGATGCTTAACAATCACTGAAAACAAAATCTGAAGACATACATTCGTATGTAATAATTCTTTGATAGGCTGAGGATTCCTGTCTGAATTTAGACCATGGAGGCTATGGTTCAGGGGTGGTCTTTTGTGCTGTGATTTCTAGGCACTCCAAAGGAAAATTCTTAAAAGCATTTCATATACATAATGCCACATCATAGAGCTCAAGGCTGTGCTTCAGAGAGAGCACCAGCAGGCAGCACTTGGGAAAAGGCCTTCACTTCTCCTTCAAGGCAGCATTATCAAACAATAGGGAAGGAGTCCTCTTGAAAATGGTCAGAACAAGGACTTATAAAGAGAATCTGGACTTATTTTTTTTTTTTTTGTAATGGGCTTATTGTAGCATATAACAAAATTTTGCTATTTTGGTTATTCAGAGGTTTATAATTCAATTACATTTATTATATTTGCTCTTGTATAAACATTATTGATTCCAATAATTAAAATACAACCCTATCCCTTTGCTTCTCTTTTGTCAAGTTGTTAGTAGTTTTGATCTCATTATATCCCACTGGTGACTCATGGGATTTTAATTCTTGACATCTTAAATTTGTTTTGTTTTCTTACTAAATAAGCTGTTTTGTACATAATAATTACACAGTCAGGCTCTGTACTGTAATAATGCAGACATTACCAAGGCTTAAAATAGCAGTTCTTTGAAACTCAGAAAAGATAAGTCCCGAGAACCAAACCCCGAAACATCCTTCCTTCAGAGGTGTTGATGATGTCAGCTGTCCCATTACCTTAACTGCAATCCAGGCTCTTGGGATATGAGAGTCAGTATGGAGGTTCTTTCAGGAGCCCCAAAATCATACTAGGAAGAAGAAATGAACATTGTAGTTGGAAAACTGAGCTCATACTGTGACAACAATATAGGTAGACCTTCTGTCTGTCCCATGTGCAAATATTCTGCCTTTGATTTGCAAAATGCGTATATGTTGGGGGAGAACAACTCCAACTCTTTAGGAGCAATTTTAAAAATAGCATCATGGTGTAATGATAATAGTGTTATTTATTGAAACCAGGAAGCACCTAGAACAAATATATTTTAAGAAAGAAACAAGTGTTCCTTTGACATGCTCAGTCTGAAATATTTGCTAAGCGTTTAAGGGATATCAAGAAGGTAATGAATATGTAACTCTAAATGTGGTATGAGCAAAAGCGACAGTGGTAGAAAATAGCAATTTGGAAGAGGACATCTGCAGATTGATGAGACATGAATACTAATGGTTCATATATTAATGCATTAGAAAAATGTCTGCAGGCTACCAGTTCTAGAGGGAAAATGTCATAGACTGGCTTTCCTTGGTGATCTTCTCCAAACACAATTGAATTTCTAAGAAATAACTCCAAAGACAACCAAACTCTAAAAAGTGAGTACAAAAGCTAGACATGGTGGTCCATGCATGTAATTTCAGCACTGGCAGGCAAAGCCAAGAGGACTGTAGAGAATTCAAGGCTAATCTGGTCTATGTCCCAAGTTCCAGGCCACTCAGGGCTTCAGAGTAAGGCTCAGCCAAACACAAGAAAACAGCAAATCAGAAGCCCCAGTGACAGATAAATGATGTGTTAGGCAAATTTGAATTTTTGTTGAATTCTAACATTTATCTTTTACATATTTTAAAACAAAACAAAAGGACAAGACCTGCAACTCAGATACAAACAAAAGGAAAGAACCAACTCCATAAATTTGTTTTCTCAATTTCAAATAAGGTTTGGGAGTTGGGGGAGGAAAACTATTGAGAGGAAAAATTTCAAACTGCACAAATATCAAAGCAAAATTCCAAAAATAAGATAAAACAAAACAAAACAAATAATTAGAGAATATGACACATTAAATCACACAAATTAAGGTCCATTAGGAAAAAAAATAAAAGATCCACTCTCTGTCTCTAAACAAATGAAGATTTGTGACTTACATGACTGAGAATTTGAAAGAATTATCTCAGATGTAGATTTATGAAAAGCAGAGAGAGGTCAGATCAAAGACCAGAAAAAACATTATATATGAACAAAGTGGTAAAATTATAAACATACAGAAAGTAATTTTAAGAGAAGCAAAGATTCTGTACATGAAGAAAAATAACTAAAGAATTCACTAAATGTTTTTGGCATGAAACTTAAGAAGAAAAAATTCAGTCAGCTTGAGCACAGGTTCTTAATCAACCAGATGAACAAATTAAAAATTTAAATAAAAGAAGCGAGAAGATGGGAAGGCATATACATGAGATGTTAAAAGCATCAATGCATGCATGTTATGGGAGTCTTTAAAGGAAATGATTGAAAGCAGCAAAAACTCATATTTAAATAATAGTGACTTCAAACATCTATGTCTAAGCAGAAACTGCACTCCGTGCGTCATGCCTCCAAAAGCAGTTATTGTCAAATGTCAAAGACAGCAAAGATCAAAAGCAGAAAAATGGATGACAAAACTTTCTAAATCCTAGAGGGTCCAGGCAGAGCCAGTAGTAGATTTCTCAGTGGTTACACTGCTGGTGAAAAGCGTCGGGACTGTGTTAGAAGGCCTGACAGCAAAACAGGCTAAAGCTGCCAGAAAGCACAGAAAGACGTCATCATGTAGTGACCAAATGACCACTTTCTCAGTAACAGGGAACAATGGTCAGTTTGTCTGGCGAGTGATGATAGGACAGAAGGGAACTACAGTACCCCAGACTAGGAAGCATCAATCCTCAGCTCCCAGCAGTCCCTTGAACTCTGAGATCAACATCATCATCACTAAGTTGATAGCAGAAATGACAACTATGGTGAATGAGTACTATAGGGAAGAAGTGTGTGCATATGTTCACGTGTGCATGTAAGTGTGCGTGCATGTGTATGCAAATGTGTGTGCATGCCTGAATGTGTTGGTACCTGTGTGTGTATGTGTGTGTGTGTGTATGCATGCATGCATATTCTCCTCCATAAGCTGCAAGCTATACATCGCTACATGGATAGAAAACACTTTCCAGCATGTATGAAATGACCAGTGGGATCTTTTAGCAAACATAAGTCTGTTATGGTCATCCTGCATCTTTACTGAAGAGAACAGTGAGAGTTTAATTACAGAAGGAAAGCTGGTGCCTGTGTGGATATTTATTACACGCTGCATTTCTGAACAGGTAGGTCAGAGGGAAAAAAAATCAAAATAAAGCTAGAAAATTATTCAAGACAGGGATAGAAGCACAACATATCAAAACTTATGTGATGTAATAAAAGCAAAACAATGCTAAAAATGACAAGTTATAGCAACAAATATAGAGAAAAAGCTAAAGTAAACAACTTTGTACCTCAGGGAAGCAGAAAAAAATGCAGTCCACATTTTCATAAAGTATTAAACAATGAAGATTAAAGCAACATAAAGAAAAGAAAAATTAAAAATTAATGAAAACTGTAAGCTTTTGGGGAAAAGGTAAAAAAAAGTCAACAAACCTTTTGCTAAACAAGATAGAAGAAAGAATAGTTAAGTAAATACAGGTGGGATGAAAGGGACATTGCAATTGATGTCACACAAATAAAAAGGAGCAAAGCAAACACACACACACACACACACACACACACACACACACACACACACACACCTAGACTATCTAGATAAGTCAATAGGAATATAAAACCTTCCAGGACTGAGTCATGAAAGCACAGATATTCTTAACAGATGATTAATGAGATTGATTCAGTAAAGCTTTCCATCAAAGCAAAGTCCAGGACCAATTGCTTTCTAATTCAAATGTACTCAAATGTCTTCCATTGTTGCAAAATTCAGTCAGCAGTTTTGTTTTCTGAGTTTAAGCTACATTTATAAGAAGCAAAAAAGCAAAAAATGATGGGATGGTTCTGGTGTAAATTTCAGCCAGTCAAATGCTCTGAGCTATGTTTGTAACATGAATAGTATAGGAAAAAAATCCATGTTCTCAACTGAAACTATTGAAACAAATTTAAATTCTCCAATTAGCCTATAAGTAGAAACACCTCTGGGTTCATTTCAGGAACCTCACTTCATCCTGTCAACAGAGCCAGACAGAGACAGTACAAGAAAAGTAACATCACAGGGAAAAACATTCCCAATAATGTAAGTGAAATATCCTCTATTATATGGTAGCAAAGTAAATCCAATGATGCATTAAAAAGGCTGGATACTCTGACCAAATTATCTTTTCATGGAATGCAAGTATAGTTTATTATATAAAGCAATGTGTCATTAGATGCAGAAAATTATTTCACAAACTTCAACATTCTTTTAACATTAAAAAAAAAAAACAACCCTTAACAAACTAGGTTTAGAAAGTAGTGGTACCATTATTTCATTTTCCCCCTAGTAAATTGGCTTGTTGGCATCCCTAAGGTAACCTTCATAGGATAATGTGTAACAATCCCAACATTGGGATGACTGAGGAACTAGGATCAAAATTCAAGCCAGCACGGCCACACTGTGATCCTCTTTAAAAAACCAAACAGAATAAATGAGTGTGGGGAGAAATGAGTTTACAATTAAAATGAACATATACAGGAGAAACTAGTAAGGATTAAAGCTGGCTCAGAAAACAAATAATAGCACAAATTATTAAGCTATAAAAATGTCAACTGGAGAACATAAATTATATGTCTGTTTTAAAATAGACTTTTGTAGTCTGCTTTACAAAGTAAAGAGAGAAACGAAACTCTGACAAGGAATAATATGTAAGGATATGACAGCTATTTGGGGGTGGAGGTGGAGAAGGACTTCTATAAAGCAAGGCCTGGGAGATAACTCAGTCGATAAAAAGCTTGCCACACAATCCTGGGGACCAAGATTCAGATCTCCAGCATCTAGGCCAAAAGCTGGGCTAGAGGCAGTATGTCTGTGACCTCACTGCTAGGGGTTCTAAGGGGTGATGAAGACAGGAAGATTGTTGAAGGTCTCTGGCCACTCCTAGTCAACCAGTGAGCTTCAAATTCACTGAAGAAATAAGGTGGGAAACAATGGAAGGAAACACAGACATTGACCTCTGGCTTCTACACTCATGAGCACAAATGTCCACATGCCTGTGCACTCTCCCTCCCCACCCCACCCCCTCACACACACACCACATTAAATATAGTGTTTTTGTAATGTAAAAATACATGTTTAAATAACTCAGAGAACTTGTTTAAGAACAGATTTGGATTAGCAAATAACCAAAAGGAAGTAGGAAGAAGTTTCTAAGGAAATTTTATCAATTGCAGTGGTTAAAGTCTGAGATAACATCTGAGGCTGAACAGAAAACCAAATCGTGCATTTACTCTGGAAATTAGGGGAATGATACATATATGCAGAGCATATACGCCACAGGAATGTAAGCCACGAAAAACTCACACTAAAAAAAAAAAAAAAAAAAAAAAAAAAAAATTCACAAAACTCTTGACCTAGATAGAGATAAGAAACACACACCTAGACATGTGATTGCACATCAGCCTGAAACTGAATAAAAGGAGAAGGCGGTGGCAGCGGGTGGAAAAGGTACAACTGCCTGAAAGTGGAGGGGGGAAGACAGCTAATTTCTCAGTAGCAAAAATAGAAACTCAAAAACTGTCAGAGATGGCAAGGAAGTGCTGAAAGAAACCTTAAGTTGTTTAAAAAGCCTAAGATAAAGATGTGTCAGGAAAACAAAATGAGTTTTCTTGGCAGACATCTTCGTTAAAAAGCCTTCAGAATGAAAGACTCTCTAAGTGACTCCATGATGCCAAGAGAACAAAGAGCAAAGGGAATTATGGGTAAATGCTAATAAGCTTTGGCAGTCAAGAGGGCTGTTTTCAATGTCTAATTTACAGGGCCTTAAAAATACAAAAGTATATATTTGAATGTCTAATTTCTATATTAGCTAAGAATAACATGAGGTAAGAGATGGAAGGCAGTGTGGAGGCCAAGTGTCCAGTGTTCTCATGTTGTTTTGAGAAGACTAGGAAAGGTGACTTGACCATTTTTTTGAATATGCCTTGACATTTTGAAAGTGAATGCTGAAAGAATAGACTGGGTATTTAAACTTTTCAACTCATTGAGGAAGGAATGTGACAAGAGAAAATATAAGAAATTGAAGAAGAAATTACAATAAGAAAGGGCAGGAACTCTTGTCCCGGTAATTACGATCTGTCAGAAGGGCCCATTTGGGTGTTTAGATGGTCAGATTAAGTGAGGTTCAAGAAACTTGGATAAGAGTTGAAGCTACTGCCCCAAAATGCCTCAGAAAAGCTCACCCAAACAATTGTCTCCTATTGCTGTTAGGTTGCTGATGTAGCATCCAGGGAGCCTGGATTTGGTTGCCAGGACCAAGCTTGGCAGAGCACACCTGTAATCCTAGCACTCAGGAAGTAGACAAAGGAGGGATTTCAACAAAAGGTTAAATCTAGTCTCAGCTACATAGGAAGTTTGAGGCCAGCCTAAGTTACAGGAGACTTGTGTTGTGTAAGGGATGGGTGGGCTGGGAGTATGGCTTGGTTGGTAGAGTGCTTGCCTAGCAAGCACGAAGTCTCAGGTTCAATCCCCAGCACTGCATAAACTCTGCATGGTGGCACACACCTATTAATCCTGGCACTTGTAAGGTAGGGACCTGATGATCAGTTTTATGGCCATCCTTGCCTATGTAGGCTAGCCTGAGATACTAGAAACTCTGTGTCAAAAGAAGTCAAACTGAGGAATTCACCAAGCACAATTAGCTTCTTTTTCAGTATGGTGTTCCTAGACCATGAAGCATAAATGTCATTGTCCTTGCAAGGTGGGGAGTGCTCATGTGGAGTGACAGTTCAGTGACAATAGGACATGGCTTCCAGCTGCTACTTTTGGAGGGAGGCAAAAAGAGGCAGGAAGCTAGTGAGGAGTTTCTGTGGATGAGACCCTAGACCAGACCAGATAAATTGTCACATTTCCTAGGATGACTGGAGGCTGGGTCACAATTCCAAGTTCTCACACTTCCCTAACTGAGCCCCTGATGGCAATGCAAAAACAGATCTCTCACTGGGAAGAAGGAGGATAATGTTGAGCCAACCGTATGTGACAGAGCCCGAGAACTCAGATTCTGGTTGCATAGAACTCATGTGTCAGTGTTCCAAGTTTTTATAAAGTCTTTGTGGTAACTGAACAAAGAAAATCACCCACCAAGGTACTTCTCAAATGGAAGCACCAGGAAGGTTTGTTGAAGTAAACTGGGCACGCTGTGCCATGGGTTTCAGGTACGACCTGGGTTGGCGGAAGCCAGAGGTCTGTGCAGTCACACGTATGATGAGGGCTATGACCTTTTTTGCAGCCTCCATTTTGGTGGGTCCATGAGAATTCCAGGGTCTCCAGCAATTCCTTTGGTTTCTAGAACTAAATGAATTTGCTTGACTGCTCTTCCCGGTGGACCCCAAGCAGTGGCCAGTCAGGGAAGATGTTGATCATTTTTGTAAGATGGATTATTCACTGGTTACTCCAGGTACAGCCAATCTCAGGCCAAACCTTGGAGAATCGACCTCCTTCCCTGGCCTTTCTGCCCTGTATGTACTCCAACTTGTTAGCAGACATCAACCTCTGGTGCTTACAAAGACCCCACTCTGCAGGCTTTCCCCTCAATAAAGGCCTGGTCTGTCAGAGTACTTCCTTCCCTTGTCTGTTTTTTTTTTCTCTGACCTTTCAATATACATCTGTGAGAGCCGCCTGATAGTAAAGGGTGTGAGGTCACGTACAAAGATGGACAATGATTGGCTGATCAAGGGGCCAAGGTAGCTCAAGACAACTGTAATTAGGGTCTGGACCTGCAACATCCCAACATCTCTATAACCCTGAAGTTCCGATCAGTCAGCCAAACTTTGTAGATGATTCAATGCACTGCATCCTCTTTTGGGATCTTTGGCTCAAGTTACATTGCACAGGGTAGATACAGAAAGCCAGGGAGGGCTAAAAATGACCTAGTATTTGAATCCCAGACCTACAACCAAATCCCTTAACTGAGAGCAAAAGCCTTAGTGGTTGGTTGTATCTGAGAGCAACTTCTGCCCAATTTGTGGATGAAAAGCCAATCTACCTGAGCCCCTGGGACAGTCACTAAGGTGCCAGGTGTATGTGTAAGAACAGATGAGTGGTGGTGCCCACCTTTAATCCCAACACTTGGAGGGCAGAGGCAGATGCATCTTTGAGTCTGAGGCCAGCCTGGTTTGTCTTGAAAAACAAACCAAGAAAAAAAACCCAAAACAGAACAACAACAGCAAATCCCAGAAATGTTCCAAGACAGAGCATAGACACTGGCAGTGTCACAGGTAGGAAAGACACAAATCCCAAGTTTTATCCAGGCCAGTTAGTTAGACAGTTGAAGAATACCAGTCATAGGTAGTTGAGAGGGAGGCTTCAAAGCTATTGCATGATCTAAAACATCTCATGAATGGAGGAAAGAGTATAAAAGCAATTCAGGCATGGCAGCACACATCTATAATACATACACATGGGATTTAAAAAAAAAAAAAATTAATGCAGGCCAGAATCCCTTGCACTTGAAATCAGCTTTTTTTTTTTTTTTTTTTTTTTCTGAAAAGCGCTCCTCTGAGGTTGAGCCCGAGTGTTTCATTTATTTAATACAAATTTTCTTCTTCTCCCATCTCTTTCCCTCAGCAGCTGCCAAGACTTGTGCCCTGCCCTGCACGCCCCGCCTCTCCTCCTTGTTGGAGGGAGATAACAGCATAGGTTGTGTATTCAGGGCAGTGGAGCCAAGCTACCAAACTGACCAGGGAAGAGCTGGGGTCCCTCAGGACTCACAGGCCAATCAGACTGCCCCTCCACTCCCGAGACCCTGGAGAACATCCAGCTGTAGGCAGCCATGCAAACTGGCTTTTCTTTTATTCTTTTAAAGTTTTCATTCTCAAACACCAACAAAATGGTCCTTGAGGTTTCTCTTAATGGCGTTCATTTCCAAACTTCCCATTAATAAGACAAAAGGTGCAACAAAAGAGAAGCCTGCCTGGTTCCTGCTAATACATTTAGATAGGAAGATACTTAATTCTATCATCAAATACATTAGCCCATCTCAACAATAACAAGCTGTGTGAATTTCAAACAGATCAAGGACTAGAAGCCACATAAGAATGTGTTCCACATAGAGGCACTTCCTAAAAAATATTCCTTGCCTAGCAAAGAGCAGTTTAAAGATATTCTTGACCAGTGAATAAGAGTGTATATTAGGGGCTGGAGAGATGGCTCAGAGGTTAAGGGCACTGGCTGCTCTTCCATAGGACGTGGGTTCAAATCCCAGCAACTACATGGCAGCTCACAACTGTCTGTAACTTCAAGATCTGCCACTCTCACATAGACATACATGTAGACAAAATATCACTGTACATAAAATAAAGGTAACTAAGTTTTTTTTTAAATGTGCATTTTAAAATTGGAAGCACCCTTCTAGGGTAAGATACTAGTGTATCTCCTTTGGGTAAGACTCCATGAAATAGGCATTTTTACTGCACACAGGGTAGACTAACATGAATCCTCTAAGTTGTGGGTGTGGTGATTTGAGTGAAAAGTGGCCCCCATAGGCTCAAGCATTTGGACACTTGTTTCCCTGTTGTGTTGTTTTAAAGAAAGTAAATCCCAAACATTCAATTTTACCAATAAAGACTCAGGAGCCAGATGCTGGGGTGAAAATCTGCTAGCTCAGAGAGGGAGAAAAAGCACCCAGCTGACCTTCCTACTCAGCTTATTTCCCAAGAGGAAAAAGCCAAAAACCAAAAAGGCCACCACCAAAAGCTTGCTGGCTCAGCTGATGGCCCAGGAGGAAAAGGCCTGCCAGCTCACTGGACAACCCAGGAAGAAAAAGACAAAGAGCTAAAGAGCTCTTTCTTCCCCATGCCTTCTCTCAAAGTCCCTCCTATCTACTTAATCCCTGTCAGCTGGTTTCTTGCTCCGCCTCTTGACCTAGGGCTAACTTTATTAAATCCTGTGTACAGAAAGGTGAGCCACACAAAACAAGAAACAGGTTTTTACAGTTCACAAGCTCGGGGTTCACAATGGGATCAGATATCCTGTGACACTGGTGCTGTTTGGGGAGCTCAGGAAACGTGTAGCCTTGCTGGAGAGAGTGCTTCACTGGGAGTGAGCTCTGAGAGTTTAAAGCCCCACCCCACTTCCTGTTCCATCTCTGCTTCCTGATGTGGCGCTATCAGCTTCCTGTTTCTGCCAGGATGAACTCTTATCCCCTTAAAGCAGTATATACGTTGTCTTGGTCATGGTGTTGTTATTACAGCAGTAAAAAGGAGCTAAATTTTTATTTTGAAATGGAAATTTAACAAAACAACTTTAAGAAAAGTCAATAAGCATCATTTCTATGTAAGGAATGTCTCTGCTAAACAAAACCACAGTGATAATCAAACAAAAATTTAATGTATATTACTTATGTGTATTTTTATCAATGTAGAACATTTTGGCTATTAAAATTTTGCCTTAAAATATTAAATAACTTTGTAAATCCAGTAATAAGGTTTTTTTTTTGCTCTCTCACAGTTTCCAGAATTAGCAGATAAGGCATTCTTCAGCAAGGAAACTCAGAACTGATGTTTCTATCAGTTAAGGCTTATACAGCCCATGGCTGGACAACCTAAAACCAGCTTCCGTTTAGTCAATTTCACCAAATCTTTTGCATTTTACATAGCTTTATTTTCCAAACAAAGGAGGGACACAGATGCAAAAACAAATGGCTCTTATATATAGTCCAACACTCACCCCCAAAACATTTATGTCCTTTCGCACATTCATTCACACACATTTCAACACACCACACCAATAGCCTCAATTTTCAGTGCACATTGATTTGGAAAAAAAGAAACACAAGAACGAAATGGCCAGATACTTCCTACCCAGTTATCTCCATGAGCTCCATGGCAGAGGCAGGTTTTGTCCCCATCACTCTCTTAGAAATTAATCATCTTAAGTTTGTAAAAGACTAGCCAGCCACAGCTCCCCCTAGAGGCACGAGGACAGGCACTTCTATGGTCACATAACCACAGCAGAGACCTCAGCATCCTTGCTTCTGCACCTTGAATCAGTCCATAGTACCTAATGGTGCTATCCAGACACAGACTTCCGAGCCACACAGTAGACAACCCAGGCACTCAACAGAACTACAACTTTGCTTAAATAACTTTCTAAACTGACAGTCTGTCCCATGAGTTCCCCCCCACCCCCGCTTTCTCTCTCTCTCTCCTGTTGGCATAATGTTCTTGTGGACTGTGTGTAGTTACCCTTATTCATTCAAATGCTGATTTCTCTACCCCACTACCTGGCTTCAATCTGGACATTACACTGTGATGTTTGTTCTAAGTATCTCCTGTCTCAAGTTCATGTAAACATGTCACTATTGGTTCTCTATATTGCCAATAAAATCCAACTAGCCAATGGTGAGCAATAACAGAGAATAGGGTAGAACAGCCTGGTCCCGTGAGGGCAGGATGGAACCAGGAAGAGAAGACTGGGAAGCACCAGGAGGAATGAGCTGGACCTAGCATATGAGTAAAAAGCGAATATAATGTGGGAAATGTGAATGAGAGGAAACTATACTAGTTTGGAGGTTTAGGATGGAGTAATTACTGCACAGCATTATGCTATTGGCTAATTAAATAGATCCTAGTCTCTCTGTGTGGTTAGTTGGGTATATGCCTGGTTAAGGAGTAATTGCTGGTTTATTAAAATAATAATTCAATATTAAATATTAATACTCATTCGACACTCTTCTTAATTTGCTTTTTTTTTATACTTCTCTCATATATTACATTCTGACTGCAGTTTCCCCTCCCTCCCCTCCTCCATGTCTCTCCCCACCCCCCATGTCCATTCCCCTATGCCTCTGCCCAGAAAAGAGCAGGCTTCCCAGGAATATCAACCAAACAAGCTGCAATAAGACCAGGCACATAGCATCACATCAACGCCGGACAAGGCAACCCAGGGGGAGGAACAGGGTCCCACAAGTAGGCAAAAGAGTCAAGGACAGCCCTCCTATTCCCACTGTTAGGATCCCGGCAAGAAAACCAAGCTACTAACATATATGCAGAGGACTTAGGTCAGATACCTACAGGCTCCCTGGCTAATCCTACGGGACAAAGAGTCTGAATAGCCATCTTCTGTAACCAGGCAAGGCCTCCAGTGGAGGGATTGGGACATCAACCCAGCCATAAAACTTTTGACCTACAGTTTGTCTTGCTTTTGGAGTGTTCTGGGACCAGAGCCTGGCAGAATCATCATCAAAAAGACCAGAGAGAGTTCATTCAGAAACTGATGGGGGCAGATGCAGAGTCCCATAGCCAAAGATTAGGCGGAGTTCCAGGAGTTCTGCAGAGGAGAGGGAGGGAGGATCAGAGAAACCAGAGGGGTCAGGGACACACCACAAGACCATGGCCCACAAAATCTACTTTTTTGTTATTGTTGTTGTTTGTTTGTTTTGTTTTTTGAGACAGGGATTGTCTATGTAGTTTTGGCTGTTATAGACTCGCTTTGTAGACCAAGCTGGCCTCGAACTCATAGTGATCTGCTTGCCTCAGCCTCCCAGGGTTTCTCTCTCTCTCTCTCTCTCTCTCTCTCTCTCTCTCTCTCTCTCTCTTTCTCTCTCTCTCTCTGTCTCTCTTATTTATTTATTTATTTATTTATTTATTTATTTATTTATTTATTATGTATACAGTATTCTGCTTGCATGTACTCTTGCACACCAGATTTCATTATAGATGGTTGTGAACCACCATGGGGTTGCTGGGAATTGTAGTCCCTGCTGACCTAGAACTACCTACATAGCCACAGCTGGCCTCAGGTTTGCAGCCCTTCTCCTGTCTCTGCTATCTGTGTACTGGTATTACAGGCTTGTGATAGCCTGATCGGCTGCCTTTTGTATTTTGCACAAGAATTGGAAGACCAGCCTCAAATAACAGCGTCTCTTCTGTGGACCTCTCCTTTCCCTAGGCATCCTTTTCTGGTGATACTTCATAGCACTGGCATCTGTCTGGTGTCTCAGAGTGCGTTTTATTCTCAGAGGCTCCAGCTGTTTTTAGAAACAGAACTGGCTTAATTTGCCTAGTCTGCCACCTCCAGAAACAAAAGCCAACAAGTCCCAAGCTACATTGCTTTCTTTAGCGAATGGTGAAAGTTTATTTGATTTCTTTGCAAGAGCGTGGTGCCGGAGGTCAGTGCTGGCCTTAACCCTGCATCTTAATTTAACATGGCATGAGGATAGACAGGAATGTATACAGAGAAGATGTGCCCTCTAAAGTGCTTACTGAAATTCAAATGCAATTATAGTGCTATTAGGAAGTGAAACCTTTAAGAGGTGGTCAGGCCACGAACCATTTGGTTTCCTGAATACCTTGTTAAAGCAAATCATTCCCATTAACCACATGGGTGGGGCTTTTCAGGATCTCAGTGTGCAAAGTGTACCTACCTGAAACAGCCCCATCCTGCGCCCTCTGGTCGATGCGTTCATACAGAAACCATGAGATGGACTGGCTGTGTGATTAATTGGAAAATCATTAAGCTAAAAAAAAAAAAAAATCATTATCCGAAGCTCTCTTGTCTTCTGGCACTGCTTTAGAGTCAACAGGAAGAGCAAGGTCAGGGACCTTCAGGTTTGGAGGCTATCTGAGAGGAGAATTAAAAAGATGGGCGAGATGCAGGTTAAAGAAGCTTCAAAGAGCCACTTGAAAGAAGCTCATCGAATGGGTGGGTGAATGGCGGGTTCGAGGTCATGAAGGTCAACCGTGTGCACTATTGAGGAATATATAACTTCAGGAGAAGGAGGAGGAAAGCAACAGAGGTGCCCAGTCAGGTGCCCAGACTGAGGAGTCCATATGCACATAGGCATGCTCATAATCACTCATTTAATTTTTTTGTGCATTGGCCAGGGGCAAACACTGGCCCCCTTGCCACAGGAAGGCCAGGTTTTAGACCAGATGTTTTCACTCTTTTGTTGCAGCCTTTCATCTCAGAATGTGTTGCCATGGGAACACGAATTCAGGTAGGCTCATGAGATGAAAGCACTTTTTTCCATCCAGGGCACGAGATGAAGCCTTCAGAAGTTCTTCTGTGAAGTCCCAAGCCACAATTCATTTATAGCCTCAAAATATCGCAGGGGGCAGACATAACAGGTTATGCTGAGGGTGTTGCCATCACTAATAACCATGGGCCTCGTGACGGCACCACAGGCTTGGGTTTCACTCTGTGTGGCTGGGCAGCTATCCCACCCCATCTCGACAACCTCCTAACAACTCTATCTCTTAGAAAAACATTCAGAGAACTTCAGTTATAGGCTCGATTTTGTGCAACTTGAAAATATTTTTAGTCAGTATTTATCTTATTGCCTGAATAATATCAGGTAAGCTGTAAACATCACTATCCTTCGTGTAAGAAAAGAATCCACACTTAGGCCCTTCCCTTGTCCAGTCTTCTACTCTTCAGCCCATGAGAACTCAAGTTCCAAGATGGGAAAGACAAGAAGGAAGGAAGGAAGGAAGGTAAGAGGGAAGCAAAGAAGGAAGGAAGAAGGCTGAACCTGTGTTAATGATTGAAATGACTGAGTTTGAGATTATGTTGAATTAAAATGTTGCAGAACACAGATGAATTATCATGAGCTACTTTTAGAAAAATTGAAAGCTGTTTGTTGTCCATCTCTACGTCTGACCTAACGTTCTTGTGACTATTGAAACTTGAAAATGTGTTCAGGGTGGCCACCAGCTGCCACCAGTGTACGAGCATCTGTGGCAGTACCCTCCATTTCACTGTCAGCCACCGGCCTGTGTGATCTGCGCAGATGGGCTCTGTAAATACCTTGGCCTACTGTGTTTTTGGTTCTATAACTACATATGATCTTATTAAATTCCTTTCACAATGGAATATAGAATTGGCCTGAAATGGTGTTCCCAAGCCATGGTCACTCATATTGGATTCCAGAATAAACCATCTTCTCCACTTTGGGGTGAAAGTTGTGGTTTTATATTGATGCCCACATGAGACTTTTTTGAGAATTTAAAGCACCCTCTTTATTCCTTTGGGACATAGTTGCAGTGCAGTGTGGTTTGGGGCAGAAGACAGTAAAAATAGGCCAGTGAGATGTCAGCTGCCCTTACCTTCCCACCCAGATGCCCTTGTGAAATGGACTCTGTGTGAGAGACGCCCCTGGATGTAATCACATATACATTCTAAGAGTGGTAGATGCCCCTGCCCAGCACGTCCTTCTCAAAGCTACAAAGCCTCACTCTGATGTCCATTTCTGGACCAGAAGATTGTGTTTCTATAATTTCCGGTGTAAGTATGGAATTTTAAGCGACTGTTAACATACAACTCTTTGGGTGTCTATTTTGATCACAGTCGCTTCTGTTATTACCAGCTGACTAGCCCTCATCTGAAATGTTTAGGGCCATAACTGTTTCTTATTTCAGCTTTTCGTAGTTCCAAAATACTTGTATAGACGTTGATAGCTGAACATTCCTAATCCTCAAATTCAAAGTTTTTAATGGTCTGAAATTTTAGCATAGTGCTCATCTCAGATTTTCAGACTAGGGATATGTAACCTGTAGTACTATTAGAAACAGCTGGCATCTATTTGTAATAGTCCCCCAGGCTAGAGTGGGAAGCACATTAATGAATGTGTGTCTCAGGCAAAATATCACAATGTAGCAGAAACCTGGTTGTCCTCGCTGGCAGACAGGCTGAGTAAAGCAGCTAGCTCAGAGCTCATGTGTTTCCAACAACTATCACTGAGAGAAAAATGAGTAGATGGGTGGGCACTGGTTATGAAAGTCAAGTTCCGGCCACACATTCACCAAAATAACTCTTTGGAGTTCACATATAAAACTAGATTACAACCAGAAACTTTGCTTTTAAGCCTCTATACAATTTATTACCTACATGCTCTCAGGCAAAGTAGCCATGTTCACTCATCGTTCATTTCTTTTCTTTTTTTAAATTAATTTATTCTTGTTACATCTCTATGGTTATCCCATCCCTTGTATCCTCCCATTCTCCCCTCCCTCCCATTTTCCCCTTATTCCCCTCCCCTATGACTGTTCCTGAGAGGGATTACCTCCCCCTGTATATGCTCATAGGGTATCAAGTCTCTTCTCGGTGACCTGCTGTCCTTCTTCTGAGTGCCACTAGGTCTCCCCCTCCAGGGGACATAGTCAAATGTGAGGCACCAGAGTACATGAGAAAGTCATATCCCTCTCTCCACTCAAGTGTGGAGACTGTCCTGTCCATTGGCTAGATCTGGGTAGGGGTTTAAAGTTTACCGCCTGTATTGTCCTTGGCTAGTGCCTTAGTTTGAGCGGGAATCGTTCATTTCTTTATCTGTAAAACTTAGGCTCCATTCATCCTCATCCAAGTTGCTGCGAGGATTAAAGTAAGCTTGTAAATAATGTATCCCCTTGGCTAGCACCCAGTCATCATTTGATACAGGGTGGGTGTGGTGTGAAATGCTCCCCATTGGCTCCTGTGTCTGGATGCTTGGCTCCAGCTGGCTGTACTGTTTTGGAACACTGTAGAACCCTTAGGAGGTAGAGCATCACTGGAGAAAATGAGTCAGAGGGGGTGGGGTGGGGTGGGGGCTTGAAGTTTTGAGTCCAGGACCCACTTCCTGTCGGCTAACTCTGATACCTGGCTACAGACACAATGCGGCAAGCTACCTCCGCGATGGATTGTGTCCCCTTCAAACTGTGAGCCAAAATAAACCTGACTCTCTTCAGTTGGTTCTAGTCAAGTATTTAGTCACAACATGGAGAAAAACATGAAGCAGTAGAGTGACTATTACCCTTGCGATACTCATGACCCTCTATTGGTGGCAAATACACAGAGTGGCAGATCGAAATTTGTAATGAACTCTCATCACACTACCTTTCTGGTCAACCTCCCACAGTCAAAGCCAAATCAACTGTGGAAACTCATACTTCTTTTCCATCTCGTCTCTGCTATGGGTCAGACTCTCAGCATCTTTTAGCTTGACCGTGGCCAGACACAGTCCTCTGATCTGCCAGTCAGTTTCCAAACCGACTCTCAAAGAAAACCCTTTCTAAGGAGCGTTAGCCATCTTTATAAATGTCCTAAACTTCGACTGTCTTGGCTGCATCCTTCAAATTGCTCTCCCACTAAAACAATCGCTAATTCTTGAAACTGACATCTACAAATGATTTACAGCCTGCGCCTGCTCCTTCCTTCAGACCAAGCATGTCCCCTATTCCTGCACAAGCATTAAGCCTAGGGGATTTTTTTTTTTTTAAATCCGGCTTTAGATTGGTAGACTTCATAATGAAAAGAAATGAAAATGCAGAATGAGCTTTCTTAGATCATCTCTCTTTCATCACCTGCAACACCCCATCTTGGTTGAGATTCGCTTACAATAAGAAGTGATTTTCCGTACGTCTTGCCCACATGTGATATTTAACACTTCAAAGTTCTCACTAACTCTGTCTCTCTCTCTCTCTTTGTCTTAAGCATGATATCTTTTTAGGGGGGAACTTCTCTTGTAATGGCATATACTTATTTCCCTTACTATTGCTTTGAATGTGAGGGACAGAAAAATAGCATCGATGTGTCATCTTTTGCTCTTCCATCACTGGACCAGCAGAGTCCGTCAAAGAGACTGAAAAGGGACATCATGTTAGAACCAGTGTTTCCTGTTTCTTTTAGGCTTCTGCTTGTTACTGAGTGCACCGAAGGCAAGGGAGTTAGAACAGCACAAAGCCCCTCCCCGCTCCTTGTTCTTGGGTGGCTCTTAGTCTGGAAGACACTGGCAGAGCATTTGTGCTAAGGAACCATTCACATCAAGCTGGCTGTCCTCAGCTTCATCACACTGCTGTGAGGGTTGAGGATTTCCAACTGAGCCCTGCTAAGTGACACACCCGGTGGCCCTCAGGTCCACTAGGATGGCTCGCCAGACCACATTGCTTACCTGAGATATCACACAGCTGTGTTAGATCCTTCATGCATAGACAGTAACCTTTCAGGGTTAAAGAGCTGACAGACCTGAGCATGGCCGGTCCATCTTGGCATCTCAGAGACAAGGTCAACATTAAGACCATCTTTGGGTCGAGTTGCAGTCTTTCAAGGTGGTGCATACAAGCCTAACAGTTCTCCATCTTCAGCTTCCCTTGGCTTTGTATTTCTTATTCTCACAGTGGAATCTGACCTTCTTCTAGTTGTCTTTCAGAATCCATCTCATGTCACTTCCCTCCACTGATCTCCAGTTGACTGTGTGGTTCTTTGGACTGACTTCTGTCCTATGAGTAGCCCAGTAACCCTTCTATCATGTGAGTGATAGTTTAACCTCCCACCACCCTGAGAACTCCTTAGTGAAAGTATCTAGTTAAGTGTGACTCCAGAAAGTTCACCTAGGTGCAAAATAAGTATTGCCATTGCCATACATTTTGCCTCACAATCCAAGTTATGAAAAAAAAAAATCTCATGCTCTCATTGTATCAAGTCACCTAAAGTAGGTCTTTGGCGTCCTCCATGGCTCATCTTCTGCACGATCTTAGTCTCATTTATATGTTCTGGGTCTCCACATTAACAAACAAACAAACAAACAAACAAACAAACAAACAGGCACAGTGAGGCACTGTAGTGGATGTAAACATGTTTTTGTTTTGATCCCAAGTGTGCACGATGTGAAACAGATTTGTGTGAGGGTGTGTGGTGTTTGTCCACTGGAAACAGATGTGTGAGGGGACACGTGGTGTTTGTCCACTGGAAGAGGAACTGCCTCTTGCGGGGCATGGTCTTTGCCAACTGATAAACATCCTAGTACAGACTATATGTCAAAACAAAAGGCTTGGCTTTTTGGTTTTGACATCGCTTCCTACCATTTGTCTGTCCATCGCTTCGCTTTGAGACGCTCCTAGAAAGAAATGCTCAGAGAAGGCTTCGAGGTTCTGGGTCCTGCTGCTGCTCCAGCTTCCAGCTGCTGCGGTTGCAGTCACCTTTGCTGAATTGCTGGCTTTTGTTCTTTGATGGGTCTGCTGAAATCCTGACTATGAAGAGTGCAATCTCTCTAAAAAACTAAGTCTAAAAAGGGCTACTTCTGTTCCCATTGACCACTTTTCTGCCCTATCTAGGGTAGGTAGATTGGAAAGGAGGCATAAACGTTAAAGAACTGCAAATAAAGTAGGTTTGAAAAAGTTCAAAGCCTACAAGGCACCTACAATCCCATCACTGCAGAGGCAGAGACAAGGAGATCCCCGGGGCATGAACTGAGCGGGATATAGGAGGTTGGCCTATGGCTTCCGTATGCACAGGAGCATACACGCACATGAGCAGCCTGATTCACCGAAATACATAGACCCCCAAAGAGTGAAGAAACAGGGCTCCCATCTTCATTAGGTGCTTGTCAGAGCCCCACTGCTAACGATTTTATTCAGGAGAAGAGCTCAGGTCAAATCATATCTGTGTGAATCTTGATTATGGGGAACTTTGACCCCAGATTCTAGGGCACAGCCACTGCTTTTCACTGCATTTGTTCTCTCTGCTCTGAAAGGCTTCTTGTCACCTGTATCCTGGTGCTCTGAGGGAGCCCTGAACTGGGGTGGCTGACTGTCTCTTGTTCATGAAACAAAACAAAACAAAACCACCACCACCAACAACAACAACAACAAACATTGCATTAGTTCCTTTCCCAATCTTAGTGGGTCCTTCAAATAGGTTCCCAGCCACAGTCTGCCCTGTCTTTGTACTCCACATCCAAGGTACTGTTTATTTCTCTACCCCAAACAAAAGCCTTTGTGTTTGGCTGCATCTGGAGCCTGTGTCAGTGATGGCTCTGGGTCCTACAGTGTGTCACCAGTTCCTCAGCCCCTTGGAAAGGCACTGCTTCTGTCTGTTTTCTACCTCACATAATATGACAGACACAGAAATAAATACAGCAACAGACCATGGTCTGTTTATAAAGGGCAGACTCACTTTGTGATCTGCAGAAAGAATTTCAGAATTCATAAAAGATTTACCTATGTTATTCTTCTTTTGTCCACAAGTTTGTTTTGATATATATTAAAAAAAAATGTTGCTTGTATCTCTTGCTTAAATGTCCTAAGGCCAATTCATAAGTATACATTTTTATGATGTGAAGCGTGGTTTAATATCTTATGCCCCCTGAATAACACACACACACACACACACACACACACACACACACACACACACACACACCCCAAAGCTAACATTATAGACTTTTAATGTTCAAAAATTTTCCTTATACTGAGTTCTCCCCCTCCCATCAAATAAATGAATAATAATAATTAATAATAAAAGAAATGATAGGAATTTGACAGTGTCAGGAGGACAAGAGGTGACATTAATTCCTGAGCACATTTGTATTGCAAAGATCAGACAGGCACATATTGTGTAATAAATTCAGATGAGCCCCCTAATCCTGCCTTCTATGCAATGCTCACATCTGAACAAAAGAAGAAAGCAATGCCATGTGGTTGCCTTAGGTTTGCAGTGCTATCCACTGGCCTTGCAAAGATAAATGGAATATTTCTTTTAAGAATTTTTTGTCATGCTGATATAATCATAGTTAATTTTGTTTATACATCATAGTTAAATTCTGTGAGTACATGAATACAACACACACACACACACACACACACACACACACACACAAATTCTCATAGATATTCATCTCAGTGCACTACTGTTTTATTTGTGAGAAAGGTCTAACTATATAACCTGGCTGTCCTGGAACTTGCTGTGTAGACCAGACCTGCCATAAACTTATGGAGATCTGCCTGCCTCTGCCTCCTGAGTGCTAGGATTAAAGATGTGTGCCATGAACTTGATGTGCCCTGGTGGGTTTGTAGGGAGGGGCCTCCCTTTTCTGAGGGGAAAGGATAAGAGGGAGGGAGAGTAGGGCCAGGAGAAGAGGAGGGAGGGGACTGTGATCGCGGTATAAAACAAATAAAAATTAATTAAAAACAGAAAAGGTGTGTGCCATCACACCTAGCTACCATTTTTATTACTTTGTCTTTCTGTTTTTTTCCTCTCTACATATACACAGTGGCATACATAAAATGTGTGTATATGTGCATTTAAGCGTTGTGTTATGTGTATATGCATATATATGAATATAAATACAGACACATGTTAAATAAACTGATTAGAGTAAAACCGATCCAGAGTCCTCTGTTTCATTGGATGTCTGCTCATGTAGACAATTATATCATCTCAACAAAGAGAGAAAAAAAGTGAGGCTGTGAACTGGTGCTGAGGGCTCAACTGCCAGCGCACTTCCATTATGTGATATGACAGAAAGAATTAGGAATTGTGAGCATCCTTGCCTTCCAAATGAAATCAAAACATGATGGTTTCTCTTCGCCGAGAAGATGGTGCTCGCCCTCGTCTGCTTCCTTTATGAACACTAGTGGAGCTATGCTATGCTTTTTATTGTTGGTACCGGTTACAAGCCTCCCGGCCTGTAAAGGGTGCAGTCTTCTCAACAGAAACACACTATGATCCTTCTTGATAAAGATGTTTGTGATTGTAAGACAGAGGCGAATAGGAAAGAGAGGAGTCGTCTGAGGGATGCATTTGACGTAGAACACAAGGATGCCACATTAGAGCCATTCTTCTTTTAAAAAATATTTTATTAATTCATTCATATTACATCTCAATTGTTATCCCATCCCTTGTATCCTGCCATTCCTCCCTCCCTCCCATTTTCCCCTTATTCCCCTCCCCTATGACTGTGCCTGAGGGGGACCTCCTCCCCCTATATAGGTAGAGCCATTCTTCATTCTTACTTTTTTTTTTTTTTTTAAGATTTTAAGTCAACTTCAGTAATTTCTTTGCACAGTAAATTTTTTTGTTTTTTGTTTTTTTGTTTTTGAAACAGGGTTTGTCTGTGTAGCCTTGGCTGTCCTGGACTCCCTTTGTAGACCAAGTTGGCCTGAACTCACAGCGATCTACCTGCCTCTCCCTCCCCAGTGCTGGGATTAAAGGCGTGCGCCACCACACCTGGCCTCACAGTCAAGTTTTACTATGATCATGCAAGGCATTATAAGAAGAAAGGAGCAAAAAGGAAAAGGAAGAGGAGGAATAGGGGAGGAGGCAAAAAGAGAATTAAAACAATTAACACTGGGCTGAAGAAACAGCTCAGTGAGTTCAGTGCTACAGGTGTGATCCCCAGTGGCCATGGAAAAAGCCAGGAGGTGATTGTAGGTGTGGGTCCTACAGAAAAAGCCAGGAGGTGATTGTAGGTGTTGGTCCTACAGAAGAACTAGTGGCAACTCAGGAAAGCTGACAGCATGAGACAGTCTTCCCCAGGGACGCGCACACCCATTGGCTCTCCAGTACCAAAAGGTCAGCCCTGAAAACACACAAATAAGTAGCATCTTACCAGCAGACCAGGTTGTATATGACAGGGGAAAATATGTAATGATAGTTAATGAAAGAACAGGCCGTGAATTTAAAGGGATCAAGGGGAGGTATAGGGGAATCTTTGGAGGGGGAAGGAAAGGGAAGGGAGAGACGATATTGTTATTAATCTCAAAATAAAAAGAAATATTATTTAAAAGCCAGGTGCTTTGGGCATGTACCTGCAATCTCAGTGCTATGGAGGCAGAGACAGAAAGAACCCCGACCCCCACCCCCCTATGCCCCCCCCCGCTCCCCCACCCCTGCCAAGCCCCTGAAGAGTTAAGTGGGGAAGTGGGTGGCAATGCAGAAGGCAGAGGCTGGGTGGAAGTGTAGAGCAAGGGAGAGGGGACAGCAAGGTCTGGCGCTTTGTCAAATTCAGATGTTAATTTCTTTCTCATTTCTTTTTAATTTTTAATTTGTTTTCTTTGCATCCTGATTGTAGCCCTCCCTCCCTCCTTTCCTCCTCCCCCCCCCCTCCTTTCGCCCCTCCCTCCCTCCCTCCCTCCCTCCCTCCCTCCCTCCCTCCCTCCCTCCTCTAGTACTCAGTAAGGGAAGCCCTCCTCCCCTAACAGTCCATTAAGCCTCATCTGGACTGCCTGTTTCCTCTTCCTCTGTGGCCTGGCAAGGCCGCCCCACCAGGAGGAAGTGATCAATGTGTGTAGGCTAGAGTTCACGTTAGAAGTGTCTCTACTCCCCATATTATGGGACCCACAAGGAGACTGTGCTGCCTGTTTACTACATCTGAGCAGAGGGTCTAGGTCCTCACCATGCACAGTCCTTGGCTGGTGCCTCAGTCTCTGCAGCACTCCTTCCTCTGGCCGGATTTGTTGGCTCATTCATCTCCTTGTGGCGCTCCTCACCTCTCCAGGTTCTTCTGTTCCCTCACTCTTCTGTAAGACTCCCTGCGTTTCACCCGGAAGTTTGGCTGTGTGTCTCAGCATCTGCTTGGATCCCCTGCTGGGCGGAGTCTTTCAGAGGACCTCTATGGTAGGCTCCCTTACTGTTCCTTGTGTCAGTTGCTTTCGGTGTCTATTCTATTTGTCCTTCTGAATGAGAATTAAGCATTCTCCCTAGGGTTCTCCTTGTTATTTATTTTCTTTATGTCTGTGTATTGTAGTGTGGTTATTCTGTATTATTTGGCTACTATCTACATATAAGTGACCATGTGTGTCAAGTTACAGCGCATGCTGGCAAGGATGTTCAGAAAGGGGAACACTCCTCCACTACTGGTGGGAATGCAAACTTGTAAAGCCACATTGGAAATCAATCTGGTGCTTTCTCAGATAATTGGGAATACTTCTTCCTCAGACTCAGACATACGACTCCTAGGCATATAACCAAAAGATGCTCCACCACACAACAAGGGCATTTACTCAACTATGTTCATAGCAGCTTTATTTGTAATAGCCAGAATCTGGAAGCAACCTAGATATTCCTCAACCAAAGAATGGATGAAGAAACTGTGGCACATTTACACAATGGAACACTATTCAGCTATTAAAAACAAGGAAATCTTGAAAATTTCAGGCAAATGGAAAGAACGAGAAATGATCATCCTGAGTGATGTTAATTTCTTGCCTCCCCCACCCCCACCCCTGGATTCTTACTGTCCTACAAGCAGCCCTCCATGTATACCAAAACGATACTGTGTAAACTTGCCTCCAAAATTATCCCCGATTGGCTAAACATAGTTGCCTACACACCTGGGCAGGGCAGAAGTTAGGTAGGCATGGTCAAGGTTTGTAAGCTTGGAGAAAGTAGCGGATCACAGGGAGGAGGAGGAGAGAGGAAGGCAGTGGGACCACCAAGGGTTAGCATAGAGAGAACCACATGGCTGGATAGATGGTGTTAGAGAAAAGCAGCGCAGATGAAAAGCAGAAGCAAGTGTTTATGGAATTATGGATGGGAAACAGCCTATATAAGAATAATTATGGCAAATGGCATGGGATGTGGGGCTGGGAGGTAACAAGGTAGTTCAGGGGTTACTATCTGCCTGGCCCAAGGTAAAATAAGGCTTATCTAAAATTTATCAATGTTTGTGTCTCTTATTGTTTGATAGGAGGTTAAAAAAATAAGGTAATAATTATAGGATTTTAAACAAACATTATTAACCATTTATATTTACTACAACAGATAAATACCACCATGAACTCTGGAAGAGCCATAGTTAAACCTATTTTATAAGCTTTCTTAGAAATACAGGAATTTCTATCATTTTTGCTTGATCATGCTCCCTGGAGTTCATTTTATTATCAATTAATATTGTTTTATACAAAGTCATGGTTGTTTTGTTTGGGGATGGCTAACATCAGAACCATTTTATCACCCGTCTAGACAGCAGCCCGTGGTCAGTAAGCCGGAGATCTTCCCAAGTGACTGCTGCACAGCATGGCTGCAGTTAGCATCTTTGGGATGGTGTTTATAGATCTGCTGATTTTCAAAGGAGCCCCCTGGGGTTCCTCCCCAAATGAGCAGCTGCTGCTCTAGGTGAACCTTGCCCAGATTTGACCAGCTCATGTTAAAACACAGAAGCACAGATTGAAGAAGAAACAAAACTGAGGGGAGCTAAAGGCTAGTGGGTAGCGTTTTGTTGTTGCGATAGCAGATACAGTTAACCTTACATTTCTCAGTGCTATCTCCTGGTCTGATATGTCTGTTATGAGTGCTTTGTAATAAGCAAGAGGTGATCATGTGACGCATTAAGTCTAATTTGCTGTACAGATCAGATCATGGCAAACAAATTAGCCCTTGTTTTCCAGGTTACTGGTGACCTTTCACTAAATACATGGATTGGCATGAAGGGCTTGTACTTTACACTTTTTATTAATTAGTAGCATTAAATATAGTTAATTAGAGTTGCCCTAGATGGGGTGATAGTATTTTCCCCAAAGTAGCTGACAGCCAAACAAAAAGCCTAACTCAAGGCATGTTGGGTTCCACCCTCCCCCCACCTTAGTTTTGTAGGCCTGGATGGTCCAAGAGATCCCTCCAAACATTATAGCTAATTGTCATGGCTCCTGGTTCCTGTCCAAACTTGATGGACAATGGCCAAGTTTAAATGCTAATGTAGTTACATTTGGAAGCTGAGAAAGATATAGAAAGTGGTAACTGGGTCAGTGTATCCGATAGAGCTGAAAATACAGCATTGGGAGGAGTGGAGCTTAAAGAAACAAGTGACTCATGCCAGAGAACTCTAGCATTCCTCAGAAGCTGCCCACCACATTCCAGGGCTAATGCCTGCCTCAGACCATGCCAGCTTTGAATCCCCATGACCTCACGCTCAGAGCTATAAAAGGTCAGCAACTGTTGTAAGTAAAGGAAACACATGGAATGCAATCTCAGAACCAAATGTGGTATCACATGTGCCTTGCAATGAAACATCTGAACAGGTGCCAGTGCGGCTGACTCCAGGAACACCAGTCAGCAGGATTCTCAGCTGAGACCCTGAGGTACTCAGAGCGCAGCGTGACAGGCAGGCAAGAGGCCACGGCTGTCGGTTGAAGCTTCACGCCACGGCTTCTCCCTGATTGACAGGGCTCTGAGTGATGCCTTGTGGGTCTGCTGTCGTGTGGCATGTTCACGTCCCTTCTGTTGTGAGTGCTTTACAAAGATGATCTGGCTAACTTTCATGAAGGTGACCTGCAAGACACCAAACAAGTAGCAACCACTTTCTGTCAGCTCAAGAGAAAAGTCAGCCCAAGAGCAGTGGAGAGCAGGGTTGACTCTGATACAACCCCGATGTGACTGAAGTTGAGAAGGTCATCATAAATCCACATCGTTGAGCGATCTTTTACGTTAGGGACCAAGTTAAGTTCTGAGCCTGGAAGAGCAAATCAGACAAAGCTTGACACTGTGACATTGCCACACTGTACAGGAAATATATACACTCAAAAACTGAATAAAAAGAGATACACAAAAGGCGGAGTGAAACACATAGGAACTGGAAAGACAGGCTTTGATTGTAATCTTTGCCTTTAGTTTGAAGTGGGGTTATGAATCTTCTCCATGGCGGCCGCGTGCGTTCCTGTGAGATAGGAGGGAAGAAGGGACTTCTGGCATCAAGAGTGGTTAGAATTCTCATGTGGGTTTCTACCTTTGCGTCACGTACTGTATCATGCTTATTGGATCTGTTCTTCATGTGTCGTGTTTAATGATTAGAATATGCCCCACCATCTCCTTGCATGCCTAGTATGACGTCAACTTGATCACAAAGTGAGCCTTTTAGCGTTATGAATTCAAGGGTCTTTTGAGCTTGTATGCATAGCTTTCTCTTCTTGTGCTTTTTCTAGCTTTTGGTGTCAAAGTAATACTATTGATGAGCATGGAAGCATCCTTTCTTCCTGGAAGCATCCTTTCTTTCTCATTCATAGAACTGCTGGAGGCACACTGATGTTAGTTCTTTTCCATGGTCTGGTCTTGGTCTATGGTCTTGGTGTGTCTTTGGTTTGGGTTTTATCATGGCTTTAGTCACACCACTCTATGAATCTGCCTTTCGTAGAAGCTCTTCGTTGAAATCTGGTGGGCATATGTATCTACAAACTCTTCCATTTCCTGCAAGTCATTTGAGTTTTCAAGATCATCTTTAATAATTTTATAGCTTTGGGTAATATTTGCTCTTCTACCTGCCGTTTATCTCTCATAATATAATTATGAATTTGGGTCTCTTTTTCCTTCCCTTTGGCTAGCCTAGATAAGAGGTTGTCTATCTTGAATGTTCTTTAGTCCCCTAACATGACTGTGTAGCTGGGACAATATGCCAATTATAATTTGAATTTCTGAGCTGGCCAAGACTCTGTGTGTGTGTGTGTGTGTGTGTGTGTGTGTGTGTGTGTGTGTGTGCACATGCATGCACATGTCTGTCTGTGTATATGTTTCTCTACCTCATTTTGTTGTTGTGTTTTGTTTTGAAACAGGGCCTCTCACTCAACTTGGAACTTATTGACACAGACAGACTGTCTGGCTAGTGAGCCCCCATGGCATCCTCCACCCCAGTCTGATTAGCAGCACCAGGATTACAAGCATGTGCTGCTATACCCATGTTTTGCATAGGTGTTAGAAATCTACACTCAGGGCCTCTTGCTTTTGTATCAAGCAGTCTAACCACTGAGCTGTCTCCCCAGCCCTAGACCAGAATCTTATGGAAACACTGTAGGGAATAATTTGACAACCGCCTTTACCACTACTCATTTGTGTCTTAGCACATTATAACTTAGCCAGCCCACCCAATGTCTCCCTCTGTGCCCCAAGACCCATATATATCATGTCAGTCATGTATTAAGCAATCTCATCCTTGTATGTCTACAAAGATGCTGTTTCCAAGTAAAGTTGCCTTCTTAGATGCTGGGAATTAGAACAGTTTTGTTTGGAGGAGACCACAATTGACCCTATCATGAATGTGACCAGCAGAAGTGGCATTAGGATGTGAGCATCACCTACAACTGAAAATGTTCTCACACATGCATCCATCATGGTCACAATTATTTTTTTTCTTCTTCTTTATACAGTTTCTCTTTAGAACAGGGCTGGTGAGCTACCATATTTCATAGCCTTTAGCTTGATGTCAAACAGATTAGAAACATCTAATGATGGTGGTTGGTTCTGATCATGTGCTGTGTGAGTTCATATGTAACAAGAAGACTAGATCTACCCAGATACATAAATGTACACATATAAAATTCTGCACAGTGGAAATTGTGCAGAATGGCCAATCAAAGGCTTCACATTCACGGATGCCCCATAGGGTCTAGATTAAGATTTACAGATTTGATGGCCAATGTTATCTCGACAGTATGTCTTGCCAGCACTTTGTGCCAATAGTTTCGCTTGCTCTATCACACTTGTATATGCAAAACTTGTAAAATGATGCCTTGATTTATGTTTACATTGTGAGATGATTAGATCAAGTTCATTATTCATCTTTTTATCTCATCTTACCACATAGTTACATTCCAAGGGCTCAGAAAACGCACATACATTTTAAATATCTCCCTTCCCTCCTCTGTTTTTTTAGTAAGGATATATTTGTTGAAGAAATTCTTTAGGACATGAAAACCTATATGAAAGAAAAAAAACTAATGATATATAATTCAATTCAATTACCTAAATCTCACTTGCTTTATTTAACTCTTAGAATATATTCTCTTTAGTCTTTGGACAAATACAGAGTATAGTGGTTTGAATTTTGTCTCTAAAAAAGGCTGAAATCTATTTTCATCATGATGGTAGGACCTTTAAGAGTCAATTTGGTCAAAATGGACTAAGATGTATAGTGTTTCCATTTTTGTTTTTGCACAAAGCTATAGTGGATTGGACCAAGAGACAGTGAACCGTAGCCTGTAGGCCAATCAGGTGAACCTGGCCCAGTATTTGATTTCATGAGTGAAATTTCACTGGAACACAGACCTTTTTTTAAAATATATTAGGCCAATAAACAAGTTCACCTCACACTGCTTACTCTACCATTTGCTCACTGAGCCAACACTCAAAGGTAGATGGAGTCATCTCTACCCATGCCTCATTCTGCACTAAGCTGAGGTTCCCCCAGAATCTGCCCACCCTTGGCTCTGATGTCCAGGTACTACCTGGATGACTGGAATGTTAGTACTTTCTGTGTTGGGAGGGATAGGAGCTCAGTCCAGGCAACTCCTCTTTATTTCAGGATGCTGAGTGCATCACACATCTTCAGTTATTCTGAAAGCTACAGATAAGAATGTGGAGAGGAGCTAGGTTCCACAAGTGTCAGGGATTTGTCCTATACAACATGCCGAAGAGGGTAAGCTAAGTAGCAGTGGCCAAAGTTGTGCACTTTCAGACCTAAATGTATTTGCTATCTGGTCCACTTTTTTACATAAAGGTTTATTGACTAATGAATTCAAATGTAAATTCCTTCTGAAAGGAATCCAGGGGGCTGGGAAGGAAGCTTGGTGGGTAAGAATGCTTGTGGTGCAAACATGATGTGCAGAGTTCAAATCCCCAGCATCCACATAAAAACATGAGTGGATATGTCTGCACCATCAGCACTGTGGGTAGACATAGCTACATCTTCATAGCTCACTTGTCATCTGGCCTAGCTGAACTAACAAGCTTTTGGTTCAATCAGAGACCCTGACTCAAATAAGGTGGAGAGCAATAGAGGGGAAAATCCTATGCCTCTTCATTAGTCATGTGGCTCATACACACACACACACACACACACACACACACACACACACAGAGAGAGAGAGAGAGAGAGAGAGAGAGAGAGAGAGAGAGAGAGACAGAGAGACAGAGAGACAGAGAGACAGAGAGAGAGAGAAGTCTGTTTTATTCATCCGTTTTCTAATGGCATTTGCTGAGTGATAACACATATGTTAACTACTCCCATAAATTTTATTGTTAGCCTTGTTTTTCACTGAACACATCACAATGGTGCATTTTGGTTTATGTCTAATATTTCAGCATTCATGGGGAGGAAGAAAGCATGGATTCTGCCAAATAAAATGGTATGCACTCAGTATGGAGAAAAGATTGTGTTGTAGTTATAGTGATCTTTTTAATCTTGAGTTTACTTTTGAGGAACTGAGCTGCATAGTAACTAAATTAGTTCCATGGTTCACATTCCTTTAGGCTTAGCCTCTTCCTTCCTTCCTTCCTTCCTTCCTTCCTTCCTTCCTTCCTTCCTTCCTTCCTTCCCTCTCCTTTCTTCTTTCTTTCCCTCCTTCCCTCCATCTCTCCTTCCTTCCTTTCTTCCTTCCTTGCTTCCTTCCTTCCTTCCTTCTCTCTCCTTCCTTCTTTCTTTCCTTCCTTCCCTCCATCTCTCCTTCCTTCCTTCCTTCCTTCCTTCCTTCCTTCCTTCCTTCCTTCTTCCTTCCTCCCTTTCTTCCTCTTTCCACCATTTGCTTTCTTTCCCTCCACTTTTCTAGAAGACAGTGGGTTATATGACAGGACAACGAAACACACGAGCCCCTTCTATACCTGACTTCCTTCATTCTCTTCTTGTTCCCTCCCTTCCTGCCTCTTTTCTTTGTATGGCACTGGGAACTGAATCTAAGGCTTCTTGCGTGCTAGATAAACTCTCTACTGTAGCTCTCTTTCTTTTAACTCTACTTTATTTGGGGTGTTTAGTCCTCAATCTCCCTTCCAACCTCCCAACTCTATGTAGGGGAAAGAAGGTTAGTAGAGAGAGGGGGCCCCCTTTGATTCTCCTTGTTATTTAGGGTCAGTTGGGTCAATTTGGGCTATACCTGTTTCTGTCTACAGCAGACACAGTCAGCAGTCTCCTCCTAGCTGCCGAGCCCTGAAGTGTTTCTCTCCATCTGTCTGCTCCAAACTGCGACACTGTCCATCTCTGGTCCCTTCAAACTGCTACAAACCACAGGCCAGCTCCACACACCACACCACACTCTCTCTGTGCTCTTATTTATAATCTCAGAGTCCTAAACCATGCCCCTCTCTGTGCTGTCCGAGGAAGGCCATTACCAACTGGCAAAAACCATGCTCCTCGTGAGACAATTAACAGGTGAGGGCAAGCTAAAGCTCAAACTAAAAACCCCACACTTGGGATTAGAACAAAAACATATGTACATAACACAACTGAGTTTACAAAGAAAACAAAACTCCCATTACACTCTACCAGTGAGCTGAGCTACAACTCCAGCCCATATGAATTATGTACTATAGGATATCTCTTCAGAAGTGCACACTGTAGCTCAGAATGGTCTCTCGCTCACTGTGTAGGACAAATCTTGCCTAGAAAACTTGCTGCTGTCTTCCTGCCTCTTACCCCCACCCCCATCAAGTGCTGAGATTATATACATGAGCCACTAAATTGTTTCAAAAGTGAAATTATATCATATTTCTTGCATGTATGTTGGCATATTTGTGTGTGTGTGTGTGTGTGTGTGTGTGTGTGTGCATGAGTGAGGGTGTGTGTGTGTACATATATGTCTGGAGATCAGAGGACAACCATGGCTGTTGTTCTATAAGTGGTAACCACATCTATATACACGTACTTGTTTATATGTCTTTGCTGAATTTTTTGACAACTTGACACAACATGGGAAGAAGGACTCTCGGTTGAGATAATGAATGGGTCTATATTAGTTTTATGAGGCAAGTCTCTAGTGCATTTTCTTGTGCACTGTATTACTTATGCATTTAATGTGGCTGGGCCTAGCTTACTGTCATTGGTGCCACCTCTGGCCTGGTGGTACTGAGTGCTATAAGAAGGCAGGGTAAGAAAGCCATGGGGGCAAATTAAGTCAGTAAGGAACACTCATCCATAGCCTCTGTGTCAGCTTCTGCATCACTGCTTTTGATGATGGACTATAATATCAGAGTGTGAGTGATACCACCCTTTGCTCCCCAAGTTGTTTATGGTCGTGATATTTCATCACAGCACTAGAAACCTTAGATATGATGCTATCTGATATCCCTCACTGGCCTGGAACTCCCCCAAGTAGGCAAGGTTGGCTGGCCAGCAGGTCCAAAAGATCCAGCTCTCTCTGCCTCTTCATCTCTGGGGATGCAACCATGTACCACCACATCTAGCTTTTTTATGTAGATTCTGGGGATTGGCCATGTCTCCATGCTTATATGACTAGTACTTTGTAGACTGCAGCATCCATTATGTCATATTTCTTAATTGGTACTTTTTCTCAAAAGTATGAAATCTACTTATTTTATTATTGGTTCAATACTGATTTGGAAATCACTTTTTATAAGATCTGCTACTTTGAAAATATAGAAAGACGGAAGCCTGATCCCTGAATTATTAACCAGAATTTCCTGAAAATCAATACTTCAGCACACTTTCCAGTAGAGGAGAGTGACCAAAGGCCATTAGTGCTTGAATAAGCTGAGTTCAGCTGGAGCCAATTTGACATTCAAGTGGTCTGATATTTAGAAATTCCAGCTGTTTATCTTGACAGGTGTGTACGTAATAACGTACACTTGTTGAAAGTGATATGGCTGCCTCCTGGTCTCTGCAGACCTATTTCCCCTGTGCTACAACCTATTAAAATGAGCTCAATGACCTTGGAGAAACAGCTATCCTCAGAGGAGGTATTTGCACACCAATGAGCCTCAATAAAATCAATGGTGACCAGGCGTTCTCTAATTCCAACACCAGCCATTAGTAACCTGTCCTTTTATTTTTGCCTGAACAACAACAAGAAGCTATTCTTAATACCTCCTAGTGGCTTTGGATGCTGAATAGGAGGTCCTGTTTGCTCAGAACACAAAGACGGAGGTGTCTGGTTCACCATCTCAGGTTTTTAGGTCCAGACTCACTGCTCTTAGGAGAGGTGCACTTGGGAAAACATGGTCTGAAGAATTAGGGCAGAACAAGGTTAATGGTGTTGGCTCCCTTCTGGAAGTGGCTTCCTAAGGATGGCTGAGGTTATCTCAGGAACATTTCCTCCCTCAGTCTGCAGCATAGGATCTGCACAAGATCTGCCAAGGGCAAGTAGGCTGACAGAACGAGGCGTTTGGTCAGATGGCCTGAGTAATTGGTGGGTGACTGATCCTCCTGAGGTCCAGGATGTGTTGAACTGCTTTGCAAGGCTGCTCCTGCAGCAGAGGAGGCAAGTTGTACTTGGTCAAAGGAGGCAAGGTTCCAAATGCAGACCTGAGTCTTTTGAGCAGCAGTGACTACTGGGGGAGAATCTAGTCCCGCTGAGGAAACTTCTAGTTCCTGTCTTGGGTAGAGACAGCATCTCCAGTTCCTGAGTCGTCACATCATATTTCCTGAGTCCCAGAAAGCCTTGATATGCTAACTTCCCTCCTGAATCTTAGGGTATAGAAAACATGTCTTAGGAGAGTTTTCTTCAAGGCAGCATATAGGAAGTTAACTGTTACTTCCATCCTGAAAACTCTTCCAGGTGTCTCATAGCTCTTTGCATTGCTCTCACTGGTGACTCTAAACTGCCACCAATCCTTGAGATCTCAAAAGTCACCAAGGAAACCAGGGTTGGTGACCATCATCTGTAAGACAACAGATGCAAGCATTGCCTTTACTTTGCATCTTTTTCAGAGTCTACCATTGAATCTTGCTTTTCTGGTACTTTACTCATCTCTGTTTACTGTTAGCACCCAAAAACCTCTCTGTGAGGGCAAGCAGAGCATACAGTAGTTCCCCAAACATGTATGTCATTACTGTAAGCAAGAGGAATCTAGGTCACTTTACTCAGGGTTCTACTTCGGTTTCTGTTACTGTGATGAAATGCTGACTACAACATTGGGAGAAAAGGGCTCGTTGCACATTGCAGTTTACAGTTAATTCATCGCTGAAGGAAGTGAGGAGAAGAGCTGAAGCAAAGACTATGGAGGAATGCTGCTTACGAGCTCCACTGCAGCTTGCTCGGTTTGCGTTCTAATGTAAGCCTGAAGCATGTGTCCAGAGGTGCCATCGAACACAGTGGACTGGGCCCACCCATAGCAACCATCAATCAAGACATGCCAGTCTGATGGAGACAGTTCCTCAGCTGAGGTCCCCTCTTTCCAAGTGGCTCATCCACCAAAGTCCAGTGATGTCTTATTATTATTAATTACATTTATTGACTTACTTGTGTGGCAGACAGATACTTTTCTGAATCTGTTCTCCTCTTGTACCATGTGGGTCCTGGGTATTGAATTCAGGTTTTCAGTCTTGGCTGCAAGAACCTTTATCTTTTTGCTCTGACTGTGAGAAAAAAGGAAGACATCTGACCTTACATACCTAAAGATACAAGGTTAGTTAGTTCATGTCCCCAAAGAGACCTGCTGTCCTCTTGTTGGTTCGCGAAATGCAATCATCTTGCCAGGGAAGCTTTCGTTATCTTTGGCTTGGACTAAGAAAGTGGGCAGGGGAGGAAGGGATGGGAGGAGAAAGCAAGGGGTAACAGAGGTAGCTGATGTTCAAAGGCAGCCAAGGCTACATCGCCACACACCTTGCAATGCACTAAGAGCATGGCAGGTGTCTGCTAAGCACACTCACTTATAAAGTGCATCTTATAAAGTACATCTTATCCGACACGGAAGAAAAAGAATTCTCCGGGGCTTTAAAAGACATGGGTGGCTTCATTCAAGAACTCAGAGATAAAGTGAACATTTCAATTTTTGGTGAATGACTTTTTTTGTTTGGGTTCACAAAGTCCATTTTCCCTCCAGACTGATCCTATTTTCATATAGAATCATCACACATCTGAGTGCAATCGCATAAATTGAGTCTGTGTGCCTTACAGCAGTGTTTGTGTAGTAGCCTTTCAACTCAGAGACTGAGTTACTGGCCTTACCATAATCACAGGGGCTCAGCTGCCTCAGCAAACAACCAGAACTCATTCTTTTATCATCAAGAAATAAAATGACTGACCATCTGTGCTGCTGCAGTATAAGACTATGGAAAAGGTAGAAAACCCAGAGAGGGTAAGAAAACATAACTCACAGGCATCCACAAAAGATGTCTCCTGAATATCTCCAGTGTGGACTGCTTCCTCTCACATCCTTATCCTGCATCCATTCGGAATATCTATGTTGGAGCCATGTTTCCAAAGGACAGTTCAATCCCATATGGCATAGGGCAGAAGTTGTCTGCCATTTTGTTCCACTGGGAGTGAGTTGCAAAGGTAGTGTTTGAACTGACTCCTAGAGGGCTGGCAGGACCTCTGTATGAGGGAGCCATGGCAGTGATAACCCAAGGGGAAAGAGTCAGTGTTAATGGACAGGGAAGGATGAGTTTGGGAACTAGCAAGTAGCTTTTTATTGTTAAGGCATAGGGTCTCACCAGCCAGGCTGATGCTATACAGGATATGGATGTAGAGGTTTGCTTTTGAAGATATTTTAATTAGGGAACGCGCAGTGGTGGGGGAGGGGGACCAATATCAATATGGAGAGACATGATAGACAAATACAATGGTAGGTATAGATTGATAAAGTGATAAGTAGTTGATAAAAGGTAGCTGATGGATTGATGATAGGCTCATGAGATAGGATAGATGATATATAGTTAGATGATAGATAGATAGATAGATAGATAGATAGATAGATAGATAGATGAGATAGATATAGGTGATAGATTATATGCCAGAAGATGATAGATAGATTGTTGATGGATACATAGATAGGGACATAGATAAAGAGACAGCCCAAATTTAAAGCAGAAGAGAGAGAAGGGGAGAAGATGGAAATGAGGGATGCTATCTATTGCCGTGATGAAGTACCATGACCAAAAGCAACTTATAGAATAGTTCACTGTGGCTTACAGCCCTAGAGGGCTACAGCCCAGAGCAGCCAGGAAGATGCAGTGTGCCATCAGGCACAGGAAGCTGGATGTCACATTTTATCCACCCACAGGAAGTAGAATGAACAAAAAATGGGTCCAGGCTGTAAACCCTCAAAAGCCACCCCAGCAGCATTTCCTCCAATGGTGCCATGCCTCCTGAAGGTTTCAAAGTCTTCTCAAACAGCACTCCCAGCTCGACACCACACCTTCAGTCTGCATGTCGATGCCCATTGCCTTTATTTGACTCTGTCATCTTCTAGTGACATAGTCAGGGTTATTAGATATTTTGTATCATGTTGTTGGGGAAAAAAGGCATTTAAAAATAATTTTCTAGTCTACATTTGTAACCAGTTCAAAGTAAAGAGGGGAAAGTATTGAATTAGATCATCCCATGTCCTCCAATGTATCTGAAGTCACAGGAACACAAGTCCTCATCCATCTTCATCAGTGCCCAACTTCACCAACATCTTCTCCATCCTTGGTTTGACCAAAAGCAACCACACTGGCCTTTCTGGGTATACCAGTTGATACTGTCAACTTGATAGGACTAGAGATGCCCAGGAGGTGCACTTCTAGGAGGTCATGCCTTGCAGGGGTTTCTAGTTAGGCTGGCTGAAATGAGAGGACTAACTCTGAATGTGGGTGGTATAGTTACATCAGCTGGAGCTCGGGGCTGAATAAAGAAGGGACAGTGAGCTGAGCACCCATCTTCCTCTCTGTCAGCTTCCTGACTGTGGTCACCATGTAACCAGCTGCTATGTGTCCCTGCTGCCATACCCTCTGTGACACAATGAACCATATCCTTACACTGTGAGATAAAGCAAGCCCTTCCTTCTTGTATATGCCTTTGTCAGGATTTTTTGTCATAACAACAAGAGCAGCAACAGGGCACACTTGATGCTACCTAGAGCCTGTCACTCTCTATTACCTCTCACTGCAGATTGGCTTCCTCAACCTTTTCAGGACTTGCATTTGCCTCATAAAAGTCCTCCAGTGACACGGAAATGATAACAAGGGAATATTTTAAGAGATCTCTGCCAATATTTATAATTTTGGTAAGTAGACAAGTTCCCCCAAAGCAATATGTTACAAAATTTGGGAGCCATAGATAATTTAATAGAAATATAGTTAGTTTCCAAAGGTGGTTGTTTCAAATGACTATAAACTTGGTAGCAGCAACAGTGCCCTCCTTCTCTCCACCACTAGAACCCTGTGTTAGTCACTGTTTTATTGCCACAAAGAGGCACAGATGACTAAAGCGGCTCTTATAAAAGAAAGCGTTTAACTGGGGGCTTGCTTACAGTTCTAAAGGGTTGATCCATGAGCTCCATAGGGGGAAGTAGATAAGCTAGGCACTGGAGCAGTGAGAGGGTTCACAGCATCATGTATGGGCAGCAGGCAGAAAGAGGGAGACAGAGAGAGAGAGAGAGAGAGAGAGAGAGAGAGAGAGAGAGAGAGAGACAGGGAGAGAAACAGGCAGACAGGCAGGCAGGCAGGCAGGCAGACAGACAGACAGACAGACAGACAGACCGACAAAGGTCCAGCATGGGATTTTGACATTTCAAAGCCAACCCTCCAGCAACACACTTCCTATAACAAGGCCACACCTCATAATCTCTCTAGTGCTTCTTAAATAGTTCCACTCCCCGGTGACTAAGCATTCAAACAGATAGCCTATGGGGGCCATTTTCATTCAAACTACCCCAAACCTGGAAATCTCAAATCAAGCCATATATAAGGCATCCTTCCCTTCAGTCAGTTTCTTCTTGTCCTCCTCCAGGGTTTGGGGGGTCCTGAAATGGCTCCTGAAAATGCCCCTCATTTGCTCTACCTGTCTTCACATTATTACATTACCAGCATGTATTTGCATGTCCTTTTTCTAATAATAGTGTTTATATTGGACTTGAGGTTCACTATAAAAAATACTCCTATTGTTCTTTACATGAGTTACTTATGCAAAAGTCATATTTTAAAATAGAGCCACATCCTGGAGTTGTGTGTAGTCATGACTTTTAGAGGGTACTACATATTTACTGCAGTGCTCTGTTGAAAGGGTTGGCCCGAAACAAAACACCAGACCCAGGGATTTTAATTATAAATGAGACCACATATTTAAGGAAAATAACATGATACCAATTCCCTACAATTCATTCAGAAAATAAGACCAGAAAAAGAAAACCTCCCAACTTATTCTACGAAGCCAGCCAAGACAGGGAAAGATGTTACATGTAAACTACAGAGAAGCAGTGTTCATTGAAATGCGTACACATACCTGTAACATACTGTTAGAAAATCAAAAGCAACAGGGAACACTTTCAGGAGTGCAATGCTGGCTCAATGTTTGCAATTGATCCATGTGAACATTCATAACAGACTAAGGAAGGAAAGAAAATCACATAACCACGTTGAGTGATACAGAAAAAATATTTTACAAACTTTAACATTAATTAATTTGTGAGGATGTCCTAATTTTTAAACTGAACTTACACAATAAAGCCTACAGCTAACGTTTTATTATCAGGAGGGAAATCCATGTATTTCCTATGGTTAGGAAAAATTTAACAGTAACTTCCCATCACACCCCTTCCAAATGTGAGCTTTTGTGTGGTGCAATGAACAAGAAAGGAAAGGAAATGTGTCGCTACCAGAAATGGATACAAGCCATCATATTCATATGCAAATAGTATGATAATCTATGTCCACAACTCCAATAGCAGCAGCAGCAGCAGCAGCAGCAAAAACAACAACAAATCACGCCTGGAACTAATAAGCAAACACAGAAAGGCCGCAGGCTCTAAGGCAAATATACAAATGTCCTTTGCTTCAATACATAATGGTGAGTGAAGGCTTTCATGGGACATGCCCCTTGGGCTAGTATGCAGATATAAGTGAGTATATACCATTTGAGTCTTTCTGCTTCTGGGTTAACTCACTCATTATGATCATTTCTAGCTCAATCCATTTATCCACAAATTTCGAGAATTCCTTGTTTTTATTAGCTGATAGGAAACTGGGACAGAGGGGAGGACATGCTATTGGGACTCTAGATGAGAGAACCATGTGAGAATAGCAAAGTAGAAGGATCCAGTGGGTTCTAGAAACCTACAAGTAGAACATTATGATTGGCAGATTTGGGCCAAGGGGTCCCGCTCAAACTAAGGCACCAGCCAAGGACAATACAGGCGGTAAACTTTAAACCCCTACCCAGATCTAGCCAATGGTCAGAACAGTCTCCACACTTGAGTGGAGAGTGGGATATGACTTTCTCACGTACTCTGGTGCCTCACATTTGACTATGTCCCCTGGAGGGGGAGACCTGGTGGCACTCAGAGGAATGACAGCAGGTCACCAAGAAGAGACTTGATACCCTATGAGCATATACAGAGGGAGGTAATCCCTCTGAGAAACAGTCATAGGGGAGGGGAATAAGGGGAAAATGGGAGGGAGGGGAGAATGGGAGGTTACAAGGGATGGGATAACCATAGAGATGTAACAAGAATAAATTAATAAAATTAAAAAAAAATACATAATGGTGACCATTGGGATTTGAAATGTACAGTATAAATGCCAGTTACCACAGTGCCACAAAACGGCATGCTTAGTGTTAGTCCATCAAAACAGATACAGGATCTACACACACCAATCTGTAAGGCATGGTTAACAATAACCAAGGAATGTGCAAAGGAACTGTCAGTGTGTTTAGGGGTTGGGGAAATGGTGTCATTTCTTCTAAAGTTCTTCTATAGCTTCAAAGTAATTCCCACTAAAATCCCACAAGACTAATTTGTATGTAATGAAAAGATGATGGTGTTAAATGACAAAAAGACCTAGGCTAGTGCTTTCTAGGCTAACATGGGGGGGGGCTTAGTTCGGATCCCCAGCACCCCTATATAATCTGGGTGTGATGTGTGTCTGGAGCCTCAGTGTTGCAGGGATGAGACAAGAAGATTCCACGACTCACTGCCCAGTGACCTTAGTCAAATCAGTTAACTCCTCATTTCGTGACAGACCCTGTCTCAGAGTCTCAGAGACTAGGATGGGGAGTGAGTAAGGAAGACAATGGATGGCCGCAGGCGCCCACACAGGGCCACGTGAGCTAGCACACGCACACGCACACACACAGGCACACATGCATTCTGTAGGCTCCTATATTTGAGAGGCCACATGACCATACAAGCATTAGAAGGTTTGAAAAGTCCTTCCAGAAATAAATAAAACAAAACACAAATGAAGTATGAACATCAACAAAGCGAGTAGGGTGTTCTCGCGCTTCTGTACTGGATATTCCGCGGTGTCCCTCAAAGTCTGCTGAATGTCTCTACTGGTCTCTGCTGAGGTTTGAATGAGAAATGTCCCCCACAGGTGCGTGCGTTTGACTATTTGGTCCCCAGTCAGTAGCACTGTTGGGAAGAGCAAGGAACCTTTGATAGGTGGAGCCTTGTTGCAGGAAGTGTGTGCAGGAAGATGGGCTTTGAGACTTGCCTCCTTCTCCTGCTGCCATGCTCTCCCTGCCTGTTACCAGACCTTCACCAAGACGGGATCCACCCCACGGACCTGTCAGACTAAACAAACCCTTTTTTTCTCTAAGTCACCTATGTCAGAGTGTTTAGTCACAGCAACAGAAATATAGCTAACAACTTAAATTTTTTTTTTGTTTTTCCCTTTCTCTTCTTAGAAACTATCCCACTCATTCCTTATCCCTTGTCTGGTCTCTCTCTCTCTCTCTCTCTCTCTCTCTCTCTCTCTCTCTCTCTCTTCTTTCTTTCATTCTTTCTTTCTTTCTCTTTCCTTTCAAGATAAGGTTTCTCTGTGTAGTCCTGGCTGTCATGGAACTCACTCCAAACACTAGACTGGCCTTGAATCAGAGATCCGCCTGCCTCTGCCTCCCCTGTGCTGGGATTAAAGGTGTGCACCACCACCACCACCAAACCCTCCTTTTTCTTTTTCTTTTTTTTTATTAATTTATTCATATTACATCTCAATGGTTATCCCATCCCTTGTATCCTCCCATTCCTCCCTCCCTCCCATTTTCCCCTTACTCCCCTCCCCTATGACTGTGACTGAGGGGGACCTCCTCCCCCTGTATATGCTCATAGGGTATCAAGTCTCTTCTCGGTAGCCTGCTGTCCTTCCTCTGAGTGGCACCAGGTCTCCCCCTCCAGGGTTAGGGACAGGACATTCTCCACAGTTGAGTGGAGAGTAGGGTGTGACTTTCACACGTACTCTGGTGCCTCACAGTTTTCCTTTTTCTTTTTCAAATTCATGGCCTCTTTGCTTTTAATTTCTGTTCTTTCTCCCCTCTCTCTTCTCACCCTCTCCTTCCCTCCCTCTTTCCCTTTCCCTCTGTGAGTGTATACCTAAAATGTGTAAATATAATCTGCTCAGTCTTTTTTATGTCACTTGTATGTGTGTGTTTCAGGTTTCATACAAGCTCACTCTGCCTCTCACTTCTGACCTACAATAGCCTTCCTTAGTAGCAATAAAAGAATCAAACGTTTCTCAATTTCTTAACACCAAATAAGAAGACTTCATTTTCTTCTATCAACTTGTTGATCATTTTTCCATCCAACCTTTCCAAGAGAACACAGCATTCCTGGGTTCGGAGCCATTTTGAGCATCTCTCAGAGTATTCGTTTCACAACATTTAGCTCATTTTTGGCCTATGTCTTATATACATAAGTTATGTACATGAATCCAGGCTTCACACATGCTTGGCAAGTGTTCTGTCATGAAGACACATCCCCATTATTTTCTTACTAAGTACATTTTAATCTATTGTATATGTATATTTGTGGGTGTGTGGAGGTTAGAGGACAACCTTGAAGAGGTGTATCTTTATTTTTTTCTCTCCTTCTACTGTGCATGTTCCAGTCTCAGGTCATCAGGCTTAGCAACAAGCACTGCTACTCACTGATCCACCACACTTATATCTCCATCCTTTTTGTTTTGAAATTTTATTTATGTTAATTTCATGTGTAATGAGTGGTTTGCCTGCATGTATATATGAGCACTATGTACATACCTGGTGTCTGTGGAGGTCACAAGAAAGTATTGGAGTCCTGGAATTGGAGTCACAGGCAGTTGTGATAGACTATTTCTGTGCTGGGCATTGAACCTGGGTCTTCTGCAAGAGCCCCAAATACTCTTAGCCTCAAGCCATCTCTCCAGCCTGACTCCACCCCAAGGCTCACTCAACTTTGTCTTTTATAAATCCTTGCAAAAATTCATTGTGACACTTGCAAATCCTTAAAAAGAAAAGTCCATTGATAGAGCCCGTGCCTATTTTATGATGGGAAAGGGAAAACCCCGCACAATTCGATTCCATTAAATTATACAGACAGTCTCACTTGTGTCTTAATTTCTAAGCACATATGATAGCTCAGCCCTGTGAGATTAATTTTACATGAGCGAGGCAATTGATGTCAAAGGAGGGGAAAAAAAATCAACATGGACGTCACTTCTGATTTGGACACATGTATTTCCTTGGGCCTGTGGGCATCAAAGCCTCCCTGGCAAGCTTTGATGCTCCACTTCCTCACTAATGAAGATCTTCAAACTCTGCTTGTTCACACATCCAGTCTCCCTCAGAAGATGTGAGTGAATGTCAATTGCTTTCTGTCCCAGTTCATCACACAAGATGTCTAACAGCCAATGGCTTTAATGAACGCCACGTGAGCTCTCGGGCTTAGGTTCTCGGCTCTCTCCCTCTCTTGGCTCACGGCCCAAATGAGCATTGCCTGGATGGTGTGGATACAATGGAGCCCGTTGAGCAGATGTAATCACAGGCTACCCTCCATTTAGCAGTCAATCAATTTAGCTGACACTAAGTCCTCTGGGCTAGATGTGCACGGAGGTGTGAGCGTTCTTGACTGTCTGTGAAATTCCTATCATATTGATCTGTTTTCTAAACACGTGTAAGGGTTATGTGTCTGAGTTTACCACATAAATCTTTTGAAAAGCCCCACTACATATGAAAATCAAAGTATATTTCCTTCTCTGCCTTCATTTGTCTGAGTGACAGAATATACAAACGCAATCCTGTTTGTGGTTTCCATTTTCTGGGAATATCATGGATGGGTAGCTTGGAAGGATGGGTCTGGGAGAATTTGGTCCTGGACCTAAAGCCTCTTAAATTGTCTTTGCATCTCAGGAGTCACCTAACAGGTCCAAGTATCTTCTGTTTCCTCTCAAATAAGCATCTGTTGAAATGACTCATAACCAAGATGGGCTCCATATTATAACTTATCAACTTAAAGGTAAAATAAAAACAAAGAGCAAATCCCCTGCTTCTAATTGCTTAAGAATTTCATGGTGTGTGTGTGTGTGTGTGTGTGTGTGTGTGTGTGTGTGTGTGTAGGTGGTTCAGTGGTTAAGAGCTTTTGCTGTGCAATCATAAGGACTGAAATTTGGATACCAGGGTGCACATAATTAGCTGAGCATCTTACAAATGACTAACTCCAGCTCCGAAGGATACAGTGCTCTTCTCTGCCTCTCCATTGGTGTTGGAGGAGGGTCTTTTTCACTGTGTTTTCAGATGCTGATTTCAGTGCCCTGAGATCTGGTTTTCTCCCTGCCACCAGCATGGCATTGTTATGTATGTTGAACCATCGCCTGTATCCATGTAATGTAAAGAATGCTCCCTAATTATCCCTGATTGGTTAATAAAGTTCCCGACAGTCTGAGCAAGGCAGAAGAAAGGTAGGTAGAGCTAAGATTCCCGAATTTGGTGCCTTAGAAGTAGCAAGAGGAGAGAAGGAGGAGGAATGAAGATGGAGAAGAGACAGGAGGCTGCCTTGAAGTAACCAGGAACATGTGGCCAAGAGCAGCTTGCTCTGACAACTGTCCTGATAAAGTAGAAACAGCCCAAATGATACAGGTGCAAGTATTTGGAATTTTGGATGAGAAGCAGACAAGACAGCTTAGAGGGTTGATATCTGCCCAGCTCTGATGTTTTAAGGCTTATTATAAATCTATCAAGTTCCTGTGTCTTCTATTTGGAAAATAATTGCTGCCTTAATAATTTCCTGTGTTAATTAATATATACAGAATAATTAATTCCTTTTATACATAGGCACACAGGCACATGCATGACCTCCACACACATACTCATACACTCCTTCATAGAAGCATGCATAAATAAATAAAAAATTTTTAGAAAATAATTTCATATTAGGGAACGTAGGGATAAGGTTTAGTGGATAAAGAGTCTGATGTGTAGGCATGAGGATTGGAGTTTGGGGCCTCAGAATCCCCTTATATGCTCAGCAAGCTTACCCCATCAATCATCATGGGAAGTAGAGGTAGATCCATGCCTTGCTAGGCTAGTTGAATTGGTGAGCAGTACGTTCAAGGGGGAGACCTTGCCTCAATATATAAGGCAGAGAGTAACTGAAGAAGATACCTGACATCAACCTTTGGTCTCCACAGGCATGTGTGCACCTTCACATGGGTGTGCCCCCACACTTGTGTGCAGGTGTACCCACATATAAAACTGGAAAAGGAACACATAAAAATAAAGAAATGAAAAAGGAGTTTCATAAGGAGTATGGCATCCCTTTAAATTTAAGGCAGCTCCTCTAAACCTGGGTCAGTTGTGTGACCAGGAAGTCTGCCCTGTGACCGCTGTATTTACTGACAGTGTTCCTGTGAACCCTGAGAGTCTGTTCTCCATGGAAAATGGTCTCCGCCATCGATAAGATTAAGGCGCTTGTCACCAGTTAGTTGGCTGGGGTTCTTTTCCTGGGTCTAGACTGATGTTGTGGACAGGCAGCGTGAGTGCCTGGCATCCTTTGCTTCCATGCTTGGCAACAATGAGCTGCAGCACCCATAGACAGGTGGGAGCAAGTGGCAGATCTAAGGATACGCTCCTTGTGCAGGCCTTGGGTAGGAGGGCTCCGGTCCTTGGCCGTGGCCAGTGTGACAGCTCTCTGCTTGAGGGTCTGGGCTCAGGCAGTCACTACTGCTCAGAAGCCAGGGCACAAGGCAGGCCTCACAAATCGATGCTCTGGCGCTCCTGCGCAAGGCATCTGGGTCACCTGTCCGGCAGGTGGGAGGGAACAGCAAGCAGTTTATGGCTGTCACTCCACATTAGTTGGCAGGATCAGGCCTGTGGGTGTTAAGGGTAGGAAAGTCTAAGCCTTTAGTACAGTTCCTCATGTTGTGGTAACCCCCCAACCATACAATTATTTTTGTCGCTGCTTCATAACTGTAGTTTTGCTATTGCTGTGAGTTGTAATGTAAATATCTGTGGTTTGTGATGGTTTTAGGTGACTCCTGTGAAAGGGTTGTCAGATGCCACTCACAGGTTGGGAACTGCTGGTTTAAGGCCTCTAACACTATGCGAGCGGTCAGGGGTTATTGCAACTACTCTGTTGGGATGTGCAAAGAGTAGGGCTGTTCAGGAGCCCAGAATTCGAGAAAAGAAGCCATGCTGGAGTATGGAGCCCTTGGCCTATGGTGGGGCAGTGCTGTTGAGCCTGTAGGCATAGGTTTGTAGAACTCCAGGCTGCTGTGCTTGCTCTGTGTGACCTAGGTCTTCCTTTGGGGGTACAGGTGGTACTAAAGAGATTTTCAGCTGTCACTCTTCCTCCTCCACCATGACAGCTGCAGACAGCTGCAGCTGATGGTGTCATAGGCTTAACCCACACTACTCAAAGTAACTGGAGAGAAGCCCTTATTGGGTCTAGTGTACCCTGGGGGAGATGTCATAGGAACATGGTGCTTATCCAGACTGAGAAGGGGTTTGGGGGCCAATCACAGCCTTGCCAATCAGCACTAGTCACGTTGTTACTCTACAGAGGCAGCACTTTCTGTCTCTCTCTGGCTACATAGTTAATGGTTCGATGAGACTCCTGGCGGCTAAATCCCTGGTTAAAAAAAAGTTTCAAACAGCCTTGCTTATGGTGGACCTTTGGGATGTTTGGATGGCTCTCTCATGGAATGTTCTAGAAGGCTGATGCTTACATGAGAGCAGCACAACTGGCTGTTAGATTCATAGACTTTGACTCAAGGCATTGCATGTAGCAATGACTGCTCATTAAGGAGTCAAGTGGCCCCATCCCCAAGTCTTTGCTTGTTTAGAAGAAAATGCACCCTGGATGGTATGTTCGTGCTATACCTAGAAAAAAACATGTCATAAACACTAACAGTGATTTCTAACGGACTTTTAAACAACACATAACATCAGACTGATTTCCAGAAAAAGATGAGTCCTCTTATCTGTCTCAATTCCAGGCTTCTTTTCCAGGCTAGAGATCTGCCCTCCACATGGACAGTTCCTCCTTTCTAGTCTCTGATAGTGTTTGTGTCCCGCCCCCTGCCCCCCCCCCCACCGCCCCACCGACCCCTAGAACCATCTTGCACTCTGTCTTAAGCAAGGATATCAAGAAGACTCCAAACCTTGTTTTGTACCTTAGGATTTTGGTATTCAGAATGAGGCCTTTCAGGTGAGATACCACTTTGAGAGATTGCTGGAGCTGTAGGTCCCTGTGTCCCAGACAGGGCCATTATTACATCAGGACCACCTCCACAATAGCCTCTAGTCATTGAGGTCACCATCTTGGCCTTTTAAACTTTCAGTTTGCAACTCTGCTCTGTAAAGGAGGTTCCATTTTACTCTTAACCAATTACCAATTAATTTCCATTTGCTCTAGTCTTAGCAGCAGCGCAGTGAATTCTAGGTACCTACCTCCCTATGTACTCGCTAAGAGGCCTTCACAATGCTTTTGAAACATTGATGTTTACCTCAGCAACATAGCTCCTCCAACAAGGCCCTATTCTTAAGACCTCTTGATCATCCCAAACAGTTCATCAGCTGGGGGCAAAGCTCGCATACATATGAGCTCTGCAAGGGAGGCAGGATTCTCAAAGTACCACAGATCATTCGAGGTGGGAAAACTCATGATAAATCTGGGCCACCTCTTCTGGTGGCAGCCCTTATAGAAGGACATAGGAGGAGGTAGCTCTTGCATTTTGCCAGCTTGCCCCTCACTCTTGCTGGCAAGTTCATCTGTCTGGATGGTGAGGCACTCCTTTGCTGATATTAGAACTTACTTCTTTATGATCCCAATGTATAATGAAGACCAACAGTTCTTCAGGAATTCCCTGGGACTCCAGGTACTGCTAAGGCATACAGTCTTATAAACATAACAACTACCTTATTCTTGGCCTTTCCACTGGGAAACAGCCATTGTTGGACTACCTGGAACACACACACACAAACACACACACACACACACACACACACACCATACATATATATGTATTATGAGGTATATGTATATATGCATACATTCTATCAATTCTGTTCCTTTAAAGATCCCTAAAGTCGGGCTGGAGATATGGCTCAGAGGTTAAGAGCACTGACTGCTCATCTAGAGGTCCTGAGTTCAATTCCCAGCACCCACATGGTGGCTCACAGCCATCTATATTTGCAGAGGCTTCTGGGTTCCTTGGCTAAGCATTAGTACAGTGTTCCCAAAGGCTGCAATCATTCTCCTGCCTATATCCACAGTCCGCATGTGTAATTCTGTAGTCTGCTGTACTGAGAAGTAAAAACTCTTTTGCTACTTTCTAAGTCTGGCCTTGGGCCCCCTGCCTTTCTCTGTGGCTGACGGAATGACAGTGAGAACATCTGTTCTTGGCTGTTAACTCCTCTCATGAACCCCTGAGTTGTTAGTGGATTATAAGGAAGAGGGACTCCCCAAAGATGAAGACTCTCACATCGAGCGGTCACAGTCTACCCCAGTTTAGACCATGTGTGCTGTCAATCCCTTGGGGGAGCCGTCAGCTGGGCATGCAGATCCATGAGTGGGCCTGGCTGATTGCAACTAGGCCATGGATGTGTTCTACCCAAACAGCTTGTGGTAATTTCTTTTCTGTTGCTGTGGTGGACTAGCCTGACAAATGGCCACTTGGGGCAGAAATGGTTTACCATAGCTCACTATTCTAGTTACAGCCCATTACTGAGGGACGTGAAAGTGGAGGGTATTTGAAGCGGCTGGTCACACTCACAGGCAAGAGCAGAGAGAAATGAAGGCCTCGGCGCTTCCTGCTCAGCTAGCCATCTCTACTCCTAGTCCATCTAAAACCTCAACCCAGGGCATGGAGCTGCCACTTTCAAGCTGGGCTTCCCACATGAACAGAGGTAACCAAGAAGATCCCTCACTGTCGTTTCGCAGGCCAGCCTGATCTAGGCAGCCCCACCTCCGCCCCAGATTCTCTTCCCAGCTGAGTCTAGAATGTGTCAAGTTGACGAAACAGATGGGCACAGAGCTCAAACAACCACAGACTCTTTAAATGACTCTTTACCGGGTTTTGACGAGTTCTTCATTGTGTCGGTAAGCCCAACTTGTTCAGAAACACCTTGTGTTGCTGTTACTCCATTAAGTCTTCACGCTTTTTACTCTCTTTTTTAAAATTTTTTTTATTAATTTATTCTTGTTACATCTCTATGGTTATCCCATCCCTTGTATCCTCTCATTCTCCCCTCCCTCCCATTTTCCCCTTATTCCCTTCCCTTATGACTGTTCCTGAGAGGGATTACCTCCCCCTGTATATGCTCATAGGGTATCAAGTCTCTTCTCGGTGACCTGCTGTCCTTCCTCTGAGTGCCACCAGGTCTCCCCTTCCAGGGGACATAGTCAAATGTGAGGCACCAGAGTACTTGAGAAAGTCAAATCCCTCTCTCCACTCAAGTGTGGAGACTGTCCTGTCCATGGGCTAGATCAGGGTAGGGGTTTAAATTTTACCGCCTGTATTGTCCTTGGCTAGTGCCTTAGTTTGAGCGGGACCCCTTGACCCAAATCTGCCTATCATAATGTTCTACTTGTAGGTTTCTAGGACCCACTGGATCCTTCTACATTGCTATTCTTCCATTGTTCTCTCATCTAGAGTCCCAATAGGATGTCCTCCCCTCTGTCTCTTCTAGTAACACAGGTGCATTCGGGCCATTGGTGAGCGTGTCTCCTGGGCTATCCTGCCTTGTCTGCGAGTTCTTCTCCTACCCCTTCCCTTACCTTATCTCATTCTCTGTCTCTGACTTCATCAGTCCTGTCTTTTCACCAAACATCCCTTTCCACCCATACAAAGCTTTCAAGTGAAGAACTCTTTTCAATGCTAGACATCCATTTTAATTTTTTGTAACAGGGCCCAGACTTCAGGGAATAGCCTTCATCTTTCTTAACCTCTTTTAACAACCTGCATTAGGCTGGTAACACAGTGGTGTAGCCCTTGCCTAACTCATGTGAGGCCCTTCAAGGGGTGTACGGGGGAGGGGGAGCAGGAGAGAGGATGTAGTTGCCTAGGTTGTTCATTGTAGCCATTAGAAGATTATCTATTGACCTGTGTATATTAGTTTGCCCTGGGTTGACTTTTTTTAATGTATTTTTTTTTCCTTTGCATCTCTTGCGATTTTTAAATCTTGAGCTGGTATTTTCAATTAAAAGTGTAAAGACTATTGTTTTTATTTCCTAATCTCTCTGAGAGAACGATGGGGGCAAATTCATTTTGGAGTCAATGAATACTAAGAGAGAGCCCAGGACATCAGCATTCTAGTCGGGCTCTCACCAAGAGCCTTCCAAGCCTACCCTGAGGCTTCCCAGCTGACACAAGCAGCTCTCCACTATCTTGTGAGGTATCAGAGTTTACAGTTTAATTATCTCTGAGGACTTGGCAAAGTACAAAATGTAGGAAGAAGAGATGCACCGTTCTCAAGACCAACATCTTCCCGAGATAAGGACATCTGAGCCCCGAGCTTCTATTAATTTCCTTGGAGTTGTGGAGATGGTGATGAGCAGTGTTCAATCAACTTCTCCAGTGGACATTTAGAATCAGCAAGGGAAATGATTCAGACACCAGGGGAGCAGAGAAGAAGCACTGGGTCACAGGCAGACTGGATTTTACAATGAGAGAGGAGCTCTTTGGCTCTCTCTCTCTCTCTCTCTCTCTCTCTCTCTCTCTCTCTCTCTCTCTCTCTCTCTCTCTCTCTCTCTTTCTCTCTCTCTCCTTCATCCCTCCCTTCTTTTTTAAAAACCAACCAACCAAACAAACAAACAAACAAATGCTTCAAACTACGTATTTATTTTCAGAAAATCCTCCATACGGCTCATTTGATTTGGCTTTATTTTTTCCTATGATCTGTTTCATCCAGGTCATGAAGCTTGTGTTAATAAATGTTAAAATATACTATTTACAACAACAATAAACTAAAGTTGACATGTTATTTGAGTTGTATTAAACTGGTCATAAAGTTCCAACAGTACACCAATGAAGAGAAAGTTTTGATATATCCAATATTCATCTTATAAAATAAACCAGAATCTAAAGCATACATCACATCACACACACACACACACACACACACACACACACACACACA